>JALIGU010000003.1:25216471-25816471 GCA_023053565.1 Aquilegia eximia
CCAAGAAAAGGACCGGGCTCAAAAGCTCACTAGGTTAAGTCTCCACACTTATTTCTCAAGTTTCTCAACGTGTAGTTGTATTTACACATGTAATCTGTAATAAATGCAAGTGAATACCATGCTTATGCTCATGCAAATGTAGTATAAGACTCAACTACTTGGTGAAGCAATAAATGTCCTTAAACTTGAAACAGATAGAATTCAACCATTATGTTCATCATTGAAGGGGTACTTATCCTATCTTTGGAAAAGTCTTTGTAACAAAGATTTTTGTTGATTTTTCAAAAATTTTGTATTTTTACACAAGTATGGATAAAAAAGTTTGAAAATCATTTGCAAAAAGGATTGTAATACTTCCCCACCCCAAACAAAAAGATTGCCTTGTCCTCAAAGCTCATACTATGCATAGGAGAGAGAGAGTAAGAAAGATATTACCCTGAATGTAATAAAAATTTAAACCGCTTTATAAATTCCTGCCAAACAAAATTATCTCCACATACATAGAGATTACAAGGAATTACATACTAAGACACAACTGAAATAAAATGTACTGAAATAAAGAACTGACCCAACAGAAAGGGAAATTCTACTTTACACTCTTGGTTTCAAACTACTGGAAATCGGTCAAATTATCGAAATTGACAACAACGTTTGCAAAAAATTTTAATTATAACAATGCATTGCAAATATAACACCAATGTTTTATATCATATCAATTCATGACAACCAAATTTAATACCCATATCAAATAGGTCACCAAAAAAAAAACGTCGGAGGTAAACTTGGTTGTCATGAATTGATACGATAAAAAACTTTGGTGTTATATTTGAAATACGTTGTCATAATTGAAATTTTTCGTAAACGTTGTTGTCAAATTCGGTAATTTGACCACTGGAAAACAATCCAACCTATCGTGCCAATCAGTTAATGCTTCCTTAATCACATTCCAAGCTCGCTCCTCACCCTCATCCATAAAATTATCGTTTCTATGCAAAGCAGAAAACTCTACATACTCAGTGTTAGGCACCCAAGTGAATATGTGACTTCTCCTGATAAAACGATGAGTTGGATCCATAGGTATAAGGTGAGTCCAATCATTGTACCTGTTTTTCCACTCAGGATAGCTTTCAAGAATAATCTTACAGATAGCAGTAGGAAAAACGAGCTTATCTTCACCGAATACGAACACAGTCTTAATACCATCTAAAATCCAAGTGGATAAGTCAAGAGCATAAGAATTTGTAACAATACCAACCACGGGATGCATAATACTATCATTGACATAATCCATCTTCTCAACACCCAACAAATTACGCAAAACCCATAACACAGCAGTAGCTACATTAGCACGAAGGCAAGTGGTAGGTGCAATACTAGGGTATCCTTCGGGGTGGAAAGAGAAGGTACACGGGCCAAAGTGGTTAAGGTAGTTGTCTATGATGTCTACACGGTTATCACGAACATAATTGTCATAGGGCACGACCGGTTGAAAAACAAAAGGATTACCCATGGCAATAGAGACAGCAATAGAATTAAAAACCACCGGGGAACCATGCATACGAACTTGGAAACCATCAAAGGGAAGAGGGTCGGCAAAGGGTAACATAAGATAAAAGTCTCTTACCATAGAAGGGGAATACACAGTTGTAGAATCATAAAGAAAACTTTCCCAACCTTTGTCGAAAATCCCATCCCGAAAAGAAGCTCCATAAGGACTATCCATAATTCCCGAAAAGTTCATCTCGGGAATAATCTCCATGCCATCCGACATCCAAAACCCATTCTGAACATTAGCCATTGTAAAAGAAGAGAGAAAACACCAAAAACCAGCTCAAAAACCGAGAAGAAATCACACAAAACGAGCTCAGAAAACTGCTGCCAGATCCAAATTCGACTCGAGTTTTGTTAAGCCTATAAGGAACCCGACTCGAGGTCGGGCCGATTTACAAAAAAATAAAAGTTGAAAAAAGTTTCTGAATTTTGAGTGACGGTCCTCTAAACATGGTGTGGTATATATAGGCCAAAACTAAAGAGTTTGAGCCCTAATAGGACTCCAACAATTGCTTAAAACCTTAGGGTTTCCAAAAATCAAACCCTACTCTCTTTTCTTTTCAAATATTTGGACTTAGGTCCCTAGGACCAAAAAATTTCCAAAATAAATCCACAAGTCCATATTTTAGCAATAAAGCCCAAGAATGGATAAGAATTTTCAGAAAAGGACCAAAGTTTGCAAAAATTTAAAAATTCAACCATTTTCATTAATATTTGGAAATAAAGTACAATGATTGAAATTTTTAATACAAGTGCAAAAAATAAAAATAAAATTACAATGGCTAATAAAAAGAACTCCCATCCCCGTCGTCGACGAGGTTGCCCCTGGCCTTCGTCCAAGCGACGCTGGACGTCCTCGCTGGCATCCAAAATCTCACCCATACCCCTCTAGAGAAGTTGGAACCGCTCCTTATTGGTATGAAGCTGGTGAAACGCCCGCTGGTCGCCGGCCTGTTCTGAATGGGCACCTCCTTCTGAGGATCCCACAACAACTGTCTGCAGCCACACAATCTCGGGTTGGAGACCTCGAGCCGGACAACCGACTCCAGAGATAGGGCAGGAAGAAGAGGCGCCTCCCAGTAGCGCAAGATACTCATCACCAGGCTTGGAAGAGAAGCAGAAGTGGCTTGAGCCCCGGTGATGGTAGCGAAAAGTCGGCGGACCATGCAGTAGCCGTGGAGGTCCTCCTGAAACAGCCGGAGGATATGAATCCTCTCCGAGAACAGCTCGCTCGTCCTCGTCGTCCGAAGGACATTGGTGGTCAGCCAGTGTGCCACCAAGCCCTGGTTGACTCGGAGCCAACTGATAGAAATATGACTACTATACCGGTGAACCGCAGGGTCATCAATGAGAACATCCTCGATGATGTCCGGGGCCACCAACGCAGCCTCCTACTACAGGGGAGCCTCGTCAAGCTCGAGCGACGTGACTAAGGAGACAGTCGCCGACGTGAACAGGTAACAGATGGCCAGGATCCCAGTTGATGAAAACGCCGTCATCGGTCAACTCCATAGACTCGTAAAATCGACTAACCATTTGAGGGTCAAATGGCTCGTAATCAGAGCTAAGGAGTACATGCCAACCTCGGAAGTGAATCCTCTCCACAAAACCACTGCCAAAGCGATTATCGTCGAAGAGACGATAATAATCGCGCTCACGGATAATCACTCTAGATCTAACTCTAGGAGGCATGACTCTAGGGGGTTTTGGATTGAAGAGAAGAACAAAACCACGAAAGAAATTCGAAATTTGGATAAGAAACAAGCGAGATCGGAGTAGAGAGGGAACTGTGCTGCCTCGAAATTCGAGGCGAGATGGATTTGCACTATAAAGAACTCGAGTCGAGTTCTGGTGGAAAAGAAGAATTTTGTTTGACCCGCGTTGACTTGGTTTGACTCTGAATTGAGAGTGACTTGTGACTTTTCTAAAGACACCCGGGGGTATTTCTAGAGAAATAACTTCTCCTAGACGTTTCCCCCACTACCGGAATTAGTGGAAATGATGGTTTTACCCTCGGAATGCGTGAAGGGCACGAAATAATTCAAATTTAATTTTGAAAATTCCGTGATAATGTATAAATATATTCTTGCGAATATAAGTACCATTAATGTGTCGAAATAAAATTTTAAAAATCAAGCAATAATTATTAAATCACAAAATTGAAATAAATTCAAATTTGCGACCGTAATATTTATTTAACCAAGCAACCGCAGCAGAGAGTGGTGGGCTACGCCCACCCCCAAACAGAACTAACGAACAGAGATAGTTAATAGCCACTAAACCCGGAAACTAATAAGAAACACTAAAGCACGACCGGGCTTAGAAGATACACAGGGGTGCGTCCCAGGAGCGCTAAGTTTAACGTCTTCATCCAGATAGGCGGACAACCAGGATTCACTCCCTAGATAAACGCTACTCTAAACAAAGGTACATGAAAGATAAAACGCTAGAGTGGAATGCGCGAAATCCTGATGTCTAATATACAACAAAGAGTTTTTTAAAGTAAGATACTCGAGACTTAAAAGCAGACGGGAAATGACTTCCCCACCCCCAAACAGAATGGGAAACAGGTCTGTGTGGTGATGACGCTCAAGAGAAAAGCGTGCACTGGATAAGTTATACTCAGTCGGTAAGAGACAACAGAATAGAGTAAGAGAGTGTTCAGATACCAGCAGGTCAAAGGTCAGTCTAAATAGTTAGGGTCCTCTAAGAGAGTTTCCCCAACTTCAGGGGACCTCAATTCATGGAAATGCTTAAGACGTTGACCTTTGACTTGAAATTTTGAGTTGTTTGCAGGGTTTAAACAAGTGATAGTACCAAAATATGTCACTGCAGACACAACAAAGGGACCCGACTAACGAGGCTGTAGTTTACCTGGAAATAAATGCAACCTTGAGTTGTAAAGTAAAACTTTGTCCCCAATTTGAAAATCTCTACGTAAGATCTGACAATCATGTAGATTTTTCATATTAGCTTTATAGGACTTCGAAAGATCATAAGCTTCATTCCGAAGTTCCTCAAGCTCAGAAAGTGGGAGTTTTCTCCTCTTACCTGTTTGGTCAAGATTAAAGTAGAGCTTTGTCATTGCCCAGAAGCCTAGGTGCTCAAGCTCTACAGGTAGGTGATAGTGTTTTCCAAAAACAAAACGAAAGGCAGACATGCCTCTTGGAGTTTTAAAAGCAGTACGGTAGGCCCATAATGAATCACTGACTACGAGACCAATCAACCTTTTCAGGGTCAATTGTTTTTTGCAAAATATTCTTAATCTCTATATTGGAAACCTCAGCTTGGCCATAGGTTATCGGATGGTACGCAAGGGCCACTTTGTGAGTAACTCCGTACTTTTGGATAAGTTTTTGAAAATCTTTATTGCAGAAATGGCTCCCCCATCACTAATGATCGCACGGAGAGTGCCAAATCGGGCAAATATGTACTATTTTAGAAAATTTACTACAGTTTCTTGGTCGTTGTGCCTTATGGGAATCATCTCGATCCATTTAGAAACATAGTCTACTGCGACCAGAATGTACAAAAAACCATGACAACCAGGAAAATGACCCATGAAATCTATGCCCCATACATCAAACACTTCCACAAGAAGAATTGGCTGTAAGGGCATCATGTGACGCCTAGTGATTTTCCCTAGTTGTTGACAACGAGTGCACACAGTTCAATGCATGTGAGCGTCCTTAAAAAAAGTTGGCCAATAAAAACCACACTGCAATACCTTAGCACCTGTCTTTTTGGCACTAAAATAAGGCGTTGTTTACTCTCTTTCTTGGGGAGAAGAAATCTAATAGCAGGATGATCTGTGAAGATGACAGTTCGGGTAACTAAAGGTAGGAATGAAACTTATGAAGAGCATATACTATGGCTAACAATTCTTTCTCCGTCGTGGTATAATTACGTTGAGCATCATTGAGAGTCTTGCTAGCATAATATATGACATGGGACTTACCATCTAGACGTTGACCTAAGACAACCCCAACAGCAAAGTCTGATGCATCGCAGATCAGCTCAAAGGGTTTACTCCAATTTGGTGGCCTAATGATGGGTGCAGTCGTGAAGACGGTCTTAAGTTTTTCAAAGGCGCTCTTGCATTCTTTTGTGAAATCAAAAGGTGCATCCTTATGTAATAAATTGGATAAAGCGTCGATAGAATCCAACGTGGCCCAGAAAGGCTCGAATATCCCTAATAGACTTAGGAATAGGCAAGGATGAAACAAGATCTACTTTCGCTTTATCAACCTAGATACCCTCAGGAGAGACTACATAACCAAGAACTATCCCGTTCCTAACCATAAAATGGCACTTTTCCTAGTTAAGTACCAAATTTTTTTCAATGCAACACTTAAAAACCAAGGAAAGATAACTAACACACTCTTCAAAAGATTAACCATATATGGAGAAGTCATCCATAAACACCTCCATAAATCGTTCTACCATATCACTAAAGATGTGTAACATATACCTCTGGAAAAGTAGAAGGTGTATTACACAGACCAAAAGGCATACGGGCATAAGCGAAAGTGCCAAAGGGACAAGTAAATGTTGTCTTTTCCTGATCTTCAAGGGCGATAGGAATTAGATTGTAACCGGAGTGACCATCCAGGAAACAATAGAAGGAATGACCAGCTAGACGTTCCAACATCTGGTCTATGAAGGGAAGAGGAAAATGGTCCTTCGCGGTGATTGTATTAAGTTTTCTATAGTCGATACAAACACGCCACTTGGTCGGAACTCGAGTGGCGACTTTTTCGTTTTTATCATTGGTAACTACAGTCATGTCAACCTTCTTAGGAACCACATGAATAGGACTAACCCATGGACTATCCAAAATGGGATAAATCACACCTGCACCAAGAAGTTTCAGAATCTCTGCTCGGACAACTTCTTTCATCGCAGGGTTAAGACGTCTCTGAGGTTCACGAGAAGTTTTAACATCGTCCTCGATATGAATATGATAAGAACAGACAGAAGGGCTAATGCCTTTAAAGTCGTGGATAGACCGGGCAATAGCAGAACGATGCTCTAAGATAACTTCTAAAAGCTTACTCTCCTGCTCGGTAGTAAGAGACGAAGAAATAATAACATGATGACTACCGTCTGAATCAAGATGAACATATTTCAGCTCAGGAGGAAGAGGACTCAAAGTAACAGGAGGCGGAGTAATGTTCTCTACTTGGGTCTCAGAATCTATGTTACAAACCGAATCAAGGGCCTTAGGGTCTTTAGGTTCAACGATAGGCACAATATCAAGAAGAGCATTGGTTTGGGCAATAGATTGGTCAAAGTCAAAGTCTACATTATACATGGCAAGGTAGTGAACAACTGGATCTTCAGGGTAATAACTATGCACCATCTCATAAGATAATGAATCTAGAAGGCACACATCTTCTGATAAGGAATGATCAGGGGTTTGTTGGCCAAGGTTAAATATATTAACTTCAACAGTCATAGAGCCAAAAGTGAGAACCATACAACCATTCTGGCAGTTTATGAGAGCATTAGAGGTGGCACAAAATGGACGACCAAGGATGATGGGTACCGAGTTATCGGGAGTAGGTTCAGTATCCAACACCACAAAGTCAACGTGGTAGTAAAAGTCAGACACTTTAACTAACAGGTCCTCAACTATTCTTCTAGGTACTTTCAATGATCTGTCGGCCAGTTGTAAAGACATTTTCGTGGGTTTTATATTTGTTAAACTCAGGCTGAGGTACAAGGAGTAAGGCAAAAGGTTAACACTCGCTTCTAGGTCTAGCAAAGCTTTACCCACGAATTTATCACCAAGCTCGCAGGGTATGGTCAGTTTTCCAGGGTCCTTATATTTTACCGCACCGTTATGTTGGACAAGTGCAGAGAATTCCTCCACCATAAACGCATTTTGAGGCACATTTATTTTTCTCTTTGAGGTGCACAAGTCTTTCAAAACCTTAGCATAGGAAGGTATCTGTTTAATAGCCGTGAGGAAGGGTATATTAATATTTATATGTTTGAACACATCAAGTACTTCCTCCACTTGGACTTCCTTTAGAGACCTTGTGAGTCTCTGTGGATAAGGTACGGGCGGGTTGTAAGTTCGTGGAGGGTCCACAATCTTAGGGGCAGGCTTCTTCGGCTTAGAGGTGGTAGCCTCATTAGCCGGAGCTTTAGGTGGGGCAACATATGCAAAGGTAACCGGGGTCACAATGCTAGGAATCGGTGTATAATTAATTTGATTATCAACCTATGTTCCTGACCTAAGGGTGGAAACCGATTTTACTTCAGCAAGCGGTACAGACGGAGATGGAGTATCCGTCACCAAGGCAACTTCCTTGCCTTTGGAGTTCGGGATGGACTATCCCGGAAATCTACCTTTTTTATCAAGTTTTTGTTCAATCCTCTGGATTGCTTGTGCATTGGATTCAATGGACGCCTGGGTCTGTTGAATGAAACGGGCAAACACATCCTCAAGGGAGGTCTTAGGTGGGGCAGATATATTAGTTGGCACATGGTCCCTGGAACCACTCATGTGATGAGTATTGTTCGAGTAAGGGGGGACCGCTTCCCTGTTCGGATTATCAGTGTTACCAACATACGTGGGATTGCTACGCTGCTCATAAGAGTTATTACAACCAGGTGGAGCCGCATGATGATTATTAGAATAAGACAGATTGGAGCGGTCCATGTATGGGTACGTGGCATTGCCCTTAGTAAAGTTGGTCCTCCCGGTGTAGTTAAAGGCACATGCTTCCTCAGTTTCTGGTGAATTGTAAAGGAGAGGGCAAAATTCAGCAATGTGGGTCTGGTCATGACAAGCATCACATGAGAGGGTGGACGTACTCATAACAGGTGATAGGGGCTTTAAGGACACGCCAAGTGCTTCTACCTATTTGGCTAAACCATGAAGTAAAGTTTTAAGTTCAGAGTCGGGTTTGACTTCATATATACCTCTAGGTTTATCAAATGAGTCTGGGGTAGTGTTTCTCGGGGTATGTCCAGGTATGTCCCATTGCTGGCAATCTTTTCAAGGAATGCCAGAGCCTTGGCGGTGGGATAATTATCAAGGAAATCTCCACCACTCATGCTTTCAACCGTGTTTCTAGTCATAGTATTAAATTCTTTATATAGAATCCTAACTTTCTAAGTGCATCGACTTTGTGGTGTGGACACCAAAGATATAGGTGTTGAAACCTCTCTTATGTATCAAAGAATACCTCGCCCTCTTTTTGCCGGAAACTTCTTATGGCATCAACTATGTCATTAGTTCTACTAATAGGAAATAATTTGGTCAAAAACCTTTTACTTAGTTGAGCTCAAGTATCAATAGAATTGGAAGGAAGGCCATGTAACCAGTGAGATGCTCTATTGTCAAGGGAAAAGGGGAACAATCTCAAACTAACTTCCTCCTCAGACAAATGCTTCTCCTTAAAAGTATTGAGAACGTTCAGAAACTTATGAGGTGCTGATATGGATCTTCCCGTGTAAGTCCATGGAACTTAGGCAACATGCCCACAATCTGTGGGCGAATTCCATATCTATCTGCAGTTGTCTCAGGAAAGACTATGCAACATGCACACAAGGGTCGCGGTTGTAATATTTTTAAAGTAGGTAGATAATATTTTTTAAGATATTTTATTGTGTATTCGCGGCAGATAGTAGAGCAAGGTTGTGGAGTTAGCCTTGAGTCTACTAAGGAACGACTCCTAAGGACGATTGAAACCCAAGGAGCGGTTTCCCCTTAGTCGACTTCAACTCGTCTTCTCCCCACTTTTGTGTGCTTGTTTGGCATTTTTATTTTTTTAGCACAAAAGGGGAGGTAAGCATTCTCCTAACCCTCCTCGAATCCCCTGCAAGAGAAATTTCTGTATTGATTAGCATGACCTTGATTGTTGGTTGATTTTTAGTTCTGTTTTTACTGGTTAAACCGGGACTGCAAGGCGGACCTGGCCTATAAAATATCAATTGATTGCAATATCCTAAGCTTTATAATTAAACCAACTAAAGCCATGATATCACGATGTTCATTTGAGACCTTGAGCAGATATTTCAACTAATACCGCATGAACCATCATTTTATCGGAGCACAAATTAGGAATTGGGTCTGGAACCCCTACAAATTACGTCTGTAGAATCACTGTGGTTTCTTAATTGAGGACCTTTGCTTACGCATGGAAAACCTCCCACACTGGTTATTCATTGCTTGACTCACGAAATATAGGGAGAATTCACAAGGGAAGCTTGGAAAGAACTCATTGACTTGGGTGAACACAAAATTGAGTTAGTTTTTGAGCCCCTTGTTAGATGCTTTTGAATGGTTAGGACTTCTGTGGCATTTGTAATGCGCATGTTGCATGCATCTTAGATCAGGTAAAATCTTGTCCAAACCAACTCCAATCTATACAAAGAGCACAATCACGGACCTCACTCTTTCTCTTGAGGAAGAGTTTAACGACTCAACCTTCATACCTTCTGAAGAAGAGTTCAACGACTCAACTTCACTTTCTGAAGTAACACCTGCCCCTATGGCTCAAGAAGCTACCCTTCGGGATTACTTTTTACCTTTGGCCACTGGGCCACCTACCTACATAGTGTTACCCGAGACAACTGCAGATAGCTATGGCATTCGCCCACAGATTGTGGGCATGTTGCCTAAGTTCCATGGACTTCCACGGAAAGATCCATATCAGCACCTCAATAAGTGGCAATAGAATTGGAAGGAAGGCCATGTAACCAGTGAGATGCTCTATCCTCAAGAGAAAAGGGGAACAATCTCAAGCTAACTTCCTCCTCAGATAAATGTTTTTCCCTAAAAGTATAGATAACAGTCAGAAACTTATTGAGGTGTTGATATGGATCTTCTCGTGGAAGTCCATGGAACTTAGGCAACATGACCACAATCTGTGGGCGAATGCCATAGCTATCTGCATTTGTCGCAGGTAAGACAATGCAGGTAGGTGGCCCGGTGGCCAAAGGTGAAAAGTAATCCCGAAGGGTAGCTTCTTGAGCCATAGGTGCAGGATGTACTTCAGAAAGTGAAGTTGAGTCGTTGAACTTTTCTTCAGAAGGTATGGAGGTTGAGTTGTGAAACTCTTCCTCAGGAGAAGTAGTGAGGTCCGTGATTGTGTTCGTGGTGTAGATTATAGGTTTAGACAAGATTTTACCTGATCTAAGATGCATGCAACATGCGCATTACATATGCCACAGAAGTCCTAACCATTCAAAAACATCTAACAAGGGGCTCAAAAACTGACTCAATTTTATGTTTACCCAAGTCAATGAGTTCTTTCCAAGCTTCGTGAGTGAATTCATCCTATATTTCGAGAGTCAAGCAACGAATAACCAATGTGGGAGGTTTTCCGTACCTAAACACGTTCCTTAATTAAATAACCACAATGATTCTATAGATAAATCCGTAAGGGTTCCAGACCCAATTCCTAACTTGTGCTCCAATCAATGAATGGTTCACGCAGTATTAGTTGAAATATCTGCTCAAGGTCTCAAATGAAAATCGTGATAGCATGGCTTTAGTTGGTTCAATTTTAAAGCTTAGGATATTGCAAGCAATTGATATTAGGTTTCACTTATAGGCCAGGTCCGCCTTATAGTCCCGATTTAACAAGTAAAAACATAATTAAAATCTAGCAACAATCAAGGTCATGCTAATCAATACAGAAACTCCTCTTGCAGGGGATTTGAGGAAGGTTAGGAGGATGCGTACCTCCCACTTTGTGCTAAAAAAATAAAAATTGCCAAATAAGCGCACAAAAGTGGGGAGAAGACGAGTTGAAGTCGACTAAGGGCAAACCGCTCCTTGGGTTTCAACCGTACTTAGGAGTCGTTCGTTAGTAGACTCAAGGCTAGCCCAAGAATGGCTAAATAATTTCAGAAAAGGATAAGTTTGCATCAATCTGGAGTCAAAAGACTCAACCTCTCAGTTTGGTTTGTTTTTAGTCTCATAATCATTTTTATAGTTAGCCTTGAGATAACATCAAGTGGGTGTAATATAAACTTGGGTCTTGTAGCTTATTCAAGATGTGATCACCATATCAGTACTTAGAGATGATACAAAGACATTCAGATAAACCTTGTTTACATTAGCCTACCCTGATGATACATTATCCTTTAGGTTGACCATTCTGAGCCTTTCTTGTTACTTAGCCTTTTTCTTGAGCCCATTATCCTTACCCAACTCCATTGTAAGAGTAAATTCCGTTAGAATGTTTAGGTCCTTTTACCCATTGTTTTTGGAACATTAGGATGATTGTTTATGTGGTTACAAGAATAAAGGAGAAATACATAGAAAATCTCCAAACTAGTGAGATGAACCAAATATTGAAAACTAAAAAGCCAGAATCTTCCAAACCATTTCAAATCCAAAAAGAAAGGAAGATTCCGTAATATTGGCTAGTTTCATAGAAATGTTTCCAAAAGAAGATGAAAAACACTTCTTCCCAAAATAAAAATTCCAAAAATTTCTCCATGTGTTGTTATTACAAATCGCATGTATTGAATGCTCCAAAAATATTTCACAAAAGCCTTTTCCATTTCTAGCCCTGTCCTAAGCCAAGTTACAACCCATTACTGTCTTTTGTAGATCTAAGGTGATATGGTAGGATGTGGCGAGTAAGTGAGAAGGTGCTGAGGTGAAAAACCCGACATCTCAAGCAAGACTAATTTTTCCATTCTTTGAGACTAAGTTCATTCCATTACACGAGTCTGTTCTTATTGATATATGTGAGATGATTGTCCATCTTCTTTCCTCACATAGAGGTAAAATGATAAACACCATCTCTGAGCTACTTTTATTTCTGAGTGTATGACTGTGAGTCCTTAATTCTTTCTTCTCATCTTTACTTGAGGACAAGCAAAGTGTTGTTTGGGGGTATTTGATCAATCCTCAAAAGTGTATATTTATCCCCCGAATAACACCTTATTTGTATAGCACTTAGCTTATATTATTGTGTTATATCTATTGATTAGTGCTTTCTTGTCTATTGTGTAGGTTTTGTGAGCCGAAATGCGAATATTATGTAAAAGCCCGTGAAAAGTCAAGAAAAGCAAGCAAATAGGTGTTATTTGCAGATGGAAAGGAGAATCGATATTTGCACCCAGAAGATCTGCTGAGGGCACCCCACGGTCAGACCAGTTGACTTGACCTTATGATAAAATGGGGCGGTCCAAATCTCAGCCCAAACCGCGTCCTATTGGAGCCCACAAGTTAGAATTTCTATTTTAGGCATTATTTAAGTCCAAACTTAAAAAGACTCCACAAGAAGATCCAGAAGTCTGATTTGGGCCCATGATTTGTCCCAACTACAACTTAAGCCCAAGAGAATTAGGTTTGGCTAAAAACCTAATGCCTCTAGAAGACCAACAGCAGTAGCTACGAATTTGAATTAGTTTGGAAGACTTTGCATGCAAGAATTCTACTTTGTATTTTCTATATAAGAGAAGTAATAGCTAGGGTATAGGTATCTTTAGTTTTATTTTTAGATCGAGCTTTTTATGAATTGAAGATTGAAGAGAAAAGTTCATCTTCTTCTTCTTCTTTTGTATCAAACTCAATATTCAATATCAATTCCATTATCTTTTCCATTATGATGTCTTGTGATTTATTTGTTTATTCCATGGTTTCATCATCAAGGATGAGTAGCTAAATCTCCTTGGGGGATGGTAGAATCTTTCTAGATGATGCAAAACCACCATGTTTGTTCTTATTGTTCATTGTGATTCGAAATACTTAATGTTTATTTACTTCTAATTCGCAATATGAGGTAAGTATGATTGTTTGCATGTTATTGTTATCCATGATGTTAAAATATTATTGTTAGGGTTTAGGGAGACCTAGCTTTAGTGGTAGTGTTTATATTTATTGTAGATGTGTAGTGAAATAGCTGAGAGGTGATTATTACATGTTTGCAATTTATATCTTTTATTGGAACCCTTTTGTATTTAAATTGATATCCGAGAGGTGACGGTTTAATTAATAAGACATATTCAATAGCATGCATAAGAGAATCCCATTTTAATTAGGTGGAATAGCTGAGAGGTGACTACTTAATTATTATAGGTATTAATGATTAGTTGGAATAACCGAGAGGTGACTAATTGATTGTTATAGATTGAACATGAAGGAACAACATGTTATGTTTGCATGATTTAGTTAGTGGATACCGATTCTCCCCCTTGTCATCATATATCTTCTTTTCATCTCTACCATATTCTTAAGTTAGGGTTTACTATTTATTATTATTGTAGGAAGTAGAATCAATCTCCAATCTTGTTATTGATTCCCTTGGTGTTCTTTAACCATTGTTTTCTATTGTGTTTGAGCTA
Source organism: Aquilegia eximia (assembly GCA_023053565.1). Classification (NCBI taxonomy): domain Eukaryota; kingdom Viridiplantae; phylum Streptophyta; class Magnoliopsida; order Ranunculales; family Ranunculaceae; genus Aquilegia; species Aquilegia eximia. The sequence continues at coordinate 25,230,344 of JALIGU010000003.1, forward strand.
AGATATCCCCCTCTGAGGTGGGTACGACTCTTGCTTGTTACTTGTCTACTTTGATAACCAATTTATACAGGCATAAGAAGGAAAATTCAATACAAACCTATCTTTTGATTGTGAGGTACACAAATATCTTACATCATGGCCCAGTGGCCAAAGGTTAAAAGTAATCTCGAAGGTTAGCTTCTTGAGCCGTAGGGGCAGGTGTTACTTCAAAAAGTGACGTTGAGTCGTTAAACTCTCCCTTAGGAGAAGGAGTGAGATCCGTGATTGTGCTCTTTGTGTAGACTGGAATAGGTTTGGACAAGATTTTCCTGATCTAAGATGCATGCAACATGCGTATTACATATGCCACACAAGTCCTAACCATTCAAAAACATCTAACAAGGGGCTTAAAAACTGACTCAATTTTGTGTTCACCCAAGTCAATGAGTTCTTTCCAAGCTTCCCCTTTGAATTCTCCCTATGATTCGTGAGTCAAGCAGCGAAATACCAGTGTGGGAGGTTTTCCGTTCATAAGCAACAGTCCTTAATTAAGAAACCATAGTGATTCTACAGATGTAATCTGTAGGGGTTCCAGACCCAATTCCTAACTTGTGCTCCAATCAAAGAATGGTTCACGCAGTACTAGTTGAAATATCTGCTCAAGGTCTCAAATGAACATCGTTATAGCATGGCTTTAGTTGGTTCAATTTTAAAGCTTAGGATATTGCAATCAATAGATATTTGGTTTCACTTTTAGGCTAGGTCCGCCTTGCAGTCACGGTTTAACAAGTAAAAACAGAATTAAAATCAAGCAACAATAAAGGTCATGCTAATCAATACAAAAAGTCCTTTTGCAGGGGATTCGAGGAGGGTTAGGAGAATGCTTACCTCCCACTTTGTGCTAAAAAAAATAAAAGTGCCAAACAAGCGCACAAAAGTGGGGAGAAGACGAGTTGAAGTCGACTAAAGGGAAACCGCTCCTTGGGTTTCAACCGTCCTTAGGAGTCGTTCGTTAGTAGACTCAAGGCTAGCTCCACAACCTTGCTCTACTATCCGCCGCGAACACATAATAAAATAAATCCTAACAACACCTACTTTAAAAATATTACAACCGCGATCGCTTCGTGGATCGAATAATGAAATATCTTACAAGTCTAAAAATGCTGAAAAAATAAACCTACTTAGTTCACCTCACAATCACTCAACAAGAAAAAATAATTCTTGAAAAACTGCTCAGGAACGTTCAAGAAAATTTGCGCAAAATGAGGCAATTTCCTGCCTGGAACTCGAATCGAGGTGGCTACAAGCCAATATGAACTCCACTCAAGATCGGGATCTGATCCAATCAGTAACTTTTTAGGAAAAATCCTGAACGCGCGTCATTCTTAAAAATTTGATTTTTACTCCGTTTCTTGAGCTTTTTTCAATCCGTCTTCGCTGCAAGATCAATAAGAGGACTAAGTAACAAGACACTTAAAAACAATAATGAAAAGAATTAAAAATAGAAGTATGGGAAGGATAGAAGTGGGATGATGTCCCGAAACAACTATTCTCGCTTGTGTTTGAATGAACTTCGTTCCTTAGAGCGGCAACGACGCCATTTTGATAGAGGCCAAATGTGTTTAATCTCTAACCTCTGATCAAAAGCAAGGGTCGTACCCACCTCAGAGGGGGAGATCTTAGCTCAAACACAATAGAAAATAATGGTTAAGAAACACCAAGGGAATCAACAAACAAGATTTGAGATTGATTCTAACTTCCTACTTGAAATAATAATAAGTAAACCCTAACTTAAGAATATGGTAGAGATGTAAATAAAATATATGATGACAAAGGGGGAAGAATTGGTATCCACAAACTAAACCATTCAAACATAACATGTTGTTCCTTTATGTTCAATTTATAATAATTAATTAGTCACCTCTCGGTTATTCAAACTAATCATTAATACCTATAATAATCAAGTAGTCACCTCTCAGCTATTCCACTTCATTAAAATGGGATTCTGTTATGCATGTTATTGAATATGTCTTATTAATCAAACCATCACCTCTCAGCTATTCAATTTAGTTAACTCAAGATATTATTCATAACTAAATCATCACCTCTCAGCTATTTGACTTAATTACAAAAGGGTTCCAATAAAAGATATCAACTGCAGATATGTAATAATCACCTTTCAGCTATTTCACTACACATCTTTAATCAATATAAATAAAACCATTAAAGCTAGGTCTCCCTAAACCCTAACAATAGTATTTTAACATCATGGATAACAATTACATGCAAATAATCAAACTTACCTCATATCGCGAATTAGAAGTAAATAATCATTAAGAACTTTGAATCACAATAAACAATAAGAACAAACATGGTGCTTTTGTATCATCTAGAGTGCTTCAACCACCCCCCTAAGGAGATTTTGCTACTCATCCTTGATGATGAAACCATGGAATAAATAAATAACAAAACATTATAAAGGAAAGTGATTTGATTTGATTGATATAAATTGAGTTTGATACAAAGAAGAAGAAGATGAACTTTCTCTCATAAATATTCACTTTCCTCTCTCCATGAAAAACTACTAAACCTTAGCTACTACTTCTCTTATATAGAAAATACAAAGTAGAATACTTGCATGCAAAGACTTCCAAATTAGGTCAAATTCGTGGCTGCTGCTGTTGATCTTCTATAGGCATTAGGTCTTTAGAAAAACCTAATTATCTTTGGCTAAAGTTGTATCTTGGACCAAGACCTTCAGTTTGATAGCTCATGGGCCCAAATCAGACTTCTGGATCTCCTTGTAGAGCGTTTTTAAGTTTGGACTTTAAATAAATCCCTAAATAGAAATTTTGAATTGTGGGCTCCGATAGGACCCGGTTTGGGCTGAGATTTGGACCGCCCCATTTTGACATAAAGTCAAGTCAACTGGTCTTACCGTGGGGTGCCCTCAGCAGATCTGTGGGTGCAAATATCAATTCTCCTTCTTTTGTGCAAATAACACCTTTTTGCTTCATTTACTTGACTTTTTGTGGGCTTTAACATTATATTCGCATTTCGGCTCATAAAACCTACACAATAGACAAGAAAGCACTAATCAATACATATAATACAATAATATAAGCTAAGTGCTAGATAAACAAGGTGTTATTTGGGGAATAAATATACACTTTTGAGGACTTATCACACTGGGGGCGTCCACTTCATCCGGTGGACCCCCCAAAACTACAATTGGGTCACCTCCCTCGACAGCGTTGGCAACCACGTTCTCCTCGAACACACCTCTCACCATCTTCGGTTGGGCTAAGTGGAAGCAGAAGTCCGCTATCCCTCGACAGCATGTACCTCCACCGGAGTAGGAAAAAACCCTTCAGTAGCTGATTCACCGGACCAACGTGGAAGCAGAAGTCCGCTATCCCTCGACATCAGGCTTGGGTCACCGGAGGAGTCAGAAGATCGATAGAAAACATGTGGTTTCCTCTGGCGAGCCAAGGGAGCGTCAGATACCTGGACATCCCCGACAACTGGGATGACTTCCGGTGGAACATCCTGCATAAGCTCATCAGGAGGAGAGCTACCCCTGACTGGAACAGCCTCATCGAGCCAGTTGTCCATCTCCCCCCTTAGGTCAACAACTGCACTCTCGACCGGAGGCTCCTCCTCAGCACTGGGACCACAAGTCTGGTCGGGAAGCGGAGATGTACCTGGATTTGATCCGGGAACGTCAAGTCTCGCAAGTTCGCATGCAGGCTGAAGAAACGCTCGATGTTGCCTTTAGTCGTAGAAGAGACTATGTCCGCCGGCAGTGACACTTGGAGCTGGCGCTTCCCTGCGAACAAAAGCACGGAACTGTTCTTGAGCTGGAGCTCAGCAAGCACGCAGATTATAAAGGCAAAAGGAATATAACTAAAGGCGTTTGACGTGTTTACCTATGAAGTCCTGCGGCATTTGGATGCTGCAGTCAGACGACCACCCTGACACCAGGTAGCAGGGTTTGAACCAGTTCCCATAATGATTGGGAGGCCCAGACAGTCTCCGGGCGATGCGCCAGGAAATGGCGTAGCAACAGCGTTCCTTGGCCTCTCGAGCATCCGACTTCATCAGCAGGAACATCTCGACCGGGCCAAAGGGGACCCTGAAGTAATGGGCAATCAGCCCGATTCGGTGCATGATTATCTAGAAGGACACGTGCATCTAACCCAGTGAGATTCCCCACCATGACAGCAAACGCAAGATCGTAGTAGGTAGCAGGAGTTGCATACCGTATAGAAGCTGATAAAGACTCACCGCAATCAAGTTGTCGGAGCAACCATCGGAAATGGAAGGATGGGAGCCGAACTTGACCCCCCCCTCCAAACGTGTTCTTGGACCTCTGTCGCGCTCATTCGATCAAGCTCGGGGTTTTAAGGAAGGTTGGAGGAGGCCTGCCACCTTCTCCCTGGTCTTTACGTCGAGGGGTCATATAACATTCAAAGGGGCCACCTCCTCCACGCCGGCAGGCGAATTTGGTTCAGAAGCCGAAATTTCACTCGGTCCGCCTGCATTTGCGGCAGGACGAGGAACGAAAGATTGAAGCTCCTCATCACTACTAGATCTTAACACTATGTTCCTTCTCATTTTTGAAAAAGGATCAGTCAAGATTGCACCGGGATCGAAAGAGATCAGAACCTAGGGTCCACCGGCTAATGGCCTTCTAAGTCCCATTAATGGATTCTCCATTAATTCAAGAGCCTTGAGTTAATGACTCGATCAATGAAAGGTCACAAACTTTCACTGGATGTTGTAAGTTGTATATCCCCTCTAACAAAAGAGAATTTAGAGAAGACGAAGTGAGACCCACTTAATACAGTCAGCTGGGACCCACTTAGTATAGTCAGCAGTATCTATGCAGCATGTACGGATGGGGCTCACATGGTCCAGGTCAGCGACATGTGGACCCCCGATCCACGTCACCATGGTCAAAGGTTGGTTAAACAACACATGTTTCCTCACTTATTACAACAATGAAGAAAATGACCGGAGTTATCTACCAGAGGTCAAGACAGCAATAAGAGGAAATGAGATTTTATTACAAGAAAGCATGATACAGGGTGAACCAAATCCCCTACATAGTGCGACCGGAACAAGGTTACATTAGCAAAGGAGACGGAGGATCCTGACTAGCATACTCGCCTAGGGAGATGATACTTCGCCTTGGCTTTAGCATACTCCTCCTTCCACGAAGAAACCGCAACAACATCAATCTTGCCCCCCATCCGGGCAAGTTCAGCAGCGGCAGATCTAATCCTTTCAGTAAGGCACCGAATCTCTTCATCTTTCTCTTGGATTCGGCCCTCATGGCCCTCCTCCCACCTGCGCTGCTCCTCAACAAGTTCGGTTACTTGCTGCCCCAAATTGCTCACCCGGTGGAGGAGATGCTCCCGGTATGGCTCACGATTGTCATCAACTGAGCTGGAATCAGAATGTCTAGCCGCCATGAAAGATGGACGAAAAGGGAAGGAGAAGAAAGGAGAATGTTAACTCAGGAGGAGTAAACTCCTTTTCTATAGCTTCGATGACTCCACAGGAGTTAAGGAACCGGGCCCCAACCCACTTGCTTCCCAAAAAGAAACGGTCCCTCATGGACCAACAATCAACCTGCAAGATTCGAGACAAGACTGGACAAGAAAGACATTGGTCGTGGGGAAAGAGAATTCTATTGATGAATAAAAATGGTGCAACATTAACTAGTCTACCAAGTCGTCCCGCGAGATGGTAGGAGGGGGATTAGTGGGTTGATCCCAGCTAACACCCCCGGCCGCGGCATTGCCGAGAATCCAGACCTTCTCTTTCATTTCTTGAATCTGATCTCAGGCCTGCCAGAGCGAATCTTCGGAAAGCCGGAGATCCCGGCGTAGGGATGCAATGATATCATCTCGCTTCTTGAGAGACAGCTTCATGTCGTGCTCCAACTGAACGACCTTCTCCAAGTTCTTCTCCTGAGCTTGCACATGGTTAAACACGTGCTCCACTTGGAAGTTGAATGCGCGGTGAGCTAAATCAGCAGCCCGATCGTCAGCCATTCTTCAGGAGAAGTAGCAAAAGCACAATAGTAACGTAGACCGAAGGTAAGGAAGTGGATATCCTTCTACGCCTCCGTTTCGTTATTTATAAGAGGAAGAAGCAAACCATATTCTGTGTTCCAAGGGATTTGGAATCGTCATCAAGGAGTCGTATCGAGGAAGGAATCCTCCGAATCTCAACAGTCGGGAAGATATTTCGAAGATCTTTCACAAGCAGATTTTCTACTACTTTACAGAGAGGGGGCGATGTGTGTACCCTAGGTAAAATACCCTACAGGTGTCATCGGTGGCTGTATAAGAAGCCAAACCGGGAGCACCTGAGAATTAGCTAGCCAGACCTGGACTATCGGATAGGGCCCAACCCGGTCTCTAGGGGTCCACATACGCTTTGTGGATCCTGACACACCAGATGGTCCACGACCAGTGGCTGGAGCCTCAGTTACTGTATAAGAAGTTCAACCGTGGGCTCCCATACATCGACCAGGCCCACTTCAATATTCAATATCAATTCATTATCTTTTTCATTATGATGTCTTGTGATTTATTTATTTATTCCATGGTGTCATCAACAAGGATGAGTAGCTAAATCTCCTTAGGGGGATGGTTGAAGCACTCTAGATGATGTAAAAGCACCATGTTTGTTCTTATTGTTCATTGTGATTCAAAGTTCGTAATGATTATTTACTTCTAATTCGCGATATGAGGTAAGTATGATTATTTGCATGTTATTGTTATCCATGTTGTTAAAATACTATTCTTAGGGTTTAGGGAGACTTAGCTTTAATGGTTTTATTTATATTGATTAAAGATGTGTAATGAAATAGCTGAGAGTTGATTATTACATATCTGCAGTTGATATCTTTTATTGGAACCCTTTTGTAATTAAGTCAAGTAGGTGAGAGGTGATTATTACATATCTGCAGTTGATATCTTTTATTGGAACCATTTTGTAATTAAGTCAAGTAGCTGAGAGGTGATGATTTAGTTATGAATAAATATATTGAGTTAATTAAATTGAATAGCTGAGAGGTGACGGTTTGATTAATAAGACATATTCAATAGCATGCATAAGAGAATCCCGTTTTAATTGAGTGGAATAGCTGAGAGGTGACTACTTGATTATTATAGGTATTAATAATTGATTGGAATAGTTGAGAGGTGACTAATTAATTGTTATAGATTGAACATGAAGGAACAACATGTTATGTTTGCTTGATTTAGTTTGTGGATACCAATTCTTCCCCCTTTGTCATCATAAATCTTCTTTTCATTTCTACCATATTCTTAAGTTAGGATTAATTTACTTATTATTATTGCATGTAAGAAGTTAGAATCAATCTCAATTCTTATTATTGATTCCCTTGGTGTTTCTTAACAATTGTTTTCTATTGTGTTTGAGCTAAGATCTCTCCCTCTGAGGTGGGTACGACCCTTGCTTGTTACTTGTCTACTTTGATAACCAATTTATACAGGCACAAGAAGGAACTTCAAGTTAAAAATATAATCTTTTGATAGAGGTTAGAGATTAACACTTTTTGGCCTCTATCAAAATGGTGTTCTTGCCGCTCTAAGAAACGGAGTTCATTCAAACACAAGCGAGAATAGTAGTTTCGGGACATCATCCCACTTCTATCTCTCCCACCCTTCTATTTTTATTTCTTTTAATTATTGTTTTTAAGTGTCTTGTTACTTAGTCCTCTTATTGATTTTCCAGCGAAGACGGATTGAAAAAAAGCTCGAAAAACGAAGTCAAAATCAATTTTTTAAGAAAGTCGCCCGTTCAGGAATTTTTCTTGAAAGTTACTGGTTCAACTTGGACCCGATCTTGAGTCGAGTTCAGATTGGCCTATAACCATCTCGAGTCGAGTTCCAGGCTGGGAATTTGTCTCATTTTGCGTGATTTTTCCAGGACATTCCAGAGCTGTTTTTCAATTAATGTTTCTTACTGTTGAGTGATTTTGAGGTGAACTAAGTATTCTATTTTTTTCAGCATTTTTACAGACTTGTAAGATATTTAATTATTCGATCCACGAAGGGGTCGCGGTTGTAATATTTTTAAAGTAGCTGTTGTTAGGAATTATTTTTTTTGTGTTCGCAGCGAATAGTAGAGCAAGGTCGAGTTTACGAAGGAACGACACCTAAGGACAATTAAAACCCAAGGAGCGATTTTCCCTTAGTCGATTAACTTGTCTTCTCCCCACTTTTGGGCGTTTGTTTGGCATTTTTTTACTTTTTAGCACAAAGTGGGAGGTAAACATTCTCCTAATCCTCCTCGAATCTCTTGCAAGAGGAGTTTCTGTATTGATTAGCAGGACCTTGATTGTTGCTTGATTTTAATTCTATTTTTACTTATTAAACCGCGACTGCAAGATGAACCTGGCCTAAAAGTTAAACCTAATATCAATTTTTTTTTTTTTTTGATAAATCCTAAGCTTTAAAATTGAACCAACTAAAGCCAGGCTATCACGATGTTCATTTAAGACCTTGAGCAGATATTTCAACTAGTACTGCATGAACCATTCTTTGATTGGAGCACAAGCTAGGAATTGGGTCTGCAATCCGTACAGGTTACGTCTGTAGAATCACTGTGGTTATTTAATTAAGGAACGTCGCTTACGCACGGAAAACCTCCCACACTGGTTATTCGCTACTTTACTCACGAAATATAGGGAGAATTTACAAGGGAAGCTTGGAAAGAACTCATTGACTTGGGTGAACACAAAATTGAGTCAGTTTTTAAGCCAATTGTTAGATGCTTTTGAATGGTTAGGTCTTCTGTGGCATATGTAATGCGCATGTTTCATGCATCTTAGATCATGTAAAATCTTGTCCAAACCAACTCCAATCTACACAAAGAGCACAATCACGGACCTCAGTCCTTCTCTTGAAGAAGAGTTTAACGACTCAACCTTCATACCTTCTGAGGAAGAGTTCAACGACTCAACTTCACTTTCTGAAGTAACTCTTGCACCTATGGCTCAAGAAGCTACCCTTCGAGATTACTTTTCACCTTTGGCCACTGAGACACCTACCCGCATAGTCTTATTCGAGACAACTGCAGATAGCTATGGCATTCGCCCACAGATTGTGGGCATCTTGCCTAAGTTTCATGGACTTCCACGGGAAGATCCATATAAGCACCTCAATAAGTTTTTGACCGTTCTCAACACTTTTAAAGATAAACATTTGTCTGAAGAGGAAGTTAGCTTGAGATTGTTCCCCTTTACCAGAACTAATGAAATAGTTGATGCCATAAGAAGTTTTCGGCAGAAAGAGGGTGAGGTATTCCTTGATCCATGGGAGAGGTTTCAAGACCTATTTCTTTGGTGTCTACACCACAAAGTCGATGACACTGAAAAAGTTAGGATTCTATATGGAGGCCTTAAAACTCTCACTAGAAACACGGTTGAAAGCATGAGCGGTGGAGTTTTATTATTCCTTGAAAAGATTGCTACTAAAAGCCAGCAATGGGACATACCTGGATATACCCCGAGAAACACTACCCCAGACTCATTTGATAAACCTAGAGGTATATATGAAGTCAAACCTGACTCTGAGCTTAAAACTTTACTTCCTGGTTTTGTAAAACAGGTAAAAGGACTTGGTGTGTCCATAAAACCCACATTACCTGTTATGATTGCCTCCACTCTCCAATGTGATTCTTGTTATGACCAGACCCATACTGCCGAATTATGCCCTCTCCTTTATAATTCAGCAGAAACTGAGGAAGCCTGTGCGTTTATCTACGCTGGGAGAACCAACTTTACTAAGGGCAATGCCACGTACCCATACATGGACCGCTCCAATCTGTCTTATTCTAATAATCATCATGCGGAACCACCTAGTTTTAATAACTCTTATTGGAAACGTAGGAATGCCACGTATGTTGGTAATACTGATAATCGAAACAGGGCACCAGTCCCCCCTTACTCGAACAATGCTCATCACATGAGTGGTTCCAGGGACCATATGCCAACTAATCAATCTGCCCCACCTAAGACCTCCCTTGAGGATGTGTTTGCCCGTTTCATTCAACTGACCCAGGCGTCCATTGAATCAAATGCACAAGCCATCCAGAAGATTGAACAAAAACTTGATGAAAAGGGTAGATTTCTGGGACAGTCCATCCCGAACCCCAAAGGCAAGAAAGTTGCCTTGGTAATGGATACTCCCAATCTGTCTGTACCGCTTGCTGCAGTAAATTTGGTTTCCACCCTTAGGTCAGGAAAACAAGTCGATAATAAAATTAATTATGCACCGAGTCCTACCATTGTGACCTCGGTTACCTCTGCACCTGTTGCCCCACCTAAAGCACCGGGTAATGAGGCGACCACCTCTAAGCCGAAGAAGACTGCATGTGAGATTGTGGTACAACCCGCCTGTACCTTATCCCCAAAGACTCACAAGCTCTCTAAAGGAAGTCCAAGCAGAGGAAGTACCACAACACCAGAACTTGTGTTTTCTAACAGCAAAATGCTGTTAGTATATTTTTTACTAACGATTTTTATGCGTTAGCAAATTGGCGTTAGTATTTACTAACATGTCTTTTTGTAACGGTATTGTACCGTTAGTTCGTATAATTTTCTAACAGCAAAATACCGTTAGTACTTTCTAACGGCCACTACGCGTTAGTAGATTCTGTTACAAATCTTTAACTCTTATAAATTTACTAATGACACTATACTGTTACTAATTTGGAAATTCATATTAAAAAAAAAAAATCCAAATTATTAGCCTATTATTCTTTTGCAGTACAGCCTATTCAAATATATGCTCCCAAACATTTCCATATACTGTACATGAAACAAATAATCCCATTACATCAGAACTTGCAAATCATTTGCAATTAATATAAAAAAATCTTGTATATTTAAAAATTTCGGCCAAAAAACAAAGGCATTTATTTGTCTCCACAAACCACAATCCAACTTTCTTTATAACAAAGTAACAAACCCCAATAAAATGTATGATTATTTAAAAAATACTGACTACTAATAGCATCTCATTGGCTAGTGAAGACACTCATGACCTTCGCCTCATGCCCTCGCAAAATAGTGGTATGTTGACGTATAGGTAGGCAAATGAGCCGACGAGCCAACCTGCATTAATCATATAGTTAATTACATAATAAATTCAGGCATTGCCGAATCAAGAATATATCCAATCAGTTCATGTCCAAAATGAATCTCAAAAGACTTACCTTCCCAATCATCAGCACCCATATGACATTCTGAAACTAATTAAAGACATCCTTGTCGTGATCATATGGCTTGTTCTCTATGACCTACAATATAAAACAATAAATATTATAGAGGAAACATGATACTAATTAAAAAAAAAAAAAAAAGATCCTTAAACGACCTATTAATCCACCGTATTCAATAATAAACAAGATTAAGATTGAAAACTATGTGGCAGATAAGTTCATTATACCTTCCTTGTTAGCAGCACCCATAATTGCAACTTTTGTTTTTGACTTAAAAATATTCCAACTCTTGCCTAGGTTTCATATAACTGAATAGTTCCAAAAAATGGATTACACAATCTGGTGACTCAATTCAACATTGAGAAAATTGTACGAAAAAAAACTGGGGACTCAAATCAAAATTGAGAAAATTGCACGTCAAAAAAACTTAATGTCGTGCTATAGGTATATAATTACAAGCATTCATCTAATAATAAAGAGCGTGTGCAGTTTAATTTTGTCGCTAACCATACTAATATAAGATGGGGTACCCGCTTCAGCAACATCAGCTGTTACATGACCTCGACAATGGGATCACACTGGAAACGACAGATATACAGTTAATAAGGATTTGTATCTGACACGCCACATGCAATGTTTGACAATCTCCCAATTTGAGTGAAAAAATACAATTCAAGTACAAGTTTCATGTAATATCTTTATAAAACACATACCTCTATATAGTACGCTGGTCCCATAAGCCTTGGTGATGCCATTAGATTCATGGAGGCGGCCACATGGCTGACAGTGAGAATGATCTGACCAGTATGTGCAATAGCATATTAGGTCTACGCAAATAAAACAAAAAGACAAAATTTCTCACAGTAACATACCCACATATAACAACTAGGAAGTATGAATCCACCACAAATCAATAACTGAAAACATATCCAAAAATCCCAACAGTTAAAGACACATACTGTTGCCAACAGTTAAAGCCCAAGGAATATCGCAGAAAAAGTGAAAAAACTAAAGTACTTAATTAATGCAAATTACTTAATAAAAGCTGGCTACCTGGAGCTCTCCAATGTCAGGATATCTTCAATTGCAACTTTCCACAAGGACCTAATCCAAATTTCAATCTCAGAGATGAATCCATTCTCGAAGAACTCACTGAATTTTACTTGGAAGTTTCTTATGTTGTCAAAGTAAACCTAGATGAAGTGTCATATCCAGAAACAAATTATTATGTGAGAATAAAATGGTCCAACAAACTACAACATAGACAAGGCCTGGAAGTTTGCTGAAGGGGAGGTCTGAAAGACTATGGCTGTAAACCCCCCCTATTTTAATGTTAATGGAAATTTTATTTAAGTTTAATTTGAGATTAAGAATAATTGGGTACAAGTCCCTGGACCCTTCTTTAAGCATAATTACTATAAAGTAGTAGACTATGGTTTAAATAACCCAAACTCGGAGAAAACAACCCACGATCAGATTTCTCCGAAAACACGATCAGATGTGAATTAATTGTAAACCGTTAGATCAGCCGACTTAATCACTATGATATAGAGATGGGTAGCAACTATCGAGGGTTTTATTCGCACACTAAGAGAGAGAGAGAGAGAGAGAGAGAGAGAGAGAGAGAGAGAGAGAGAGAGAGAGAGAGTGGCGGCGCTGCGACTAGAGTGATCAAAATTGAAGAAGAGAAATTGCAGTGACTGCTGACCGGAAGCTGCTGAGTTTAGAAGCAGTGTTTGGTGTCGGCAAATTGTGACAGGGAGTTGCAGACCTATAGAGAAGAAGAACAGTAACAGGTGAGTGGATATATTCTAAAATAGATTATATGCTTATTTTATTGTATATGGGAATATGTTTGCTGTTGGTTTTTGATTTTAGACGTGGGCCTATATATATTTGTATACATATATAGCTTATGGGTGCTGTGATAGTTTGGTGAGTAGGAAGAAATGGTTTTGAATACATCTGCTAGTTAGGTGGGGTTAATCAGAATTTTCTTATTATTTATTTGGCTTGTATGGTTGAGTACACTGTTGATAACATGGAAATTATAATAGAAGATAAATGGTAGTACTGTATGTACTGTTCATTGTTGCCGATTGTCCGGGTTTGACTTGGATGGTTATCTGATACAAGGGAATATATGATATATGTGGAGAAAATAAAATTCTGCTGACATGGGTGTACAGTAAACAGTTTTGCCGAGTTGCCGAGTTGCCGAGTCTTTATTTATTTTTAATTTTTTTAAATTTGCACAGTACAGTATATTGCTATTTGTCGGGATAAATAAATTTATGTTGGAGACTCTGGACTTGAGAATTTAATTCATCATAAATGCCTTGGAATGGCTTTATATACCATGGACGGTATTTGATTAATCTAGAAAATGCGAAAGGAATACGAAAATGAATTTGATGTGAATTTGATGTGAAATTTATGGTCGAGTGTTACTTGATTGATTGATAGTTTAGATGTTTGGTAGTCGCCCAACCATTAGTACATTTGCCGCACCTATGGAATTAGGATTACAAAAAAATTAGATATCACCCTAGACGGCTTAGCCTGTGGGTTGACACTTGGAATATATTTTTGTTGGGTATTTCCTAGACGGCTTAGCCTGCGGAACTGACCCTACAGACCTTCATAGCCTTCGGGGTTGGTCTGGGCGCCACTTTAGAAAGCTCAAGGGAGCTAGTAGAGGCCATGAGTTAGGCATACGTCGAGGCTAGCCAAAGCTTGCAGGTGAGCACCCACTTGGGTTTTGGTTTCCGCGTAGAGGGTCTTAACCATGGTCAAGGCACACTGGTGCAGTGTGGGTATGGCAAATGTGTGGAGTGCATCCTGTCGGAGGTGTACTAGTGATTGGGTATAGGTTGTGAAGTGTTGTTTGGGTGTAATGTTTGATTTGTAGTGATTGAGATATGGTGTCGAGACTTGAGATTGCCATGAATTATATATTATTGTACTAACACAGTTTTGCAGGAGGATAGGTCAATTAACATTTCTTGCAGGACTCGACCTATCCTAATAGGAGGTGCAGCTCAGGTAAGGTATTAATATAATATATAGTATTTACTTAGTAAACGAGATAAATGTATAAAGACCACGGAGTCTGTTATTTTTATTGTTTTTGGGAATGGAGTTCCCTACCCTTGTCTACTCATACCAGCATAATTTGCTGACCCATGTTGCTTGTTTTGCACGTGGGTACGTATCCTTATGGAGCGTAGGCGGAGGAGAGCAGCAAGTTGAGTACGATCGGGAGCAACACCAGGAGGCTCGTGTAGATCCAGTTGTTCGGGAAGGAGTTTGAGATCGTAGAAGTTATATTTCTTAGTAGGTTTAGTTCTTTGATTTGTTTGTCAATGGATTATTCAAGTTTATTTCATTTATTGGATTATTGTTGATTGGGGAATATAGTACCTCAGTTGGGGTTGTTTAATTCGGTATTTGAAATTTTGGGATTTATTTATGGAAATCATTGGGAGTTTAGATTATTTGTGTTGAAGTATTTATCTTTAATGGTTATGGATTTTTACCTTGTGCAAATGTTTATTTAGAATACCGTCTTGATCCTTTTTCCTTTTATTGGCATCTTGAGGGTAATTTTGTAAATTCTCTCTTTTTGCCAATTTATGGAAATTAGGGTCGTGACAGTTTTCTTGGTATCAGAGCGCTTGGTTAACTTAGGCCGAGAAGGTCTAAGTGATCATCGGAATGTGGAATGGGTGATAAGTGATGGAGTTGGGTGGTTATCTAATAATATTTTAATATTTTAAATGAAGGTCATGGCGGGAAGAAGACGTGGTCAAGTCTATCAGTTGACTCAAGACCAGATGAATCAGCTGTTGCTAGCAGTTGCAGGCAACAATGGGGGTAATGGTGACCCATTTGCTAAGAGGGACAAAGACTTCCTCAATTTGGGTGGTATGAAATTCGATGGTAAGGGAGACGGGAAAGCTGCAGTGTTATGGCTCCGTCAGACAGAAGCCGTGTTTGCAAAGATGGTATTGACTGAAGTTCAGAAGCAGGAGCTCGCTTCCCATCAATTGGAGGGTGGAGCATTACTTTGGTGGGACGCTTTGAAGGTCGGGCTTGACCTCACCACTCTGACTTGGGAGGAGTTCAGGAATACTTTTGAGGGGAGATATCTTTCGAGTGCTTACCGAGACCGATTAGTGGATGAATTTCTGAATCTGAGGCAGGGTACTATAACTGTAGCGGAATATACGAATCGGTTTAATGAGTTATCTATGTTTGCTCCGCATATGGTGGATACAGTCGAGAAGAGAAATCATCGTTTTATTAAGGGCCTAGGGCACTATGTGTCGAAGCAACTGATTCCATTTGAGCACGAGCCATTTGATAGAGTCCTGAACCTCGCAATGAAGTATGAGGAGAAGGAACAGGAGTTTAGAACTGAGAAGAGCAAAAAGACAGGTGATAACTTCAGAGACAGGAACAGACACAAGCCTTATGATCCTAACTTCAGGGGTCGACGTTATGACAACAACCCCGGGAGGAACCAGGGTTACAACACGCCACTGGGAGATAACCAGGGTTTCAGACACCGTGGTGGGTATGGGCGTGGTGACAACCGAGTTAGAGCAGGAGCACCACCACCACTACCAGCACCAGGGCAACCTGCCCCAGGTTTGCCTTATAGGCCAGCACCTTTACAGTTACCAGCGCTAGGAGCATTAGCAGGACCGATCAGGGGTAACTGTTGGAATTGTGGAGGACCAAGACATCGTTCTGCTGAGTGTCGTCGACCAGTGAACAACAACCAGGGAAGGCCAGCACATCAGCTGAACCGAGGGAGAGCCTTTGCTGTTTTGCCCGCATTTGAGGTATTGGAAGGTACTTTTGATTGTTCTCAATTTAAATTCCGAGTGTTATTTGATTCTGGTGCATCGCATTCATTTATTGCTAAGCAATTAGTAGATAAGTATCAGATTGTGACTACACCTTTACCCCAACCTTTATATCTTCGGAAACCTATGGGAGGGTCGACTTGTTTGTTTTACCAGTGTAAGAACTTTGTTCTGACATTCATGGGTAGACAGTTTGTTATCAATCTGGTTGTTTTAGATTTTGAGGGCTATCAGTTTATTTTGGGTTTTGATTGGTTGAGTCGCTATCATGTTATTTTGGATTGTGCTGGAAGAAGAGTTATAGTGGATACACCAGGTTTACCCACATTGGTACACAGTTGTGTTAGTAGGGATGATTCGATTATGTCCAGTTTTTTGATGTCTCTGGCTGCCCAGTCGATCGATATTAGTGATGTGGCGATAGTTAAGGATTATCTAGATGTGTTTGAGGAGATTCCGGGTTTACCACCTAAGAGAGAGGTGGAGTTCCGTATTGATTTGTTGCCAGGAACGGCACCTATTTCTAAGACTGCTTACAGGATGGCGCCTAAGCAGTTGGAAGAGATGAAGACCCAGTTGGAGGAGTTGCTTAAGAAAGGGTATGTGATATTTGATGTTTTATTTGAGTTAGTTTATTCTTTTGGTGTATATGTGTGAGCCTTTTGAGGTGTGTATGAACCACAGGTTCATACGTCCAAGCAATTCGCCATGGGGAGCTCCAGCTATATTTGTCTCTAAGAAGGATGGAACTTTAACGATGTGCATTGATTACCGTGAGTTGAATAAGGTGACGGTCAAGAACAAATATCCACTGCCGAGAATAGATGATTTGCTTGATCAGTTGAAAGGAGCAGCCGTGTTTTCTCAGTTTGATTTAGGACGGGTTACCATCAGATGGGTGTAGAGGAGAAGACTATACCACTGACTGCTTTCAGAACTCGATATGGATTGTATGAGTTTCCAGTAATGCCTTTTGGGTTAACTAATGCTCCAACATTTTTCATGGATTTGATGAACCGGATTTTTAGGCCTTATCTTGATAAGTTTGTGATTGTATTCATTGATGATATTTTGGTGTATTCTAAGGATGTTCAGGAGCATGCGAAACATTTGAAAATAGTGTTGCATATATTGAGAGATCACAAACTGTATGCTAAGTTTAGCAAATGTCATTTCTGGAAGAATGAGGTGCATTTCTTAGGTCACGTGATATCCAGAGAGGGTATTGTCGTTGACCCTGAGAAGGTTACTGCAGTTAGGGATTGGAAACAACCAACCAACCCTATAGAGATTCGAAGCTTTTTAGGATTAGCTGGATATTACCGTCGTTTCATTGAGAAGTTCTCGCTCATAGCTGAGCCATTGACCAGACTTACAAGGAAGAATGTGAAGTTCTTGTGGACTGACGACTACGAGAGAGCTTTTCAGGAACTTAAGCAGAGGTTGACTTCAGCGCCAGTGTTAGTTATACCGGTTAGAGGTGGCAAGCTTGTGGTATTCACAGATGCTAGTGGTACAGGACTTGGTTGTGTTTTGATGCAGGATGGGAGAGTGGTCTCTTATGCTTCTAGACAGTTGAAGCAACATGAGCGAAAATATCCAGTGCACGATTTAGAATTGGCAGCTGTGGTGTTTGCTTTGAAGATTTGGCGTCACTATTTATATGGAGAGAAGTTTGATCTTTACACCGACCACAAGAGTCTGAAATACTTGTTCTCTCAGAAGGACTTGAACATGAGGCAACAGAGATGGATGGAGTTCATTAGCAGTTATGATTTTCAGATTCGGTATCAGCCTGGGAAGGGTAATGTAGTTGCAGATGCTTTGAGTAGGAAACATGCCACCGTTGCTATGATGATGATGGAGGAGCGGAAATCTTTGGAGACTATAGCGTCTCATGATGTGTACTTACAGCAGGGAGGTGAACAGGTCACCATTTGTTCTATGGAGGTGAAACCTATGATGATTAGCTTGATTGTGTCCAAGCAGCATGAGGACCCTTTCTTGCTCCGAAAGCTTGGGCAGTTAGTTGTGGATTTGTTAGATGATTGTCCCACAGAATGGTCAGTTGGTGTTGATGGAGGTTTGAGGTATAGAGATCGATTGTGTGTTCCTAATAAGGATGGTTTGAGGAAGAATGTTATGGATGAGGCACATCGTTCTCGTTTCACTATTCACCCTGGTGGAACGAAGATGTACAAAGACCTGAAGAGGACTTATTGGTGGGAAGGAATGAAGAGAGACGTTGGAGAGTATGTTTCTAGATGCTTGACATGTCAGCGAGTAAAGGTCGATCATCAAAAACCGTCAGGGTTACTCCAACCTTTGTCTATCCCTCAGTGGAAGTGGGAGCACATTTCCATGGATTTTATTGATGGTTTGCCTAGATCGCGGGGAGGCAATGAATCCATTTGGGTTGTCGTCGATCGATTGACTAAGTCAGCTCATTTTCTTCCAATTTCTGTGAATAGAAATGCGGATAAACTGGCAAGGAAGTATGTGAAGGAGATTGTCAGACTACATGGTGTTCCGGCTAGCATTGTTTCAGACAGAGATCCTATATTCACT
Organism: Aquilegia eximia; assembly: GCA_023053565.1. Taxonomy (NCBI): domain Eukaryota; kingdom Viridiplantae; phylum Streptophyta; class Magnoliopsida; order Ranunculales; family Ranunculaceae; genus Aquilegia; species Aquilegia eximia. The sequence continues at coordinate 25,249,033 of JALIGU010000003.1, forward strand.
TCCGAGTTCTGGGGTAGTTTTCAACGTGCCATGGGTACGAAACTTAATTTGAGTACTGCTTATCATCCCCAGACAGATGGACAGACTGAGCGGGTAAATCAGATCCTAGAGGATATGTTACGTGCTTGTGCACTCAGCTTTGGTGGAGAATGGGAGGAACATCTAACTTACGCGGAGTTTGCTTACAATAACAGTTTTCAGGCGAGTATTGGTATGGCACCATATGAGGCACTGTATGGTAGGCCATGTAGATCACCGGCTTGTTGGGCGGAGGTTGGTGATACTGCGATTCTTGGACCAGTGATGGTTCGCGAGACTACAGAGAAAGTAGATATCATTCGACAAAGATTGAAAACGGCTCAAAGCCGAATGAAGAGTTATGCAGATAAGAGGAGGAAGCCACTCGAGTTTGTTGTAGGGCAAAAAGTGTTACTGAAGATATCCCCGATGCGTGGAGTAATGAGGTTTGGTAAGAAGGGCAAGCTGAGCCCTAGGTATGTGGGACCGTATGAGATCACTGACAGAGTTGGGCCGTTGGCTTACAGGCTGGCATTGCCACCTGTTTTGGAGAAGATACATAATGTATTCCATGTTTCTATGTTGAGAATGTGGAAAGGAGATGATAAGGATGAAGAGAATGAAGGAGTAGACTACGCGCAGTTAGATATTTATGATCCAGAGCAGTTAGAAATTAATGAAGATGTTACCTACAGAGTGAGGCCAATTACTATCATTGATAGAGATGAGAAACAACTAAGGCGAAAGACATTGAAGCTTGTAAAAGTGCAGTGGAGTGATGATCCGAGCGATGTCACATGGGAGCTGGAGGACAAGGTACGAGCTAAGCACCCGGAGTTGTTCGATTGATCTTTCTTCCAAATCTCGAGGCCGAGATTTCTTTTGAGGTGTGTATGAATGTAAACCCCCCCTATTTTAATGTTAATGGAAATTTTATTTAAGTTTAATTTGAGATTAAGAATAATTGGGTACAAGTCCCTGGACCAAGGGTTTAAGCATAATTACTATAAAGTAGTGGACTATGGTTTAAATAACCCAAACTCGGAGAAAACAACCCACGATCAGATTTCTCCGAAAACACGATCAGATGTGAATTAATTGTAAACCGTTAGATCAGCCGACTTAATCACTATGATATAGAGATGGGTAGCAACTATCGAGGGTTTTATTCGCACACTAAGAAAGAAAAAAAAAAGAAAGGTTTGCGATAAACAGAGAGAGAGAGAGAGAGAGAGAGAGAGAGAGAGAGAGAGAGAGAGATCGAGAGTGGCGGCGCTGCGACTAGAGTGATCAAAATTGAAGAAGAGAAATTGCAGTGACTGCTGACCAGAAGCTGCTGAGTTTAGAAGCAGTGTTTGGTGTCAGCAAATTGTGACAGGGAGTTGCAAACCTGTAGAGAAGAAGAACAGTAACAGGTGAGTGGATATATTCTAAAATAGATTATATGCTTATTTTATTGTATATGGGAATATGTTTGCTGTTGGTTTTTGATTTTAGACGTGGGCCTATATATATTTGTATACATATATATCTTATGGGTGCTGTGATAGTTTGGTGAGTAGGAAGAAATGGTTTTGAATACATCTGCTGGTTAGGTGGGGTTAATCAGAATTTTCTTATTATTTATTTGGCTTGTATGGTTGAGTACACTGTTGATAACATGGAAATTATAATAGAAGATAAATGGTAGTACTGTATGTACTGTTCATTATTGCCGATTGTCCGGGTTTGACTTGGATGGTTATCTGATACAAGGGAATATATGATATATGTGCAGAAAATAAAATTCTGCTGACATGGGTGTACAGTAAACAGTTTTGCCGAGTTGCCAAGTCTTTATTTATTTTTAATTTTTTAAATTTGCACAGTACAATATATTGCTATTTGTCGGGATAAATAAATTTATGTTGGAGACTCTGGACTTGAGAATTTAATTCATCATAAATGCCTTGGAATGGCTTTATATACCATGGACGGTATTTGATTAATCTAGAAAATGCGAAAGGAATACGAAAATGAATTTGATGTGAATTTAATGTGAAATTTATGGTCGAGTGTTACTGAAACCGGCAAGAAGTGGTTTGACATCAATTTTGTGAAAAAGTGTCCTTGGTTATTTCGCCTTGAGTTCATTGTTAAGAAAACCTAGTTGTACGCGCGTCGTCCCGTGTCCTTGTCTTCGCGTCGTGTGTCAAGTATCGTGGTTTTTGGTTCAGGACGTACGTACCTTGTTAGGACGTTCGTACTTCCAAGTAGTCAGCAGAACGTTTATCTTGGTAAACGTACGTACCATGTAAGGACGTATGTTCGTATGGAGAGTCAGCAGGGAAGTTTGCTTTCTGAACGTACGTACCTTTACAGGACGTTCGTACGTCCAAGTAGACAGCAGGCTTATTTTCGTGTGGAGACGTACGAACGTCATATCGACGTACGTACGTCCAAAGTCGGTTTGCACTAATTCGGCCCACTTTCCTTGGTTTTCAACCCTAAGTATAAATAGGGTTTCTCTTCCAAAGAACAAGTCAGTTCTTTGGCCGTCCATTCTTCTTCTAGTTCATGAGTTTTGGTTTAGGTTTTGGTGTTGAAAGTGTTTGTTGCTATTGAACTCAATTCCCTTCTTTCCCCCTTCTCTCAATTCATATCTTTGTGATCTTCCTAGTTTCATTGTGATTTCGGCTTCGAGTCTTCTTGTGTGTTCATCAAGAAGTCGAGTGTCTTGTGCGTACATCAAGGTGCTCTGGTGAAGTCAAGGTGTTAGAGATAACCAGGAGTATCAACTCGCAGTGAGTGCAGGTAGTTGGTAGGTTTGTACATCTCTTTTCATCTAGTGGATTATTTGTTGTCGCGAGGACAACCGTGGACGTTTCCCTTTTCGGGTTTTACCACGTTAAAAACTTCTGTGTGTTATTTACTTTCTGCGTATTGTTTGATTGTTTGTTTGAATATTCAATTGTTATATTAGCACTATTTGTAGTTTCTCAATTGGTATCAGTCGCTGGGGGCTGGTTAAGGAGCGTAAAGGCTCACGCTAACGATCAATAGTGCTATGAGTTACTCTGGTAAGACACATGTCTCGGTTGTTGCTCGATTGTCTGATGAGCAATCAACTGCTTGTAAAGAATGCTCTAGTGACTGTGACAGGGATTTGATTCTGGTGGACAATAATGATTGGGCGACCCTATACCGGTTATCCAGAAAGGAATGTCTAAGGTTGGAGGCACAAAATTGTATTCTTCAGGATAGACTTGACTTACTCTCTTCTAGTTCCTCATCTATGTCAATCCTGGATAGGGAACCTGAGTCATGGCAGGTTGATAAGGTGACCTTATTGGGTAATCTTGCTGCTCTTGAGCACGACAAGGTCGAATGGGAAGCTCGGTGTAATATTTTGTCCACTGAACTAGACAAGGTCAAAAAGGAACTGATTCGTTTTCAGTCGTTCGAAAATTGCAATGGGTTGTCATCTTCTGAACTACCTCCACTGTTGCCCCATCCTCCTACCAAAAAGTCCGACATTCGTCACTCTGTGGACACGGTTGGCATCCGGCGTAAATGGAAACCGTTTAGGCGTGCTCCGTCTCAGGGAAGAAAACGTCAAATGCCTTGCTCACTATGCGGACAGTTTGGACATTGGGCCTCGCAGTGTGTTGTGGCTGCTCATGTTCCACAACCATGGAAGCTGTTTTCACAGCCGTCGTATGTTTATCCATCTTATCCATATGCCTCTTACTCTTCTCCTTGTAACTTTGCAGGAAATGTTTCAAATGTGGCGATTACTGCCCTTCATGTCTCAAGCTCGGATAGTGAGTGGTTACTTGATAGTGGTGCTTCGAAACATATGTCAGGTAATGCCAAACTTTTCTCCTCCATTACTGCTATAGATGGTGGAAGTGTTACTTTTGGGAATGGTAAGCGCTCTCCTGTGATTGGTAAGGGATTTGTCGCTGGTATTGGTTTATCTTCGAATGATGTTTGTTTGTTAGTTGATGGATTGCGTGTTAATTTGATCAGTATTAGCCAACTGTGTGATACTGACCATACTGTTAATTTTTCTAAAAATATATGTACTGTGCTTGATAGTTCGGGTAAGTGTATCATGACAGGTAAACGAACATTGGATAATTGTTATGCCATTCAACCTGTTGCATCTGGCATAAACTGCTTACCTAGCAAACTAAATGAGGGTCTGTTGTGGCATCAACGACTAGGTCATGTCAACTTTGAACACCTGGACAATCTAACTCGGAATGAATATATCAATGGAGTTCCTAGACTTGGAAGAAATCGGGACACTGTGTGTGGTGGGTGTCAACTAGGTAAACAGATACGCAGTCCACATTCCAAGAAAAAGTCCATAACCACATCTTCTCCTTTAGAACTCATACACATGGATCTGATGGGTCCTACTCGTAGTCCTAGCTTAGGAGGCAAACGATACATCTTGGTTATGGTTGATGATTACACTCGCTTTACCTGGGTATCATTCTTGCGTGAAAAATCTGATGCGTTTCTTGAGTTTCAGGGGATATGTCTTCGTATTCAGAATGAGAAAGATACTCAAATTAAATATGTCAGAAGCGATAGAGGCGGTGAGTTCACAGCCATAGGTGTGATTGAGTATTGCATTGCAAATGGTACGTGGCAAGAATTTTCAGACCCATACACTCCGCAACAAAACGGAGTCGCTGAAAGGAAAAACCGTGTTATTCAGGAGATGGCTCGTGCTATGTTTCATGCAAAGGATGTTCCTACCAAGTTCTGGGCGGAAGCGGTTTATACTGCTTGTTACATAATGAACCGTGTATATCTGAGATCTGGTACTACACAAACTGCTTATGAGCTATGGTATGGTAAGAAGCCGAATCTCAAATATATGCGAGTTTTTGGCAGTGTTTGCTATGTGTGCAAGGACAGACAAAGTCTGTCCAAGTTTGATAGTCGAGGTGATGTTGCCCTTTTACTTGGTTATTCCTCTAATAGTAGGGCCTTTCGAGTATTTAACTACACCACTCGCAAGGTCATGGAATCCTTTAATGTTGTTGTTGATGACACTATTACATCTGACTCTTCTGTTTCCACTGGTACACAGGATGTCACAGTTCTCTCACCCGTGTCAGACTCGGTTGACATGTCTCCCATATCGTTTTCATCACCTGATAATGGCGATGATGGTACTAAACCTTCTGGTGCTGCAGAGGACTTGTCTGGTAGGGCCGGTGCTGTGCCCACACCAGATGATGTAGTTCAATCACCAGATGTGATTGATGTGTCTCCAGATCTCTCCACTGTCCCTGCTGAACCTGAAGGGGTGTTTAATCAAGCATCACCTCGTGTTAAACAACATCACTCCTTAGGAGATATCATTGGAGACATTAATGATCAGCGTCTGACTCGTCGGAGGGCCAAGGAGACAAATTGCGTTCATTATGTTTGTTATCTCTCTTCTCTTGAACCTAAAAATGTTACTGATGCTCTTACTGATGATGATTGGCTATTTGCTATGCAGGAAGAACTCGGTCAGTTTAAGCGTAGTGATGTCTGGACGTTAGTTCCTCGACCTACTCACACTAATGTGGTTGGCACCAAGTGGATCTTTAAAAACAAATTGGATGAGTTCGGGCAGATTGTGCGCAACAAGGCAAGGCTTGTAGCTCAGGGCTATAGTCAGATTGAAGGTATTGACTACGGAGAGACTTTTGCTCCTGTGGCTAGGTTGGAATCAGTCAGGCTTCTTCTTGCTATGGCATGCCACTTGAATTTCAAGTTGTATCAAATGGATGTCAAAAGTGTGTTTCTCAATGGTATTCTCAATGAGGAGGTCTATGTTGAACAACCTAAAGGGTTTGTGGATCACACTTTTCTGAATCATGTCTTCAAATTGCAAAAAGCACTGTATGGGTTAAAACAGGCTCCTCGAGCTTGGTATGAACGTCTGACTTCCTTCTTACTAGGAAAAGGATTTGTTCGTGGCAGTGTTGATCGGACTCTGTTTATACTAAGAAAGAATAATGATGTTCTTCTCGCCCAAGTCTATGTGGATGATATAGTGTTTGGATCGACGTGCCCAAGTCTTTCTGAATCTTTTTCTCAGTTAATGAGTTCTGAATTTGAAATGAGCTTAATGGGAGAACTAAATTTCTTTCTTGGCTTGCAGGTCAAGCAGTTTGATCATGGAGCTTTCATCTCTCAAACAAAGTATGCTAAAGAACTGGTTAAAAAGTTCGGTCTCAGCACTTCAAGTGGTCAAGATACTCCCATGGGTGAGAGGGTACGTCTTGGTAAGGATGTTATGGGTAAGTCTGTTGATATTCGTGAATATCGGAGTATGATTGGTAGTCTCTTGTATCTCACTGCTAGTCGTCCAGATATTTCTTATAGTGTTGGGGTATGTGCAAGATTTCAGGCTAACCCTAAAGAATCTCACCTCACTGCTGTTAAGCGTATTATTCGGTATGTTGCTAGCACACTTGACTACGGGTTATGGTTCACCAGAGATACAAATAGTGTTGTGGCAGGTTATTGTGATGCTGATTGGGGGGGGGGGGGGGGTAATCTAGATGATCGTCATAGTACCAGTGGTGGCTGTTTTTATGTTGGGAATAATCTTGTCTCCTGGCATAGCAAGAAACAATCATCTGTATCCATCTCCTCCTGTGAGGCTGAGTATATAGCTGCAGCTAGTGCATGTACACAACTTCTGTGGATGCGTCAGATGCTTAGGGATTATGGAATTCAACTGCAGGCGATGAACTTGTTCTGTGATAACACCAGTACCATTAGCATCTCCAAGAATCCTGTTCAACACTCACGCACAAAGCATATTGACATTCGTCACCATTTCCTTCGTGAGGCGGTCGAAAAGGGTGATATAGTGATGGAGTTCATTCCTACTGAACATCAGCTAGCGGATATCCTTACAAAACCTCTTGATGCAGCCCGCTTCCATTCCTTGCGTAAGTCTATTGGGGTTGTATCTCTTCCCTAATTGTTTTGTTACTTTCTTTTTCTCTCTATTCTTGTATCAATGGTTATGTCTGTTTTTGTCATTATGGTTGGGTTTGTTGGTTTCTTCTTAATCAGTTGAGGGCAAAGGTATTTTTTCTCAGGATGGATCACTCAATAGTCGTGAGCTTCTTTTTGTTGGTATTGAGAACATACTACCTTCCTTATTGTGTGGATTCCTTTTACAGATATTTCTAGTTTGGCATCTTCAACTGTGGTTTTTCTGTCATGCATAGTTGTTGGGTTACCTCATACTCTCTTCGCCTTGGTAGTTGTTACATGATGCATTTACATGTAGCTGGATTGTCTTTTTAAATACCTGTACATCCCCAGTCTTATATGATTTTCCTTCATGGTCATCGTCCTCTTTTGTATTTATATACCTCTTGTAAGTGGTCAATGACTCACAAAATCCCCAGCCATTTGAATGTCTTGAGAGCATACTCATTTGGCTAAGAACCCGTTGGGGCTGTGAGGGTCATGCTCTGATGGATGCACTCAGGAGATGTTAGTTCTTGTGTTGCACGTTATCATGGTATTGCACTTCTTGAGTGTGTTTTGCCGAAAAGATGTAGGCTACATCCTACCCTCGTGTTCTGGTAAAAGATGGAGATACTTTATACTCCCACACGGGAATGGCATTTTTTTTTTTTTAAAAAAAAAAAAAAAAAAATGATGATAAGTGACTGTCACACTTGTCTAGTTGAAAGACAAGAAGAAAAACAATTTTTCTGTGTTTCCTTGGTTTTGTTGTGATCGGGTTCACTTTCTCATTGGTCTAGTTGCAAAAGACTTTCAACTTATTCAATGATCATATTTTTAGTTTGGTTCCGGAGGTTGGTATGGGTCAAACAGGTTCTTCTGCATGTTTGCATTATTCTAGTAACTACCATGGCTTGGTGTATGATGTAGTTCTTCGACTTTGCATTTCCTTGTGGTTGAGGTTTGTCTAAATTGTAATCTTCTATAATTGGAATCCTTACAATCAGCAGATAGGTTTCTCTGTGATGTTTCTCAATATTTGGTTTTGGGTTGTTCTTCGAGTTGTTTTCTGGTTCTTAGGTTGGTCCTTCATTCTTTAAACAAACAAAAAAAAAAAAAAAAAAGGGGGGGTAGTACGAACGCTGTCATAACGTTCGAACGTTTGGGAGGGCAGATCGTTTCCACCGTACGAATGTTCTTTGAACGTACGAACGTGTGTTCAGGCAGTTGTTTTAATAGTACTTCTAGTTCTTTTCTGTTTTGCTGTTATTTCTGCTAATTAGGTAATGGACATTCCTAATCGGGCTCTAGTTAGGCTTCTTTGCTTTTGTTTTCTATCTATATATGGGATTCTTCTATTTTCTTCCTCCTATTGTGCCTTCTTACTTCTTTCTAGTTTTTTCTCTTTGTTCTTCAGAATTATTCTATGGCAGAATATGAACTTCATGGAATTTTTGTTCCGGCTGTTGGTTATGTGTCGTTTATGGTGATAGAGTACAAAAACAATGCTAAGGTTTCTCGTTTATGTCGCGTTCCCCATGGGTATGACTATATTCATCGACCTTTCCTTAATCCATGCATGGTTCATGTCAATCATTGGGAGAGACTACCGGGACATCTTCAAAATCACATCTTGGAGTTGGTTGGATACCCGAAGGTTCCAGGACTTGCTGCTCCCCTTACCGACTGTGGCTTGGACAGCAGAATTGAGGAGTTATTTTGTAAGAGTGATGATAATCATGTGATAGCTCGGTGGAATAGATCTTCGGCTCGTGCGAAAGCTTTATGTCCTGTCTTAAGCTTTATGTTCATGTGATAGCTCGGTGGAATAGATCTTCCGGTTCTAGGTCATTGGGAACGGGTTTTTCGAATTCGTTAACTTCATCTTTCTCTTATGCATTTATTGTTTCTTATGACTATGGCTTTATGTGTTTGGTTATTAGTTGTTCTCTTGAACTTTAAGAGATGGGCTAGTTTTTATCTTTTTATCTGGGTTGTCTTGCTTGTTTGGTGTTGATTTCTTTTCTTGGTATTTTTTTATTATTATTGTTTATTTCCTATTTGTCGTTTCTTTTGTTGTTTTGTTCACTTATTGTGACAAAAAGGGGGAGATTTATGACTCTAATTATTAACAATCGTCTTCTTGTTGTTAGGTTATTTTTGGGTCGTGTTTCAGGTATGCTACACGTATGGGGGAGTGAACGTGTTGATGATTTTAGGCGTTATATAGTTATGGGGGAGCTCGAGTGTCAAAAATATTTTGGAGCTCATGAAGTATGGGGGAGTTGCTTGAAGGAACTTCTGTTGATTCCTTGATCTGTTGATTTCTTGATTGTTTCGGAAATTCTTAAGTGCTTCCGTTCGGTCTCTGATGGTTAAAGCGTTTTGCTCAAGCTGGATAACAAGAGTTGGTGACCTTGTGTGTGTTCTACCTTAAGTGATTCTGTAGGCATGTTTTATAAATGCCATGGTTTGGGTTTGTAAGCACGTTTTATAAGTGCTATTAGAGTCATAGGTTTTTGGTTCAGGACGTACGTACCTTGTTAGGACGTTCGTACGTCCAAGTAGTCAGCAGAACGTTTATCTTGGTAAACGTACGTACCATGTAAGGACGTATGTTCGTATGGAGAGTCAGCAGGGAAGTTTGCTTTCTGGACGTACGTACCTTTACAGGACGTTCGTACGTCCAAGTAGACAGCAGGCTTATTTTCGTGTGGAGACGTACGAACGTCATATCGACGTACGTACGTCCAAAGTCGGTTTGCACTAATTCGGCCCACTTTCCTTGGTTTTCAACCCTAAGTATTAATAGGGTTTCTCTTCCAAAGAACAAGTCAGTTCTTTGGCCGTCCATTCTTCTTCTAGTTCATGAGTTTTGGTTTAGGTTTTGGTGTTGAAAGTGTTTGTGGCTATTGAACTCAATTCCCTTCTTTCCCCCTTCTCTCAATTCATATCTTTGTGATCTTCCTAGTTTCATTGTGATTTCGGCTTCGAGTCTTCTTGTGTGTTCATCAAGAAGTCGAGTGTCTTGTGCGTACATCAAGGTGCTCTGGTGAAGTCAAGGTGTTAGAGATAACCAGGAGTATCAACACGCAGTGAGTGCAGGTAGTTGGTAGGTTTGTACATCTCTTTTCATCTAGTGGATTATTTGTTGTCGCGAGGACAACCGTGGACGTTTCCCTTTTCGGGTTTTACCACGTTAAAAACTTCTGTGTGTTATTTAATTTCTGCGTATTGTTTGATTGTTTATTTGAATATTCAATTGTTATATTAGCAGCAGCGACAGTACATAGGGAGCAAGAGAGTTACCTGGCGCCACAAGCAGCAACAGTCCAAAAGCTCCCAGCAGCAGTACAAGCATTCTGCAGGTTTGGTTAGAGTGTTTCCTGGGCTTTCTTTTTATTTGCAGCTTTGCTTGTATGTGTACACATGGTATGTAAAGGCGGGGTTGGGAATGGGACTCTGTATATAACAAGGAAATGTCTTTTGGGATGTAATCTGATGATGCAGTCCTTGCATTCTGATCAGATATTGTAAGCCTGATTTTTCTTTAGTAATACATATACTACTTTTATCAAAAATAAATAAAGCTTTATAACAACAATCCTACTGTAACTTTGACATGTACTTTAAAGGAGTGGTGGAATATTATGTTGTCTTCTTCAAACATAAACCTAATAACACATCAATTTATTTTTTGTTATCGTTATCCTCTGTCTCTCAATCCTTGGACCCAATTTTTCTTAGAATATGGTATCAATGTTTCAATTTTAAATAGCAAATCAAACAAATAACCATACAAATTGTTTTAGATTTTAGCAAATCTCTCCTTCCTACTAACCTAAAAAAATATTTTGAAACTAATTGAATGGCTAAAACTGCGGGTGAGTGGTTTGGGAGCCGGGGGCGGTGCAGTAGGTAGACGGTAAAGTCTCACATGAAACTGGATTTGGGTCTACGCATGAAACGGAGACCATGGGTGCCGATCAGGACCTGATGTGTGACTGGGTCCTTGTTCTTACAGTGTAGCATTACATGGCTTTTTCAATTTCATTACGAAAAGTCAGGATTGTGATTAATTTTTCACAACCTGACTCCATTATGTAATCTTTCCCTTCGATAAAGTGAAAATTATTAATAAGCAAACTGGTCGTAAACCATTTTCAATCTTGGATTACCCAATTTCATTCTAATTCCTAACACTGTGATATGAATAACAATAAAAATTCTCGTGTTCTTCTTTTTTGTAAAAATTTAGTTTTAACAGAATCAAATTGTAGGGAAATCAAAGCCTTGAATAGATGGAATTCAGATTATCTAACCTTTCAACCAAGGTTGCAACCCCTAACAGCCGAGAGAAATCGAGAAAACACCCCAGCTTGTTCCAAATAAACAGATTCTATTGACTAGTCAAAATCGAAATCCAAACTAGGGTTTATATAGATAATTGAGAAAAACAGAGACCAAGTGGTAGGAAGCATCCAAGTAATCTCGACAGAAGAGTAGGAAGAAGATGATAAAGGGTGAGAGAAAGAATTTCAAACTCAGGGTTCAAATCAGATCGAGGAAGTGAGAAAGGTTGAGATTGTGTTGAGGAGGAAGAGAGTCGAGGAAGTGGGTGGTTTCTCTCGTTAACGCCTTGGCTTTCCTCATGTGATAAGCACATGTCACAAATTTTGGTTGTTTTTTTATTAACTTCTAACAACACAAGGCCGTTAGTATTATTTTCTTGTAGTGTTACTAAATAATTCAAAATAATATTAATTTATTACTAACAGAAATTGGCCTTTACTAACGGCAAAAAAATGTTATTACACTTCTAACAGCAAAATGATGTTAGAAATCTAAAAATACCAACGTTACTAAAACCTTGTTTTGGTGTAGTGTACTTGATGTGTTCAAACATATAAATATTAATATACCCTTCTTCACGGCTATTAGACAAATACCTTCCTGTGCCTAAAAACGCGTTTGTGGCGGAGGAATTCTCTGCACTTGTCCAACAAAACGGCGTGGTAAAATATAAGCACCCTGGAAAATCGACCATACCCTGCAAGCTTGGTGACAAATTCAAGGGCAAAGCTTTGCTAGACCTAGGAGTGAGCGTTAATCTTTTACCTTACTCCTTGTACCTCATCCTGAGTCTAACAAACATGAAACCCACGAAAATATCTTTACAACTGGCCGACAGATAATTGAAAGTACCTAGAGGTATAGTTGTGGACCTGTTAGTTAAAGTGTCTGACTTTTACTACCCCGTTGACTTTGTGGTGTTGGATACTGAACCTACTGCCGATGACTCGGTACCCATCATCCTTGGCCGTCCATTCTTGGCAACTTCTAATGCTCTCATAAACTGCCGGAACGGTTCTATGGTTCTCACTTTTGGCTCTATGACTATTGAAGTAAATATATTTAATCTTGGCCTACAACCCCCTGATCTCTCCTTATCTGAGAATGTGTGCCTTCTAGACTCATTACCCTATGAGATGGTGCATAATTATTACCCTGAAAATCTGGTTGTTCACTGTGCCATGCATAATGTAGACTTTGACATTGACCAATCTATTGCCCAAACCAATGGTCTTCTTGATACTGTTCCTATCTTTGAACCTAAAAACCCTGAGGCTCTTGATTCGATTTGTAGCATAGATTCTGAAACCCAAGTAGAGACCATCACTCCACCTCCTGTCACTCTGAGTCCTCTTCCTCCTGAGCTGAAATATGCCCATCTTGATTCAAATGGTAGTCATCATGTTATTATTTTTTCATCTCTTACTACCGAACAAGAGAGTCAGTTGTTAGAAGTTATCTAAGAGCATCGTTTTGCTATTACCTGGTCTATCCACGACATTAATGGCATTAGCCCTTCTGTCTGTTCTTATCGTATTCATCTTGAGGATGATGCTAAAACTTCTCGTGAACCTCAGAGACGTCTTAACCCTGCGATGAAAGAGGTTGTTCGAGCAGAGATTCTTAAACTTCTGGATGGAGGTGTGATAAGAACGAACAAGTCGCCACGAGAGTTTCAACCAAGTGGTGTGTTCCGACTATAGAAAGCTTAATACAGTCACCCAGAAGGACCACTTTCCTCTTCCCTTTATAGACGAGATGTTGGAACGCCTCGCTGGTCATTCCTTCTATTGTTTCTTAGATGGTTACTCTGGTTATAACCAAATTCCTATCACCCCTGAAGATCAAGAGAAGACAACATTTACTTGTGCTCTCCACACTTTCGCTTATGCCCGTATGCCTTTTGGTCTGTGTAATGCACCTGCTACTTTCAAGGGGTGTATGTTACACATCTTTAGTGATATTGTAGAATGATTTATGGAGGTGTTTATGGATGATTTCTCCATATATGGTTCATCTTTTTAAGAGTGCCTTAGTCATCTTTCCTTGGTTTTTAAGTGTTGCATTGAAAAGAATTTGGTACTTAACTGGGAAAAGTGTCATTTCATGGTTAGAAAGGGAATAGTTCTAGGTCATATCGTCTCTCCTGAGGGTATCCAGGTTGATAAAGCTAAAGTAGATCTTGTTTCATCCTTGCCTATTCCTAAGTCTATTAGGGATATTCGAGCCTTCCTGGGCCATGCAGGATTCTTAAGGATGCACCTTTTGATTTCACAATAGAATGCAAAAGTGCTTTTGAAAATCTTAAGACTGCCCTCACGAGTACACCCATCATTAGGCCACCTGATTGGAGTAAACCCTTTGAGCTGATATGCAATGCATCGGACTTTGTTGTTGGGACTATTTTAGGTCAACGTCTAGATGGTAAGCCCCATGTCATATATTATCCTAGCAGAACTCTCAATGATGCTCAACGTAATTATACCACGACGGAGAAAGAATTGTTAACAATAGTATATGCTCTTGATAAGTTTCGTTCCTACCTTTTAGATTTCTTCTCTCCAAGAAGGAAACTAAACAACGCCTTATTCGTTGGATTTTGTTGCTTCAAAAATTTGACCTTGAAATAAGAGATAAAAAAAGGACCGAAAATGTAGTAGCCGACCACTTGTCTAAACTCGACCGTCCTGAAGATTCTAGTGTCATTTCTGAGAACTTTCCTGATGAGCTTCTTTTTGCAATATCGAATGCTCCATGGTTCGCAGATATAGTTAATTACTTGGCTAGCAACAAGTTTTCAAGTCATTGGAACAAGTAAGATAGATCCAAATTTCTTGCTAATACCAAGTATTATTTCTGGGATGACCGTTACCTTTTTTAAGTACTGTCCTGACCAGATCATTCGTTGTTGTATTTCCGACTGGGAGTAACAAGAGGTCCTTAAGTTCTGCCATGAACATGCCTGTGGTGGACATTTTAGTGCCAAGAAGACAGCTGCTAAAGTATTGCAGTGTGGTTTTTATTGGCTAACTCTATTTAAGGACGCTCACATGCTAATTACTGTCTGCACTCGTTGTCAACCAATTCTTCATGTCGAAGTGTTTGATGTATGGCCGGGGCATCGATTTCATGGGTCCTTTCCCTAGTTGTCATGGTTTTTTGTACATTCTGGTCGCAGTAGACTATGTTTCTAAAGGGATCGAGGCCATTCCCACAAGGCACAACGACCAAGAAACTGTAGTAAATTTTTTAAAAAAGTAAATATTTGCCCGATTTGGTGCTCCCGTGCGATCATTATTGATGGGGGGAGCCATTTCTGCAATAAAGCTTTTCAAAAACTTGTTCTGAAGTATGGAGTTACTCACAAAGTGGCCCTTACGTACCATCCGCAAACTAATGCCCAAGCTGAGGTTTCCAATAGAGAGATTAAAAATATTTTGCAAAAAACAATTGACCCTGGAAAGGTTGATTGGTCTCGTATAGTCAGTGATGCATTATAGGCTTATCGTAGTGCTTTCAAAACTCCCATAGGCATGTCTCCCTTCGTCTTGTTTTTGGAAAACCCTGTCACCTACCAGTAGAGCTTGAGCACCGAGCCTTCTAGGCAATGACAAAGCCCAACTTTAATCTCGACCAGGCGGGTAAGAGGAGAAAACTCCAGCTTTCTGAGCTTGAGGAACTTCGGAATGAGGCTTATGATCTTTCCAAGTCCTACAAAGCTAATATGAAAAAACTACATGATCGTCAGATCTTACGTAGAGATTTTCAAATTGGGGACAAATTAAAGTTTTACTGTATAACTCTCGTCTTCATTTATTCCCTGGTAAACTACACTCTCGTTGGTCGGGTCCCTTTGTTGTGTCTACAGTGACACCTTATAGTGTTATCACTTGTTTAAACCCTGCAGACAATTCTGAATTTCAAGTCAATGGTCAACGTCTTAAGCATTTCCATGAATTAAGGTCCCCTAAAGTTGAGGAAACTCTCTTAGAGGACCCTACCTATTTAGACTAACCTTTGACCTGCTGGTATTCGGACCCTCTCTTACTCTACTTTGTTGTCTCTTTTTGAGAGGTGTGGTTGAAAGTGTCGGGGCCATAGTCCACGAACTCTTACTGGCTGAGTATAATTGATCCAGTGCACGTTTTTCTCTTGAGCGTCATCACCAAACATACCTGTTTCTCGCTCTGTTCGGGGGTGGGGAAGTCATTTTCCATCTCTTTTAAGTCTCGAGTATCTGACTTTAAAAGACTCTTTGTTGTATATTAGACATCTGGATTTCGCACATTCCACTCTAGGGTTTTATCTCTCCTGTATCTTTGTTTAGAG
Source organism: Aquilegia eximia (assembly GCA_023053565.1). Lineage (NCBI taxonomy): Eukaryota > Viridiplantae > Streptophyta > Magnoliopsida > Ranunculales > Ranunculaceae > Aquilegia > Aquilegia eximia. The sequence continues at coordinate 25,264,717 of JALIGU010000003.1, forward strand.
TAGCGTTTATCAAGGGAGTGAATCCTGGTTGTCCGTCTGTCTGGCTGAAGACGTTAAACTTAGCGCTCTTGGGCGGCAGCCCTATGTATCTTCTAAGTCCGGTCGTGTTTTAGTGCTTCTTAATAGTTGTCGGGTTTAGTAGCTTTTAGGCTAATAAACTGTCGGGTTTAGTAGCTTTTAGGCTAATAAACTATCTCTTGAATTTGTGTGCTAGTTCGGTTTAGGGGTGGGCGTGGCTCACCACTCTCTGTTGCAGTTGTTTGGTTAAATAATTATTACGGTTACAAATTTGAATTTATTTTAATTTTTGTGATTTAATAATTTTGGTTGATTTTTAGAATTTTATTTTGACATCTTAATGGTACTTATATTCGCAAGAATATATTTATACAATCTCGCGGAAGTTTCAAATTAAATTTGAATTATTTCATGCCCTTCACGCATTTTGGGGGTAAAACCGTCACTTCCACTAATTCCGGTAGTGGGGGAAGCATCTAGGGGAAGATACTTCTCTATATATATCCCCGGGTGTCTTTAGAAAGTCACAAGTCATTTTCAAAATCAAAGGTCAAACCAAGTCAACATGGGTCAAATCGAGTCAACAGAGCTTGTCTTCCCTACCAGAACTCGAGTCGAGTTCCTTAGAGGTTATTCCAAACTCGACTCGAGAATCGAGGCAGATTCGAATTCTCTCTCCTCCTATCTCCCTCATCTGTTAACCAAATTCAATAATTCTTGCGGGGTTTTGTTCCTTTCTTGGTGCTCTTCATTTCCATACCAAAATCTTCGAGAATCATGCCTCCTAGAGTTAGATCTAGAGTGATTATTCATGAGCGCGATTATTCTCGTCTCTTCGACGATAATTGCTTGGGGAGTGGGTTTGTGAAGAGGATTCATGCCCGAGGCTGGGATGTACTCTTTGGCTCTAATTACGAGTCATTTAATCCTCAAATGGTTCGTCGATTTTACGAGTCAATGGAGTTGACCGATGACGACGTTTTCATCAACTGGGATCTGACCCATCGCTTCTTGCTCACGTCTGAGATTGTCTCCTTAGTCACGACGCTCGAGCTTGACGAGGCTCCTCTACAACAGAAGGCTGCGCTGGTGACCCCGGACATCATCGAGGTTGTCCTCGTTGATGACCGGGCAGTTTACCAGTATAGCAGTTACATTTCGATCGGTTGGCTCCGAGTCAACCAAGGATTGGTGGCACACTGGCTGACCACCAATGTCCTTGGGACGACGAGGACGAGCGAGCTGTTCTCAGAGGGGATTCATATCCTTTGGCTGCTTCAGGAGGACCTCCACGGCTACTGCATGGTCCGCCGACTTCTGCTCCTCTTCCTAGCCTGGTGATAAGTATTTTGCGTTACTGGGAGGCGCCTCTTCTTCCTGCTCTTTCTCTGGAGTCCGTCGTCCGACTCGAGGTCTCCAACCCGGGACTGTCTGCTTGTGGACAATTGTTATGGGACCCTCAGAAGGAGATGCCCATTCAGTACAGGGCCGACGACCAGCGGGCGTTTCACCAGCTCCATAGCAACGAGGAGTGGTTCCAGCTTCTCTGGAGGTGTATGGGCGAGATTTTGGATGCCGTCGAGGACGTCCAGCGTCGTTTGGACGAAGGCCAGGGGAAATCTCGTCGACGACGGGGTTGAGATTTCTGTTTATTAGCCATTGTAATTTTTTATGTATTTTAGTTCTTGCACTCTTGTATTAGAAATTTCAATCATTGTACTTTATTTCTAAATATTAATGAAAATGGTTGAATTTTTAAATTTTTACAAACTTTTGTCCTTTTCTGAAATTATTTAACCATTCTAGGGCTCCATTGCAAAAATCTAGACTTGTGGATGTATTTTGAAAATTTTCTTGTCCTAGGGACCTAAGTCCAAATATTTAAAAGAAAAGATATTAGGGTGGCAACAGTTTTCTGAGGTCGTTTTGTGTGATTTCTTCTCGGTTTTCGTGTTGGTTTTTGGTAGTTCTCTTTTTCTTTTGCAATGGCTAATGTTCATAATGGGTTATGGATGCCGGATGGCATGGATATTATCCCCAGATGGATTTTTCGGTAATTATGGATAGTTCTTATGGAGCTTCTTTTCGGGATGGGATTTTTGACAAAAGTTGGGAAGGTTTTCTTTATGATTCTACTGCTGTGTATTCCCCTTCTATGATAAGAGACTTTTACCTTATGTTACCCTTTGCCGACCCTCTCCCCTTTGATGGTTTCCAAGTTCATATGCATGGTTCACCAGTGGTTTTTAATGTTATTTTCGTCTCTATTGCCATGGGTAATCCTTTTTTCTTTCAACCGGTCGTGCCCTATAACAATTATGTTCGTGATAACCGTGTAGACATCATAGACAATTACCTTAATCACTTTGGCCCTTGTACCTTCTCCTTCCACACCGAAGGATACCCTAGTATTGCACCTACCACTTGCCTTCATGCTAATGTAGCTACTGCTGCTTTATAGGTTTTGCATAATTTGTTGGGTGTTGGGAAGATGGATTATGTCAATGATAGTACTATGCATGCCGTTGTTGGTATTGTTACAAATATTTATGCTCTTGACTTATCCATTTGGATTTTAGATGGTATTAGGAATGTATTCGTATTCGGTGAGGATAAGCTTGTTTTCCCTACTGCTATCTGTAAGATTATTCTTGAAAGCTTTCCTGAGTGGAGGAACAGGTACAATGATTGGACTCACCTTATCCCTATGGATCCAACTCATCATTTTATCAGGAGAAGTCGCCTATTCACTTGGGTGCCCAACACTGAACATGCAGAGTTTCCTGCTTTGCATAGAAAGGATAATTTTATGGATGAGGGTGAGGGGTCTTAGAATGTGACTAAAGAGGCATTAACTAATTGGCGTGATAGGTTGGATGGTTTTTCAGTAGGACAAGTTTGAAACCAAGAGCGTAAAGTAAGATTTCCTTTTCTGTTGAGTCAGTCCTTTATTTCAGTACATTTTATTTCAGTTGTGTCGTAGTATGGAATTCCTTGTAATCTCTATCTATGTGGAGATAATTTTGTTTGGCAGGAATTTATGAAGCGGTTTGAATTTTTAGTACATTCATGGTAATATCTTTCTCTCTCTTTCCTATGCATAGTATGAGCCTTGGGGACAAGGCAATCTCTTTGTTTGGGGGTGGAGAAGTATTACAATCCTTTTTGCAAATGATTTTCAAACTTCTTTATCCATACTTATGTAAAAATTCAATTTTTTTTTGAAAAATCAACAAAAATCTTTGTTACAAAGACTTTTTCAAAAAGTTAGGATAAATACACCATCAATGATGAATATAATGGTTGAATTCTATCTTTTTCACGTTTAAGGACATTTATTGCTTCGCCAAGTAGTTGAGTCTTATACTACATTTGCATGAGCATAAGCATTGCATTCACTTGCATTTATTACAGATTACATGTGCAAATACAACTAGACCTTGAGAAACTTGAGGAATAAGTGTGGTGACTTAACCTAGTGAGCTTTTGAGACCCATTCTTTTCTTGGAGAGATATTACGTACATCTGGAGTCAAAAGACTCAACCTCTCAGTTTTGTCTGTTTTTAGTCTCATATTCATTTTTATAGTTAGCCTTGAGATGACATCAAGTGGGTGTAATATAAACTTAGGTCTCATAGCTTATTCAAGACATGATCACCATATCATTTTTATAGTTAAACCCTGCTTACCTTAGCTTACCTTGATGATATTTTATTCCTTAGGTTGACCATTCTGAGCCTTTTTCTTAAGCCCATTATCATTACCCAACTCCATTGTGGGAGTAAATACCCTTAGAATGTTTAGGTCCTTTTACCCATTGTTTTTGGAACATGAGGATGATTGTTTATGTGGTTACAAGAAGAAAGGTGAAATACAAAGAAATCTCCAGACTAGTGAGATAAACCAAATATTGAAAATCAAAAAGTTTGAAGAAATTCCAGAAAAAACCAGAATCCTCCAAAACCATTCAAATCCAAAAAGAAAAGAAGATTCCCAAATATTGGCTAGAGCTTCAACGAAATTTTCCCAAAAGAAGATGAGAAACACTTCTTCCCAAAAGAAAAATTCCAAAAATTTCTCCATGTGCTATTATTACAAATCTCAAGTGTTGAAGGCACGAATGTTCCAAAAATATTTCACAAAAGCTTTTTCCATTTCTAGCACTTTCCTAAGCCAAGTTACAATATCTCAAGCAAGGATATTTTTTCCATTCTTTGATACTAAGTTCATTCCATTACACCAGTCTGTTCTTATTGATATATGTGAGATGATTGTCCATCTTCCTTCCTCACATAGAGGTAAAATGATAAACACCATCTCTGAGTGACTTTATTTTTGAGTGTATTACTGTGAGGCAGAAGTCAAGGTGACCTTTCCGATGGTGACATAAGACCCGTGGTAGTATGGGTACATGACTGTCTTCAATGCATTTGAAACCGTTATGCTTGGTTTATATTTCATATCATATTCATGCATTTGTAATATGCTATCTTATATGAACGGTTTTGCAATACTTATCTTTATCTTTGATATAACCATTTCTGAGGTAAATGGTAGAACTTCATATTCTTTGGATTAGTCATTGTAGTAAGTTTGTGGGTATCTTCTCTGGAAAACCCTCAGGAGACTATAACTCCTCCACTTGGGAAATCCTTGTGGTTGAAAGCCTTGATGCATATGGTTAATGCAATCACCTTAGTTTTATTTCTCTTTTGAGTCCTTAATTATTTTCTTCTCACCTTTGCTTGAGGACAAGCAAAGTGTTGTTTAGGGGTATTTGATAAGTCCTCAAAAATGTATATTTATCCCCCGAATAACACCTTGTTTGTCTAGCACTTAACTTATATTATTGTATTATATCTATTGATTAGTGTTTTCTTGTCTATTATGTAGCTTTTATAAGCCGAAATTCGAATATTGTGTTAAAGCCCGTCAAAAGTCAAGAAAAGCAAGCAAAAAGGTGTTATTTGCACAAGAGAAGGAGAATTAATATTTGTACCCACTGATCTGCGGAGGGCACCCCATGGTCAGCCCTGTTGACTTGACTTTAGGTCAAAGTGGGGCGGTTCGAATCTCAGCCCAAATCGGGTCCTATTGGAGCCCACAAGTCAAAATTTCTATTTAGGGTTTTATTTAAAGTCCAATCTTAAAAAGGCTCTACAAGGAGATCCAGAAGTCTGATATGAGCCCATGAGCTATCAAACTGAAGGTCTTGGTCCAAGCTACAACTTATGCCCAAGATATTTAGGTTTTCCTGAAGACCTAATGCCTTTAGAAGACCAACAGTAGCAGGCTCGAATTTGACCTAATTTGGAAGTCTTTGCATGCAAGTATTCTACTTTTTATTTTCTATATAAGAGAAGTAGTAGCTAAGGTTTAGGGAGTTTTTTATGAATTTAATATTGAAGTGAAAAGTTCATCTTCTTCTTCTTCTTCTTCTTTTGTATCAAACTCAATATTCAATATCAATTCCATTATCTTTTCCATTATGATGTCTTGTGATTTATTTATTTATTCCATGGTGTCATCATCAAGGATGTGTACTTAAATCTCCTTAGGGGGATGCTTGAAGCACTCTAGATGCTGTAAAAGCACCATGTTTATTCTTATTATTCATTGTGATTCAAAGTTCTTAATTCTTATTTACTTCTAATTCGCGATATGAGGTAAGTATGATTATTTGCATGTTATTGTTATCCATGTTGTTAAAATACTATTGTTAGGGTTTAGGGAGACCTAGCTTTAATGGTTTTATTTATATTGATTAAAGATGTGTAGAGAGGTGATTATTACATATCTGTAGTTGATATCTTTTCTTGGAACCCTTTTGTAATTAAGTCAAATAGCTGAGAGGTGATGATTTAGTTATGAATAATATGTTGAGTTAATTAAAATGAATAGCTGAGAGGTGACAATTTGATTAATAAGACATATTCAATAGCATGCATAAGAGAATCTCGTTTTAATTGAGTAGAATAACTGAGAAGTGACTACTTGATTATTATAGGTATTAATGATTGATTGGAATAGCTGAGAGGTGCCTAATTAATTGTTATAGATTGAATATGAAGGAACAACATGTTATGTTTGCATGATTTAGTTTGTGGATACCAATTCTTCCCCCTTTGTCATCATAAATCTTCTTTTCATCTCTACCATATTGTTAAGTTAGGATTTACTTATTATTATTGCCTGTAGGAAGTTAGAATCAATCTCAATTCTTATTATTGATTCTCTTGGTGTTTCTTAACAATTGTTTTCTATTGTGTTTGAGCTAAGATCTCCCCCTCTGAGGTGGGTACGACCCTTGCTTGTTACTTGTCTACTTTGATAACCAATTTATATATGCACAAGAAGGAACTTCAAGTTAAAAATATAATCTTTTGATAGAGGTTAGAGATTAACACTTTTTGGCCTCTATCAGCTATCTCTGCGGGAGCGTCTCCACAGTTGATTTGCCTGAGTTCATGGAGTCAAAACCGGAGGAGCGGTTCAGCCAGCCTTCCTCGGTCAGCTATAAATACAGGAGTTCTCAACCTCCTGAACTACGAGTCTTTCACTAAGCAAACTCCATTAGAGCTTGTGGAAGCAGAGACTTGATTCCAAGTTCATCACCTCTGATACGTAAGCAGCATGATCCCATCAGGTCCAGTCTCATTATATACCCACATCTCATCTCAGGATGTACAAGGCTTTCATTGTAACCTTACGATTAATCAATACAAATCTCGAATTTGTGGATCAATTTTTGCACCCACACTCTTATTGATGACATGATTGATATGTTGGTTGGCTCCATTATATTCACCAACCTTGATCTTCGTAGTGGATACCATCAAATTCGAATTAGACTCGGGGATGAATGGAAAACAACTTTTAAAACTCGTGAAGGCTTATATGAGTGGCTTGTCATGCCATTTGGATTATCCAATCCTCCCAGTACATTCGTGCGACTTATGAACCAGGTTTTTCAACCTTTTCTTGGTAAATTTGTGGTTGTTTATTTTGATGATATTTTTATTTTTAGTCGCAGCATTGAAGATCATCTTTATCACTTTTTGGAGGTATTTAATGTGCTTCATAAGAATTGTTTATATGTGAACTTGAAGAAGTGTTCTTTTATGAGAAACTGTATTATCTTCTTGGGTTGTCTGGTTTCGGATTTTGGCATTCATGTTGATGAATCGAAAGTGAAAACAATTAAAGAATGGCCTACTCCTACTTGTGTTTTAGATGTTCGTAGCTTCCATGGCCTGGCTACCTTTTTATAGATGTTTTGTTCGGAATTTCAGTACCATTGCAGCCCCACTTACTGATTTGTTAAAGAATGTACAATTCCGATGGACGAAAGAAGCAGATAAAAGTTTTAATATTCTTAAAAAGAAGCTTAATTTCTTCTGCAGCAGTTATCACAATGTTTGACTTCAATCAGGTGTTTGAAATTGATTGTGATGCATTATTAATGGGTATAGGTGTTGGTTTATCACAAGAAAGTCATCATATTGCCTACTTTAGTGAAAAAAGTTTAGATGCTCACAAGAAGTGGTCTACATATGAGTTGGAATTACTTGCCATTGTTTAAGCAATCAAGCTTAATACCGACCATCAAGCTTTGAAGTTTCTTAACACTTCGGCTAAAACAAATCATATGCATGAGTGTTGGAAGTTCTCTTTGGATAAATATATTTTCTCAATAAAGCATAAAAGTGGTTCTATGAATAAAGTTGCAGATGCTTTGAGTCGTCGTGCTCACTTACTTGTTACCGTCCGTAATGAGATTACAACTTTTGATTACTTGAAGGACTTGTATATTGATGATCCAGATTTCAAGGACATGTGGTCTAAATGTGCTAATATGCAATCAGGAAATAATGATTTTCTAATACAAGATAGATTTCTCTTCAAAGGAAACTGTCTATGCATTCCCCAAGGATCTTTAAGGGAGCATATTTTGCGTGAATTAGATGCAGGTGGATTTGGTGGACATTTTGGTCGCGATAAGACCATTGCTCTTGTTGAAGATCGATATTATTAGCCTTCATTGAAGCGGGATATTGATCGTTATGTATGTAAGTGTTTTATTTGCCAACAAGATAAAGGTCATGCTCAAAACACTGGTCTTTACACTCCATTACATTTACCAGATTCTCCTTGGGTAGATGTTCCATGGATTTTGTAGTGGGTCTTCCCCGTACTCAACGTGGAGTTGACTCTGTGATGGTTGTCATGGATTAATGTTCAAAGATGGCTTACTTTGTGTCTTGTAAAAAGACATCTAGTGTTTCTCATCTTGCCTCTTTGTTCTTTAAGGAAATAGTTTGACTTCATGGCATTCCAAAGTCGATCACTAGTGATACTTCTAATCGTGATACTTTGAAGTTTTCTTCTATTTCACATCCGCAAACCGATGGCCAAACCGAGGTTACTAATCGTTCATTGGGTAATCTTATTCGTTGCTTATGTGGTGACAAACCAAAGAAAAGGGATGATATCATCCTTCCTCATGTAGAATTTGCATAGAACACTTCTGTGAATCGTACTACTGGGAAAACTATTTTTCAGATTGTCTATTCCAAAGTTCCTAACTATGTTCTTGATCTTGTATTCATTCCCAAGTTTCCTGGTTCTAATTTAGTTGCAGATCACATGGTAGATAACGTTTCTCAAGTTCATGATGAGGTGAAGAAAAAGATTGAAGTTTCTAATGGCAAATATAAAGTTGATGCTGACAAGCACCATCGTTTCCAGTCATTTGATGAAGGGCAGTTGGTTATGGTTCAATTGCGAAAAGAAAGGTTTCCAGTTGGAACATACAATAAAACAAAGATGAAGAAGAATGGACCTTTCAAAGTTCTTCATAAAATCAGTGATAGTGCTTATGTCTTCAATCTTCCCTCTAAGTTTGCCATTTCGAAGACATTCAATGTACAAGATATATTCCCATTTCATGGCGACGAGGAGATTTCTCTTCCAAATGTAAACTCGAGGTCGAGTTTTTCTTAAGAAGGAGGGATTGATGTAGAACATCAGGATATGTTCTTTTTAAAACATGATGAATAACCCAAATATATTAGAAGTTTTGTTAGAACTAGTTTTACTTATGTTTTCCTTATTGTTTTTGGAAGTCAGTATTAGAGTCTAGTTAGAAGTTTATTACAATTAGAAATCATTATTTCCTAAGTCATCTTCTTCCAAATCTGAAGGGAAAAAGAACATGCGAGAAAGAGATGACTTGCAGATTCATAAACATTGTTGCAAACACTACATACAGGAGAAATCTGGCTTCTTCTATGAATGAGATTATCAGCTGTCAGAGTTCGTTCATGAAACACAGTCCAGAAAAAAAAAATTGATATTCAAAGGCATGTTCTGCTTCCAAGTGAGATTAGCTGGGAAAGTTGGATATGTCACATTGATGATGCTCTCCTTCAGCAGCAGGTACATTAATCTGACAGAAAAACTCCCATTTCTATTTTCTTTCCACCTCCACCTACCATCTCCTTCCATATTAATTACTTACTTCGTTCAACCTTGACATTAAGTGGCCATATTGCTCTTCCCAATCAAATCTATTCCTTCTTAGCTGCAAATTTGATATAGAACATCAGGATATGTTCTTTCTAGAAGATGATGAATAACCCAAGTATTATTAGAAGTTTTATAACTAACCTTCCTTATTGTTTTTAGAAATCAGTATTATAGTCTAGTTAGAAGTTTATTACAATTAGAAATCATGTTATTTCTTAAGTCTCGGGAAGGTTAGCTATAAAAGTAGATTTTTGTATTATTGTTGAAGAATCTATTATATTGTTTCAAAGCCTCGTTAAATCGAGCAGAACCGTCACTATCCTAGTGTGTTCTAGGTTTTAAATCGCTTCCGCGCCATTAAAATTCCACTCAACCACCCCTTCATTTATAGACCTCACTTCACTAATATGGTTATTCTTAGTAAGTGAGATTGTATAGATTAAAGGGAATTGTGCTTGTAGAGATGACTGACCCTTCCATAAATCTTTCCAAAACAAGGTTCTTTCCTCATTCTACATAGATTTTTTTTTTTTTTCCAAAAACGAATTTCATTGATAAAAATTTAAGGAATTACACAAAAGTTGAGGACAAACGCGCTCCAAACTACGCTACAAGTCCTTTCTGAATAGCAAACCCGATTCTCCTAAATACATATTCGTTCGAACCCGCCGTCATCACATTGCTATTCATCACCTTTTGAACCCTCGTAAGAAGTTCAACTGTTTCTGGTGCTAGAAACCCAAATGTGTCAAAAGCAAAAGGAATGAAACAATGTTTGTTCGTTGCACATGCTCTCTCATGTTTTTGTACCTTACCTGCAGCTGCATGAATGGCTGCCTGACAAACTTCGAAATTTCTATTACCAAACCCTACCATCGGAGATGCCCCTATGATGTCAACACATGCATGTTTCCGTTCTAATCAACTGTATATCAAAACATCAGGTTGGCGTGATGTTGATCGGTTTCTGACGAGTCTGTAAGAAAATTGACCGAAGCCTTTTTCTTAACCTGTATTCCTGCTCTCCATACTAGATCATACAATATATACGCACATGATTGTGCCTGTATTTAAAACCAGGGTAATACTTATAGTATACAACATGGTCCTCAAAGGCATCCAATCGGCTCTTCTTACATATAGGACATAAATCCCCATCTGTGAATAACGGGATCATGAGACGGTATGGGAGAATGGCACGGTACTTCACTGTTGTCATGCGTTGTCCTAACTCTTCTATAGGAATAGCAATAAGGAAGTTTTTGGCATGTTTGGTCTGTTAGGCATTCTATCACAGCCCTCTGACGAGCAGACAAATCAAAATCCCTGTCAATACCAGTAGCAATCTTCCTGTAGTAACCTTCCGCCAGTGTGTGTTGGGGTTTAGGGGGGCGGTAGCCCTTGAGGCTAGAGTACTAAGATCGAAATCAAGGAGATAAAGTTGTAGCTTAGCAACTGCACTGTCGAAAGCATCATGCAAACAAGGCATAACGACATGGTTGTTATGCACCACTGAAGGTCACTAAAACCCGTACCATCAGAAACTACGATATCTTGAAGGGTTGCCCGAAGGATGCGATCAAAATACTCTACTGCTTCTTAAACAAAAGTTGGTCGTCAAGTGCGAAGAGCGGAGATAAGTTTAGGAAATCCCATACATGCTCGTAGTAGTGCTAACTCACATTGTGGGTCTTTTAATTTTGCCAGTAGGCTCATCAGCTTCATTGTTTTCTCAACTCGTTGTCGAACAAGGCACACAATAAATGATGCATCAGTACTAACTGCTCTTCCAAGCAACCTGACTCGACATTAAGGACATGATATACCCGGTGGAAACAGACCAGTACTAGAGCGACGAGGATCAACTGATGGCCAAAAGACCTCTGTCTTATTCACATTAAGAATGGGCCCCAATGACGGTCCAACTGCCTGAATGATATGTATGGTTGCGGCCACTTGTTCAGTGTCACCAATCTGGGTCCCATCATCCAAATACCACACCTGCAACTTCAAGTGACACTTGATAGACTCAACTCGTTGTCGAACAAGGCCCACAATAAATGATGCATCAGTACTAACTGCCCTTCCAAGCAACCTGACTCGACGTTGAGGACATGATATACCCGGTGAAAACAGACCAGTACTAGAACGACACATTAAGAATGAGCCCCAATGACGGTCCATTGCCTGAATGATACGTATGGTTGCGGCCACTTGTTCAGTGTCACCAATCTGGGTCCCATCATCCAAATACCACACATGTAACTTCAAGTGACACTTGATAGAGGCTATCTGTGTAACCTCTAAACAAAAGATAGATTTATAATGAAGTTCCTTCTTGTGCCTGTAAATATTGGTTATCAATGTAGACAAGTAACATGCGAGGGTCGCACCCACCTCAAAGGTGAAGATCTTAGCTCAAACACAATAGAAAACAATGGTTAAGAAACACCAAGTGAATCACAATTAATAGAGAGATTTATTCTACTTCCTACAGACAATAATTAAATAAACTAATAATTAAACTAACTTAAGAAGATGGATAGAGATGTAAAGAAGATTTTATGATGGCATAGGGGGAAGAGTTGGTATCCACAAACTAAATCATGAAAACATAACATGTCATCCTTTCATGTTCAATCTATAACAATTAATTAGTCACCTCTCAGCTATTCCAATTAATTATCACTACCTATAATGATCAAGTAGTCACCTCTCAACTATTCCAATCAATTAAAACGTGATTCTTTTTATGTGCTATTGAATATATCTCATTAATTAAACCGTCACCTCTCAGCTATTCAATTCAATTAACTCAATAAATTAATTCATAATCAAACCGTCACCTCTCAGTTATTCAATTTAATTACAAAAGGGGTCCAATAAAATAGATTAATTCTAGATATATGATAGTCACTTCTCAGCTATTGCATCACATATCTCTAATTAATCTAATACAACCATTATAGCTAGGTCTCCCTATACTCTAACAATAGTATTTAATCAACATGGATAACAATAACACATAAATAATCATGTTTACTTCTATCTAGAATTGAAATAAACATGCATTAAGAAATTAAATCACAATAAACATTAAGAACAAACATGGTGGTTTTGCATCATCTAGAGTTCTTCAACCATCCCCCTAATGGAATTTAGCTACTCATCTTTGATGATAACACCATGGAATAAATAAATAAATAACAAGACATCATAAGGGAAATGTTAATGGATTGATATTGATAATAATAATTGAGTTCAATACAAAAGAAGAAGAAGATGAACTTTTGTCTCTCTAGCATTGACTATCCTAAACCCTAGTTACTACTTCTCTTATATAGTAAATATTGCATACAAAGACTTCCAAATTAGGTCAAATTCATGGATGCTGCTGTTGGTCTTCTAGAAACATCAGGTTTTTAGCAAAACCTAATTATCTTAGGCTTAAGTTGTAACTTGGACCAAAACCTTCAATTGGACAGCTCATGGGCCCAAATCAGACTTCTGGATCTTCTTGTGGAGCATTTTTAAGATTGGGCTTAAAATAAAGGTCTAAATAGAAGTTCTGACTTGTGGGCCTCAATATGTTTGGGCTGAGATTTGGACCACCCTACTTTGACATAAAGTCAAGTCCACAGGACTAATCCGTAGGGTGCCCTCAGCAACTCTGTGGGTGCAAGTATCAATTCTCCTTCCTTGTGCAAAAAACACCTTTTTGGTGGCTTTTCTTGGCTTTTGGCGAGCTTTAACTCTTTTTTTTCGCTAGAAAGAGAAAATTGAATTAAAGCAACATAACAGGTATGACAGACTCTAAACAGACTGTAGGAGGTAATTCATCCCTCTTATTTCTGCTCGCCCAGGCTGCAAGCTCATGAGCATCGCGGTTTACATCTCTACATACCCAACTGAAATTACATAAAGTAAAATTACTACAAAGACTCAAGATGGATTCTAAGAAGGCATGCGACTCCCAGGATGCAAAGAAGTCTTTACTGCACAAGGCTGAAATAATTTCTTGACAATCTCCTTCCACCACAATGTATTGAAGATCAAGAGCCATAGCCAAGAGAACCCCAACTTCTGCAGCTACACTTTCAACTTTCGCAATCTCTCTGGCTTTAAATCTTCTGATTGCATATCCTTCAACCTTCCCTTCAGCATTTCTACATATGACCCCAGCAGCAGCATCACCTGTAAATCTATTATAGGCAGCATCAAAATTAATCTTTAGATAGCCAGGAGGAGGAACAGTCCAAGCATCATTCGTTTTATTTGAAGTAGTAGGCATAGTCATAGTTATGTTTGCTATACTACCACCCAAGTCAGGCTCCAGAGAACTCAACCACAAACCCCAAGCATTAGAGCATATTTTCAACACATTAGATCGAGTAAAGGTTCTTCTATCAAACTTTACTTTATTTCTGCATTGCCGTATATAGTACAACAGAAATAAAGCATATGATCTGTGAAATTCTTGTGTTTTATTTTCTTTTTCATACCATTCCATAAACATCTTTAACCAATCAGTGTACCTCCAATCTAAATGAGTTGTGACCAAGATATTGAGAGGACATAAAATCCATAGCCTTTTTATCCACCCACACCTGAAGAAACAATGATCTATACTTTCAATTTCTGACTGGCACCAACAGCAGGTGAAATCACCAGTCATACGTTTACTCAGAAGTTTGTCGCCTACAGGAAGAATGCCAGAGAACATTTTCCAGATAATCGCCATGATATTAGCAGGTGTTTTAAGCTTCCAGATTCTTCTAAAAATTGTTTTCCTACCATCCTGAGCAACAGAAGATTCAAGAACCTCATTATCTGCTAAGTAAATAGATTTAACACTAAAGACTCCCTTCTTATCCGGACACCATACAAGCTTATCCTGACAGCCTCTTCTAAGACTTAAACTGATGATAGAGTTTTGAAGAGGGGTAGGAATGATATTTCTAATTAACTCTTCGATCCATCTAAAACTATTAGGCTCAATCAGATGGTTGACTACCATAGCCTCCAGGTTCCTAGGTACTTCTATCAACTCTCTCAAGAGGGTTGGTTTGCCTAAGACCTTTATCCAGGGTTCATTCCAGATGCTGACTTCGAGACCATTCCCAATCTGCCACATACAGTTATGCCTGAATAACTCCATACACCTCTCCAATCCTTGCCAGAAATTTGACTTATCTATGACTTTTATTCTCTCTCCCTTCCATTGTCTTTCCCATTTAGGATATAGTTTCCTAAAAAAGATAGACCATAGGGATTCTTTATCCTTCTTCATTCTCCACCAGTGTTTAACAAGTAGTGCTCTGTTGAAACTACCCATCTTTCTTAGCCCCAATCCCCCTTTTGATTTTGGTCGACATATTTTCTTCCAACTCATCATACATAGACTTTTTTTTTCATTAGAACCCTGCCACCAAAAATTTCTTTGAATTTTCTCAATTTCCTCACATATGGAGCTAGGTAAGGCATAGGTGGACATGGTGTAAATAGGGATGGGCTCAGTAACTGCTTTAAGCATCACTATTCTCCCTGCTTGTGTCAAAAGTTTTGATTTCCATCCTGCAATTCTAGATTGAATCTTATCTATTACATAATGGAAATCATCTTTCTTTTTCCTACTCAAGAGAACTGGAACTCCCAAATACTTGTCTATTGTGTTGAATTTCTTAACTCCCCACAGGTTTCTAAGTTCAAACTGAGTACTTGGACTTATATTAGAGCTAAAATAGGCCGCAGACTTTTCAAAGTTCACCAACTGCCCACTACAATCGCAGTACATGTTCATCACCTCTAGTAGTTTATCAGCCTCCTGTCTATCTGCTTTACAAAACAGAATAACATCATCAACATACATCAAGTAAGAGATTGCCAGTGTTCCCCTCCTAGGCTTGAAACCATGGATTGATTCTTGAATTTCAGCTTTATTGATAAGTCTAGAGAGAGCCTTTGCCAAGATAATGAAAAGATAGGGTGACAGTGGATCACCTTGTCAAATCCCTCTCTGTGGACTGAACTGTTGCACAAAGGTCCACCATTCAGTAATACATTAAACTTTACTGTATTGAGACATTGGTGAATCAACCTATTCCATTTCTCAAAAAAACCCGGCCAGCCTCTTGAAGATATTCTCAATAAAATTCAACTCCACTTTATCATACGCCTTAGGCACGTGAAGTTTAATCGCCATCCAACCCTGTTTACCTCTCTTCATTTTCGCATTTCGGCTCATGAAACCTACACAAATGACAAGAAAGCACTAATCAATAGATATAACACAATAATATAAGCTAAGTGCTATGCAAACAAGGTGTTATTCGGGGGATAAATATACACTTTTGAGGACTTATCAAATACCCCCAAACAGCACTTTGCTTGTTCTCAAACAAAGGTGAGAAGAAAAGAAATAAGGACTCAAAAGAGAAATAGAACTAGGGTGATTGCATTAACAATATGCATCAAGGATTTCAACCACAAGGGTTTCCCAAGTGGAGGAGTTATAGTCTCCTGAGAGTTTTCCAGAGAAGATACCCACAAACTTACTACAATGACTAATCCAAAAAACAAGATGTTCTACCATTTACCTCAGAAATGGTTATATCAAAGATAAGGATAAGTATTGCAAAACCGTTCATATGAGATAACATACTACAAATGCATGAAAAATGATATAAAATATAAAATAAGCACAACGATCTCAAATGCATCGAAGACAGGCATGTACCCATACTACCACGGGTCTTAAGTCACCATTGGAAAAGGTCGCTTTGACATCTGCCTCACAGTCATACACTCAGAAATAAAAATTACTCAGAGATGGTGTTTATGATTTTACCTCAATGTGAAAAAAGAAGATGGACAAACATCTCACATATATCAATAAGAACGGACTGGTGTAATGGAATGAACTTAGTCTCAAAGAATGGAAAAGTTAACCTTGCTTGAGATGTCGGGTTTTTCACTTTAGCACCTTCTCACTTACTCGTCACATCCTACCATATTAGCTTAGATCTACAAAAGACGGTAATAGGTTGTAACTTGGCTAGAAATGGGAAAGGCTTTTGTTAAATATTTTTGGAACATTCGGGCCTTCAATAGTTGTGATTTGAATGACAGCACTTGGAGAATTTTTTGAATTTTTTTGTTCTTTTAGGAAGAAGTGTTTTTCATCTTCTTTGGGGAAAATTCAATGAAGCACTAGCCAAATATTTTGGAATCTTCCTTTCTTTTCGATTTTTATATTTTTGGAAGATTTTGGATTTTTCTGGAATTCTTCAAACTTCTTGGTTTTCAATATTAGGTTCATCTCACTAGTTTGGAGATTTCTTTGTATTTCTCATTTCTTCTTGTAACCACATAAACAATCATCTCAATATTCCAAAAACAGTAGGTAAAATGACCTAAACATTCTAAGGTAATTACTCCCACAATGGAGTTGGGTAAGGATAATGAGCTAAAGAAAAAGGCTATGTAATAAGAAAGGCTCAGAATGGTCGACCTAAGAGATAAAACATCACAGGGTAGGCTAAGGTAAACAGGGATTAACAAAATGTCTTTGTATCATTTTTAAGTACTGGTATGAGGATCATGTCTTGATAAGCTACAAGACCCAAGTTTATGTTACACCCACTTGATGTTATCTCAAGGCTAACTGAAAAATGAATATGAGACTAAAAACAGACAGAAGTGAGAGGTTGAGTCTTTTGACTCTAGATGTATGTAATATCTCTCCAAGAAAAGGACGTGTCTCAAAAGCTCACTGGGTTAAGTTTCAACACTTATTCCTCAAGTTTCTCAAGGTGTAATTGCAATTGCACATGTAATCTGTCAAAAATACAAGTGAATCCCATGCTTATGCTCATGCAAATGTAGTATAAGACTCAACTACTTGGTGAAACAATAAATGTCCTTAAACTTGAAAAAGATGGAATTCAACCATTATATTCATCATTGATGGTGCACTTATCCTAACTTTGGAAAAGTCTTTGTAACAAAGATTTTTTAGATTTTTTGAATTTTTTGAATTTTTATACAAGTATGGAAAAAAAAGTTTGAAAATTAAATCTTTTGCAAAAAGGTTGTAATACTTCCCCACCCCCAAACAAAAAGATTAGCTTGTCCTCGAGGCTCATACTAATCATATGAAAGAGAGAAAGAAAGATATTACTATGAATGTACTAAAAATTCAAACCGCTTTTATAAATTCCTGCCAAACAATATTATCTCCACATTCATAGAGATTACAAGGAATTTCATACTAAAACACAACTGAAATAAAATATGCTGAAATAAAGGACTGACTCAATATAAAATGAAATCATATTTTAAAACAAGGCAATTCGTAACCGCAATAATTATCAACCAGCCAAATGGCAAAGAGATAGTGGGTGGGTCGGCCGCGCCAACCCCCAAACAAAACTGAGCACAGATGGTAGAACAAGCGGTTGAACAACCAAAAAGCCACTAAACCCGGCAACAATTAAGAAGCAATAAAGCACGATCGGGCTTAAAAGCTACACAGGGCTGCCTCCCAGGAGCGCTAAGTTTAACGTGTTCAGCCAGACAAGGGGACAAACAGGAAACTCACTCCCTAGATAAACTCTACTCAAAAAGAAAGATACGGGAGAGATAATACGCTAGAGTGGAATGCGCGAGATCCTGATATCCAAGATACAACAAAAAGTCTTTTAAAGTCAGATACTCAAGACTTAAAAAAAGATGGGAAATGACTTCCCGACCCCCAAACAGAGCGGGAAACAGGTCTGTTTGGTGGTGACGCTCAAGAGAAAAGCGTGCACTGGATCAATTATACTCAACCAGTAAGAGTTTGTGGAGTAACGGTCCCGACACTTTCAACCACACCTCTCAAAAGAGAACAGAAAAAGAGCAAGAAAAGGTCCAGATACCAGCAGGTCAAAGGTCAGTCTAAATAAAGAGGATCCTCTAAGAGAGTTTCAGGATGCCTTAACTCGTGGAAATGCTTAAGACATTGACCATTGACTTGAAATTCAGAACCGTCTACAGGATTAACACATGTAATAGCACCATAAAGAGTTATTGCAGACACAACAAAGGGTCCCGATCAACAAGACACAAGTTTACCCGAAAATAAATGCAAACGAGGATTATAAAGCAAAACTTTGTCACCAATGTGAAAATAAAGCTGATTTTTCTGTTCGGTAGTAAAAGATGAAGAGATGATAACGGGATAACTACCGTCCAAATCAAATTGGGCACATTTCAGCACGGGAGGAAGAGGATCAAGAGATGGAGGGATGGTCACGACTTGAAACTCAGAATCAATGCAACAAACCGAATCAAGGGCCTCAGGGTCTTTGGGGTCAAAGATAGGCACATGATCAAGATGAGCGTTGGTTTGAAACTTTAAACAATAGATTGATTGATGTTGAAGTTAACATTATGCATGGTAGGGCAAATAACAACCAGATCTTCAGGGTAACAACTAGGTATCATCTCATAGGGTAGAGCCTCGAGATGACACACATTTTTAGATAAAGAAAGATCAGGGGGTTGTTGGCCAAGATTAAAGATATAAACTTCAACAGTCATAGATCCAAAAGTGAGAACCATAGAACCATTCCGGCAGTTGATGAGAGCATTAGAGGTGGAAAAAATGGACGATCAAGGATAATGGGAACCGAATCATCGGCAGTAGGTTCAATGTCCAACACCACAATATCAACAAGATAGTAAAAGTCAGACACTTTGACTAAGAGATCCCCAACTATTCCTCTAGGTACTTTCAATGATCTGTCAGCCAGTTGTAAAGACATGTTCGTGGGTTTCAAGTTTGTTAGACCCAGGCTGAGATACAAGGAGTAAGGCAAGAAATTAAAACTCACTCCTAGGTCTAACAAAGCTTTCCCCATGAACTTATCACCAAGCTTGCAGGGTAAGGTCGGTTATCCAGAATCCTTATATTTTACCACACCCGTTATATTGGACAAGTGCAGAAAATTCTTCCGCCACAAACGCGCTTTTGGGCACATTTGTTTTTCTCTTAGCGGTGCACAAGTCTTTCAAAACCTTAGCATATAGAAAGGTATATGTTTTATAGCCGTGAGAAAAGGTATATTAATATTTATATGTTTAAACAAATCAAGTACTTCCTCTGCTTGTACTTCCTTTAGGGACCTAGTGAGTCTCTGGGGGTAAGGCACGGGTAGGTCGTAAGGCAGTGGAGAGTCCACAATCTTATGGGTATGTATCCTTGGCTTAGAGGTGGTTGCCTCATTAGCCGGACCTTTAGGTGGTGCAACAGGTGTAGTGGTAACCGGGGTCACAATGCTAGGACTTGGTTTATAATTAACTTGATTATCAACCTGTTTGCCAGACCTAAGTGTAGAGACCGATTTTACTTCTGCAATCAGTGGTGATGTAGGCGGAGTTTCTGTCACCGAGGCAACTTCTTTGCGGTTGGGATTCGGGATAGCTTATCCCGGATATTTGCCCTTCTCATCAAGTTTTTGTTCTATTCACTGAATGGCTTGGGCGTTCATTTCAATGGGCGCTTGCGTCTATTGCATGAAACGGGCAAGAACATCCTTAAGGGAGGACTTATGAGGGGCAAGCTGGGTTTGTGGAACCGGGTCCCTGGAACTACTCATGGGATGAGCATTGTTCGAATAAGGGGGGACCGATACCCTGCTCAGATTATCATTATTTCCAACATAGGTGGCATTGCTACGTTGCCCATAAGAGTTAATAAAACCAGGTGGAGCCGTATAAGCATTATTATTAGTGTAAGATAGAATTAGAACGGTCCATGTATGGGTACGTAGCATTGCCCTTGGTAAAGTTGGTCTTCCCGGTGTAGTTAAATGCACAGGCTTTCTCAGTTTCTGGTAAATTATAAAGGAGAGGGCAAAGATCAGCATTATGGGCTGGGTCATAACAAACATCACATTAAAGAGTGGAGGCACTCATGACAGGTGATGTGGGTTTTAAGGATACCTCAAGTGCTTCTACCTTTTTTACTAAACCATAGAGTAACGATTTAAGCTCGGGGTCGGGTTTGACCTCATACATGCCTCTAGGTTTATCATATGTGTCTGGGGTAGTGTTTCTCGGGGTTGGTCCAGGTAAATCCCACTGCTGGCCATTATTAGCTAATTTTTCAAAGAATGCAATAGCCTTGGCGGTGGATAGATCAAGAAAATTTCCACCGCTCATGCATTCAACACGGTTCCTAGTTTCATAATTGAGGCCTCTATACATGATCCTAACTTTTTTTGTGCCATCAACTTTGTTGTGTGGACACCGAAGAAATAGGTCTTGATACCTCTCCCATGCATCAAAGAAAACCTCACCCTCTTTCTACTAGAAATTTCCGATGGCATATATCAATAATATCATTGGTTCTGGTAATTGGAAAGAATTTGGTCAAGAACTTTTTGCTTAGTTGAGCCCAGGTGTCAATAGAATTGGAAGGAAGACTATGTAACCAGTGAGATGCACGATCCTCAAGAGAAAAAGGGAACAATCTCAAGCTAACTTCCTTTTCATACAAATGTTTTTCCTTGAAAGTATTAAGCACGGTCAGAAACTTATTCAGGTGTTGATATGGATCTTCCCGTGGAAGTCCATTGCTATCTGCAGTTGTCGCAGGCAAGACAATGCAGGTAGGTTGCCCAGTGGCCAAAGGTGAAAAGTAATCCCGAAGGGTCGCCTCGTGAGCAATAGGTGCATGATTTACTTCAGTAAGTGACGTTGAGTCGTTGAACTCGTCCTCAGAAGAAGGTATGGAGGTTGAGTCCTTGAACTCTTCCTTAGGAGGAGTGTGGTCCGTGAATGTGCGCCTTGTGTAGACTTGAAGGAGATTGGACATGCAGATTTTTCCAGACCTAAAACGCATGCATGATGCACATTATATATGCCATAAAAGTCCTAACCATTCAAAAACATCTAACAAGGGGCTCAAAACTGACTCGATTTTGTGTCCACCCAAGTCCATGAGTTCTTCCCAAGTTTCCATTGTGAATTCTCCCTATATTTTGAGAGTCAAGTAGCGAATAACCAGTGTGGGAGGTTTTCCGTGCATAAGCGACGTTCCTTAATTAAAAGCCACAGTGATTCTACAGACGTACTCTGTAGGGGTTCCAGATCCAATTCCTAGCTTGTGCTCCAATCAAAGAATAGTTCACGCTGTAATAGTTGAAATATCTGCTCAAGGTCTAAAATGAACATCGTGATAGCATGGCTTTAGTTGATTCAATTTTAAAGCTTTGGATATTGCAATCAATAGATATTAAGTTTCACTTTCTTTAGGCCAGGTCCGCTGTCAGTCCCGGTTTAGCAAAAAGTAAAAACTGAATTAAAATCAAGCGACATTCAAGGTCATGCTAATCATTACAGAAACTCCTCTTGCTGGGGATTCAAGGAGGGTTAGGAATATACTTACCTCTCATTTTGTGCTAGAAAAATAAAAATGCCAAACAAGCACACAAAAGTGGGGAGAATACGAGTTGAAGTCGACTAAGGGGAAACCGCTCCTTGGGTTTCAATCGTCCTTAGGATTCGTTCCTTAGTAGACTCAAGGATAGCTCCACAACCTTGCTCTACTATCCTCCGCAAACACACAAATAAATAAATCCTAACAACACCTACTTTAAAAATATTACAACCGTGACCCTTTCGTGGATCGAAAAATTAAATATCTTACAAGTCTTTAAAAATCCTGAAAAAATTAAACTACTTAGTTCAGCCTTACAACCACTCAAACAACAAAAAATATATTAAAAAAGTGCTCTAGAATATCTTCTGTGGGTCCCACAAACACGTGTCAAATTCCTGTCGGGAACTCGACTCGAGATCAGTTTGTGCACTAAGGAACTCGACTCGAGATCGAGTCTAGTAAGCACCAGTAACTGTTCAGGAAAAATCCTGTTTGCGCGATCTTTTTGAAATTGAGAAATTGACTTCGTTCCTTGAGCTTTTTTCAATCCGTCTTCGCAGTAAGATCAATAAGAGGACTAAGTAACAAGACACTTAAAAACAAGTATTAAAAGAAATAGAAATAGAAGGGTGGGAGGGAAAGAAGTGGGATAATGTCCCAAAACTACTATTCTCGCTTGTGTTTGAATGAACTTCGTTCCTTAAAGCAACAACGGCGCTATATTGATAGACGCTATTTGTGTAACCTCTAAACAAAAGATAGATTTATAATGAAGTTCCTTCGTGTGCCTGTAAATATTGGTTATCAATGTAGACAAGTAACAAGCAAGGGTCGTACCCACCTCAAAGGTGAAGATCTTAGCTCAAACACAATAGAAAACAATGGTTAAGAAACACCAAGTGAATCACAATTAATAGAGAGATTGATTCTACTTCCTACAAGCAATAATTTAATAAACTAATAATTAAACTAACTTAAGAAGATGGATAAAGATGTAAAAAAGATCTTATGATGACATAGGGGAAGAGTTGGTATCCACAAACTAAATCATGAAAACATAACATGTCATCATTTCATATTCAATCTATAACAATTAATTAGTCAGCTCTCAGCTATTCCAATTAATTATCAATACCTATAATAATCAAGTAGTCATTATTCAGTCCTCAAAAGTGTATATTTATCCCCCGAATAACACATTGTTTGTCTAGCATTTAGCTTATATTATTGTGTTGTATCTATTGATTAGTGCTATCTTGTCTATTGTAAATCTTCTTTGTAAATAAGCATTAAGAACTTTGAACCACAATGAACAATAAGAACAAACATGGTGCTTTTGCATGACCTAGAGTGCTTCCACCATCCCCCTAAGGAGATTTAGCTACTCATCCTTGATGATGATACTATGGAATAAATAAATAAATAACAAAACATCATAAAGTAAAGTGATTTGATTTGATTGATATGAATAGAGCTTGATACAAAGAAGAAGGAGATGAACTTTCTCTCACAAAAATATTCTCTTTTCTCTCTTTATGAAAAACTCTAGATCTAAAATATCCCCGAGAACGGCGCCATTTTGATAGAATAGTTTTGGCTACACTAAACAAAAGATTGTATTTATATTGAATTTTCCTTCTTGTGCATGTATAAATTGGATATCAAAGTAAACAAGTAACAAGCAAGGGTCGTACCCACCTCAGAGGGGGAGATCTTAGCTCAAACACAATAGAAAATAGTGGTTAAGAAACACCAAGGGAATCAATAAACAAGATTTGAGATTGATTCTAACTTCCTCCATGCAATAATAATAAGTAAACTCTAACTTAAGAATATGGAAGATATGTAAAGAAGATATATGATGACAAAGGGGGAAGAATTGGTATCCACAAACTAAATCATGCAAACATAACATGTCGTTCCTTCATGTTCAATCTATAAAAATTAATTAGTCACCTCTCGGTTATTCGAACTAATCATTAATACCTATAATAATCAAGTAGTCACCTCTCAGCTATTTCACTCAACGAAAATGGGATTCTCTTATCCATGCTATTGAATATGTCTTATTAATCAAACCGTCACCTCTCAGCTATTCAATTTAATTAACTCAACATATTATTCATAACTAAATCATCACCTCTCAGCTATTTTACTATATACCCTTAATCAATAAATAAAACCATTAAAGTTAGGTCTCCCTAAACCCTAACAATAGTATTTTAATAACATGGATAACAATAGCATGCAAATAATCATACTTACCTCATATCGCGAATTAGAAGTAAATAAGCATTAAGAACTTTGAATCACAATGAACAATAAGAACAAACATGGTGTTTTTGCATCATGTAGAGTGCTTCAACCATCCCCTTCAGGAGATTTAGCTACTCATCCTTGATGATGATACCATGGAATAAATAAATAAATAAATAAGAAAATATCATAAAGTAAAGTGATTTGATTTGATTGATATGAATAGAGTTTGATACAAAGAAGAATATGAACTTTCTCTCACAAAAATATTCTATTTTCTCTCTCTATGAAAAACTCTAGATCTAAAAAATGGGACCTCTCAGCTATTCCAATCAATTAAAACAAGATTCTTTATATGTGCTATTGAATATATCTCATTAATTAAGCTGTCACCCCTCAGCTATTCAATTCAATTAACTCAACATATTAATTCATAATCAAACCGTCACCTCTAAACTATTTAATTTGATTACAAAGGGGGTCCAATAAAAAAAATTAATTCTAGATATATGATAGTCACATCTCAGCTATTCCATCGCATATCTCTAATTAATCTAATACAACCATTATATCTAGGTCTCCCTATACTCTACCAATAATATTTAATCAACATGGATAACAATAACACATAAATAATCATTTTTACTTCTATCTAAAATTGAAATAAACAAACATTAAGAAATTAAATCACAATGAACATTAAGAACAAACATGGTGTTTTTTCATCATCTAGAGTGCTTCAACCATCCCCCAAAGGGAAATTAGCTACTCATCCTTGATGATGACACCATGGAATAAATAAATAACAAGACATCATAAGGAAAAAGTTAATGGATTGATATTGATAATAATAATTGAGTTCAATACAAAAGAAGAAGAGGATGAACTTTTGTCTTTCCAACATTGACTATCCTAAACCCTAGCTACTACTTCTCTTATATAGTAAATACAAAGTTTATGACTTGCATACAAAGACTTCCAAATTAGGTTAAATTCGTGGCTGCTGCTGTTGGTCTACTAGAAGCATTAGGTTTTCAGTAAAACATAATTGTCTTGGGCTTAAGTTGTAGCTTGGACCAAAACCTTCAATTGGACAGCTCATGGGCCCAAATCAGAGTTCTGGATCTTCGTGTAGAGCCTTTTTAAGATTGGGCTTAAAATAAAGGCCTAAATAGAAATTCTGACTTGTGGGCGTCAATATAACCCGGTTTGGGCTGAGATTTGGACCACCCTACTTTGACATAAAGTCAAGTCCATAAGACCAGTCCGTGGGGTGCCCTCAACAACTCTGTGGGTGCAAATATCAATTCTCTTTTCTTGTGCAAATAATACCTTTTTGGTGGCTTTTCTTGCCTTAGGCGGGCTTTAACACAATATTCGCATTTCGGCTTATGAAACATGCAAAAATGAAAAGAAAGAACTAATCAATAGATATAACACAATAATATAAGCTAAGTATGAATGGATGCAAGACCAAGGCAAAAAGGAGAGGCCCTAACGGATCCCCATATTGAATCCCAGTTGCTGATCAAATGTAGGTGGACCCCAGATATAATCTCGCAGAATGGCTATATAGATATTCAACCCATGGTTCAATACTAGGACAATGAATGCGTACCTCTTTTAGCATAGTCGTGTGATCAACGAGATTGAAAGCATTTTGGAAATTCACCAGCAACATAGAAAGGGATATGCTCTCCTGATTTGCATGAACAAACCGGCTAACCGCATGCAACACTACCTTTGCCCCACCAGGCACACCGACCCCAACCTAAAAGTCGTTAAAGTATGAGACCATGTCTTCGGGAAATCCTTTCATGGCAATCTTGGACACTAAACATTTTCATACCATGTCTACTGCTATTGAGAGAACCCCATTACCAGGTTTGAGGAGAGGAGTAAGTGGTGCACTTGCAATAAATTCAGCTAATACATGTGGGCATTGACCTTGTAACCAGAAGTTCACAACCAAAGTCAAAACATCCATAAGATTTGTACTAACAGCAGAGGTTGCACGTACCGCTCATGGCATCTAGCAGGTGTTGGGCACGGAGTTTATCATGCCCACATGATGTACCCTTCGGAAAAGACCTGATGCATGCCAATACTGCATCCTTCTCAGCAGACAAAGGTGGCTCAGACAATGGAGTATCTGGTATTGAGGGTGGTAGGCTCATCGAGTGTTTTTCCTCTAATGTATGTCGTGTCTCTGAAGTGTCTGGTGCTACTCCGGAAGATGCCAACACTTTAACCGCAGCTGTAAAATATCCATCTACAACCTTTTGCAAACAACGCCTAACATTTTGGTTACGAGATGGTTGGGTTGATGATGTAGAATGGGGACCATGTACCAACTCTAAGAGACAAAAGATTCCACCCGGCTCATTCCAAACTACTAAGGCTTGCATGATCTATTTCTGTTGCATACTCTTCCAAGTCCCAAACCGTCGCTTGACGTGATTCTGTGGTTCAAACACTTGCAGGGTGCAACAAGGAAACAGAAGAAGTCGAACCCATGCTGCTACAGACCCCACGTCTACTGTGATTCCATACAATACCCTTTTTAATGCATACGAGAATGCTAAACGACATGGTCGTGGGATGCTTTTCATTGTGTGAAAGGGTGTGCGAAAAATATAATCCAATAGAACCTCATCCAGGGACCAAGGGGCACTAGGATGGCTACAATCGACAACAGAAGCTCCAGGTTGTGTGGGTGTTGACTCGGGTAACGCTAATGGACGAGGCATACCTAGGATCACACTTTCAGGCTCTCCATTTTCCAACTTGGGCAATGAAATAATCGTGCCATCCGGGTAATAATAATCCTTGCTACGTGCATGGACACTAAAGCAGTAACCGCATATCCACTGTCCCACCAATCTTAACGAGTTGTCCAATGATGCAAATAAATTTGGATCCTCCTTGGTTGCCTCATGTAACTTGCATTTGTTATCTTCATTATACAAATGTTTATCCTTCATGTGGGCAAGTATGAACGATTATGCATATCCATTCCTACCGTGAGCACCATTAGTGCACCCATCAAAGTGACAAAACAGACAATGGACATTAACCTTTGCATTCTGATCCTTACCCATGTTTTTTTATTAAACTGAAACAAATTTTATTAATAAGCTCAAAGAATTACACAAAAGTAGAGGACAAACGCTCTACAAACTGCGCGACAAGTCCTTTCTGAATAGCAAACCCGATTCTCCTAAATACATATTCGTTCGAACCCGCAGTCATCATGTTGTTATCCATTATCTTCTGCACTCTCCTGGGGAGCTCAACTGCTTCTGAGCCTAGTAATCCAAATGTGTCAAATGCAAATGGGATGAAACTATATTGGTTAGCCTTACAAGCTCCATCTTGTTTCTCCACTTTTGCTGTTCCTACTGCATTGCTAGCCCCACCTCAAAAATCCTAGCACCCAGCCCAACCATCGGAGATGCCCCTATAACATCAACACAGGCATGTTTACTTTCAGACCAGTTGTAGACTAGAATATCAGCAGGACGTAATGTCAATCTTCCTTCCTTAGGATCAGTAAGGAAGTTAACAGGAGCCTCCTTCTTAACCTGTACTCCAGCCCGCCAGAACACATCACACAAGATATCTCTAACGTGGTCATGGATGTACTTGAACCCTGGGTAATGCTTACAATGGGCCGCATGGTCCCCGAAAGCATCAAGTCTTCTCTTCTTGCACACTGGACAAAGCTCACCATCTGAATATAGAGGGATCATCAATCGATAACTAAGAATGGCAGGGTATTCGACAGACATCATGCGTTGTCCAAGCCCTTCTATCGGGATAGCAAGGAGAAAAATTTTGGCATGTTCTGACTGCACACATCTAATCATTGCCTTCTGTCTACCTGACAACTCAAATTCCCTCTAAAGACCAAAACTAATCTTGCTATAGTATGCTTCCGCCAAGACATGTTGGGGTCTGAAGGGGATGGTAGCAGTTGGAGCAAGATTACTGAGATCAAAATTAGGCGTAGAAAGATGTAAACTAGCAATGGAAGTATCAAAAACATTACCCAAAGGTACAGTCCCACAACCTCGAAGAATGTGCTCTTGAAGATCCTTTGTTTGAGTACTTGAAGCTACAAAAGAAAACTTTATAACATCCGTGGCACAATAGATACCAAGTCCGCCCAATCGTAATGGAAGGGTTGCCATACGCCACTGTAGATTGCCAAAACCAGGACCATCAAAAACCACAATATTCTGAAGGGATGCATGAAGCTTGCTGTCAAACCAATCGGTTGTTTCCTGAACATAATCTAGGGGGCAAGTACGAAGAGCAAAAGTGAGTTTAGATAATCCCATACAAGAACGTAAAAGTGCTAACTCACATTGAGGATCCTTTAAATGTGGTAATAGATTCATAAGCTGAAGCATCTTATCCACTCGGTGGTGAACATTACTTACAATAAACGATGCATCAATACTTACAGCCCCTCCAAGCAACTTAACCCCTTGCTGAGGACATGATATACCAACCGAAAAGATATCTGGATAAGAGCAACCAGGATCAACAGAAGGCCATAACAACTCTGTCTTAGACACATAAAGAATGAGCCCAAGAGATGGTCCACTTTTCTGAATGATACGAATAGCTCTAGCTACATGTTCTGTACTACCAATCAGAGTACCATAATTTAAGTACCACGCCTGCAACTCCAAGTGGCATTCTGTCTGGATGCGGTGTATCAACTGATGCAAGACCAAAGCAAAGAGAAGTTGCAACAAAGGGTCCCCCTGTTGTATCCCAACTACTGACCAAATATGAGTATATCGTAAATACAATCTAGCAGGACGTAATGTCGATCTTCCTTCCTTAGGATCAGTAAGGAAGTTAACAGGAGCCCCCTTCTTAACCTGTACACCAGCCAGCCAGAACACATCACACAAGATATCTCTAACGTGGTTATACCTATACTTAAACCTAGGGTAATGCTTACAGTGGGCTGCATGGTCTGGATCAGCTGACTGGCTTGAGCTACTGGTTCAGGTTGGTTTGGCTGATGGTCTGACTTGGCTCAAAAAATCGGCTTAGTCAGCTCGGCTAATCTGAAACCAAATTTACGAACTGCAGATTGAAGGGGGAGGGCAAGAATTCGGATGTCGTTCTGAGGTTGAGGGTGGCGGTGTTGTTACTGGAGGTGCAACAGCTGTTGGGGAGAACGTGGTGGTGGTGGTAGCGGGAGGGAGAAGGTTAATGGTGGAAGGATTTGAGAAGGGATGGAGGCAGTGACTGGTTAGGGAGATTGTAGCAGCAACAAAGAAAAGAAGGGTGGGTAGGAGGGCTAGTGGTAGTTGCACTAGTGGTGGTCATGGAAGGGATGACACCACAGTGGCAGCGGCGGCCATAAATCTGTTGGTTTTTTTTTTAATCAAAAATAAATTTTATTGATAAAAGAATAATTACACAAAGCTAGAGGACATGCGCGCTACAACTGTGCTGCAAGCCCTTTTTGAATAGCAAAACCAATCCTACGAAATACATATTCATTGAATCCCGTCGTCATCACATTGTTATTCATCACCTTTTGTACCCTCCTGAAAAGTTCAACTGCTTTTGGTTGTAGAAACCCAAAAGTGTTAAAAGAAAAATGAATGAAACAATGCTGGTTCGCAGGCCATGTGATCAGTCCTCAAAAGTGTATATTTATCCCCCGAATAACACCTTGTTTGTATAGCAGTTAGCTTATATTATTATGTTATATCTATTGATTAGTGTTTTCTTGTGTATTGTGTAGGTTTTATGAGCCAAAATGCGAATATTATGTAAAAGCCCGCGAAAAATCAAGAAAAACAAGCAAAAATGTGTTATTTGCACATGGGAAGGAGAATCGATATTTCCACCCACAAGATATGCTGGGGGCACCCCACGGTCATACCAGTTGACTTGACTTTATGTCAAAGTGGGGCGGTCCAAATCTCAGCCCAAATCGGGTCCTATTGGAGCCCACAAGTCAGAATTTCTATTTTAGGCCTTATTTAAGTCCAAACTTAAAAAGGCTCCACAAGAAGATCCAGAAGTCTGATTTGGGCCCATGAGCAATCAAACTGAAGGTCTTGGTCACAACTACAACTTAAGCACAAGAGAATTAGGTTTTACTAAAAACATAATGCCTCTAGAAGACCAACAGCAGCAGCCACGAATTTGACCTAGTTTGGAAGTCTTTGCATGCAAGTATTGTACTTTGTATTTTCTATATAAGAGAAGTAGTAGCTAGGGTTTAGGTATCTTTAGTTTTATCTTTAGATCAAGCTTTTTATAAATTGAAGATTGGAGAGAAAATTTCATCTTCTTTTGTATCAAACTCAATATTCAATATCAATTCCATTATCTTTTCCATTATGATGTCTTGTGATTTATTTATTTATTCCATGGTGTCATCATCAAGGATGAGTAGCTAAATCTCCTTAGGGGGATGGTGGAAGCTCTCTAGATGATGCAAAAGCACCATGTTTGTTCTTATTGTTCATTGTGATTCGAAATACTTAATGCTTATTTACTTCAAATTCGCGATATGAGGTAAGTATGATTATTTGCATGTTATTGTTATCCACGATGTTAAAATATTATTGTTAGGGTTTCGGAAGACCTA
This sequence comes from Aquilegia eximia, assembly GCA_023053565.1. Lineage (NCBI taxonomy): Eukaryota > Viridiplantae > Streptophyta > Magnoliopsida > Ranunculales > Ranunculaceae > Aquilegia > Aquilegia eximia. The sequence goes on from JALIGU010000003.1 coordinate 25,295,578, forward strand.
GCTTTAATGGTAGTATTTATATTTATTGTAGATGTGTAGTGAAATAGCTGAGAGATGATTATTACATGTTTGCAATATATATCTTTTATTGGAACCCTTTTTTATTTAAATTGATATCCGAGAGGTGACGGTTTATTTATGAATTAATATGGTGAATTAATTAGATTGAATAGATGAGAGGTGACGGTTTAATTAATAAGACATATTCAATAGCATGCATAAGAGAATTCTGTTTCACTTGCACCCTTGCTTGCTAAAAGACATCATATAGAATATCCCGCACATGATCATGTCTGTATTTGAAACCCGGGTAATATTTGCACGCTCCACTGTGCTTCTCCTCCTTTGTTGTTGGTGCACTATTAGCTGCTTGACCAACCTCAAAGATCCCATTACCGAATCTGACCATCGGTGATGCTCCTGTAATGTCAACACAAGTATGTCTGCCTTCAGACCAATTGTAGACTGAAATATCTGTTGGACGCAGTGTTGATCTACCTTATCTAGGATCAGTAAGGAAGTTGACTGGAGCTTTTTTTTCACTTGCACCCCTGCTCGCCAAAAGACATCATACAGAATATCCCGCACATGATTATGTCTGTATTCGAAACTCGGGTAATATTTGCACGCTCCACTGTGTTTTTCCTCCTTTGTTGTTGCTGCACTATTAGCTGCCTGACCAACCTCAAAGATCCCATTACCGAATCTGACCATCGGTGATGCCCCTGTAATGTCAACACAAGTATGTCTGTATTTGAAACCCGGGTAATATTTGCAGTGTTCCGTGGTCTCCATAGTGTTCCGTGGTCTCCATAGGCATCCAGTCTGCTCTTCTTATACACAAAACAAAGTTTGCCATCTATATATAGTGGAATCATTAGACGATAGCGAAGGATGGCTCGGTATTCTACAGGCGTCATATGTTGCCCTAGACCTTCCATAGGAATAGCAAAGAGGAAGTCTTTTGCATGATCTGATTGCACACATTCGATCACTGCCTTCTGCCGAGCTGACAGCTCAAACTCCCTCTCAAGATCAAGACTAATCTTGTTGTAGAATGTTTTCGCCAAGACATGTTGGGGGTTTGAAGGGGACGGTAGCACTTGAGGCAAGATTACTGAGATCAAAATCAGGTATAGAAAGATGCAAACTAGCAATAGCATTATCAAAAACATTACCCATAGGTACAGTCTCACAACCTCGAAGAATGTGGTTTTGAAGATCCGTAGTTTGTGTTCGTGAAGCTACAAAGGCGAACTTCATAACATCAATGGCACAATAGATACTAAGTCCGCCTAAACGTAATGGAAGGGTTGCCACACGCCATTCTAAATCACCAAACCACGTCCATCAGAAAAAACAATATTCTAAAGAGTTGCACGAAGCTTGCGATCAAACAATTCAGCTGCATCCTGAACATAATCTGGAGGGGAAGTACGAAAAACGAGTTTAGATATTCCCATACAAGATCATAAAAGAGCTAACTCACATTGTGGATCATTTAGTTGTGGTAGAAGACTCATAAAGTGAAGTTTTTTTTTTTTTTTTTTTTTTAATCCAAAACAAATTTTATTGGTAAAAATTTGAGAAATTATACAAAGTTGGAGGATAAGCACACTACAAACTGCGTTGCAATCCCTTTTTGAATAGTAAAACCAATCCTACGAAATGCATATTCATTGGAACCCGCCGTCATCACGTTGTTATTCATCACTTTTTGTACCCTCTTGAGAAGTTCAACTTTTTTTTTTTTTTCAAATATATATATATCATGACCCGAACGCTTACCAGTACAGGGCCCAAAGGGCTTACAAAGACAAGGCCAGAAGGCTACTGATGCTACCACCTAAGCGTCTACACCGCTACCTTGCAACTCGAGCAATTCTGCTACTCAGGGACTTGCTTTGGCTAAAGAACACCTAGCCACATCATCATCATGGGAGAACACCTAAGCGTCTACACCCCTACCTTGCAACTCGAGCAATTCTGCTACGAAATGCATATTCATTGGAACCCGCCGTCATCACGTTGTTATTCATCACTTTTTGTACCCTCTTGAGAAGTTCAACTTTTTTTTTTTTTTCAAATATATATATATCATGACCCGAACGCTTACCAGTACAGGGCCCAAAGGGCTTACAAAGACAAGGCCAGAAGGCTACTGATGCTACCACCTAAGCGTCTACACCGCTACCTTGCAACTCGAGCAATTCTGCTACTCAGGGACTTGCTTTGGCTAAAGAACACCTAGCCACATCATCATCATGGGAGAACACCCAACCACATATCATCATCATAAGAGCATGAGCCTCCTAATCTCGAACCAAACCCGAAGGCTGACCCACCTAAGAATTACATGAGAAATTCTCACAAACAGTGTTGATGTGAATTGAACTCACAATCTCTCACTCTACCTAGAATGTTGGTATTAAAAAAGGCTAAACTGTCGAGTTATGCAGCAAAGTAGGGTCGAATTCCCAACTTATGCAACCAAGTAAATTAGGTTTAAAATCATCAGCAAACTTTTATGTTTTCCCAATTTATGCAATGCCGTCAACTGAAATCCAACTACCGTTATTTTTTTGCTGACTGGATATTTTTAATTAAGAAATATTTTTTTTATAAAAAAATTAATAATTAAAATAAAATAAAATTGGTTTTATCTCAAAAGAAGTTAAGTCTTTGGTTTCTAAACCCCAATTTTCGATTTTCTATTTTTCAATCTCTTTGATTCATTAAAAACAACCATAAACTAATTTTTGGTTGTTTTTTGGTTTTAAATTTTTTTTAATCATGTAATCATTGTTTAATTTTGGGGTTTGCTTTTAAAAATCTCTTTTTTTGCTTACTTTACACAGTCAGCAATAATTATTACACAGTCAATAATAAAAAAAATTAAAAAAATACTGTCAAATATAATTTATTACACAGTCAGCAATAAAAAATTAAAAAAAAAACAATACAGTCAGCAAAATCTAACGTCTGTTAAGGGATTGTTAACGGCATTGCCTAAATTGCAAAAACTTAAAAGTTTGTTGATGATTTTAAACCTAATTTAGTTGGTTGCATAAGTTGGGAATTTGACCCTACTTTGTTACATAACTCGATAGTTTAGCCGAAACTCATAGTCTTGAAGCACTCCTTTCCATAGACTTGTTTCATGGCTTTGTTTGACCGGTTGTGGCCACCAATCATGCATATAGCTTCACCATAGAGTCAATCACACTTATCAATAGAGATTCTTGCTCCGTACCATATCTTCGTATCCATTTAGCTTTGAGTGCCCTTCCCATTGTTTCAATGTCTCTAACATTAAGACCACCTTCCTCCCTTGTCTTGCACACCACGTGCCACTTAACAAGATGATATTTTCTTTTGTCTTTAGTAGATCCCCACAAAAAAAAAAATTCATCTTGCTTTCCAGAACTCTGGTTACATATCACAAAAAGTGACAACTGATACACTGGCAGATTAGATAAAGTACTCTTTAGCAAAAGTAGTTTACCTCCCTTCGACAAATGCTTAGTCTGCCAGCAGTCAAGTCTTCTATTCAATGTTTCAATGATTGGATCCCAGGCAGATTTCTTCTTATAAGAACTACCCAAAGGCATACCTAGATAAGTAGCTGGCAAATTCCCCTGTTTATAGCCAAAAATCCTTGCCAACACCTTAATATTATGCACAACACCAATAGGAGTTGTAGTAGTTTTCTTTAGATTGCACTTGAGACCTGCCACTGCATTAAACATCAACAAAATAGCATGGGCCATTGCCATTTGTGAGACATCTGGTTCCCATAAAAGAAGCGTATCATCAGCAAACTGGAGAAGACATACTTCAAGACCTGAATCTGCACACAAGCTAGCTTGATCTTATGGCCACAACAGCCACTGACTGACCCTAGACTTTGAGCCATACTTGTCGCATAATCTACTCTGTAATTAATGCCAGGACAATTATCATTCACATAAAGAACTAACAAAAATTCACTTTCAATTCTCTGAAGAGATGAGCCCCAATACCAGATCGACCAGGGCCTCTCGATTAAGGCCACACCATCAGTATTAATCTTCACAAAAACAAGGATTTGCTCAGCTTGGACTGCTACTTAATTAATAATCTGAGTCAACCTACACAGTGAGTAATAATATCAGTAGCCTTAGAAAGATGTTTTACATATTTACAAGGTATGTTTTAGTTACGTTATAGTACGAGTATATTTATTATAAAAAAGTAAAAACTATCCATAGAAAATTGTTGATCTTTCTTCACAATGATCGTGTGGCTCTTTTCTTAGTTGAATCACCAATACATAGAAAATTACTTGTCATACATTCAGCTTCTCTTTCCCAGACGATCACTATCTATAGTCTATACATGCATGTTATAAGTGTGAAAATTGTATGCCTATGGAAGCATAAACAATCTAAGCAAGTGACATACCCAAGTATTTCTCAGGTAAGGTACCGGTACATTTGCTCAAGTTCTACTCCGTTTTTTTTTATAAAGCTCAAGTTCTACTCGTTAAGACTTCTGTATCTGTCAAGAATAATCGTAACGGGTTTGATGTCTCTTATACCTAAATTTGAAAATATAATAGTCTTTCTGCATACAGTAAATGGGATGGAGTTGCCACTCCTCTCACACTCGCCAAGTAAGCCTGACTGCCTGACACACGTAATGCATACCTCTACAGCTCTACTAAGAGTGTCTTCTGTTACAGCAAATATTATAGGTGATAAGGAGTCAACCCTGTTTTAGCACCCTCTTAATAGCAAGATATCCAATGGGGTTTCACCTTTGAGCAATATAGAGATTTTTGTTGACGAAGAAAAAGCCTTGATCAGCTGGATGAAGATAGAACTGAAACCTAACCTTCGAAGAAAGTACGGCAGTTTTAAAATGCAATGACATGGTGCCGTAGGCTTGTGAGTGACAGTCTTAAAGGACATTTCCTACAAATATGTTGACTTGCAATAGATTGAAAAGATCAGAAGCAAGATCAATCGTAGCCTGAAAGCACCTTGGAGGAACAAAATTAGTTTGCTCTATACTGATAATATATTGTGCAAGCGGTAGGAAAGTCTATTCTACAACAACTTGGTTATGATTCTAATAAAAATTACCCATACCAATATATCTAGAACAATTTAACTTCTTTCCAGTCCTATTTTTAGAATTTATAGCAATAATATTGAATTGAGGTCATGATGAGGTACCTAAAATGAAGATGGATTTGGCTATGGACACTATTTATCTTCCTACTGAGAGTCAAGGACCCTTGATAGATTACCACTGTCTGATCAGTAGTTAGCTTGTGTGTCTCCCGTATGCGGCTGCCTACTTAGTAATTAGGATAGGTGTAGGCAGTAGGCCAAAGTTCAGTTGTAATCTGCCCTCCTGTAGACGAGAAATTATGTACCATCCCAAAAAAGGATAGAGATGCGAAAATGTAGAAGGGTTTATCAATGTATATATGTAGGTAAGGATCTAGCTCACTTTTATCATAAAAATCAATATCATTTACAACTAACATGTACTGATCAAACAAATTATATGGCATTGAATTAGTGTTCGTATAAACATGAAAACCATCTATATATGACCTGGTCACTGTGAGGCCTAACCTAGCTAGTAACACCTGGTATTCCCATCTAAAGGGATGAGTTGTGATAAATGCATCCCACTCTTCTTTCTAGCACAACCCTCCTTAGAACCTTATGTTGTTGCTGCTTCTGTTCATCCATTGTTCCAGCCCCAAGATTTTCCTCTTGCGTAGCCATCAAGACTTTCTCTTCATTGCATGCACTCTTCACATCATCAACACCACTACCATTATTGTGGCCAAAGTTTGCACTATATTCTTCTGAATCTTCGTCATCATTCGATGTTGATTCAGACGACATTAAGGATATGACACTTCTAGTGTCATCACAATCATGAAAATAATCAATACTATTCCTTTTTAAAACAAGACAACCATTTGATCTATAAGCTTTTAGAAACTCATAACCTTTCACAGGTACCTTACGCAACTCAAGTCGGCCATTTGTATAGTATTTCTTAAGAACCCATGGGGATAAAGGAACAGGTGGAGGAAACCTTCTCCTCTGCATCTTTTTCTCACTAGATGGCTTTTTTGTTCCAAATGAGACTAATATTGCTGATGGTGATAAGCTTGTACTGCACATATGAAAAATCAATATAACAATACATTATACATACAACATAGTTAATCTATCAAACAACTGGAAAGGTTTTCTATGTATAACAAGATGAAAAGTAATACAGAGGAAGGCGTAAAATATAAGAGCTTAAGGTTTCAGAGACAATTTTCTTCCATGAGACTCCTTATAGAAGTGTTATGATGTCTAGCCCGTATATCAAGTTCCTTTTGTGCAACAGAGCCTCACTGCCAATGGCCCCTCCTCCATTGGGGAGGTTCAGGTTAAACACAAACGTGTCTCAACGCAGATCTCTAGTAGATTTTGAGGACTTTTCAGAAATTTACAAAGACGTGTTCGTTTTAGCTTTTGCAGGAGGCAGTTTGGAGAAAATTGTTGTGGAATGAAGGTCAAGAACATGTCGGTGAAAAGTGAGTCTTTCAGAGCATTTTTAGCTGTAAATGGCATATATATATATATATAGAAGCACCACACTAGTATTGTCTTAATAAGATCCCAGCCATTGTTAAGTTAAAACGCAAGTTCTCGTCTATTAAGCAGCAGATACCTTAGCTAGATTGTTTTTTCCTACACATTGCTGTGGATCGTGTGATACCATTGTATACAGGATCAAGTTTATTAATACAAATTAGGGTTTCCCTCAACTCAAAACGATTCCAAGAAAAAAAAAAAGAAGGGTTTATCACTAAAGTTTCAGGAAAACCTTAAACATTGTCAAAACCAATGGATTGTTGTTTTTTCTTTTCACCATCACGAATACATAATGTACTAATAACACTTCACACAAGAAAGTTTATTATTAAACAACATTGATTTATGCTATACTTCTTACTGCTAGTACTTGTAAAATATCGATAGAATTACTTAGAAACATTGAAGAAAATCACCTTGTTTCTTTTTATTTATGGAGTTCAAGTCTCTTGCTTCGGCTTCCTGCAACTAATCTGTTTATCTCTTGTCATTATGTTATTATGTTGAATAGGGATTCTTCTTGTGAATACTGAATATATAATGTGTTATAGTTGGATTGGATTGGATTGCATATTATAAGAAACATTCCATTTTACAAAATTTATAGGATTTTGTAATCTTTTGTGGTTATCCTGGTGGGAATTTCATTCCATGATAAATGGAAGAAGTGATTGTAAAACTGTAAAAGGCTGTTTTCTCCTCAACATACAGTATGGTTTCCTAATTTGCAGTGTTTCTTATCATCTTATGGGGGATTATGCTTTTGTAGGCAGGCTGCGACCTGCCAAACGACCCAAATGTCCTTTAGAATATAATTTCTTTGGTGTCTCAGTTACAGAATTTGCTGGAACTCATTACAGTTCAACTCAACCAACTTTGTTGCAATAGTTTTCACAAAATAGAAAATGGAGATTTATAAATGAATCAACAGAGTTTGCAAAACTTTCCAGAGTACAGTATAAAGCTAATTCCAATGATTATCTTATGGATGGCTAATTTCAAAGAGTTTGCAAAACTTTCCAGAGTTTGCAAGCATATACCCCTATGTGTAATCTAAGCCAGATCACTACCCTGATTTCAATGTACCATTAAATTGTAAATGTAACAAGAAAAAAAAAAGTTGCCATTCAAAATTTGAATTCCTTTTTCTTCTTGTAATATCTGGAATATACAGTCATACAACCAATGTTAGGTACATCAAAAAGATGGATCAGACACTGTGTACATACAAAACCAACTTATGACCGCACTTCATACTTTCCTGCTCGTGTAACAGCTCTGAAACCTTTGTGAGGTGGGTTAGGCAAATTCTTGAGATCTAGTTTATCTATTTGGAGGCCTGAGAGAGCGACACTCATGATCTTGAAGGCCACATGAAATGTGGGAAATACATGCAAGCGTTCCAAACCTTTATCAAGCACCAAGGTACCAGACATACATGGGGCTTTGTCTTTTGGAATTCGTCCGATTGACCAAGAGCAAATCTGCAACAAAAGTTGATATTGATCAAACGTTTAGAAGAAAACACTCAAGAAACGAGCTTCTTATTTAGTCACAAAGGTCGTACTTAAAATCTACAACAAAGAGGTAAACTAACATTTTATAAACCAACATTTTATAAACCAACCAACTTAAGATCATAAAACTGTTGAAAACACCTTGATGGGATATAAGAAGCACATAGGAGCAGAAAACTTCCTACTTCTTGTTTTCTCCTAACTGATATGAATTTGGTGATCATGATCTTTACCGAATAAATCCTATTTCTCCAAAACATGTCCTCATCCTATGTGTGACCCAATCTCATGGTAAACTAACAGAGCCAAACTTTCAGTTGCTGTCATCTTTCATTCAAGTTGAAGTACTGCATGCATTAATATGAATTCTGGGTCAGAATTGTTTTCATCGTTCATAATAACATTAATAGATGGATCCCTGGTGGGCTTGTTCAAAACTGGCAGGGGGTTTGAGACATGGAGACCCCCATTTCTCCCTCCCGGACAATCGCTGAAGCTTTCTACAGAATGTTCAAGCAAGCAGTTGCATTGAAATTGATAAAAGGTTTCAGTGGTCCTGTTTTTCAGATGTTGCAGTTCACGTATGGCACAATGGTGTTTTTAAAGGCCTCAACTAGCAAAGTATTACTAGTAGAAGCCATCTTATTGCGTTTTGAGTTGATTTCTGGTGGGAAATTTAGAAAACAAGGAACATAGTAATTTTTAGAGGCCAAGTTTCTGCGTGAGCAATGGTTTTAATGACAAAAGTTACTTTTGCTACTTGTTACTAGACTAAAGAATGATGAAAGGGCATTGGTTTCTTGATATAATGTTTCACTGGGGCTAGGGGATCTTACTGAATAAATTATCCTTTTCAATTTTTTCCTTTATACAGTACTTTGTTTTATCAATTCTAACTCCATCGCCATTTTTTTGCAATTTTGATTTACTATTCTTGTAAACTTGGCTATCAGCTCTATCACCAATCAAATTTGGCTGTCATTCTTATCTAACGTATATAAAAATCGTTCACCAGATGGCACTCTAAGCGGCACATGGAAACAAGTACAGGGTTGGTTCTCTAAAGACGCCTTAGGTTTTTAATAAATACATAGATTTCAACTAAAAAAAAATCTAGAAGATTTAGGTTTTACATCCCTCTTATGCGTTATGATGAGCAGATTTCATATCATTCGATAAAGAAGAAACCTTCATTAAAATATTTTGACCCATGTCCTGTCATCATGAGAGAGACTCATTTACCTTGTCAGCATGGATGTTCACAGTTCCATGATTTGACGTCAAATCTGCTGATGCAACGCATGGAGGCAACCGAAAGTTGACCTCTATGGAATCAATAGTCTTTCCCGGATCATTTCTTGTTCCCACCAAAACACTCAGACGGCATGTTCCAGCATCAGAAGATAGTTGTGGTTTTACATATATTGGTGTATTTTTCAGCTTATTGACCCTATAAAAGAGACAGAATTGGGTAAATCTTTATCCAAATCAAACAGGATGCTGGGCAAACCACCAGTATTATAAACTTTACAACTATCACGAACCTGTAACTCATGAGCTTAAACAGACCATCTGGGGGTACAAAAGATAGTATTTGATGCGATTCCCAGGGACGAAACCGAACACAAGGATGAAATCTGACATCGTTCAGAATGGATGGATTTGCAAAGGAGAGAGTCAGGTCAGGGAGACCTGAGAGCTTTGAGTTCACTTGAACTTCGCCATATATCTCGCATTTGACCAACATCCCATCTCTGAAAAGGAAATTCAAAAAAGAATTCAGCTCAGCATTAGTCATGATATAGTTGTCGAAAGCTTTGAAGCCACACATAACAATCAGATAGAAACTGTATGTACTTGTCTACTTGAATACGACCTGGTGGGTAAACAGTCAAACATTTGAAAGATAGCAACAGTATGAGTGCAGTTAGGGACTTAGCGCTGGTCAACAAACTGAGTTAGTTGCATTCAGCACGTTTAAACTTGTTCGTTTTGCAATATGAGCTCTTATTTTGTAGCATCCTTAATAAGAGCCAACCTTGAACACACTACAGCTCGACTACTTGGGCTTGAAGATAAATGACTCTCCAACTCCACACGTTTATTCAAGCTCGTTTATCTTGTAATGTGGGCCGAGCCTAAAAAATGTCAAAGCTAGTTTAATGAACAAGCAGAGCCTAAAGATACTGATGCTGAACTTGCTCGGATCGAATACCAACCCTAAATACAAGCAACAGAAGGAAGCTTGGACTTTTCATCCCACTTATATATATATACGAGCATTCCAATAGTACTGACATCTATATTCCAATATTTTAATTAGAACCGGCACCAGTGTCCTTCCAAGATGGTAACTTATGTGAAAGGTGTCTAACACGAAAACCATATGTGTGTTTTCTTTTTCTTTTGGGGTTAGGGAGCAAGTTTTGCTCAGGTTGGTACTTTGTGAGTTGCCTCTAAGGCTCTAAATGTAATCTTTCCTATCTATTAGTATCTTTTTAATAATATCAACGAGGAACCTTATGCCATTTGTTATCATTTGGATTTAATGGAATTTGTTTTTTTACCAAGCAAAAAACCTAGAGACTGCAAAATGTAAGAAAAATGTGTTCTGAGCAATTCTTTAGTAAAAATAATTTCATAGATAAAATATTCAAAATGATGTAGGCCGAGTTGGCCTACTTTACAAAAGCAAAGAAAAAAGACAAGACACAAACTACACGCACCATCAATACCATAGTAGTCTCATCTAAATACAACTTATTAGAAAACAATTTCCCAGGTATCCTCTTATGCTTTTTACCAAAATCGAAGATTTCCTATAATAGAGAAGATAACTTCCTAAATAGATGTTGCCATTCTTCAGAGATGACTTTGACAACAGATTAACATTCCCAAGACATTAATATTATCGCTGTCATAACTATTAGCTGTATAGACAGAGGGAAATGAAAGACAAGTAACACTTTTTTTTAAAAAAAAAAAGTAAACCAAACAGTAGGCACCGAATATAAGGATGAGCGCGGGAGCGACGAATATAAACCTGGAAGGGTTTAGGAAAAAGGGGCCACCGAAGGAGTATGAAAGACAGGTATAGAGCAAACAGTGGAAGACTCCTCCGATGGTAACAAGTTTGCTTACAAAGACATAAAAAGTCCGAAAAAGGAAACATGCTCGGCAAAAGTAACATCCAAGGTATGATAAACACGACGACTAGAGGGATTATAACATCGATATCCCTTAAAAATGGGAGAGTAACCAACAAAAATACACCGAATGGACTTGTCATCAAGTTTAGTGCGGGATGGACTCTTATCATGAACATAACAAACACATCCAAACACCCTGGGAACAATTGGGAAAAGAACACGAGTAGGGTAGACAAGCTGGTGAGGGGGTTGACCATGGAGAATCCTACTAGGAGTGCGATTTAAAAGATAGGCCTCAGTTTGGCCCAACTAGCTAATCTATCTCTGAAGCATTTTGTTTTATACCCAGACTATCCCTTATTTTCTTTGGTATTTACCATACGTGCCCTCCTAATGATACCATGTGTCCATGTGTTACATAAGATTTATTCTAACCCAATCCAAATGCGACCACTTTGTTAATATTAGATAAATTAAACTTTCATACAATAGGTAATACCATGGCTCAATTCTGCAATTTGTGTTGGTCTGCGAACAAAGTTGAGGGGCGGAATAGCTCTCGTTGTTTTGCATTCGGCAGGTGCACATCACCGACTCCCGTCTGCTTCCCTCCCGACAATTTCAAACACTCTTTGACTCTCTTTTCAAAGTCCTTGTCATCTTTCCCTTGTGGTACTTGTTCACTATTGGTCTCTCGTCAGTATTTAGCATTGGACGGAATTTACTGTCCAATTAGGGATGCATTCTCAAACAACCCGACTCGTCGACAACGGCTTGTGGTGCGGAGGGTCCGGGTTAACAGAAACTTAAAGTTGTTGTTGTTGTTGTTGTTGTTTTTAGACGAATTGGCGATTGCCCACCAGTTTGAAATGACAATTAGCGATTGCCCACTACTTTCAACAAAATTAAAGATAAGCCACCCTTTTAGACTTTTAGGTGGATAAACCAATTGATTTTGGTTGAGTACTAGGATGCCAGAAACCAGTTTTAATCTGAAATTCTGTATAATTTGCTAGTCTATTTGATAGTTTCACAAGATATATAGTTTGATTGTTTATAGTTTCCAGTCTATTCAACCATTCTGCAAATTTCATTGTGAACTAGGAGTCTAGGACACTGGAAATAAACCAGTTTATATCCAAAGGTAGGTGACATTTCCTTAACTCTCCAAAGCTCTAAACTATAAGTATTGTTTCTTGAATTAGTATTCTTTACAATTTACATTCTGAATACACTAGTCAGTAGATTAAGTTTAAATTGTAACAAAATTTCCTCAATATCGAAAATGCTACATTAAGGAACCTTGTACAGGAATTACATATATAATGGCTCGACCCCAGCCAGGCGTTGCGCCCTGGACCCGCAGCGTCGTCGCTTCGCGACACCCAAGTCGTAGGGTGGCAAATGTCTATCCTCAAGACACCAATCTCGAGGATCACTAAGCTCCTAATAGGATACACCTGTATCAGAGGTAAAGCCTAGAAAGTACATATTGTCATAATCATGTTTGATGATGTGCCTGGTATACAACAGCTTGCATTCCTTATTTATTTTATACCTATACAGATACTTAGTTTGATATGTTATTGAATGATTAGGTTGTCACTCCAGATGTTAATATTTCGCAAAAAATCAAGTTCAGGAACTATGAACTATCACAAAACAGCCCTCATTAGTTATTTTAAAAGATAAATCTCTATCATCCAATTAATGGAACTAAAATAATATAGCAGTTAAGTGATACTATAAAGTCTAACCTGAATGACATGAAAATTTCAATACTAATGAGTGTACATGTAATAAGATTTATTTAATTCGATAGAAGTAGAGGCTATAAAGAACTTAATGCAGCGCTCAAATGTGATACCTGCTTATAATTGCATCCATTTCTTCCACAAGTTCAACATAAACTTCATTACTTGAACGCTTCAGATCCATAGTTCTCCAAGGAACGGAAGATGATGTTGCTCCAGGAAGGGTATTACTCACATTGGAACTGTTACCAGTCATAACACTCAAAACCTTGCTGACCATAGTTGGTGGAGTTATCATTTCCCTTAAGATGTTCGGCTCTGTTGTAAGAGGAAAACCATTATCTATCATCTCATCAAGAAGCTGCAATATATGCCAAATATACCGGTCAATGTTCTAAATTTCAGGAAGGAACGGACAGCTATATGATTGAAAACACACAAAAACTGGCCAGAATGAAGGGGAATACAACAATGACATATAATAAGTCAGGACACGGACATTTGTATGATTTTCTTGGAAGATCTAATAATTACCAGTTTTAGTTTTACTATCCAATCTTGGTTATTTTCATTTTTTTTACTGCTTTATTTTTTTTTTTCCATCACCAAAAGAAATGTTTCATTAGACGTAGGAGAAAGGTCCGTTAACATTGAGATGACATCCAAGACAATAAAAAGTAGGAAAGAATAACAAGGATCCTCACATCGGAAGAAATATTATTCTCTCAATAATGCATAATGGCAGCAGAGCGTACCTATCAAAAAGGCTAAAAAGGAACTCTCATGTCATTGCTACAACAATACACAGATATAAAATAATATGAAACAAGTATGTACCTGATATACGATAACAAAGTTATCCTTAATAGAATCTTCATTCAAATCAACGAGATAATCTTTGAGAACATCTGCTACTCTAGAAAGAAACTACATATAGAAAAAGAAAACGAACAAAATCAATTCCAATACAACGATGTTAATCAACAATCACTCTCCTTGCAGTAGTCGCCAACTTTAAAAGAAGAATTATAAAAAAAAAAAAAAAAAAAAACATAAACGGAAAACCAACCTCGATTGCCATTAAAGGTGGCATTTCAACTTGTGTACAAGCTAAAAATGTGATCCCGTCACGAAAAATTTGGAAAAGATAATGTGTTGGTGATGCAATTACAGGTGGGAGCTAAGAAGACGAAAGAAACAGTAACGACAAGCAGGATTAAGGATTATTTATGATAAAAAGAAACAATTAGTAATAGGATGTGATGTGATGGCAGTGTGTATATAATGAATGTAGGTACCTTGGATATATCAAGTCGCTGAGACAATAAATGTTCGGAAAACCATGAACATATGGATCGATCTACCCGATGTCCAGTAAGTTGCTTTTCCAGCATAACCTCACTGTTAATTACAACTCAATATGTACGTATATCAAATGATTAGTATAATTAAAATCATGGTTGGATGTACATATTACCCGAAATTTCCATCAAAAAAGAAAAAAGAAAAACCCAAAAGAATTAAACATAAAAAGATAGATAGATTTGGGATATTAACAAAAAAAAAACCCAAAATATGTATATCAGATAATTACCCGGAATCTGATAAAAGGAAAATGCACTGCAACATCTCTTTCGATCCAGAAGAAAGAAAGAAGATCAACTGAGCAGGAAATCAGGAAGAATTGAACAAGAAAGTTTTTATCAGATACTTTACTGTTTGATGATGATGATGATATAATTGGGCTTATATTTATTATTAATTAATGAGCCGGGCTTAAGTCCCAATTCCTAAGAAGCCCATACATAACATATTTATTGTCCTAATGTTCTCGCGATCTCATCTAGTTATCGATTCTCGAAGGAGTGTTTTTACAGATCTGGAAGGTTGAAATTAGAATAGAAAACAAACCAATCTTCTTTCTTCTGAAATCAAAGCTAAGCTAAGCTAAAGGTAAGAAGATTTCACGATCATTTGTTTCTTTAACATGTTTGAATTTGAGATTTTTAAATTTCATATTTTCTTGTTTATATTTTCAATTTAAGAACAAATTAATTGTTTGAATGAATGCAACAATGGTTGATTTTGGAGAACCTTCATTTTTATTATAGGGATTCAGTTTTTAAAAACAAATGTCTACCAATGGATCTGTGGTTTCCGTCAATATGTTGTGTTTAGATTTATTCAATTACTATTGTGTGTAGGATGTGGATTATTAATATAGGAACAGCTTTGCATACCACCAGTAGTGACTAGTGACAAACATATTTTATGCAACTTGTTTTTAAAACCAAACATGGGAAACAAGCTTTTTTTTCTTTTCAGGTTAAACAAACACAACTAACTGACTTTCCCTCATTCAACCAAACACACCCTAAGTTATTCACAATCAATTTTCGGAATTATTTTTTTCTCTGTATCATTTCTTTTGTTATTTTTTCAGGAAAACAAAGAAACTTAAGGTGGTGTGGTTGGTGTATAGACAAGAGATCTGGTGGTTCTTCAATCTTTCTCCCACCCGCATCAACCAACCCTAAGTAACACTCACAAGAGCCAACAATACTTACATATGGATCCAAATCAGGTATTTATTCTACTTTTTTTGTTTTGATTTCAACATTGTATGATCCAAGATCTCTGGTCTTCCTTAATATGGTCACTGCACAGACCCAATTGAAGAATGTGAAGAAAACAAAACAATTGTTTATACACACTAGAGCTACTTTTGTTTATACACACTAGAGCTATTTGTAGTTTTACGTAAGAGCTTCCCATGCTTAAGCATGTCTGCAGTTTCTACTTCTTTGTGTAGCTACTTTGAGTTCATTTCTTTCTGAAACTGATTGTGTTTTATAGACTGACCAAAGACTTTTGATAAAGGGTATTGTTATAAGTGTAAAACATGTAACAATTATAGTAAAAAAATAAATAGATAAAAGGCATTGTTAACAGTAGGGTATAAGACTCACTGGTTTGGGTAACTCATTATAGATGAATAAGATAATGGATTATCTGCAGCTGAATGTCTGTAATTTAATGAGTTTCTCCATTCTGAAAAACCCGTTCATATTAATCCATCTTCAAATATATCTACAAACTTGTTTTCACCCTTTCTTGATATTAAACACCTTGCACTTCCAAATTAAAAGTTCTATCTTCTGGGATCTCTTAGTTCACATATTCTAATTGTTGGCATATTCTTTATGGTAGTATTGTTAAAAAACAGTATATCGTGGATCTTCACATAAACGTTAAAATAGTGGAAGTGCTGAACAAACTTCAGACACCTATTTAAATATATCGTCTGAAATGACATCAAGTGTTCTGGAACCATCTATTCAATTTATTTGAGTTAGGTTTCTTGTTGGCGGGGTGGTAATACACTCACCATTGCCTTGTTCTTATGGTATAAATGTTCCTAGTGCTCGATCTATTTGAGTTATGATTTTCATTTTATTTAGTTTTTTTCTATACCTGAATACATTTACATCTCCATTGTTGGTTTTAAGTCTTCCACTTGCCTCTTGCATCCTCATAATCTTATTATTTCTATCTGAATAGGTAGATGGATTACACTTGTTTGTTGCATGACTGGAAACCTTACAGTGTTGATAGTCTTGGTTGGACTGACTTAGTGACCCTGATATGTCTAAAGTTGATATCATATGATACATGAGTCAGAATTGGATAGGGAATATTCAAAAATTAAGTTGTGTTTGAAGTTAGGTTTATCTATTTTTTGATAAACATTGCCTACTTCCATTTGCAGCCTGTAGTGGAGAACTACTCCAACCCAACAACATGTTTCTTCCATGTGATATTTAAGGTTTAGCATTTCATCACTTTGGATTTGGAATATTGAGTTTCATGTTATGTTTACTATCTAACACGCTTCTTGGATGTTGACAGTTTCTAGCATTGGTCTTTTATATCCTTTCAGCACTTTTCTTTGATAGCTTTGTCATCATTTTTGTGGTTACGGTGCTTCTTGCTGCTCTTGACTTCTGGGTGGTCAAAAATGTTAGTGGGCGGATACTAGTTGGGTTGAGATGGTGGAATGAAATAAATGACTTGGGTGAGAGCGTATGGAAGTTTGAATGTCTTGATCAAGAGGTGAAACTTTGTTGTTCTAATGTATCTGTTTTTGTTTTCTTTCAATATTTCACTTGAACCTTGATCAAGATGTGTGTCACACTATTAGAAACTCGTTATTGTAGTGCTGCTTGCATCTGATGTTTTTTTTCTCTACCTCTATCATGTATATAGTCACTGGCCCGGATGAACAAGAAGGATTCATGGCTCTTCTGGTGGACGCTCTACTTTGCGGTGAGAAAATTGGTTGAATGTATAAAATCATTTATTTGTTAGTGCAACAAGATCGTCTCTTTTGTTATTAGATTTCATGATTTTTTTTGTGGAAAATGCACAAGAGACACCTTTAGTCTGAATATTGAGATGATTCATAAACTATATGTTCTACACTTCTAGAGCATGACATGAGTTGTGGAAAATATTGGAAACCGAGATGATAATTTATGGGGAAGAATTTGTTTTTTTATGATGAAGCGCACTTCGTCTTCAACTAATATGTTGTACTGATGTATTCCTATTAATTCAATTTCATTGGAATGGAAATATTACGCAGTTTGTGGTTTTCATATTAGTTTGTCTGATATCTCATTGTGCAGGCGGTAGCTTGGCTGGTTCTTGGAATTTTTTCACTCATTAGATTTCAAGCAGATTATCTTCTAGTTATAGGAGTTTGTTTGACCCTCAGCATTGCAAACATCGTTGGTTTTACGAAATGCCGCAAAGGTAGGCCCTTTCTTTGCTATTTCAGTCCTATCACAAGAAGAAGGCTTATTGTGTTGCATAAAAAATTATTTTGTTTCCGTTTACCTTGGCACGACAGGTTCACCTGCATTGGTAATTGTTCAAGTCATTTGCAAGATATGGTCTCTTGTTACATTTTGGATCATGCTATTATGTAGTGGTATATAACTCTGTAGAAGTTTTGGCTTAGTTCTTAAGGTTTCATGAGCTGTATATTTCGCAATATCTCGAAAGAGAGTTTGGGCTTGGCAAAGTTTAGCGTGACTTTTTGACAAGAGATATAATATTTATGAATATGTTTTTTTTTCTATAATTAATTACAATGACAAGCTCCACATATGAAAAAGAATCCCTGTTGTAATTATGTCTGATACATGGACACTCAGATACCCGTTTACATATTTTACCGTAGGAACTTCTCAGTTTTGGGTATTTTGCCATGTCCTATACGCGTACCTGTGTCTGTGTCACTTGGGTTAATTATGAACTAAAAAACCATAATCTATATCTACTAATATGAGATTGCGAATTTCACACGAATAGCCTTAATTTAGAGGACAATCAAAGCAGGGTCCTCAAACAAATGTGGATTTCGCCATCTCATTCTCACTGTCCAAGGAATACAAGATTTACTGAGTGGTATACACCTAAACCGTAACAGTTATACATAGAGCAGTCTGAGCTTTGATATGCCATTAAGGACATGACATATTTTCTATTTTTGGAGGCATGTTGAAACCAATCACAAAAAGTACAGAGCTAGGTACATCTTCTAGGGATAAGAAAGGAACATAATATACCTTTATTGATTTCTTCTACTCACATTCCCTGATGCATTTCACGTTCTTTGACTTTATATTTTCATGAATATCTTATATTGCTGCAG
Source organism: Aquilegia eximia (assembly GCA_023053565.1). Classification (NCBI taxonomy): domain Eukaryota; kingdom Viridiplantae; phylum Streptophyta; class Magnoliopsida; order Ranunculales; family Ranunculaceae; genus Aquilegia; species Aquilegia eximia. The sequence goes on from JALIGU010000003.1 coordinate 25,314,373, forward strand.
ATGCCAAGAAACAGCTTCAAGCATTTGCCTCGCAGACTATTGCATCTCGTTTCTCATCTACGTTACAGTCAGCTTTCAGTGTTGTTTGATTATGGAATGACTGCATCAAGACATAGGAGGAAAAACATACCTGGTTATGTTCTTGGTCTTGGTTTCTTTGCTACTTGCTAGCCTTATTTAGACAGAACAAATGCTATCTTCAGCCAATGTTTCATGTTTGGGATCATGTGATTCCAATTTACAAATACTTTGTACGATGGAGGGATGAAGAAGGCGTGTATAAATTGGAACACAGAGGTGTATTTTTCACTGCTAGATATAAATAACTTGTTATCTCTTAATTCAGTTTCTATACAAATGTGGTTCTTATACCATATCTGGCCAGTAGTCATACTTGTGTTGTGAATCATGCTACATCTGCTCTATTAGGATCTTTTTCCTTTCCTTGTATGTGTACAAGTGTATGACCTTTTACAGATCTTTATAGCAATCAAAGTATCAATATTGTAGCCTGAAAGGTCTGTGGTAGTTAATCATCCATGATAACATCTGCATTAGTAACTCTATGAAAGGTCTGGGGTTCTATGACCTTTTTTATTTTTTTTATTGGCAAGCCTGTTTTATCGAGATAAGTAACTCTAAAATGCACTGCCTGGGAAAGGGGTGTTAAACGAGCCGAGCTTTGTATGTTCAAGCTCGGTTCGTTTATAAACGAGCTCGAGCTCAAATTTTATACGAGCTTTATTTTATGTTCAAGCTCGGCTCGGCTCATTAGCTATACGAATGAGCTCGAGCCGTACGAACGAGCTCGAGCTCGAGCCGAGCTTTTAATGAGTCGAGTCCGAGCTGAGCTCGAGCTACTTGATTAAGCTACTTGATTAAATTATACATAAAAGTAGGATTTTATCTAAACGAGCCGAGCTTTAGTATGTTAGAGCTCAGTTCGTTTATAAACGAGCCGAGCCCAAATTTTATACGAGCTCAAGCTAGGCTCGTTTAGCTATACGAACGAGCTCGAGCCGATCTTTTAACGAGCCGAGCCTGAGCCGAGCTTGAGCTGTTCAGTTCGTTTAACAGCCCTACCTGGGATCGATCCCCAGACATCTGGTATCATCGCCCAGAGGTAATGAGCTGATGGTAAGGTGGCTTCCTGCCTTCCTGGTTTCAGTATTTGGTCTTTCAGTAGCATGTATCCAGTGAATACTGTTGTCCAGGCTTGCTGGAGCCAGCTCAGTTGGTAAACCGTTGGGGTGATGCCTGGCAGCATTACTCAGTTACTAATTTTACTAATCACAAGTATTTACATTAGTCTACATCTGCTTATCTTCCTTTTCAAGCTAAACATCCATGTTAGTTTCTCTTCATGCATGGGACAAAGGAACCACTGAGCATCCAGGGAATGTTACCTCAAGTGAAAGCCATAACTGATGCTATGGATTTTGATTCCAGTGAGACTGCCAACCACCCTTTGCTCAGTAACATCTTCAGTGCCGACCAGAACAGCATCAGTTCCTGCCCACAATTTAGACAGTTTGCTAGAGCGAACTTTCATGTTTGTATAAGTACAGGGATAACATACTCACATATACATCATTATTATTATTGTGTGACCATAAACACCACTGTGGTCTTGCACTTTTGCCGCTGTGCCACATATGCCTGATGAGTGGATTAGGGCTTCACTTTTCTACAAGTGGTTGGTAAAAATTCTGGAAGTCATCTTAAAATTCAAATTTACATGCTACCCAACTTGAAATCTGCCTGTAAACTGGCATACCCATAGAAGGTGGTGTAGACGTGTAGTTCATCACTAGTTTGCCTGCGAATACAATAAACACTTTGCATCAAAGTTGTGCACAAGTTCCATTGGGTAAACACACCCTGAGCTTGGGTAAGCACACCCTGAGCTTGTCAACCTTTGTACTGTATTATTAAACGAGTGGAATGCACGTCCTTTGGACGTATTAGAAAGTAGATCGTGTTAAAGTTTTGAAATAATCGCAGTTTGGGTCCAAACTTCTCAAGAAGTTGGAAGCACAGTCCCGTGAAGAAAACCAAGGCAAAAAGAAAGCAAAAGGGCAACAAAAGAAATGGACAATGAGAGGAAAAAAACCCATGATTCTCTTGAGACCATAGAAGATACCGAGATACATTCGGTTGGCCATACGCAACCACTTATTCCCGGTCATCAAAGAGAGTTTGTAAAAAGTTATCGCCCTTTGACTGTGGAGGACTCTGCCATTGATGATGGTGCTATTGTTTATGCTCTAATGCAAGGTTCAATTCTTTCAACGGATAGAGCCTTGGTGGCGGAACTTGACTTCGGTAATGCTCATGCTGGCTTCTTCCAGCATATGGCGGCGGTGAGTATGCGTACCTATGAGAAATCATGTTTTGTAGATGAATGCTCATGCAAAACAATCGACTGAACTTACTTCTGCTGTCTATACGGATCGCAAGATGCTGATTGGTGAAAAGAACGCGTGGATCAAAGAGAAGTCTGAGCTTATGACTAGGATCCGTGAACTGGAGGGTAGCGGTAGCCATAATGAGCTGGTGGAGTTTCGAGAGGCCGTTAAGAAGAAGGATCTGCACCAACTTAATGAGATATCATCATTGATGCTTGACGTAGAAAACCGTGAAGGGCCAAGAGGCTGAACTCGTGAAAGTCAAGGCTGACGATGGGATCGAGATCAATCAGTTGATGGCGCAAGCTGAAGAAGAAATAAAGAAAAGAGTGAAACAGTTGGTGGCGGAGGCAATGAGCAAGAAGAAACATTCTCGTTCCGTTAAGTCTTCGTCCACCGAGACCACCATGGTGGCGAAAGTATCATCTACTTCTCCCTTTCAATCTTGAGTGACTTGCGAGGCTTTTCTTTCTTTTTCTTGAGTAGATGTGAGGTCTTTTGTTCTTCTAGAAACAATGTATCTAGCCATAAGGGTTTTAACAATGTTAGTATTCTGACCTATTGGCGGCCCAATGAGGCTTTGACATAACTTCCTTTTGGTGGAAATTTTCTCTTTTGTTGATTAACTTGTGCTTGATTGTCGTCGTTATGAATGAATGTAATTAGAGACTTGTGGCTTCTGAATAACCTGCATTCTTTTTCTTCCTTGACTATCTTGAGAGTCGTGGAAATTCCTTATGCTTTTGGAGCCGCTAGGTTAACATGCTGTGAATAATACTCGACGCCGCGAGGTTAATGATTTTAAAATACTCTACATTTCTCTTTTCGTTGACTAACTTGATAGTGGGGTTCAATTACTTTGAACAATCTGCATTTTCTTTTTTGCATTTTGAAACTTAACAACCATGGAGACTTGACTTCTTTCTGGAGCCATGAGGTTCAATTACTTTCAACAATCTGCATTTTCTTTTTTGCAATTTGGGAACTGGAGAACCGTGAAGACTTGATTTCTTTCTGGGGCTATGAGGTTCAATTACTTTGAACAATCTGAATTTTTTTTTTTTTTTTTTTTTTTTTTTGCATTTTGAAACTTAAGCACCGTGGAGACTTGACTTCTTTCTGGAGCTATGAGGTTCAATTATTTTGAACAATCTACATTTTCTTTTTTGCAACTTTGGAACTAGAGAACCGTGGAGACTCTTTTTCTTTATGGAGCTGTGAGGTTCAATTACTTTGAACAATCTGCATTTTCTTTTATACAACTTCGGAACTGGAGAACCGTGGAGCCTCTTTTTTTTTTTTATGGAGCTGTGAGGATCACGTAATTGGAACAATAACACTAGACTTGTGGAATAATCTTTGTGTTATACTAGCTAGTCATGTCATCACATTGCTAGTGGTGTAACACTATTATCCATTAACCGTTAAGGTTCTTTCCCAGGGGCATCCCACGGCATTGGCAACACAATCCCCATGAGGAGCAAGTAGGTTCATGGAAGTTGCCACTATTACAGCTGGCGGCTTTCTAAGCCAAACACCCTACCTTACTACTCACCTCCAAGTCCTTGGCTTGGCTTCCATTCAGGGCATTCCGGCAGTACCTTTGGCATGGTCACTGCCAGAGCAATGTGTTCAATGGAGAGGTAACCGATGTGCGATCTAGAACTGAACACTGAACCCTTAACTTTGACAATCAAAAGTAACCGTGAACCATAATTGCATTGAATCATATAGAGAACATGAAGATTTTCATTGAAGCTGACAACTGAAAATTTGAATTATTACATTGAGTTCGCGGATCAAAAGGTGCTCAAAAACGGGCAAAATGAATGGAGATACTAAATGTAGTATTTCTTCAAGTTGAGGATGTTCCATGGTTTGTCTACCATTTCCTCAAAAACGATACGTTACTACTCACCCCCAAGTCCTGGACTCGGCTTTTCGACGGTACATTTGCATGGTAACCGCTAGAGTAACGTGTTTCATGACGATGTGGCGGTTTACTCAAAATAATATCTGTTAGAGCTGAAACAATTCTAACTTTGCATGACAAAATATATTCGTACTCATTTTCAAGAACTTGAAAACTAATCATAAGTATTTGTAGAAATAACGATTTCAATTTGGAGAACACCTGGAGAAAACCTACGCCTGTTTCTATTGGGAGACTCGCATTCATGTCGAAGCCAACATTGGAGATTACACTCAATAATTGGCTCGTGACTGAAACACATGGAGGAACATGTCGCCCCCAGTATGAAGGTTTCCTTGAAACCAGAACATCACTATGGTGGCCTATGAAGATTGTGACTGCAACATATTTCACTGCTTTGAAGTCGGCCATGTCGCCCCCAGTATGAAGGTTTCCACGAAACCATAGCATCACTGTGGCAGGGTATGGAGATTGTGATTGTAGCATCTATCACTACCTTGATGTCACCTCAATATGAAACTTTCCACAAAACCATAACAACAATGTGACGACTTATGGAAACCGTGACTATGGCAATTTTCTCTGCCTTGATGTTGCCCCCAACATGTAGCTTCCGCAAAACCATAACATTACTGTCGTGACCTATGTAAATTGTGAGTATGGTAATTTTCTCTGCCTTGATGTCACGCCCAGTGTGAAGGTTTCCGCAAAACCATAACATTACTATAGCGACCTATGGAAACCATGTGTATGACAATTTTCTCTGCCTTGATGTCGCCCCCAGTGTAAAGGTTTCCGCAAAACCATAACATTACTATGGTGACCTATGGAAACCATGTGTATGGCAACTTTCTTTGCCTTGATGTCGCCCCCAGCATGAAGATTTCCACAAAACCATAACATCGTTGTGGCGACCTATGGGAACCATGACCATGGCATCTTTCTCTGCCTTGATCTCGCCCCAGTATGAAGGTTTCTCTGCCTATGAATGTCAAGGTGTTGGTAATGGAGGAAAACCCTGGTGGTATACTCTAAGTTGTTTTTGACGGTGTACTCGCCCCCAATGTAAGAGCTCATTGACGCCTTAATTTCTCGTAGGTTCAAGCTCTGCCATACAATCTGTGAACTAGTAACAATATGTATCGAATGAACAGTTATATATTGTATATGTGTATGTATTGTGTAACGTGAAGTCTTAGTATCAAGGACTTAAACCAACCAGATATATATCAATTTTAGGATTATCTCACAGAAATGGAGATCAACATGTAAACCGCCAAGTGTATGTAACTCTAACATGTAAAGATGCATCATGCTTGCATGTTAAGTATGACATGAGTAATCAGTAAACCGTAAAAGCTCACATATTAAATCAAAGTTTACTATGCGAGTGTGTACGAAGTAAGTATGGGTGTACTCTATATCACAGTGGCAACTCCCAATTCTGCGTTTAAAATTCATTCATTGTGGCACTAGTTTACACATTACGGTTCTATAAAGAAACCAATCCATATAAAATTCATTCATTACGGTTCTCCAAAGAAGGAAAAAACTTGTTTCACTTAACTTCAAAGTAAAATGAAAATCACTAGGTGTTTAACATATATTAGAACTCGATAACGAAAAACCGTGAACATGCCTATTACGGTTTATTCTCTACATAATTAAGTAATTCAACTGTAGCTAACGAAAAACCGTGAACATGCCTATTATCAAATATAGGCTAACAAGTTAGATGTCCACCTAGAAACACACGGATCAAAAAACAAGTTATTGCATGAGAAAAATAAGTCTTTCCATTCTTATCTAGTTTTCTCATGTCAAAGTTGTTATTCAATTTGTGAAGTAACAATACATATGAATGATTATTGAAATCAAGTCCAAATATACGTGAACAAAACAAATTTTGATACCAAAGGGGCTGTAAGCCCACTTTGGACTCGCACCGTTAGGTTGGGGGAGACGGTGGCTCCTGATCTTTAGCTTCGAGTACTTGAAGGTACGTTACCGTGTACTTTGGCCTTTAGCTCCGTGTAACGTTAGGTTGGAGGAGATGGTGGCTCCCGATCTTTAGGTCCGTGTACCTAAAGGTACGTGACCGTGTACTTTGGCCTTTAGCTCCGTGTACCGTTAGGTTGGAGGAGATGGTGGCTCCCGATTTTTAGCTCCGTGTACCTGTAGGTACGTGACCGTGTACTTTGGCCTTTAGCTCCATGTACCGTTAGGTTGGAGGAGACGGTGGCTCCTAATCTTTAGTTCTGTGTACCTGCAGGAACTCACCGGACTTGTTCTGGTGAAAGACACCCCGACGATCAAGTCAGTGTTTGAAGGTTTAAGGTACAACAATTGAGGAGGTGTGGAGAGAATGTCTAACCTCTTTAGAGTAGTTAATGCTCTTGTATTTATAGTAGTTTGCCATCTATTGTAACCGTAGGATCTCTGTTAGATCCATGATTGTGGTAGTTCCACGTGGAGCTCTCTTGACCAAAGTATTTCCCTTAGCTGTAATGATGAACCTTCTTCAATAAGCTTCTCGGCAGTTATCCCATGCACCCGGTTCTAGCCGTTTCTATGTTATTCCCTCCTCCTGGTGGTTCCCACGTAGTGGTACAGAATGAGGTAGTTACATCGCCCCCTCTCTGGAGCGTTAGCTGTGAAGGTTTACTTTCATTGTGCTTACGGTCCAGAGAAACCATTCTCATAGAAATCATTACTAGGAGAGTCCTCTCACTAGTTAAGGCACTGGTGTCCGTGTATCTCATGTTTCCTTCTTTTTAATCTCGGATGTGATGGAGTTCATATATGCCGAAGTTCGCGGTGGAAAACTGAATTATTGATATCATATCATCAGTTGTGACAACCTTCACGCATCTGTCTGAGCTTACGGTTTCTGAAATAAAATATTGATTGTGCTACCCGAGTAGTTGCGTACGTACCCAAGTTGGGATCAAGTCATCGTAGTTCTTTTTTCGTATGTCAAGAAGCCTTGGAGTATCCAATACTCCGAAATAACAAGAATGAATCTCTTTGAGAAAGAGAAAAGACATATCTGTCGTACTCGCCCCCAGGTCCGTTATCCACGATGTAACGGTGACGATTAAACTGAGATATTTTCCATGCTATTAAGCACATTTAATTTGAAGAGATCATTTGGCGGGTTTTCGATAAAGATTCATCAGATGGGGAACATCGATCTTCCCCACAAAAAAAATAAAAATAAAAAAAATAATTTGAAAGACTTCGAGGTTGGCGGTACTGGAAAAGAAGAATAAATCTAGAGCCGTGAAGTCTTCGTCCACCGAGATCACAAGGTGGCATCTACTCATCCCTCTAAAGCCTGAGCGATCTGTGAACCTGCTTAGAATATTCCTTGCCGTCGCAAGGCTAATAATAATTTTTTAATATTCTGCATTTTCTTTTTTACAATTTTTGAGCTTGAGAACCGTGGAGACCTTTTCTTTATGGAGTCGTTAGGCTAATGGAGTTTGAACTCTGCGCTTGCATTTTTTGGAGAATGTGAACCGTGGACTCCTTTTCTTTATGCAATCATTAGGCTCATGGAGTTTGAACAATCTGCACTTTCTTTTTTGCATTTTTTTTTGGAGAATGAGAACCGCGGACTCCTTTTCTTTATGGAATCGTTAGGCTCATAGAGTTTGAAAAATCTGCACTTTCGTTTTTGCATTTTTTTTGGAGAATGAGAACCGCGGACTCCTTTTCTTTATGAAATCGTTAGGCTCATGGAGTTTAAACAATCTGCGCTTGCATTTTTTTGGAGAATAAGAACCGTGAACTCCTTTTCTTTATGGTGCATTTAAGTAACTTTGCATTTCAAGTAACCAGACTTGTGGAATGATCTTTGTGTTATACCAGCTAGCCATGTCGTCACATTGCTAGTGGTGTAACACTATCATTCCACTAATCGCGAAGATTCTTCCCCAGGGGCATCTCACGGCATTGGCAACACCATCCCCGTGAGGAGCGAGTAGGTTCATGGGAGTTGCCACTATTACAGCTGGCGGTTTGCTAAACCCAACTCCCTACCTTACTACTCACCTCCAAGTCCTTTTGTAATTTAGAACTTAAGAACCATGGAGACTTGACTTCTTTCTGGAGCGATGAGTTCAATTACTTTGAACAATCTGGAGAACCATGGATACTCCTTTTCTTTATGGAGTCGTGAGGTTCAATTACTTTGAACAATCTGCATTTTTTTTTATGCAATTTTGGAAGTGGAGAACCGTGGAGACTCCTTTTCTTTATGGTGCCGTGAACAATCTGCATTTTCTTTTATGCAATTTTGGAAGTGGAGAACCGTGGAGACTCCTTTTCTTTATGGAGCCGTGAACAATCTGCATTTTCTTTTATGCAATTTTGGAACTGGAGAACCGTGGAGACTTCTTTTCTTTATGGAGCCGTGAACAATCTGCATTTTCTTTTATACAATTTCGGAACTGGAGAACCGTGGAGACTCCTTTTCTTTATCAAGCCGTGAACAATCTGCATTTACTTTTATGCAATTTTTGAACTAAAGAACCGTGGAGACTCCTTTTCTTTATGGAGCCGTGAACAATCTGCATTTTCTTTTATGTAATTTTGAAACTGGAGACTCCTATTCTTTATGGAGCCGTGAACAATCTGCATTTTCTTTTATGCAATTTTGGAACTGGAGAACCGTGGAGACTCATTTTCTTTATGAAGCCTTGAGGTTCACGTAATTGGAACATTTGCATTAGACCTGTGGAATAATCTTTGTGTTATACAAGCTAGCCATGTCGTCACATTGCTAGTAGTGTAACACTATTATTCCACTAACCGTTAAGGTTCTTCAGCAGGGGCATCCCACGGCATTGGCAACACAATCCCCGTGAGGAGCGAGTAGGTTCATGGAAGTTGCCACTATTACAGCTGGCGGCTTGCTAAGCCAAACTCCCTACCTTACTACTCACCTCCAAGTCCTTGACTTGGCTTCCGTTAAGGGTATTCCAGCAGTACCTTTGACATGGTCACTACCAGAGCAAAGTGTTCAAAGGAGAGGTAACCGATATGCGATCTAGAACCGAACCCTTAACTTTGAACAATCGAAAGTAACCGTGAACCATAATTGCACTGAATCATATAAAGAACATGAAGATTTTCGTTGAAGCGAACAACTGAAAACTTGAATTCTTACATTGAGTTCGCGGATCAAAAGGTGCTAAAAAACGGGCCAAATGAATGGAGATACTAAATGTAGTATTTCTTCAAGTTGAAGATGTTCCATGGCTTGTCTACCATTTTCTCGAAAATGTTATTACTCGCCCACAAGTCCTGGACTCGGCTTCCTTTCGGGGCATTTCAGCGGTACCTTTGCATGGTAACCGCTAGAGTAACGTGTTTTATAGCGATGTGGCGGTTTACTCAAAATAATATCTGTTAGAGCTGAAAAAATTCTAACTTTGCATGAAAAAATATAGTCATACTCACTTTCAAGAACTTGAAAAATAATCAATAAGTATTTGTAGTAATAACGATTTCAATTTGGAGAACACCTGGAGAAAACCTGTTTCTATTGGGAGACTCGCATTCATATCGAAGCCAACATTGGAGATTACACTCAATAATTGGCCCGTGACTGAAGCACGTGGAGAAACATGTCGCCCACAATATGAAGCTTTCCACAAAACCATAACAATTTGACGACTTATGGAAGCCGTGACTATGACAATTTTCTCTGCCTTGATGTTTCCCCCAACATGAAGCTTTCCGTAAAACCATAACATTATTGTCGTGACCTATGTAAATCGCGGGTATGGCAATTTTCTCTACCTTGATGTCACCCTCAGTGTGAAGGTTTCCGCAAAACCATAACATTACTGTGGCGACCTATGGAAACCTGTGTATGACAATTTTCTCTACCGTGATGTCACCCCCAGTGTGAAAGTTTCTGCAAAACCATATCATTACTGTCGTGACCTATGTAAACCGTGAGTATGACAATTTTCTCTGCCTCAATGTTGCCCCCATTGTGAAGGTTTCCGCAAAACCATAACATTAATGTGGCGACCAATGGAAACCGTGAGTATGACAATTTTCTCTGCCTTGATGTCACCCCCAGTGTGAAAGTTTCTGCAAAACCAAATCATTACTGTCGTGACCTATGTAAATCGTGAGTATGATAATTTTCTCTACCTTGATGTCACCCCCAGTGTGAAAGTTTCTGCATGACCTATGTAAACCGTGAGTATGGCAATTTTCTCTGCCTCAATGTCGCCCCCAGTGTGAAGGTTTCCGCAAAACCATAACATTACTGTGGCGACCTATGGAAACCGTGAGTATGACAATTTTCTCTGCCTATGAATGTCAAGGTATTGGTAATGGAGAAAACCCCTGGTGATACTCTAAGTTGTTTTTGACGGTGTATTCGCCCCTAATGTAAAAGCTCATTGACGCCTTACTTTCTCTTAGGTTCAAGCCCTGCCATACAATCTGTGAACTAGCAACAATATGTATCGATCAATGAACATTTATATATTGTATATGTGTATGTATTGTGTAACGTGAAGTCTTGGTATCAAGGACTTAACCAACCAGATAGATACCAATAATTTTAGGATTATCTCACAAAAATGGAGATCAACATGTAAACCACCAAGTGTATGTATCTCTAACATGTAAAAATGAATCATGCTTGCACGTTAAGTATGACCTGAGTAATCAGTAAACCTTGAAAGCTCACATACTAAATCAAAGTTTACAATGCGAGTGTGTACGATGCCAGTATAGGTGTACTCTATATCACAATGGCAACTCCCAATTCCACGTTTAATAATTCATTCATGGTGGCACTAGTTTACACATTACGGTTCTATAAAGAAACCAATCCATATAAAATTTATTCATTAAGGTTCTCCATAGAAGGAAGAAACTTGTTTCACTTAAGTTCAAAATAGTATGCAAATCACCAAGTGCTTAACATTCAAAGCATGAATTAGAACTCGATAACGGTTTGTTCTCTAAATATTTAAGTAATCAAACTGCAGCTAATGGGAGACCGTGAGCATGTCAAATATAGGCTAACAAGTTAGATGTCCACTTAGAGACACACGGATCAAAAACCAAGTTACCACATAAGAAATATAAGTCTTTCCATTTTTATTTAGTTTCCTCGTGTCAAAGTTGTTATTCGATTTATGAAGTAACAATACATATGAATGATTATTGTAATCAAGTCCAAATACTTATGAACAAAGCAAATTTTGATAAACATGCTGACCATTAAACATTGTAGAAGTGTTCATGGCGGTATTTAAACATAGCCATTTCATATTGCAAAGTAAATACCGTGACATTCACAGGGTTAATAAGCCAATGTGTGTATGGTCGCACGAGACAGTCATTACCCCATCAACCAAAGTCTCAAAGCAATTTAAAAATTGTTTAAATATTACCTGACGAGTTGCTCCAAATTTGATGGACGTGGGAGAAACGAAAATGAGAATAGTACCTCCACCACCATAGAATGAGAATAATACTTCCACCTCCACAAAGGCGACAACCGCAAACGAGAAGAGCATCGACCTTAGACTCGGTGGGGTCCCATGTCAGGAATTACATAGAAATCATGGCAAACGATCTAGAATCAACGAAGAAGCACGAGGTATATTGCATGATCAACTTGATATCGTAGATCTAATGATATTGTAGATTTGATCTATAGATCTACATATCTGGTTTTTGATATGACAAAGATATTTCCGCGAGGCTTGAGTATATTCCTCCTAGAGAAATAATTACAGATCTTGATATGTCGAAATCTTTCAACTCTTGTTTGCACCTTAAGAAAATCAACCATTTGAAGAAGAAAAACATAACTTTTTCTTTTTTGAAATCTAGTTCTTTATCTAGATATCAGGGAAACAACCCTCTTTCTAGCGCCAAATGTAAGCCCACTTTGGACTCGCACCGTTAGGTTGGGGGAGACGGTGGCTCCTGATTTTTAGCTCCGAGTACTTGAAGGTACATTATCGTGTACTTTGGCCTTTAGCTCCGTGTACCGTTAGGTTGGAGGAGATGGTGGCTCCTGATCTTTAGCTCTGTGTACCTGAACGTACGTGACCGTGTACTTTGGCATTTAGCTCCGTGTACCGTTAGGTTGGAGGAGATGGTGGCTCCCGATCATTAGCTCCGTGTACCTGAAGGTACGTGATGGTGTACTTTGGCCTTTAGCTCCGTGTACCGTTAGGTTGGAGGAGACGGTGGCTCCTGATCTTTAGCCTCGTGTACCTGCAGGAACTCACCGGACTTCTTCCGGTGAAAGACACTCCAACGATCAATTCAGTGTTTGAAGGTTTAAGGTGCAACAATGGAGGAGGTGTGAAGAGAATGTCTAACCTCTTTAGAGTAGTGAATGCTCTTGTATTTATAGTAGTTTGCCATCTATTGTAACCGTAGGATCTCTGTTAGATCCATGATTGTGGTAGTTCCACGTGGAGCTCTCTTTACCAAATATTTCCCTTAGCTGTAATCATGAAGCTTCTTCAATAAGCTTCTCGGCAGTTATCCCATGCACCCGGTTCTAGCCGTTTCTATGCTATTCCCTCCTCCTGGCGGTTCTCACGTAGTGGTACAGAATGACGTACTTACAGGGGCATCAAGGGTTCTATATGAAAACCCAATATATGTGCAATATAACAATAGTAAAGCAAACAATAAAGCAATAAACAAATAAAGAACACACGATATTTTTAACGTGGTAAAACCCAATATGGGAAACGTCCACGGTTGTCCTCGCGACAACAAATAAATCCACTAGATGAAAAGAGATGTACAAACCTATCAACTACCTGCAATCACTGCGAGTTGACACTACTGGTTATCTCTAACACCTTGACTTCACCGGAGCACCTTGATGTACGCACAAGACACTCGACTTCTTGATGAACACACAAGAAGACTCGAAGCCGATCTATGAAGCAAGCTTACACCAGAGTTCCTTGATGAACACACAAGGATACTCGACTTCTTGATGAACACACAAGAAGACTCGAAGCTAAATCACTATTCAATAATGAAGAAGAAGATGAATGGGGAAGAAAGAAGAAGAAGATTAATGGGGAAGAAGAAGATGAGTTCAATCACCAAAACAACCTAAAACCAAAACCTAAACAAACTCCAAGACTAGAGATGAATTGGACGGCCAAAGAACTGAGTTGTTCTTTGGTGGAGAAACCCTATATATAGTTAGGGTTTGAAACAAAACAAAATGGGCCGGATTGGACGAATTTCATATGGGACGTACGTACGTCCTGTGACGTAGAAAGTTTGCTGCCTGCTTGGACGTACGTACGTCCTAACTAGGTACGTACGTCCAGAACAAAAACTTTCCTGCTGCCTAACTTGACGTACGTACGTCCTAACTAGGCACGTACGTCCTATACCAAAAACAGACTTTTGATACACTTGACGCGAAGATAAAGACTCGGGATGACGCGCGTACAACGAGGTTTTCCTAACAATGAACTCAAGGCGAGATAACCATGGACATCCAATGTCACAAAATTAATGTCAAACAACCGAGTGCCGGTTTCAATCTCCCCCTTTGACATTGATTTTGTGACAAAAACTTGTGACTCTAATAGCACTTATAAAACGTGCTTACAAACCCAAACCATGGCATTTATAAAACATGCCTACAAAAACACTCATAGTAGAATACATACCGAGTCACCAACACATGATATCCAGCTTGAATAAAACGCTTTAACCATCAGAGACCGAACGGAAGCAACAAGAAATTCTGAAACAATCAAAGAGCCAACGGAAGTTCCTCGAACAACTCCCCCATACTGCATGAGCTCCAAGGTTTAATACTCGAGCTTACCCAAAACTGTACATGCACTTTGTGATCATCATCACTTTCACTCCCCCATACATGTAGTATACCTGAAACATGACCCAAGAATACACTAACAAAGGAAGAAACGAATGTTAGTATTGGAGTCATAAATCTCCCCCTTTTTATCACAAATGATGCAAAGGGGTGACATAAATCAAAAAGAAAATAAAGCAAAATGAACCAAAGAATAAAATAAGAGAGGGAAGAGAAAACCATACCATAAATCTGGAATCCATGACACTCAAAACTAAATGACATGAGAGAGATCTAGGCATATAAATGAAGAAGAAAGAGTACCAACACAGACACAAGAAGGGAGATTAGATAAGAACCAAAACGAAATAAGAAGGAGATAGTGAAAAGACACTGAATACTTATATAGGTAACAGAGGGAAGAAAAGAAAACATAACATGAATCCCTGATAGAAACCAAGAGAAACCTATACATAGAAGAAGGAGTCAGGACCTGAGATAGACTCCAGAGAAACGACTTCATAGTAGGAAAATATCTAGAGAAAAAGAGCAAACAAACAAAAAGGAAGAAATACCAAACCCAATGACAAAACAAACAATAATGACCAAGAACCAAATAGTTAAACCCATGACAAAACTACAGAAATATGAGTATCTGCAGGATGAAATATGTAAAGTATAAGAAAATCCATTAAGAATCCATGGGGAAATCCAATCTGTACATGTTCCCCTAGTGAAACCCAAAAATGAGTTCAACATATGCCAAACAAGATAAGCAATCATCAAGCTCATAAAAAAAATATTTTATCTGAAGAATGAGCAAGGATTATCGATGTCACCAAGTCACAAAGCAACAATCCAACTTCAGAGTAAATTTCCTGCCAGAACACTAAGACTCCGATGACATGCCATACATTGTCAGAAAGATTAGAGAGTCAATAGAAGAGAATTGCTAACAATAGATGACCAAACTGAGTATATGCATCCCAAAGTAGAACAGTGGTAGCCCAAAACCATTGCAGGAGGATTATTGCAGAAGACTACCAAGAACACATCTAATCAAACCTATTGCAGGAAAAAATAGGATCAACCAGGCACAAGAAGCAACAATAAGAAGATAGGCAAGTCTCATAAGCATTTAATCAAACACCAGCTAGCCAACAAGGTAATTCAAGAATATTATCCCAACATAGAAAAGTATGATGAGAACCTATGAGAAAACATGAATCAGTATAAATCATGATAAACGAATACACCAATAACATGATTTCATCACCAAAATATGCTTATGCCTACCTTGTAGCCTTCTTAAAACAAATTGAGAACCATTACCTTGAGAAATCACATCAAACACATGTGATCCAATGACAAAAATAGAAAGCATGAAGTTTAAAACCAAATAATACTAACAATCTGACCTTAGTATGTCAATGAAACACCGACTGAAAAGAATTACCAAGGAATGGAACCAAAATAGAGTAAGCCATAAACACTTTCAGCAAGAACATCTGCCTGTAAAGTTACTGAGAGAAAAATAAAGTTGACGACACGCACATTGTCCATGAACAAGAATCCGAAGGAATGGCGCCTCTACTCCTTTGAGCACGAGGAGGACGTGTGCCCGATGACGAAACACCCTTGGAACCGGGTGTTTCTTTGGTGGGAGTAGTCCGAGCTCGCTTAGGAGGCATGTCTTGGTGTAACGATTTGAATTTGAACAGTTGGGCAAAAGTTGTAAACACTTGAGTTTAAAAACTAACATATGGGTCGAAACTGTTGCAGCAACGTTCGTACGTCTATTTGACGTTCGTACGTCAACTCCAAAAAAAAACATTTGCCTGGTTCAACGTACGAACTACCAAACAACGTTCTTACGTTCGAGGAGAAAAAAGTTCTGCCTCCCTGAACATACGAACGTCCTAACGACGTATGTACTCTTTTTTTTTTTTTTTTTTTTTTAAGTTTAATTTAAATTTAAAAAAAAACAATAGAGAACTAACCTTAACAACAGAAAAACAAACCGAATAACTAACAACACAAATATTGAGAGACATCACATGGAAAAATTTCTAAGTATTGTAAGGATTCCGATTAAAGCACGAATACAATTTGAACAAGCCTCAACCATGAGAAAATGCAAGAGCGAAGAACTAAATCATACACCAAACCACGGTACTCAAAAGAATGATGCAAGCATGCAGGAGAAGCAGGGTAGACCTATACCAAAATCCGGGTATACTTAGAAGAGGGAATCACCTTAAAAAAAAACCGGGAACAAACCGAAACTAAGATCATTGAGTATTGTGAAGGTCACTTACAATAGGACAAATATAAAAATGAACCAGATCACAACAAAACCAAGGAAACACTGTCTAGGCTGCAATACGGAAAGACCCTGGTTCAAACACAATGAACATTTTTATTGGTTTTATCCATGTAAAATAAATGCCATTCTCGTGTGGGAGTATAGGACACCTCCATCTTTTACCAAAACACGAGGGTAGGGTGTAGCCTACATCTTTTCGGCAAAACACACTCAAGAAGTGCAATACCATGGTAACGTGCAACACAAGAACTAACATCTCCTGAGTGCATCCGTCAGAGCATGACCCTCACAGCCCCAACGGGTTCCTAGCCAACTGATAATGCGCCTAAGACATTCAAATGGCTGGGGATTTTGTGAGTCATTGACCACTTACAAGAGGTATATATAAAAAGAGTGATGACCATGAAGAAAAACATAAGCTAGAGATGATGCCAGATGATCATTTCTTAATCATACAAGGATCAAGGTATAAAAATACTCTAAAATTTCCACAACATGCAAATGCATCATGCAGTAAACCACCAAAGGCGAAGGGAGTATGATGCAGCCCTACAACAATCCTTGACAGGAATCCACAGTTGAAGTTACCAAACTATAACTAGCCAAAAATAATGGAATCCAAACAATAAATAGACTAGTATGTCCTCAACACCTAAGACGAAGCCTATAGAAGAGAGATAATAAAAGAACCTAAACCTCCCAAACAAATTGCAACTTATTTAAGACAATTGAATTAAAATATATCTCAGAAACGATGCATCCAACAACACATACATGGAACAATGAAAGAACAATTAACGCATGCATAAACAGAAGAACAAAAAACACCAAACAAATAGCCTATGTGGTTAGAAAAATATGCAATTAAAATAACAAAAGACTAGAAACAAACTACATCATCCCAAATATGGGACACCGCCAGACTTTTGCAAGTCCAGAAAAACCTGCAACTTATCTTTTCTTACCCATACTTGTTTAACACTAGGCGTGCACACCTTGGGAATTGAAAAGATATGAGATCTCCCCTTAACAAGCTTTGCAATAGACTTGTCCTTAACTAATTCCACCTTAGTCTTTGACTTCCTTTTGTTGGAGTATCTGTTTCTCTTAAACCTATGACAATAAACATTACAATTCCAAGGTCTAGAAAACGAACAAGAAGGAACATAAGAATCAACAAGATTATAATTATAAGGAACATGAGAATAACATTTAACATGTTGATTAAAATCCCAACAAAAGATATCCAAATGACCATCTCTACCACAATAAGAACAATGAAAATTATTAGATTTTCTCAAACAAGTCTTATAAGAAAATGCAGTAGTGGTGGATGAACCATGTATGTCACTATTTGGTTTATGACATTGTCCCTTAACAAAACCCATACCTCCCCTATTAGAACAAGATGGCTTACCAGCAAAAGCAACCTCCCCAATATATGTGCAATATAACAATAGTAAAGCAAACAATAAAGCAATAAACAAATAAAGAACACACGATATTTTTAACGTGGTAAAACCCAATATGGGAAACGTCCACGGTTGTCCTCGCGACAACAAATAAATCCACTAGATGAAAAGAGATGTACAAACCTATCAACTACCTGCAATCACTGCGAGTTGACACTACTGGTTATCTCTAACACCTTGACTTCACCGGAGCACCTTGATGTACGCACAAGACACTCGACTTCTTGATGAACACACAAGAAGACTCGAAGCCGATCTATGAAGCAAGCTTACACCAGAGTTCCTTGATGAACACACAAGGATACTCGACTTCTTGATGAACACACAAGAAGACTCGAAGCTAAATCACTATTCAATAATGAAGAAGAAGATGAATGGGGAAGAAAGAAGAAGAAGATTAATGGGGAAGAAGAAGATGAGTTCAATCACCAAAACAACCTAAAACCAAAACCTAAACAAACTCCAAGACTAGAGATGAATTGGACGGCCAAAGAACTGAGTTGTTCTTTGGTGGAGAAACCCTATATATAGTTAGGGTTTGAAACAAAACAAAATGGGCCGGATTGGACGAATTTCATATGGGACGTACGTACGTCCTGTGACGTAGAAAGTTTGTTGCCTGCTTGGACGTACGTACGTCCTAACTAGGTACGTACGTCCAGAACAAAAACTTTCCTGCTGCCTAACTTGACGTACGTACGTCCTAACTAGGTACGTACGTCCTATACCAAAAACAGACTTTTGATACACTTGACGCGAAGATAAAGACTCGGGATGACGCGCGCACAACGAGGTTTTCCTAACAATGAACTCAAGGCGAGATAACCATGGACATCCAATGTCACAAAATTAATGTCAAACAACCGAGTGCCGGTTTCACTATAGCGTGAGAATAGAAAGATTTTCTCCTATCATGTTGGCCGATAAATATGGTAGAAGTGCTCATGGCGATATTTGAATATAGCCATTTTATATTTTGTAAAGTAAATAATGTGATATCCACAGGGCTAATAAACCAAAGTGTATATGGTTACACGAGATAGCCATTACCCCGTCAACCAATGTTCTAAAGCAATTTAATTATTGTTTAAATATTACCTGACGAGTTGCTCCAAATTTGATGGACGAGAGAGAAACGAAATGAGAATAATACCTCCACCGCCACAAAGGCGGCAACCGCAAGTGAGAAAGGCAACAACCATGGATAGATTACATAAAAATCACGGCAGACGATCTAGAATCAACGAAGATTATAGAAATTTTCACTACTAATGAAATCGACCAAGAATCAACGAAGAATCGCGAGGTGTGTTTCATGATTAACATGATATTGTAGATCTGATCTGTAGATCCACAAATCTGGGTTTTCATATGACAAAGATGTTTCGCGAGGCTTGAGTTTGTTCCTCCTAGAGAAATAATTACAAATCTCAATCTGTCGAAATCCCTCACCTCTTGTTTGCACAAAATCAATCATTCGATGAAGAAAAACGAAACTTTTTATTTTTTGAGATCTAGATCCTTATCTAGATGTCAGGAAAACATGCCCTTCTTCTAGTGCCAAATGTAAGCCCACTTTAGACTCGCACCGTTAGGTTGAGGGAGACGGTGGCTCCTGATCTTTAGCTCCGAATACTTGAAGGTGACCGTGTATTTTGGCATTTACCTCCGTGTATCTGCATGAACTCATATGTAACCACTTTGGACTCGCACCGTTAGGTTGGAAGAGACGGCTACTCCTGATCTTTTGCCCCGAGTACTTGAAGGTGATCGTGTTCTTTGGCCTTTGGCTCTGTGTACCTGCAGAAACTCACCGGACTTGTTCCGGTGAAAGACACTCCGACGATCAAGTCAATGTTTGAAGGTTTAAGATGCAACAATGGGGAAGGTGTGGAGAGAATGTCTAACCTCCTTAGAGTAGTGAATGCTCTTGTATTTATAGTAGTTTTCCATCTATTGCAACCGTAAGATCTTTGTTAGATCCATGATTGTGGTAGTTCCATATGGAACTCTCTTAACCAAGTATTTCTCTTACCTTTAATGATAAAGCTTCTTCAATAAGCTTCTCGGCAATTATCCCATGCACCCGTTCTAGCCGATTCTATGTTATTCCCTCCTCCTGACGGTTCCCACATAGTGGTACAGAATGACGTACTTACAATCTCCATTCATATTCTTGGAACTTCGTAGCGTTGACAAAGTCCAATTATTTAATGTCGTCTCCAATGTTAATTTTGATACGAATATGAAAATCTCCAAAAATCTCCAAATAGATCGAAACAAGTGTTATCCAATTTGAAACGGTTATTCCTCCAAATACAATGTGAGTATGAATGTTATTGATGTTCAAAGTTGGAATTTTCAGTTCTAATAAATGTTATTGTAAGCAACCGTCAAAAAGAAAAGAAATCGCCAAAAGTCTAGATCCAAAAATGCATAAAAGAAAATGTTGATTGCTCAAGTTATGTGAGCTTAACGACTCCATAAAGAAAGGGAGTCCACGGTTCTCATTCTCCAAAATACAAAAAAGAAAATGTAGATTGTTCAAACTCCATGAGCCTAACGGCTCCATAAAAAAAAGGAGTCCACAGTTCTCAATCTCCAAAAATATAAAAAAAAGAAAATGCAGATTGTTCAAACTCCATGAGCCTAACGGCTCCATAAAGAAAAAAAAAAGTCAACGGTTCTCATTCTCCAAATATACGGAAAAGAAAATGCAGAATATTCAAAACTCACTAGCCTCGCGACTAGAAAATGCAATTCAACCTCACGGCTCCATAAAAAAATCAGGTCTCCACGGTTCTCAAGCTCCAAAATTGCAAAAAAAAAAAAAAAAAAATGCAGAATATTCAAAGCTTATTAGCCTCGTGGCGACAAGGAATATTCGAAGCAGATTCACAGATCGCTCAGGCTTTAGAAAGATGAGTAGATGCCACCTTGTGATCTCGGTGGACGAAAACTTCACGGCTCTAGATTTATTCTTCTTTTCCAGTATCGCCAACAGGGAAGTCTTTCAGATTGTTTGTTTTATTTATTATTTTTTTGTGGGGGGAGGGTGTTCCTCATCCGATGAATCTTTATCGAAAACCTGCCAGAATGATCTCTTCAAATTAGATCTGCTTAATAGCATGAAAAATATTTCTCATTTTAATCGTCACCGTTACATCGTGGATAACGCACCTGGGGGCGAGTACGACAGATATGTCATTTCTCTTTCTTAAAGAGATTTATTCTTATTAATTCGGAGTATTGGATACTCCAAGGCTTCTTGACATACAAAGAAAAGAACTACGATGGCTTGATCCCAACTTGGGTACGTAGGCAGCTACTCGGGTAGCACAGTCAATATTTTACTTCAAAAACCATAAGCTCAGACAGATGTGTGAAGGTTGTCACCTACAAGTGATGATATGATATCAATAATTCATTTTTCAACCGTGAACTTAGGCATATATGTAAACTCCGTCACATCCGAGATTAAAAATAAAGAAACGTGAGATACACGGACACTAGTGCCTTAACTGGTGAGAAGACTCTCCCATAGTAATGATTTCTATGAGAATGGTTTCTTTAGACTGTAAGCACAATGAAAGTAGACCTTCACAGCTAACGCTCCAAAGACGGGCGATGTAAGTACATGATTCTGCACCACCACGTGGCAGTATCAATAGTGACGGAGTATTATTGTTAAACTAGGATCAGATACATGAGATAGCTATCATAAAGCTTATTGAAGAAGCTAAGATGAAACTTCCTTAAGAAGCTATTAAGTGAACATGTGACATGTGTCACAACCGTGACCCTAGATCTAGTAAGGATCTATGGTCACCATATTACACCTGCTAGTATAAATACAGTAAAACCCCTCTATAGGAATACTCTATATAGGAATAACCTCTACATAGTCATAAAAAATTCCGGTCCCAACTTGGGCCAGTTATAAATAGGAATAATATTCATATTGTCATAAGTTATAATTTTTTAGGTCCCATCTAGAAGAAAATTGCCTCTACATAGTTATAATTAAGTATATATTAACAAAAAATATATTACATATTCAGAAAAATATTTAAAAAAATATAAAATTTAGGACATTTAATATGTTTTTTTCATTTTCTAACACTTCCCACCATTAAGTTAGTATATATGCACTATATTTTGAAACTATATTATTGTTTTGAAACTATACCATTATTGAAATTATACGATAATTTTTTTAAGTGAAACTCTATTAAGTTATAACCTCTCTATAGTAATAATTTATTTTAGTCCCAAGTATGACTATAGAAAGGTTTTACTGTACAAGGTGATTTCCCACATAGAAAAGGTGAGTTATTCTATCCTCCCTCTACTATTTCTCTTATCTTTCGTGAACAAAGGACTAACTTGATCGTTGGAGTGTGTTCACCGGAACAACTCCGGTGAGTTCTTGCAGGTATGAGGAGCACAAAGAAGGAGTCAATGGGGGCCTTGACTATAACGGTGTAAGAAAAGAGGGCTTACAGTGAGCTTCAAAGTACCTTGTTTGCCTTTCCCATGATGACTCTTCTCTTCCTCTTCTTCACCTTACTTACCTTTGTTCCTCTTGATTGCAGGGCCATCAGTCCACTTAAACCCATCACACTTGTATTTCTTTCATTTAAAAAACCTACATCCAAGACTATGATCCCTTGTGTTTTTCAACACCCTTATTTTTTTTCCATACAACCTTCTTCCACACATGGGTGGTCCAAGTATTGACATTGCTTATACCAGTGCCCAGGATCTTCACACACAAAGCAAGGTCTCTTTACAGATGAACCAACCTGTTAGTGAACCCCCCCCCCCCCCCCCTCATTAGTAACTCATAATTGGTGTTTACCCCCCCCCCCCCCCCCCCCCACACACACACACACACACACAACCATTAAAGATTGCTTGCAAGAACAACAAGAAAGAAGGGGATGAAAGGAGGAAGAAAAAAAGCAAAAACAAGAAGGAAGTTTACCTTGTCTTCCATGCTTCTACTTGTTACTTGGGAGTTAAATCAAAGGTGTAGTTTAGCTTTTTTCTAATTGATATTAATATGGAAGAAGGTTTTCTAACGGATCTATTGTAGGGGTAGTTTTGGGTTTTTGAAAATATTTTGAAGCTAAATTTTGTTTTCATTACTAACCCCATAATTTATATTTTTTATTTGTGTAAACCCCCCAACTACTCTGGCCATTAAAAAGGTCTGCCGGTTTAAACCGACGGTTTTGGGGATTTTCTCAAATAAAAAAAAATTTGGGGGGGTTATCGCAAAAGTGGGTACAAAAGTGGGGGGTTTACACAAATCTTTTCTAAAATTATTCTAAGGTGATCAATCTTAAAACAATACCTTTTCATGCTTGAGAATCAAACACATAAAAAATCACAAATTCCGCTAGTAGGCTATTTCACCCCATGTGGAGATTAGCTAAACATGGAAATGGAAGATAATTACATGATGGTAGAGAAAAGTAAAGACACGATTATACTAGTAAAAGTAAATACAATAAAAAGATAAATTCCATATATTGATTAAAAACATTAAAGTAATAACATAAACATGATTAACATTCTTCTTCTTCTTAATGAAACTAGATCTAGGGTTTAATACTTTGTTTATGAGGCAAAGCATGCTCCAAATTCGTGAAGAACATTGCTTATATACATATAAAGTTATAGTTTCACCGAAATACTTCATTAATGGGAGCAAACTTTTTTTTAGGGTTTCCTTGACTTAGGGTTGACCAATTAACTTGTAAATTTTCAGTTTAAACCCTCAACATGGATGGAATGGACTGCAAGTGGGCCTTGGATTAAATTCCAACTTTGGATTTTGACTTTTCTATCTTGTTGTGTACGAAAATGCAGTCTATCAGATTTTCAGGCATGTTTTAGAATTGCTTCCTCCATTCATTTTTTCTAATGTTTCTTAACATTCTTGAAGTACACAATGAGAGCTTTCCAACGGTGTCTTCGGATCACAAATCAGAGTTCTTTAACCTGGTCTTCCAAAAGCTCAAAGTTGTTTCGTTAACGTACCCTAATGAACCCTAGTTATACAGAATGTGATCGTACGTGACCTTAATGTATGTGTGGGTGCAAAAATTTGATCCACAAACTCGAGATACGTATAGATTAATCGAACAGTTACAATGAAAGCTTTGTCTAGACAGAGATAAGATGGGGCGTATACAATGAGACTGGACCTGATCGGGATTAGGCTGCCTACGTATCCAAGAAGATGAACTTGGAATCAAGTCTTTGCTTCCACTAAGCTCTAATGGAGTTGCTCAGTGGAAGACTCGTAGTTTAAGAGGTTTAGAACTCCTATATTTGTAGTAGGCCAGAAGAGGCTGGCTCAACCACCCCTCTGGTTTTGACTCCATGAACTCAGGTAGTTCAACAGTGAAGATGCCTTCCTTGGAGATAGCTTGCATGTTGCCGAGAGGTTATCTCTTTGGTTTGAATTCCCTTTGACCAAGATGACTGCCACGTGTCATCCTCTAATAGGTCCTGGTTCAACCTGGGTCTTCCTTTATCTTCTCCAATGGGCTAGAACCATGGGTTCTGTTAGCCTGGAATCTCGCTGGACTTATCCAGTTGGTTGGGACTTGGATTGACCAAGCCTGAAAGCAAAGACTTGGGCTTGACTACTCTGACCGGAGGCCCAATCTTCATTGCATACACCCTGGCCAGGTCCTCTGGACTTCTGTGTTAATCCTTCGGATGAGCCTCTGTCGCTGCTGGACTTTACTGGGCCGGACCTGGCCTACTTGACTAAGGTGGGCCTGGTCGATGTATGAGAGCCCACAATTCAACTTCTTATACAGTAACCGGGGATCCACCCATTGGTCGTGGACTATCCGATGGGTCAAGGTCCACAGAGCGTATGTGGACTCCTTGAGACCGAGTTGGGCCCTACCCGATAACCCAGGCTTGGCGGGCTAATACTCAGGTGATCCCGATTTAGCTTCTTATACAGCCATCGGTGACACCTGTTGGATTATTTACCTAGGGTACACACATCGCCCCCTCTTTGTCAAGTAGAAAATCTGCTTGGGAAAAATCTTAGCAATATCTTCCCCGACTGTTGAGATTCGGAGGATTCCTTCCTTGACACGCTTCTTGATGACAATTCCGCATCCCTTGGGTCAAGGACTATGGTTTATTTCCTCCTCTATAAATAGCAAACCGGAGGTATAGAAGGATATCCACTTCTCTTTCCCTGGTTTTTATTGTTGTTGCTGCTGCTGAAGCTTCTACTGAAGGATAGCTGACGACCAGAATACCATTCAGAAGTATATTGTAGATATGCGGGAGAAAATGACCTTGGAAATCGAGGACCTAGATCGCAGTATGGAGCTGATGACAAGCGCATGTCTGGAGGACATTCGTCAAGTGCGCTTGAGCATGTTTGCCTTGAATGGCCAGCTTGCGGACAAGAGCCGGAGACTTGAGGCTGCCACTCAACGGATTCGGATTCTTCAGAGAGAACTGGCTACCGCATATGTACTGTTGGAGAAGTTGGGGTCTCATCCGGTCAATGAAGAGAAAACCCTTGACCTGTATTCCCCGGCTTCTTGCACTAGGTTAGCCTCTGAAATTCTTTCACTGTCTTCAGGACAGGCATCTCCAAGACTGCCCGGATCTGATCTGGATTGGGTTCTATGCCCAGGTTGGTCATGAGAAAGCCAAGGAACTTACCGGAGGAAAGACCAAAAGAACATTTGGCTGGATTCAGCTTCATGTTGTACCGTGCCAGGATATCAAATGTTTGCTGCAGATCTTGCAAATGATTGTCTTTCCACTTGGTTTTGACCACCATGTCTTCTATGTAGACTTCCATGGTCCGACCTATGAGCTTACTGAAGATGGTGTTGACCAGCTTCTGATATGTTGCTCCTGCATTCTTCAGACCAAACGGCATCACCCGATAGCAGTAAAGCCCCCGGTCGGTGATGAATGCGGTATGTTCCTGATCTTCTTCGTGAAGTGGAATCTGGTTGTATCTAGAGTAGGCGTCCATGAAGGACAATCTTTGATAGCCAGCGGTGGCGTCCAGGACATGCTTTATTAAGATTAGTAAAATCGATACAAACTCGGATCTTACAGTTCTTCTTTGGGACAGCCACAATGTTGGAAACTCAGGTAGGGTAGATGACTAATTTGATGAAGTTGATTGAAAGTAGTCGATCGAATTCTTCGTTGACCGCCAACTTTCGATCTGGCGCCATTCGCCTGGGTTTCTGCTTGACCGGCTTATACTGAGGATCAATGTCGACGTCCAGTTTATTACAGGCGACCGAAGGGTCAATTCCTGGCATCTCGCTGACACTCCATGCAAAGACGTGGTGATTCTACTGGAGCAGAGTGATCATGAGATCCCTCTCAGCCCTTGGTAGGCCGGAGGAGATGTAAGTTGTCTTGTGGGACTCCAATCCCACTATAACTTCTTCCAACTCGTCGACCGTTGGTGATATCCCAGTTTTCATGTCTGGCTTCCCCTTGACAGACTTGCCGGGAGCTGGTTGCTATTAATGAGAGTCCGTCAAGAAGATAGTGCTCCCCTTAGTCTTGGAAATGGACTTCCCCTTGACAGCATCGAGATGCCACTTGAATGTCGTCCCTTGGTCTCCCTTGACCCTGCAAATTCCGTTGGGAGTCGGGAATTTGAGGCTTTGGTGGAAGGTGGACACTATGGCTTTCATCTGATGAATCCAGTCCCTTACCAAAATAATGTTGTAGCAGGAGGGGGAGTCGACCAGCAAGAAGTCTATCCCGGCGGTGTTGAACCCTACCGTGATTTGCAGGTGGACCTGTCCGGAGGACTGTGTTGGCTCCCCGTTGAACCCATAGATAGGACTCTCATCAGATTCGATGAGACCCTTAGATAGCTCCATAGCCTTGTAAGCAGAAGAGAACATGACGCTGGAGGTGCTATCGGCGTCGACCATGACTCGCCGGACCCAGTAGACGCCAATCCATGTTGTGATGACCAGGGCGTCATTATGTCGATAATGCACGCCCTTTTCATCTTTTTCAGTGAATGTCAATCCTTCGGGGACGATGGACTTAGTGTTTGTCCCTTCGTTGAAGTTGAGCTGTCCAACTTCATGGACATGTCCTATCCACCGGAGCTTTTCTCGGGCGCAATTCTTCCTTTCTGTCTTGGAAGAACCGGGTGCCTGTATGTGGCAAACAAACACAATTCGATCTCCGGTTTTTATTTGTCCGACTGCTCCTATCTGCACCATGTTAGGAATAAGGTCGGCATCGACCAGACGCTGCATTTCATACTTCAATGATCTGCAGTTCTTCAGCTCGTGAATCATCGTTGTGATCACATTTCTTGGACTTATCTCTCCTGCCCTCCGGGTCTGCCGGGAGAGGGTCAAGTTTGTTGAGCAGCCATTTGTTCTTAATCTTTTTGAATACTTCCTCGATCGGGAACCTCAAGGGTGTAAATTCCCTTTCTTTACGTTCGCCCCCGGTAGACTTCTCTGACCGGCGGTCTGATTGTCGGGTTGGCGTTTTCTCCTTCCTGTCTTTGTTTCTGTCAGAGGTTTTTTCCTCTTTGGGATCCCTGCCGGAGCTCTCTTCCTTTGCCTTCTGGGGCTTCTCGGAGGTCTGGCCTCCGGCAAGTCTCTTCCTTCTGGCTTTCAGGTCGTCCTCTTCCTGAGCGTACCTTTCTACCTTCTCGAGCAAGGTCGAAACAGAGGACGGAGGCTTCCTTGCCAGTGACTGGAATAATTCTTCATGGTTGTTGTTCAAGACATATTTGAAGGCTTGAATAATGACGCTATCAGATGCGTCCTGTACTTCTGACAATAAGGTTCGGAACATTCGAGCAAAATTCCTGAGTGTTTCGCTCCGGTCCATCTGCAGAGAGAACAAGACTTCAGCTCCCTTCTTCGTCTTCATATTGAACTGGTATTTTTCTTCGAACAACTCAGCTAGTTGTACAAACGTGTGGATGGATGCGGGTGGCAGATTGTGATACCACGTTTGTGTTTCGACTTTGAGTGAAGCAGCGAACATCTTTGCAAGTAACTTGTCATCATGGTCCTAGATGGCCATGGTGTTTTTGTAGTTCATAACATGTTTGACCGGACAACCGCTCGTCTCCTCGTACTGTTCGAAGGGCGGCTGCTTGAAGCTGGTCGGGACTATATGACTCCTGACTTCTTCTGCCAATGGTGACACACCTAGCCTTGAGAGAGTAAGCTTCCTGATTCGTTCATCCCGGTTGGTTTTGTTGGAAACAGCCAGGTCGACCATCTCTTGTAGCTTGAGTTGATTCATCTGTTCCACATTCAGCTCTGGTTGTCTCTGATAGGCGCGGGCCCTCTGGGGACTCCTTCCCCTCTGACCGTAGCGTGCAGGGGGAGTGCTCTGGTGCTTCCTCCGGCATTGTCCTTCTGGTGGAGTGACTTCTTCTACGGACCTGCTGCGGGTAACCTTGCGGCCATGACGTGGCCCGGGTGTTCTTGCACGTCCGCGGCGATGTCTCTGAACTGGGGAGGTAGATATCCTATCCCTCCCTGGTGCTAGCCTGTCCCAAACTGGACGGGTATCATGGCTATGAGGGGTAACACTCCGGTCACTACCCAACCGTGGCCTTATCTTCTTCTGAGAAGATGGACTCGAAGATGGGGCCGAAGATGACTGGCTATCGCCGGCCCTGGTTCACTTCTTTCTTCTCAGTTCTGCGTTTTGTTTGGTTAGTCGCTTGATGATTGCAGTTGGGGACTCGGCCGCCGGGCATTTCCCCTTCTGTTGCTCAGTATAACCTCTTCTCGTTGTCATGGGAGAGGTTCTCTGGTCTCTTCTTGCCGCGGCTACTCTGGATGGTTCTGGATCTTGTGATGTCGGCATCCTGACAGTCCGGTTGACTGTATTTGGATTACCAGGATCATTAGTGATTTGCACTACTAAATTTCCTGCCTCCGGCTGTCCACTTTCAGAGTGTTGCGAGCCCTGATCATGGCCCTCACTCCCGAGAACTAATTCTTGATTCACAGGCTTTGTTGCTTCAAGAACCGGAGACAGAGGAGAAAGGTTCCATGTCTGACATTCAGTAACTTGGCTCATTCCATTGTTGGAACGAGTCGGACGTTTCTTACTTCCAGCCATTGCTACAGCAACTCCGGTATGACTGGATCGAGATTTCTTGCAAAGCTCTGGAACTGATGGGAGATCCAGCCCCACGGTGGGCGCCAAAGAGTGTGGGTGCAAAATTTTGATCCACAAACTCGAGATACGTATAGATTAATCGAACAGTTACAATGAAAGCCTTGTATAAACAGAGATAAGATGGGGACTGTGGGTGCAAAACTTCGATCCACAAACTCAAGATACGTATAGATTAATCGAACAGTTACAATAAAAGCCTTGTATAAACAGAGGTAAGATGGGGGGTATACAATGAGACTGGACCTGATCGGGATCAGGCTGCCTACGTATCCAATAAGATGAACTTGGAATCAAGTCTCTGCTTCCGCTAAGCTCTAATGGAGTTGCTCAGTGGAAGACTCGTAGTTCAGGAGGTTTAGAACTCCTGTATTTGTAGTAGGCCGGAGGAGGATGGCTCAACCACCCCCTCCGGTTTTGACTCCATGAACTCAGGTAGTTCAACTGTGAAGATGCCTTCGGTGGAGATAGCTTGCATGTTGCCGAGCGGTTATCTCCTTGGTTTGAATTCCCTTTGACCAGGATGACTGCCACGTGGCATCCTCTGATAGGTCCTGGTTCAACCTGGGTCTTCCTTTATCTTCTCCAACAGGCTAGAACCGTGGGTTCTGTTAGCCTGGAATCTCGCTGGACTTATCCAGTTGGTTGGGACTTGGATTGACCAAGCCTGAAAGCAAAAACTTGGGCTCGACTCCTCTGAACGAAGGCCCAATCTTCATTGCATACACCCTGGCCAGGTCCTCTGGGCTTCTATGCTAAGCCTTTGGATGAGTCTCTATCGCTGCTGGACTTTACTGGGCCGAACCTGACCTACTTGACCGAGGTGGGCTTGGTCGATGTATGGGAGCCCACGGTTCAACTTCTTATACAATAACCGGGGCTCCACCCAATTATCGTGGACTATCCGGTGGGTCAAGGTCCACAGAGCGTATGTGGACTCCTTGAGACCGGGTTGGGCCCTACCCGATAGCCCAGGCTTGGCTGGCTAATGCTCATGTGCTCCCGGTTTAGCTTCTTATACAGCCATCGGTGACACCTGTCGGGTTTTTTACTTAGGGTACACACAGGGGGTATACAATAAGACTGGACCTGATCGGGATCAGGCTGCCTACGTATCCAAGAAGATGAACTTGGAATCAAGTTTCTGCTTTCGCTAAGTTCTAATGGAGTTGCTCAGTGGAAGACTCGTAGTTCAGGAGGTTTAGAACTTCTGTATTTGTAGTAGGTCGGAGGAGGCTGACTCAACCACCCCTCTGGTTTTGACTCCATGAATTCAGACAGTTCAACTGTGAAGATGCCTTCCGTGGAGATAGTTTGCATGCTGCCGAGCGGTTATCTCCTTGGTTTGAATTCCCTTTGACCAGGATGACTGCCACATGGCATCCTCTAATAGGTCTTGGTTCAACCTGGGTCTTCCTTTATCTTCTCCAGCGGGCTAGAACCATGGGTTCTGTTAGCCTGAAATCTCGCTGGACTTATCCAGTTGGTTGGGACTTGGATTGACCAAGCCTGAAAGCAAAGACTTGGGCTTGACTCCTCTGACCGGATGCCCAATCTCCATTGCATACACCCTGGCCAGGTCCTTTGGACTTTTGTGTTAACCCTTCGGGTGAGCCTCTATCGCTGCTGGACTTTACTGGGCCGGACCTGGCCTACTTGACTGAGGTGGGCCTGGTCGATGTATGAGAGCCCACGGTTCAACTTCTTATACAGTAACCGGGGCTCCACCCATTGGTCGTGGACTATCCGGTGGGTCAAGGTCCACAGAGCGTATGTGGACTCCTTGAGACCGGGTTGGGCCCTACCCGATAGCCCAAGCTTGGCTGGCTAATGTTTAGGTGCTCCCAGTTTAGCTTCTTATATAGCCATCGGTGACACATGTCGGGTTTTTTACCTAGGGTACACACAGTATGCAATGTAACTATACCCTACCCCTAATAACCCTAAACCCTGAATGCATAATAGTGTAATCACATTCATTTGTTATGATCAAATTGTAATCACATTTATTTATTATGATCACAGTCATAATCATATAAATATTTTATCATCATGAGTTTGATCATAGTTGTGATCACATAAATCACAAACACAAGTGTGTATGATCATGCTTATAATCACATTTATTTATTATGATCACAAACCTGATCACAATCATGTTACCATCAATATCATAATATAGTCTTTTGGTTAATCAGTATGTTTTTTATCACATAAACCGTGTTAAGTGAATGATTACAAATGTAAGTTCCTCCTTTATATAATCTAATGTTAATCAATATAAAACAACGATTTCACCAAACAAACCTCAAATTGCTTAAAGGGTTGTTTGATTTTCTAAGTACAGAAAGAAAAATAATCAATTAATCCATCAAAACAAAGAGATAAGAAAAGAAGGTAAAATTGATAAAAAATACAACGTACTTTACCACTTTTTCCCATTAATACAATGTACAAAAAAACTGACCAAACAATGCTTGTACTTTCGTTTTGTTTCCACGTTATACAATCTGTTAAAATGAAGCTAACAGACTGCTTATCTGTACAAGATTATCTGACGAGGCTTTATCTAATTAAGTTAATTTGCTGAGGTGTAAAAAACATAATAAAAGTTTTAATAATCCACGTGTTATCAGATCTTATTTCCACATGTTTCGATCTTAGCCGTCCACAAATAATCACGTAAATAAAAGGTTTTGAACATGCCTGAATCAGATCGGAGTAAATAAAGGCAGAGTTCAGACTTCAGAGTTCGTTTCGGCCCATAAACCAAAAACCGAGTAATCGAACCACACCACAATAATATAAGATGCTACAAAAGCATGTTCTTTGTCGGGAGTAGCTGATCAAACTCTCATTTTCAAGATAAGAGTAGTAGATACTAGATAAGAAAAAAAACTCTAAGAAAGCAATTTGTGTAAAAATGGCGGTTTCAATTGGCATTGGTGCCATTCACTACCCATCATCAACATCATTCTCAAAAGCAAGAAAAACCCATTACCCATCTCTCCATACCTCTTTATCTTCATCATCTTCTAATCTTTCTTCATTTGTTCTTCACTTGAATCAACCAAAATCTATACTACCATTGAAGAAGAAGACTAACAGAACAATGGTTACTAGAAGTAGTATGGAAGCAGGAATTGGAGTAATGGGTACTAAGTTAGGTATGATGACATACTTTGAACCAAATGGGAAAGTTGTTCCTGTTACTGTTGTTGGTTTTAGAGAAGGAAATATTGTTACCCAAATTAAAACTCAAGCTACTGATGGTTATGATGCTGTTCAAGTTGGGTATCGTAGAGTTAGAGATAAGAAACTTACTAAACCTGAAATTGGACAGATAAGAAACTTTGATTTAGGGAAAAATCGATTTGAGAAGAAGAAGTGGTGTAACTTGTTTCTAACAGAGAATCACGTGAGAATCACGAGCGATTTTATAAACGGTTGAGATTGAAACATGTGGTAACAACATCTGCTGACACGTGGATTATTAAAACTTTTATTATGTTTTTTACACCTCAGCAAATTAACTTAATTAGATAAAGCCACGTCAGATAATCTTGTACAGATAAGCAGTCTGTTAGCTTCATTTTAACAGATTGTATAACGTGGAAACAAAACGAAAGTACAAGCATTGTTTGGTCAGTTTTTTTGTACATTGTATTAATGGGAAAAAATGGTAAAGTACGTTGTATTTTTTATCAATTTTTACCGAAAAGAAAGTTAAAACTTGACAAATTTCAATTCAATTGAGATTCAATAATTTTCTTTTATCTTTAATAAGACGTAGCAAATAATATAAATAACCCTCCAATTTCTTTAGCTTTTAACAATCAACAATCTGGAGAACCCGCACTACGGATAAAATATTCATTTTGGTCATTGTACTTTGCACGTTTTTGCAGTTTGGTCACAACACTTTTTTTCTATCAGTTTGGTCATGAAAGTTACATTTCGTTATCAGTTTAGAATCCACGTAGGACGTGGTGGGCCGGTCTGCTAAAATTTTGGCTAAAATCGCTGGAGAGATAGGATTATAGGAAAATTCTAAAATTATTTGTTCCACGCTAGTTCGACTAGCGTGAAACCATTTTAACTAAATTTTTTTGTTCCGCGCTGGTTGCACCAGCGTGGAAACATAATTTTCAAACGGCTATAATTTGTGTAACATATATATAACTTCATCTTCTTCATCATCTGTACATTACAGACTTCCATCTTCTTCATCTTCTGCTAATTTCTTCTCAACTCGATTTTTGAGTTAGAAGAAGGATAATTTTTGAGTTAGAAGAGGTAGAAGATGATTTTCAAGAGCTAGAACAAATAATAACAATGGGATGAAGAAGAAGAAGATAAGATAAAGATAAGATGAAGTACTTGCTGGAAAAAAAAAACTAGATTTACAGTTCTACGCAGGTTAAACCAGCATGGAACGTACTTGGGCCTAAGTTCAAACAGATCCATAAGTTAAACGTACTTGGGCTTGGTCAGCTCCCCCCCCCCAAAAAAAAAAAAAATATAGGAGACCCATTAGAGAAGATAGAATTATAGCAAAAAAAAAATCAAGCGCGTTAGGATGCCCCTGATATAGGTTTGAACTACGTGCTAAAATCTTTTTTTTTTTGGAAACGACGTGGCACTTAGGTGTCGTCCATAACTGTCTATGTGTCGTTAAAATATAGGAGACCCATTAGAGATGCTCTTACAGCACAAATCTTTGGTATTTATAAAAGCATCTTTAATGGGTCTCCCATATATTGCCGACACATAGGCAAATATGGCATACACGTAGGTGTCACCTACTTTCCCAACACTTTTTTTTGCACGTCTCCTATACCTATATCAGGGGTAACCCTAACGCGAAAACTTTTTTTTTTTCTAAATTTTTCAACCAGCGTGGAATTTTTTTCCCCTTAGCTTTTTGTTCCACACTGGTTGAACCAGCGTGGAAGTTTTGGGCCTTCGCACGGGTGGGCTTCGATGGCGGACTGCACGGGTGGGCTTTGATGGCGTGTCGTTGATTCCACACTGGTTAAACTGGCGTGGAACAAAAAAAAAAATTGTTGGAAATAGTTCCACGCCGGTCTCTAACCAGCGTGGAACAAAAAAAAAAAAAAAAAAAGTTCCACGCTGGTCAACCAAAAAAAAAAAAAAAAAGTTCCACGCTGGTTGAACCAGCGTGGAACATTTTATTTTCGCTGTCTGCTATAATCCTATCTCTTGTTCGATTTTGGGTGAAGTTTTAGCAGACTAGCCCACCACATCCTACGTGGATGGCCGGCTGCTATAATTATAGGAGACGCGTTAGGGTCGACCTTTTTTAAGAATTCCTAAATTATAGGGTTTAGGAGACCCATTAGAGATGCTCTAAGTAGTGAGTGTACAACAGCACGTCGTCGTCAACCAGACAGAGTTGAGAGTTGAGAGTTGAGAGTTGAGAGTTGAGAGTTTGAGAGAAATCAGAAATTTAAAAGGAAAGATGGAAGAAGCAAAGGGAGTGGTTAAACATGTGTTAATGGCAAAGTTTAAGGATGAAATCACACCTGATAGGATTGATCTACTAATCAAGGGTTATGCTAATTTGGTTCCACTCATTCCACCCATGAAGGCTTTCCACTGGTACACTACACTACTATTTTCTTAATTCCATCAAATAATCAATCAATCAATCACACTTCTCTTTCAATTAATTTTCTTTATTTCTTATTATGATGTTCGATTTGGGTTTTTGTTTTTTTGTTTTTTTTCCATAATTCATTTTTGTTTTATGTCAGTATTACCTAAAATAAAATTTCTAATATGGAAGTAGGAATAGTAGTTTGTGTGGAATAGATGTTTGTAATTTGGTTATAGATGTTTTCGGTGGAAGCTTGTGCTTGAAACTCATAAAATATTAAAATGCCACTTAAGCACATTTACTGATACTTTATCATGTTGTTAACTAGCTATGTCTGTTATTTGAGTGAAGACCTGATCTTAAAAAATTGATTTGGTTGCTATAAAATTCAGACACACCTTTGCAAGTACGAAGTTGAGAAGTGACATGAGTTTCTGATCGCAGTTTGTTCAATTTAAGTGGTCTCAATGGACGTGCAAATCATCTTCAATTGTTTAGCATAAAATTAGAAGTTAGTGTTGGCATCATCATTTGGGACGATCTGCAGAGGATGGTTGTGGGCTTAGTAGGCGGACATTGCAAACCTTGATAATTAAAATAATAGTAGCTTGACTATAGGACATCTTAGCACAAATCTACCTAAATTTTTTATGTACTTTTGAGACCTCAGTCTGCATAGGATGGTTATGGCAATTAGTTGGACATTGCAAAGCCTTGAGAATTAAAATATCATATTAATATTAGCTTGACAATAGAACATTTTAACACGAATTTGCCTAAATTTTATGTACTTTTGAGACTTTAGTCTGCATAGTGTGGTTATGGCAATTAGATGGACATTGCAAAGCCTTGAGAATTAGATGATTATGGTAATCTTTTATGTACTTTTTTCGTGCTCCTATTTCTGAAGGTTAGTCATCTTCTAAGTGATATTGATCATCATAAAATGGGATGCTGCCATATATTAAATTTCTTATTTATATTCTGTTTTATCTTCTTAATTGAAAGGGGGAAGGATGTGAGCATAGAAAACCTACATCAGGGATTCACCCACGTGTTCGAGTCCACTTTTGAGAGCCTAGAAGGTGTTGCAGAGTATATTTCTCATCCAGCGCATGTTGAATTTGCAACTGAATTCCTGACAGCACTGGACAAAGTCATTGTTATTGACTACAAGCCGACTATTGCCAATCATTGAGTGAATGGTATTTGTGTAGTAGTCTTTTAAAAGTTTCTGTTTATTGAGGAAGTGACCTGTTCAAATAATAGGTAAGCAATTCATGTGTTGTTTTGGTCTGGGGAACTGAATATAATTATAAGGCTCAGGTGTGTATTTAAGTGTGTGATATACACAAATTTGCACTGAAAATTGCATATTGCAGTTAGCCAGGATGAGTAGTTGTGCCTGTATGACAGAAGATTCACATGATCCATGACAAATATTTTATGTAATGTATGTAAGTGTTCAGCAACCTGCAGTATTGTAGAGATTCATGATTGATACTTCTTGAATGATTACCAGTGTGGTTTGTATGAGTTATTATTATATGGCAAGTATACAGCTTTAGTTTGGGGCAGCCTTGCTTGGTTGTGTAAGACAGAAACTAGTCACATTATTAATACTGTACATCAGTCAATATGAACAGGGTGCTGCTAGAGAAGGCTGTGTGTTCTAACTTGGTTTACCCTTTGGAATCCAATAAGCTGCATGTGATGATGTCCTTGAGAATGCAGTCTACGCATACAACAATTGGTTTGCACTTTGCAGTGAATAACCTTGTTCCAAATATCTTTATTTATGATGATGCCTCTTAACTTGCCGAGTTCATGTGTAGAGCAAGCTTATCAAGTTATCTAACTAAGAAGGGCAAACAAACATATCAATATGTCTAGCATGTATCCAACTAGGTTGGAACTTGGAATCATAATCATACTGTAGGTTGGTTTTTGCATCAGTATAAAAAAAAAAAAAAAAAAAGTCCCAGCTTCTGTCCTTCCCCTCTTCTCTCTGTCTTGTTCATCTTCCGGGACTGGTCCCCATGGTTCCACGGTATTCTATTTATACAAACACAAGTTGTACACTTGACATCATCCGGAAACAAGAAATTTGAATGGTTGCTGCCGGTTTGGCCTCAAAGTACCTGTTCCATAACTAGAATTGTATCATGTGTTAGGACTTATTAGGACTTAGGATGCAATATAAACAAATGAACTCCCAATCTCCCACCATCCCATTCCCAGTTCCCACTTCCCAGCCAACATATTGTACATATGGGCATATGGGGGTAGGTAGGTGGTTGGTATACAGTTGAATGAAATGATGTAGACCAAGTTATTTGTAATGGGTTATGGGTGAGAGAGAGCCACGAACGAGTAATGACTTCTTCGTCGGCAAGATCCAAAGAAGTGTGTTGTGACTTGTGAGAGTTATTACATTCTTTCTTTAAAGTATATCTTCTATCTTATGTTCTTTCTACTGCTATTACTTGTACAAAAGTTGTAAATTAAGTAATTAACAACAACAAAAGAAAGAAAGAAGTAGATAGAGAGAGAGAGAGAGAATGGATAATAATCCAACGACAACAACAACAACGATGATTGAGATTAAGAATTTGAGATTCACATATCCAGGAATCGATGGTCATCCTCCACCTGGTTCTACACCTTTAATTGACAATTTTTCTTTATCACTCCAATCTGGTGAACGTTGTCTTCTTGTCGGATCTAATGGAGCTGGTAACTGCTAACATATACATATACATATATAACTAATTCTTTTGTTTTATTACGGAGTACTACATTCATTCATTCATTCATTGCAGGAAAAACTACGATTTTAAAGATATTGGGAGGCAAACACATGGTGGAACCAAACATGGTTAGGGTATTGGGAAGATCAGCCTTTCATGATACTGCTTTGACTTCTTCTGGTGATCTCTGCTATCTTGGTGGAGAGGTATGTGTGGACCACTTTTTTCTTTTTTTTTTTTTCTAATAGACTGTGTATTGAACAAAATGCCACTGCCATTGTCTCAAATTCTGAATTGTCATCCATGTCAAATTTTCTTCTATATATATATATGCCTGCATACCTTATTAACTATATAATTCAAATACCAAAATTATACCAATCATGTGTGTTTCTTTAACATTGACAAATGTTGTGAAATCAACTGCTTTTAGGCTAAGGTATGCTTGTAGGATTTACAGATTAGGCATTTTATATGTATTTAGTGGTAATAGGATTAATATTGCGTTGTGTTAGATTTTGTAAGGAATTTATAAGTGATAATCTTTTAGAGTATATCTTTACACATCCTTCTTATCCATGTCAGGTAATGAGGATGTTACATTTTACTTCAACTTGTAAAATTATATGACAAAAATCAACTCATCATTGGTTAATGTAGACAGAAACCATGAATGCCTGACTAACCGTCACTTAGCCATGCCACCACCTCATATAAACGTGGCAGAACTGTCTGATATTCAGATCAGATCACCATACTGGGGCTACCCTCTAACTTAGGTTTGGATATTAATAAATCACCTTGGGAGCCTGTAGTCTGATAAGTTTGATGCAGGTCGATATGCCTCATTGGGTGTTGCTTCCATTATTAGATGTCAATTTTGAACATTTACAGTACTTATTCGATACCACAAGGAAGATAGAGTAATGTGTCCTATGTAGACCTTCATGTAAACTCAGGAGTGGAGACACTATTACACCGGGGGACAAAGGTGAAGGTGTAAATTAGAGAGTGGGGTCCATGTGGGGTATGCATATATTTTTATGTGCTTCAATCTATGTAGAACAATCCAAGGGGAGTGAGGTGGGGAGTGTGGGTGGTGTTGGGGAATGCTTCCCCCTTCCCCTGTGTAACATGATACCAGCAACTAATTTGCCAACCATGTTTGGTTCTGCAATATGGTGGAGCACATCCTCCTTTCTGTTTATTGCTTATTCATGCCTAGTAAATAATACAACTCTGTCTACATAACTATAGAAGTTCACCAAGGATGAGTTTGATGTGCTTCGGCATGAAACTTTTTAATCTCAAATAACTGTGCTTGTTTTTGTGTGTGCCCTTTTAGACCTTCAATCCCTTTATACATTTTGCATCTTTATAAGCTTGGGCTTTTGTTGTAAAATGGTTTTCAACAAAGAGAAGGCCTTCAGCAGTTCCTATGTTTTGCACAAAAAGCAAATAACGTTTAGAATTCATCATCTATGATGTATGCAGAGCAATCTATAAATCAGAAAGGAAAGAAATGAAATTCATATTGGGTTAGATTCACAAGATGATACATGTCTACTTTTATCTCACTGATTTGAAAAGAACAATCCATGCAGCTGAAATTATGTGAAACAAATCTTAGTAAATCATAAAAGAGCTGATCGTTTCCGCTCTTAAGATATGTTATGAAGCATTTGTCTCTTGCCACCTTTTTAAATGTGCTCCATCCCATATGGATGTCGTGATTACTTGTGAAGTACTTAATCCTCATTCTTGTTGTGCCTCTTTCACTCCATCTAATCGTCTGAATGAAATTTATTGAGCTAAAAATTACCATGTTAAGAAAATAGCAGGTGCCAACTCACCTTGTTGGTAAAGTTTGTGGGAGTTGTTGTCCCTTGCCACTTTAAAATTAATTGTGGCAGTTAAGTCAACATTAGATCTTTTTAATGAATGATGATCTTCTGCAGTGGAGGAGAGATGTTGCTTTTGCTGGATTCGATGTTCCAATACAAATGGATGTTGGTGCTGAAAAAATGATATATGGAGTCTCAGGTGTTGATCCTCAAAGGAGAGATGAGCTCATAAAGGTACACAATACAGTCATTCTGTGAACAACAGTCTCATAACTACCTCTACAGAATACTAGATTATATCAATTGCTTTGTATATTCAAGAACTGCCATCGAACATTTAAATATACCTTGTTATTTTATGTTCATATTAGCTCAATACGGTTACTAGTCATTACTAGAACGAAACGATGAGAAGTTATATAATAGTTGAATCCCTTGATGAGTGACATCGTTCCTGCAGGCTGCCAACTTTTTAATAAAAACAGGCAGTGCAAGAAGCCAATAGCTCACATTAGTGGCTTTTGCTGTTAACCACAGGTCTTAAAGCCATTTCTTTTTTTCATAATGTGTCTTAAATTATTAGAGCAATGTATATGTGTAGGATCCTCTACAGATCTGTGTCATAATTTATCCAAAGGTGTTATTTGTAGAAGAGTGGCATATCCCTTTTGGTGGTTGAAACCTTGCCAATTACAGAGCTGTTGCGTTCTCTAATGTAACTATGAAGAAACCAAGAACATGTATATTCTTAAGCATTTCTTCAATTTTTTGTAAGAATACCATGATGGCCCTTTCTTTTGTAAAGTTGGTTTCTATGTGTTAGATTTTTCGTGATTTCAAGCTCATATAACAAATATTTTAAGTAAATGCTCTGGCATGGTTCTACACTCAATTTCTATAACTTAGTAGTTAGTATATCTGGTCAAGTTATGGCTTGGTATGTTTATAAGTGAGAAATAAATTGTGCTGTGTTCTCTGGTGCAGGTGTTAGACATTGATCTGTCATGGAGAATGCACAAAGCATCTGATGGTCAGAGAAGACGAGTTCAAATATGTATGGGTCTTCTTAAGCCATATAAGGTTCTTTCTCTCTCTCCTTTTTTATAATTTATACCCATGATCAGATGATAATACCAAAATTTCTTCACTGTTTCATTAAAGATTGTCATGCATACCATCAACTTATACCCTTGTTGTATAGGTTCTTCTTCTTGATGAGATCACAGTTGACCTTGATGTGCTAGCAAGGGCTGACCTTCTAACATTCCTTAAGAAAGAATGCCAAGAGAGAGGTGCCACAATTATTTATGCCACACACATTTTTGATGGTCTTGAGAACTGGCCTTCACATATGGTATGACTCATTGTTATCTTTATTTGTTTGGATTTTGTAAAAGCAGCTGTATTTTATTTGTGTTATTTATTTTTTTATTATTTTTCAGGTTTATGTTGCTCATGGGAAGTTGCAATTAGCAATGCCAATGGATAAAATAAAGGAAACTAGCAACTTGTCTCTAATGGTTAGTTTTTTTATTGTGAAACCTAACTACTCTCCAC
This sequence comes from Aquilegia eximia, assembly GCA_023053565.1. NCBI lineage: Eukaryota > Viridiplantae > Streptophyta > Magnoliopsida > Ranunculales > Ranunculaceae > Aquilegia > Aquilegia eximia. The sequence continues at coordinate 25,355,332 of JALIGU010000003.1, forward strand.
CAAATTGTATACTCCGTCGTTGAGTCCCTGGGATCAACTTTAAATTCTTTTTTTCTTTTATTTCAAGACATTTGTCTACTACGTGTGAAAAGGGACTATGTTTAAGTGCTTTTTGTATATGCAGAGAACTGTAGAGAGCTGGCTAAGGAAAGAAAGGGACGAGGATAGGAAGAGAAGGAAAGAAAGAAAAGCAAGTGGCCTTCCAGAATTTGAAGATAAAGTTGATGGCAGTCGAGTGATTGGTGATCCTGCCAGAAGCGTCCCTCCTGTTTTGAATAATGGTTGGGCAGCGGGAAGGCTGCATTCCACCATAAAAGGTGAAGAAAATTTTATCCTTAGTTCTAACCGGGTTTTAAGACAGTAGGGAAAGATTCTGCCTACCGACAAAATTCATATAGTTATGTGGTGATTGTGAAACCTATTTCATATTCCTTTGTGGTAAATAATGTCAATCTCCAATATGGTGCTATGACATATAATACAATTTGGGATTAAAACTCTTTGAGACCTTTATTTCTTATTGTAAAAAGGTCACAATGCTTTGTAAACCTATTATTATAGAAAAAGCTTCAGATGTAAGGAATATTACCTGATTATCACAGATTATATTTTTGAGTGTTCTAGTTTAGGCCAAGCTCTATTATCTATCAAGGGTGGTTCAATTAGTTACTATCAAAATTTTAATACATAAAGGTAATTCTGTTGGTGACTTCCATTTAATTTTATCTTGTTCAAATCTTTGAAGGAACCTACCTCCATCAAGAACTTGATAGAACCTCCTTCTATAGTTTACACCTAGCAAATGTTTAATACTATTTTAACTTTCTCTTTCCACATTTAATAATAGTTTTAATTACAATATGTTTGCTTAATTATTATTCATCTTCTCCAATAAGATGCACTTCACTTTTTTAATTGTTCACTACCTTGTGATTTCATTTTGTGTTTGATTTCAAGATTTTCAAATCCAAATTTGTTGTACATTAGAGAGGGGGTTTGTTGCACCCTCTTGTGTTATTGGTCCACATATCATTAAACTAAAACCTAAACATTTGGTGTAGTTAACCCTAAGGGGATTTGATTAATTTTAACCCACATATCATCAAACTAAATCCTAAACCTTTGGTGTAGTTAACCCTAAGGGGATTTGATTAAGTTTGACCCATGTATTATCAAACTAAATCCTAAACCTTTGGTGTAGTTAACCCTAAGGGGATTTGATTAATTTTGACCCATGTATCATCAAACTAAATCCTAAATCTTTGGTGTAGTTAACCCTAGGGGGATTTGATTAATTTTGACCCACATCTCATCAAAATAAATTTACATCACTTTTTTTTTACAAGTTTACCTCTCTCTCCTCTTTCTCTCTCCAATTTAATTAAGAGATAATTAGCGATTACCCCTCTTTTTAAAATTGAAGGTGGCAACTGCCCCTCTTTTTCAAAATGTTTCGTGACCACCCTTCTTTCTAGCATCTTTTTACTATATTTCATATTTTACCCTTAAGCGTGTGTTTCATATTTGCCCCTCCCTTCTCAAAACCACACTACTATGCTGAGTCAGCAACCCATAGTGGTTTCATTACAAACCGTAGATCTAAAGCAACTACAAATCAACGGCTAAGATTTAATCCAATTAATGTCTATCTCAATACCCATCTAAATATTTAATTTTCCCAAAATTCAAAATTCAAACCACCCATTAGTTGCCACATGGTAATGAGAGGGTATTTGATCCTGTAGTGACTAGGGGTGGGCACGGTTCGGTTCGGTTCAACTTTTCCACTAAACTGAAACCGAACCGTGCAAGTTGGTTCGGTTCGGTTCGGTTTCAAAAACCGAAAATTATTATTAAAACTGGGTTGGACCGAATCGATTTGATTCGGTTCGGTTCGGTTCGGTTTTCGGTTTGGGCTTTATTATGGGCTTTTGTGTTTTGGGCTTTAATAACTTCATTTTTTTTATTTTTTTTTTGTAATTTTTTTGAATATTTGAATATAATCTAATATTTATAAAAAAATAAAAAAAAAACAAAAAAAAAAAATCATATATAACGTGTATATATAAGTAAAAAAAAAAATATATATATATATATATATATATATATATATATATATATATATATATATATATATTAATAAATATATATTCGGTTCGGTTCGGTTTGAACCGGAATATTAGAATAGAAATTGGAACCGAATTGTATATACTCGGTTCGGTTCCGGTTCCAGTTCGGTTTTGACCGGTTCCTAGTCAACACAGTTTTGACCGGTTTTGACCCGGTTCGGTTCCGGTTTTAATTCGGTTTCCCGGTTTTTTTGCCCACCCCTAGTAGTGACAATCCAAATGAACTTATCTGACTTTATTTGTACTAAGTTCTCTGGGTGTAAAGTGTCTGAGACTAAATGAGTGATTGAATACAATTGTAATGTGTCTGAAACTGAAATGTAATGAATGAGAACTGCACTATTGATATGAAAATGTGTTGTAACATGTGTCACAATATCTCCTTCAACTTCGTCATCGATTTCAATAACACCTTCAATCTTTTTGAAACAATGGGGAAAAGCCTTTGCGAATCAACAATGGAAGCCATTCATGAGGTAAATCTCTTCTTCTTCAGATAATAAGAACTTAGGGTTAAGTTGAGGAAGAAGTATAATCCCTTTTATGTGAATTGGTAAAGTTAAAGTACTTTACACGTTATTTGAACCATAGATTTTCATTTAGATGGGTATCGAGATAGACATTAGATTAGATTAAATCTTAGCCGTTGATTTGTAATTGCTTTAGATCTACGGTTTATAATAAAACCACTATGGGTTGCTGACTCAGCATAGTGTGGTTTTGAGAAGGGAGAGGCAAACATGAAACACACGCTTAAGGGTAAAATAAGAAATATAGTAAAAAGGTGCTAGAAAGAGGGGTGGTCACGAAACATTTTGGAAAAGAGGGCAGTCGCCACCTTCAATTTTAAAAAGAGGGGTAATCACTAATTATCTCTTTAATTAATCTTCTCTTTCTCTTTCTAATTTAATTAATAAGATTAATAACAGTTTATTAACATTGGAATTTGTGACAGTATTTTAAATATAAAATACAAATCCAAACTAAGTGTGTGGTTATAAAAAGGGTTCCATCAAATGGTTGATGGAGGTAGGTTCCTTCAAAGTATTTTCCGTTTGTTTGTGGGCTTGAAATGAAGTACAATGGTGTGGAACAGATATTGCTTCGAATTTATTAATCTTCTGTTTTATGAACTGGTGTAACATTTCTTGAATGCCAAAAAAGAAATGTCAATATTCGTGCAGATATTAGAGAGAGAGTGGGGGAGAAAAAGGATCATCCAAGATTAATGTTGGTGAAATAGGAAACACTGGTACAGATTTTTGAGTGGAGCTTCTAAGTTGACTAACTGGATGAGTTGGTGTACCTTTGAGTATCAAACTACCAGTAGCAAATAAGAGATGCTTGAACAGGCTCCAATGCATTTGCTCAGTATTTGGAATGCAATATAGGTTCAGTCTGTTGTAATGTAAGTAATAATAGTATCTCAGCCGGTGTAAAATTGCAGGTAGCAAAGATCAATTGATGCAACAAGGAGCTAGATTAATTGTGCACGAAAGTTGTGTGCCTTTTGGAAACATTTGATGCATCTTGATGTTTGTTTAGAAGCCAGAGATAATTAACTTCCTCCAAAATTTAGTTCATTTAGCAATTCGAAGTCAGGTTCTCAAAATAGTTAGCCTTTCCTCTTCTAAGTATACACTTAAAATAAAATGTAAAATACTGAGATCTTCCACAACTAAGAGTTTTTGTTGGAGTTCTTGTGTCATCAGGTAAAAATGTCCAGTGGCATGAAAATTTATTAAGCTGCTTGTATGTCCAGAAAAGAAATAATTCATTAAGCTTTCCAATTTGTTCACTAAAATTTTGAAGGCTGTAACTGCAGTTTTGTATTGAAACTAGATTTAAAATATCAAAAGTCGGGAACATTAACCTAAAACTGAAAGCTGAAAGCCAACTTACAGTTCAGGCGACATTTACTCAAAACAGAACTACATGAATTTAAATCAGCAGTAAACCATACATGAATATCTTACTTAAGAGGGATTGCTGATGTTTAGTGCCACCAAACAAACAACTCACCCACTTCGTCACTGACCATTAAACTAAAATATCGGTGTTCTTTAAAAGGAGCTTCTTATATTAGTAAGAGTATATCATCTGATGCTTATATGGTGCAATAAAACAAGTGGATGAGAGTTGGAAATAAAATTTATTGTGAATATAGGGAATACAATTTAGAATCTACAATAGAAAAGCATTAACAAGAGTGTCTAAAAGGGGTAGAGCAGTTCTTTTAGCAGCATTTCAAAGGTAAGGAAAAAGCAAAGGGGAAAGGAGAAAGATAGTTGAACAATATTAGCAGCAGATCTTTATGACAGCAGTATCCAGCCACAAAAAATTATCCCAGTGCTCTAAGCCTGCAACAATACAGTACAAATTATATATAATTCTTCTATTTTACATGTACTACAGTCACAAGTTAAAATAAAATCCCATGTTTGAGGAACTGTTAAATACCTTGTTAGCAATATTGTTGGAGAGCCAATCCAACCCCTCGTACAACCCTTCCCCAGATGTGGCACATGTGCTCTGAATGTACCTGAGTTACACAATAAGGTACAATTTACTGTGAATATTGGGAATACAATTCAGTGTGCAAGACCAAAAAGTCATACAGAATAAATATGGTAGTATTAGAGTTTTATACCAGTGGCGTTGGCGGAGAGAGTGCAAACCAAGCTTATCAGTAATCTCAGCTGCATTCATTGCATTTGGTAGATCTTGTTTGTTTGCAAACACGAGCAACACAGCATCTCTCAATTCATCCTAGCAAAATATGAACACATCTCAATTGTAGCGACTCAGAAATTGACAGTCACAATGTGCAACTCTCAGTACAAGTACAAGTACAAGAGCATTCAATTACCTCATTCAACATCCTGTGGAGCTCATCCCTAGCCTCAACAACACGGTCGCGGTCATTACTGTCAACAACAAAGATAAGCCCTTGCGTATTTTGGAAATAATGTCTCCACAAAGGTCGAATCTGACATTTACCAACAAAAGAAGAAATAAATAATATGCAATATCTTTCAAAACTCAGAATACAGAACAAATAATTAAAGAAAACAAATGTATGGATCCATAACAAAAAACAATAATGAATAACAGTAAGATGGAGCAGGCATCAAGGAAAACCCAAAACACCAATTTCAATCATGTGAGGCTATCAAGTGATATACAACAATGTGGCTTGAATAGCTTATAAGTTATCATTTTGTTAAGTGTTGGCGGACATAAAATTAATCAGCAATAGACCGTACATAAGACCATAGGCAATTTTATCCAGAGATTACATACTCAAATAAATTGCATTACTTATTTCTTGAGATGGCGTAAATGTAAGCACCAGGGAGTACCTATCGAAGACTGATATATAATATACCTATCAATACTTGTGTATTGCAATGTTACCCACTATGTCTAATGTTTCTCCCCAGAAGAAAAACCGAAGGACAAGGTGGTTTGAGTATATGTAGCTTATGAATATGTTAAGTGCTGATGGAGACATGTTAATCAGCACTTGACCGTCAAAAGCAGATGCATGTGTACATGAAATGTATCTACATGCATTGATATTTATCATAAAATACAATCATACAAAAGGCATTGCCACCCACTATGTCAAATGTTTTTCCCTAGCAGAAAAACAGAGGGACAAAGTGATGAGAGTTTATGTAGCTTATGATTATGTTAAGTACTAACGGAGTAAATTCTAATCAGCATTTGACCGTCAAAAGCCATGTGTACTAACAGAGTAAATTCTAATCATAAAATACAATCATACAAAAGGCATTGCCATATCATCCACTATGTCAAATGCTTTTCCCTAGCAGAAAAACAGAGGGACAAAGTGGTTTGAGTTTATGTAGCTTATGATTATGTTAAGTACTAACGGAATAAATTCTAATCAGCACTTGACCGTCAAAAGCCATGTGTACCAGTATACATCTAATCAGCACTTGACCATCTAAGGCCATGTGTGCCACAGATGTATCTCCACACATCCATCAATATTACAGACATTACAAGTATACAAAAGTGCATTACAATATCAACCACTATGTCAAATGTTGTTCCCCAGAGGAAAAACCGAAGGACAAGGTGGTTTGAGTATATCTAGCTTATGATTATGTTAAGTGCTAATGGAGAGATGTCTAATCAACACTTGACCGTCAAAAGCAATTTCATGTATACCACAGATGGATCTCCATACATCCATATTAATTGCAATCAATAAAACAATTCGAGATACCTACTTGACCATGAAAAAAAAAAATTCACTGTTTGTTTTTCTCGTACATACTTAAATGTATATACAAGCATGAACTAAAGTAGTGAAAAAGAAAATGAAAATGGCGTGTGGACTGGGATAGTGGATATCGAAACAGTACAACTTCCAATAGCATCTTTTGAAGACCATCTAAACATATGATTCTAAAGATGCACAAGGGTTCTTATGCATACAACTTTATCACAAATGGCATCAATATTAGTCACAAAATGGGTCATCTTCTTACAAAGAATAAGAATAAACTACTGAAAAGAAACAGTGGCTTGGTCAGATCTAGCTAATGTTTGTGTTGACTACAGACAGCGACATCTAATCAGCACCACATTCCAGCAAGCATGTAACATTAATGCTTCATTTGCAACTTTACAAGGTTACAGCATTGAGAGGAATCACACAATCTCTTTTCTATGTATTGTTAGGGCTGATAGCATGTATTTTTTTCATCCAAATTTGTTTTTGTGTATATATATATATATATATATATATATACATTACTCACCATGAAATGGGGCTACTAAACAGCAAAAAAATAACTTAATTGTAAATAAGCCTGATACATTTGTCATTTGAACTTTAAACTCCTTTGGTGGAACTCAACATTATGACATGTTTCAAGAATAATATTTCCAAGAGATATAATGTACCCCTGAAAGTGTGGGAATATACCTTATCCTGACCACCAACATCCCAAACAGTGAAGCTAATGTTCTTGTATTCCACAGTCTCAACATTAAACCCTGATATCAAAAGGTCAAATCAGTTAAAAGGATTAGCATAGGAACATTGGCATATCTTGTGTACATAACTTGAAATTATGACATTTAGAATAGTATATGGGAAAAAAAAAGGAAAACATACCAATGGTAGGAATGGTAGTGACAATCTCTCCAAGCTTAAGCTTATACAAAATGGTAGTCTTACCAGCAGCATCGAGACCTACCATAAGAATTCGCATCTCTTTCTTGGCAAAAAGGCGACTGAAAAGTTTTGTGAAAGACAGCCCCATCTTCAAGGCTGATATATTAAACATGAAAAGAGGATCAGAAACAAACACAATCAAAATGCATATTTTTAGGTTAATATAAGCAGATCAAAAGATACAGAAGACACCTAAACAAATGGTGGTTGCTCTAATTGAACAAACAAAATAGAGGATCTAGAAAAAAAAATCATCATGCATAAAACAAAATGTAAGCTTTTCAGCAAAAAAAAGAAACCAGTTATTAATTAGATATAATGTTAATCAAAAAAAAAAAAAAAAATCGAATCAAGCCAAATACAATGTAGATAGATAGATAAATCAACAAGAACAATAGATGATAAAATCGAGGAATATCTAAGTAATACAACCTCAGATCTAAGATGAATAGATGATATTTCTGTCTTCGAAAACCAAATCAGATTAAAAAACACAACGATGATCTCGATTCAGATCTAAACAACAGATCTCTTTATCAATGATTTAGAATAATAATAATAATAATAATAATAATGGATTCGAAACCCTAACACAAACCTAGATCTGAAAGAAATGAGAAAGAAAGAGAGAGAAGAATGCGAGAGAAACAAGAAGAATACCTTAGACGAGAGATAGAAAGAAAAAAAGAAAAAAGGCAAATCTCTGAGAAGAGAAGAAGAGCTGTCTGTGTTCCAGTCCACCACTAAATTCCCGAAGAAATGAAGCCGGGTTTGTTTCTTTTTATAGAAAATTTCAGCTTGGAAAAAAGAATATTACCACCGCGTTATAACTACGCCTAACATCAATCATTTCCCTTGTGCTGTTGTACTGTTGTTAAACCTATACCTAAATCAATCTACCTCTTGCTCTTGCATTTGCAGGCCTTTTTCAACCCAACTTGTAATTTTGTGGACTTGGACTCTCTCAATTACATGGGTTGGTCTTGGTGATGCTCTTTTTGGCTTTGCAGTCATGCAGTCAGTGTCCACATGCTACATACAACATTTACTATACAACAAGTTGTTGAACCCGTGTTACGCACCGGGATTTGTGTTATTCAATAAAATGGAAAATTACCAAACATTTTTTAATGCTCTTCTCAACCTAAATTTGTAGAGATTTTATAATGACTTTATAAGTGATTTGTTGAACCGAGTTTTTTTTAATGCCCTTCTTAACCTAAATTTGTAGAGATTTATAATTAATATTTTTTGTATTTAGTATGGTTTTTATATATGAATTAAGGATTTTAAATAAAAGAAGAATTTAGTAGGAAAAAGAGATTTAGAATCAAGTTCTAAAGGGTTTTAAGGTTTCTATAAATCTCTCTTGACATGAAAGGTGGATTTCCTTTTTAACTACAACTGAGCTTCAATTGGGCTTAAAGTTGGACTTAAGTTCTATTCTCAAGTTGTTGAGAACACGCCACGTAGCACTTGTTAGGCTCCACTATTATATAGTATATAGATATAGATTTCCAAAAGTCTTTGTGATGACAACTTACAATTTCAAAACTAAATATGATTCAATAAAGCTGACCAGGGAAACCAATTGGGTGGCGGACTATCTTGCAAAGAATGGACTCTCTGGAATTCACCAACATTCGACTTTACAATCACAAAACTTGGAGCTGGAAATTTTGATATGGAAGGATGTTATTGGGGTGGCTCTACCACGGAAAATAAAACTTGACCCCTCCTAGTATCTACATGCTTTCTTTTTACTGTTTTTGAGTCTGTGTATGGTCTATACTTATATTGTGGGGTGGCGTGCGTGGTCTGTAATGAGTGTAAGTATCATATCTCGAAAACCCACCTACCGGGGAAAGTAGACGTAAGCAAAAGCTTAAAATACTCCCTAGATCAATATGTACACGGATAAGACAAAGCCAACGGACACGTGAGAGACACAAGCACAGTTGTTCTCCACTGTTTGACTAATAGTCAAACAAATGCAGAGAACACTAGGCTATAAGGTCATCCACGTGTCCAACATCCCCAGCCGTTGATTGAAAATGCAATCCAACGGTGGCGCACGGACCGACCAATCACCTATAAATAGAGGCAATCTCCAATCATTAGGTACGCTCTCTTGTCCCATCAGTCATTTCAGCTCCTCCACCTCACTCTAATGACTTGATCGTCGGAGTGTCAACACTGGTGCAAACACCGGTGGTTTTCTCTTCTGTGCAGGTTTCTCGGCGAAGCTCAGACATCTCCACGGGTTCCACGGAAGTACAGGTTCCAACGGAAATGGGACTACATAATTGGCGCTAGAAGAATCCTTGAACTATCCGCAATCACCTCCACGACAGTAATGGCTAGAACAACGACTCAAGGCACAATGACCCGTGCCCAGGAGCTACAAGCAATGTAGCAACGGATTCAACAGCTCGAGGAGCGCAACAGACAGGTACAGACCGCGAATTATCACTTCCAGCAGCAAGAGATCATTCGGGCACAAGAACATTGGCACTAGAGCAAGCTCTAGAGAACGCCAGAGAAAGGGGGGGCAATTCGGCTCCAACAAATCGACCGCCTCGTAGCTTCCGCAACAATCAACCTAACACTAGAAGAAATTCAGCACTCCAACGGAGTTCATGGTGACAGAAATCTCGCACCACCCAACGGTGCCAATCTTGTACAACCCAATGGTACCAATTCAACACCACCCAACGGTACCAACCCAGTACTCCCACCTCCACCACCATTGGAGCCTCATGATAACCCCTAACGTTATCAAGCAATCTGTTACAAGAGACCAACCTCCATGGCGAGTCTGCCACGATAAGGCAGCTTCAAAACAGCTTCAAGACCCCAATCAACCCGATAATGCGGTCATGCTCGCAATGATAAGACATCTTCAAGACAAGCTCAATGCAAAGGAGAAAACAACAATCGCTGACGACCTCCAGAAGTTGGAAAAGCGACCGTTGCATGCCCAGTGCTACAAGTTCGACTTCCCTAGCAAGTTTGTGCCACCAAAGTTCGACGTCTATGACGGCAACACAGACCTCGTTGACCACCTCCGTCACTTCAAAAATCAACTAGCAGTTTGGGAAGGCGGACAATACGATGGCATGCGGTGTCGTCTATTTCCAAGCAGCCTCAGTGTAAGCGCTATGGATTGGTTCCAGTCTTTGAAGGCTCAGAGAGCATTTACAACTTTTATGACCTAGAGAAAGCTTTTCTCTCTCAGTACCGACACCAGAGGCGAGAAGTGGCAGATATTTCAACACTTTTTTACCTTCGACAAGGTGACCACGAGTCCTTAAAATAGTTCACGACAAGGTTCAGAATCGAAGTCATACGCACGGGCGGGGTGAACGAGAAAGCAGCAATAGTCGCTTTCAGGAAAGGCTTGCGGCCAGACACCGTTGGCTATAACGACAAAATCTCCAAACAACTAAAGACCCTGACGAACCTTTACAACAGAGTTGACAAGAATATCAAGGTAGAAGACAACTTGGCTAGAATGCAGCCGCGAACACCAAAGCCGACAACGAACTTAGCCTCTGACACAAGAGGAAATCCTGGTGCTGAAAAATCTGCACACCTAAGGGATCCGGAAGCGAAGGGCAAAGACAAGCGCCTCGACGACAAGAAACCTCGCCGAGAAGATAAGAGATCTCCAGGCCGCCACTCCCCACCGAGGCGATTGTCACTGTGGGTGCAAAACTTTGATCCACAAACTCGAGATGTATATTGATTAATCAAACAGTTACAATGAAAGTTTTGTACAGACTGAGATGGGATGGGGGGTATACAATGAGACTGGACCTGACGAGGATCAGGCTGCCTACGTATCCAAGAAGATAAATCTTGGAATCAAGTCTCTGCTTCTACTAAGCTCTAATGGAGTTGCTCAGTGAAAGACTAGTAGTTCAGGAGGTTGAGAACTCCTGTATTTGTAGTAGACCGGAGGAGGCTGGCTCAACCACCCCTCCGGTTTTGACTCCATGAACTCAGGTAGTTCAACTGTGAAGATGTTTCCGCAGAGATAGCTTGCATGCTGCTGGGCAGTTATCCCTCGGTTTGAATCCCCTTTGACCAGGATGACTACCACGTGGCATCCTCTGATAGGCCCTGGTTCAACCTGGGTTTTCCTTTATCTTCTTCAGCGGGCTAGAACAATGGGTTCTGTTAGCCTGGAATCTTGCTGGACTTATCCAGTTGGTTGGAACTTGGATTGGACCAAGCTTAAAAACAAAGACTTGGGATTGACTCCTCGGACAGTCGGACCGGAGGCCCAATCTGCATTGCATACCCCCTGGCCAGGTCCTCTAGGCTTCTATGATAAGCCTTTGGATGAGTCTTTGTCGCTGCTGGACTTTACTGGGCCGGACCTGGCTCACCTGATTGAGGTGGGCCTGATTGATGTATGGGAGCCCACGGTTCAACTTCTTATACAGTAACCGGAGCTCCACCTGCTGATCGTGGACCATCCAGTGGGTCAAGATCCACAGAGCGTATGTGGACTTCTTGAGACCAGGTTGGGCCCTACCCGACAGCCCAAGTCTGGCTAGCTAATGCTCAGGTGCTCCCGGTTCAGTTTCTTATACAGCCACCGGTGACACCTGTCGGGTTTTTTTACCTAGGGTACACACAGTCACCTCCGCGCAAGCTACCACCTTTCAAGAGTTATATCCGCGAAGTCTTCCGGGCCATGCGCGACAGAAGATACTTTGAATTCCCCCCGACGAGGTGCACAAGAATTGACGACAAGCCATTCTGTGACTACACCGTGAGTACAGTCACCCAATCAAAGAATCTTACGCCTTCATGAAATTCCTAAACAAGCTGCACAAGCAGGGTCTTCTGAAAGAGTTCAAAGTCGAACAAAAGCCTGATGCCCCAATAGCGCAGCCACGTGTCCTCGACACTGTCAACATGATACTTGAAGGCTATGCTCTCAGGGGCGCCGCCTGAGCGCCGCTCAGCGCCACCTAGGCGCTATTTCTGGAGGGCGACGCTCCGCTAGGCAAGAACAACGCCTAAAACGCCTTGGGCCGCCTGGGTGGCGCCCAGGTCCAGCGCTCTATTCAGAGCGGCCCATTCAAACGCGCTCACGGCGGCCCAAACTTAAAAAAGCCCATTAAAAGTTAAGCTAAAAAAAAGAAAAAAAAACTTGCGTTCTCTCTCTAGTCTCTCTCACGCTCTCTCTAGTCTCATCTCTCCGGCTTTGCTGCTACTTCTTTCTCCGGCTCCGCTGCTGCTACTACTTCTAAATTCTAAATTCTAATCTTCTAAGTTTCTTCAAATCTTCCTAAATCTAATCTTCTTCTTCTTTAAATTTTTTTAATTTTTCAAATAAAATTTAAATCTTTTTCTTTTTTCAATTTAAACTGTAAATATTTGATTTGAAAAATTAAAACTGTAGATCTGATCGGAGCGTCGCCTGAGCGCCGAGCGGTGGAGGCGGTTCTCAGAAATCTGAGCGCCTGGCGCTCCGCTCCGCCTTTGACAACATAGCTTGAAGGTACTTGCCCATCGAAGAACGAATCGCGCAAAAAGCTCCGAACAGTTCACCGGGTCAACAACGGCCCAAAAGCACTAGACTCACCAATTGCCACCCCTATAATGCGCAACAGAAACAAAGTTCAACAGTTCGAACCAATCTTCATCTCCGACGAAGATCTCGAAGGTGTGGTAACCCTACATGACGACGCGTTGGTCATTACCATCACAATAGGTACTTGGAACGTCATGAAGGTCCTTGTTGACCCCGGGAGCAATGTCGGGATTCTATTTACACGAGGTCTTCATCAGATGAAACTCAATTCCACTCATTTGTCACCCGCCAAGGGAAATGTTTACGGTTTCAACGGAGGCTCCAACAGACCCTTGGGAGAGATAACTTTACCGGTAACGGCACACACAAAGACAGTCATGTCTAGGTTTGTAGTCGTCGAAGCACGGTCAGAGTACAATGCGTTGTTGGGTAGAGACTGGATGGATGCCATGAGGGCAGTACCGTCCACTTTTCATCAGAAAATACGTTTCCCAATAGATGACGATTAGTATGAGATCCGCAATAATCAAGCGCTATCACATACAACACACTTCGCAACAGTCAGCACATTGATGACTGACACCGAGGGCGACGAGTCACCGGGTTCTTCTACCCAATAGCAACTACAGAAAGAGGTTGACAAACAACAACTTATAATCCCTTATTCATGAACTGTGGAACCCACAGAGTCCGTCAACCTATCCAGACGGTGGTGAGCCACACATCACCAACATCGGAACATGTTTAAACAATGAGATCTGTAAACAGTTAATAGAATTCCTGCAACAGAACCAAGATGTGTTCGCATAGTCAATCGAAGACATGGAAGGTATTGATCCCAATATCTCTTGTCACAAGCTCAATGTGAGCACCAACGCTATACCGGTGGTCTAGAAGATACGGGCAATTCGGCCAACTCTCCAAACAGCCGTCCTCGCCGAGGTATACAAAATGGCCGAAGCAGGAGTGATCAAAGAAATAGAATACCCCGAGTGGGTCTCCAACATTGTCGTCGTTATGAAAAAAGAATGGAAAAGTTCGTGTCTGCATAGATTTCACAAATCTTAACCAAGCAGCCCCAAAGACATGTATGTCATGCCCAAAATCGACGAGTTGGTAGACCGAACCGCAGGATTCGCCCTCTTATCCTTCATGGATGGCTACTCATGGTACAACCAGATTCCACTGTATGAGCCGGACCAACCGAAAACAACATTCTATGACGACAACAAGACATTCTGTTACACAAAGATGTCGTTCGGTCTCAAAAACGTCAGTGCCACCTACCAGCGCTTAGTGGAATACATGTTTCACGGATTGTTGTGAAACACAGTGGAGGTTTACATTGATGACATGCTCGTCAAATCAAAAGAGGAGAATCACCATCTGGCAGATCTAAAGAAGGCATTCGAGATTCTCCGCCGGTACAAAATGAAGCTCAATCCAGAAAAATGCACTTTCGGTGTCACCTTCGGGAAATTCCTCGGCTACATCATCACCAAAAGAGGCATCGAGGTCAAAGAGGACCAAATCCGTGCACTAGCAGAGATGCCTTCACCAACACCGAAGAAACACATTCAGATCCTACAAGGACGTATCACTGCACTGGGAAGGTTCATCTCTCGGTCCACCGATAAGAGTTGACCAATCCTGAAGTTGTTGTGCAAAAGCATCTCCTTCAGATGGGATGACGAGTGTGAGCAAGCATTTCAGACATTGGAACGCTATCTTGCTCAACCGCCCATCCTATCTAAGTCAACACTTGGTGAAACTTTATACATATATCTTGCCGTATCTGAAGTCGCCGTCAGTATCGTTCTCACAAGACACGAGAGTAGCAAAGTAGCACTGGTCTACTTCTTAAGCAAAAAACTGACAGATCCAGAAACAAGGTATACACGAATTGAGAAATATGGTTTAGCCATGTTCTTCTCAGCCCAATGGCTCCGCCTATACTTCGAAGCCTACATCATGACTGTTGTCACAAATTTGCCTTTGAAACAAGTTGTACTCCAAATTGAAAAGGCGGGCCGTATGGAAAAATGGTCGATAACTCTCAGCAAGTACGAATACAGTTCGAGTCTCGAAAGGCGGAAAAATCCCAAGTCTATGCTGACTTCTTAGCCGACTTCCCGGTCGAGGATCTGACTTGGTCTTCGAACATCACTATATACACGGATCTCGTACAGAACGATGATCAAAGGACCCAAGACGACTGGAAAAGTATCACAGGCTGGCGTTTGTTCACAGACGGATCTGTCAGTGGAGACCAATTCACCGTATGCGTGGTCCTATTCACTCCAGAGAATACACGTGTAGAGTTGGCATAAAGGTTGAGATTCCCCGTTACAAATAATGAGGCCGAATATGAATCTATGCTTTCTGATCTACAGCTAGCCAAAATGTTCCATGTAACGGAGCTCACTATCTTCACTGATTCCAAGTTGGTGGCCGAACAAGTCAATGGAGGATACATGACACTCACCGGTAACATGTCCATTTATCTCAAACTCCTCCAAGATACTTTGGCAAGCTTTCAGTCGACAAGAGTCATTCACTTGCATCGTACTGAGAACCGACACGCAGATGCCTTGGCATACTTGGCCGCAATGATGGGCGACGAGGATGTTAGAACAATAACTTTGTCCAAACGTCAAGAGTCATTCCTCCACCAAAAGAGCCTAACAATGGTAACAACACACCTGGGGGCGTCTTGGATGGACCCAATTATGCTCTACTTACAGACTGGATCCCTCTGTGAGGACAGAGCCCAAACTAGAAGCATTTCCCAACAGGCGAAACGGTTCCTACTCATCAACAATGAGCTTTATCGGAAAACAATGGGTGAACCATGCCTAATGTGTGTCCATCCCAACAACATCATGCATGTAATTGCAAAAATACACAACGGAACCTGCGGTAACCATTCACCAGGCAAAGCAATGGCCCGCCGACTAATCCTACACAAATATTATTGGCCCACCATGTTAGCCGATTGCACGAGTTATGCTAAAAAATGCAAAGGATGTCAACTACAAGGTCGCCTAGTCCATGCACCGGCGGAAGAACTGCACAACATAAGCAAACCATGGCCTTTCTCCATGTGGGGCCTAGGCATCATTTGCAAACTTCCTAAATCAAGGATGAGCAAAGTATTCTTATTGGTGGCTACGAACTATTTCACTAAATGGATAGAGGTCGTACCCTTTCAACAAGTCAAGGAACAACAGGTCATTGACTTCATCTGGGAAAACATCATCTGTCGTTTCGGTCTGCCAAGAGCCATCATCACCAACAACAGACCACAGTTCCGAGGAGGACAAGTCGGGCAATACTTGGAGAAATATCGCATCAAGCAATTTTTCTCCACTCCAAATTACCCTCAAGGAAATGGACAAGCCGAAGCATCAAACAAGGCTATTTTGGAAGTTATCAAAAAGAAGCTAGAAGATAAGGGTACAAATTGGACTGAGCAGCTCCTGGAGGTACTATGGGCATACAGAACATCCCCACTCCGTTCTCACTGGCATACGAGATGGAAACTGTCATACCACCAAAGATGATTCAACCAACAACACGAACATGTGTGGTCGATCTCGGCATCAACGGCGACATAATCGAAAGAAAACTTGTCCTGGCCGACGAAATGCGGAATCGAGCTCAGACCAAGTTGGATCATTATCACTGACAGCTACACAAGCAATATGGGAAAAAGGTCAAGTCCAGAGTACTATCAGAAGGTGACTTGGTACTTCGGCGACAATACCCCCCTCCGGCAAAGTAGGGTTGGGCACGGTTCAGTTTTAGTCAAAACTTGCAACCGAACACCTAGTAGGTGTTTTGTAAAAGCTAAAACCGAAACCGAACCGAACCGGAAAAAATTTACTAAAACCGAAACATAACCGAACATGTGATTCGGTTTAGTTAACCGAATAAAACCGAACACCTAGTAGATAGGCTGGACTATTGGAGTGTTGGACAAATGGGCTGGACAAATGGAGAGATGGGCTGGACTGTATACAGAATTACATGATGGATTGGACTATATACAGAATTACATGTTCGGTTCGGTTTTGGGTGTTCGAAAATTTTCGAAACTGCAACCGAACACCCAAAGTAGGTGTTTTGCAAAATTAGAAACTGCAACCGAACATGTAAACACCTTATTTTCGGTTCGGTTTGCATGTTTCGGATCGGTTTTGCCCAACCCTACAACAAAGCTCAAACCAAATTGGGAAAGCCCCTACAAGGTAACACGTGTCGGTGTCAACGACGCGTACTATCTTAGCGAAATGGATGGAACTCCAGTTGACAAACCATGGAACATTATCAATCTAAAGAAATACTTTGTTTAAATTTTCGTGAGCTTTATTACTATGCATTTAAACGATAAATCAATATATATCTACTTTTGAAACAAAGTATTGAACAATTTACTACTTGTACATCCATTACGGGGTCAAACATCCCTCAATCATTACCTCTTTACTTACTGAAAAAAAGCCTCGTTACATCTGTGCCAAAAGAGTAACGAGTCGCTCTTCTGTACTTAGTGTATAAAGGAAGCCCGACCAGTGCGCACACGGGGGCGTTGACTAGTGGGTAGGAGTCCTAGCAAGACGGCAGTTAAAACCTCGCACTTACCCATGCGGTCTCGTCCCCCACGGGGGCTAGGCAACACCTGCGCCGTGGGATGCCTCGTCTAGAGAAGAACCTAAGGGTTATGTTTATTTAAAACTAAGAAAATTAGCAGTCGTGACGACGAGGCTAAAAGTACTAGATTACAAATTTCATGGATCAAATATAACAACATTCACATGTTAAAAATATCAAGGGTATTTAGCCAAATAACATAATATTAGAATATAAAATAAGTCTGCCGGTCCCCACAGACCGGGAATTCCATACTTAAACAAAAACAAGAGTATAAAAGGCCCACGGCCACAAGAACTAGTCCGCCGGTCCCCACAGACCAGAAATTCCAGACGTGCAACAAAATAAAGTATTAAAGGCCCACGGCCATGAAAAACATGCAAAATGTACTTTCCTCACAAAACACTCACTAGCAAGCTACTTTGGAGAAAGAGATTGAGTTGACGGATCAGGAGTTCCAGATAAGGCAAGAGTCATAATAGAGGTCGGAGCTAACGAAGTAGCGGCAGGCTTCGTAGTCATCTGCGCCCTGCGTTTCTACTTAGCCTTTTCAATACGGCACTCTGTCTCCTTCCTCATTGCGGAGTCGAACTCAGCCACCAAGGTGTCAAATTTGTTCTTCCAGTTGACCTTCACCTCGACAAGCTTTGTTTTTTGAGTTCAGACTCCCGCGCCTCAGTATCCAGAAGTGTCTTCCGAATAGCTTCGAGAGCCTCCTCTTTCTCCTGATCCTTCTCATTACCTAGCTTGTACAGAGCTCCGTTTTTTTCATCCTTCATCTCCTTGTACAGTTTCTCCAGCTCCCTTTGATTCAAATCCTGAAAGGCGGCAACCTGCTGCTTCAATGACTCACATTCTTTTTGGCTTGATTCGAGCTGTCCAGAAAGGTCAGGATGCTGACTCTGATCAATCGAGTCTTGATACTTGACAATCTCGGCTCTGGTAGAGTCACGTTCATCCCTGGCTAAGTTTCGTTCCTCCCGGAGGGATTTCACCTTTATCAAAGCTTGAGAATACCTATGGTTCACACCATAGCCAAGGGTCTTTGTCTGCACAAAGTAACGAAACATCAGTAACAGCCCGGTCCAAAGATAAAACAAAAACAAGTAAAACCACTTACAATGTATAGAGCAGTATCAAGGTCGTTCATCAATACCCATAGATCAGCTTTCTCTAGGAGCTCATAATCATAAGGCGTGATGCCTGAGTGGTTGGCACCGCCGGCAACTCCACCATCATTGAAGCCGGTGTCATCTACAGTGATCCATGTACCATCCAGCTCACATGGTATCGGATGCCAGAAAGGAGCTTGGACTACATTCCCACGGAATTTTTCTTCCGCAACAAGTTTTTCAAGAACTTCAGCCTCCGTTGCAGCCACTTCTTTCCCCTTAGCATCAGTACGCTGGCACTTGGCAACGTTTTCCTCAGGACTGTTGGAAACAAGCTCATCCCTCAAGGGGCTTACAATTGCATCATCATCAAGCAGATACACAAGGTCGTCGAGATCATCAGCGACAACGACACCAAAAGAAAAGTTAGGTTCCATTCTATGTTTCCTTTTTTGACGAGGCTGCAAGTCAGCAGAAGGATCCAATGGTTCAATCTCTTCTTCTGACTCTTCGCCGGATTGATCGGAGGCAACAATAAGATTCTTTCTTCTTCTGCTGGAGGAGGCAACAAATCTTTTTTTGAGTCTTCTTCTTTGAACGAAAATCACTCTCCTTTGGACCACCCTTCGGAACAAAAATCGGAGGTCTAGTCCTCCCTATCCGGATCCCTCGGGTCTCAACGGGTTGGTTGCCACTATTATCCGCGCCAGTAATGCTTTCAAGAAGGGTATAGTTGCTCGTCTTATCACCCTTCTCACCCTTACCAAGTATCAGATCAACAACAGAGTCGGTAGTCTCATCCAAAGTGCCGGTGTCTCCGTTTATAACTCCAAGACATAAAAATGAATCATAGAAGATAATGGGAAACAAAGCTAAGTTTCAAATCGTCGCATACCTCCAGTGTTGAACCAAGGATACTCAAGCCCAATGGTTGGCTCCTCAACATAACCCCCGAAATCTCTGCCAACAACTAACGGCAAATCAGGCCACTCCTTATCAAAGGTTCGTAAGGATCGAACAACAGGTCTCTTACGGGGTCTACTTAAAAAATGATAGTAATGATCAGGAGACTTCTTAGAATGACGCACACAATAGTGCTTACGGATGTCCATCAAGGTCACAGAGTACTTGGGATGCTCATTTATCTTGTTGAAACATCTCACGATCTTCCGGAAATTCCCGATGCCCTGACCAGGTGACATCCTATAAAAGTTTAGAACAACTTTGTCTAAGTCTGTCAACGAAAATCTTAGACCTGCATGGATTTGATGAGCCGTAACGATTATAGTCTCCGACCCAGCTACAGGGTCGAAATCATGGTATCTTAACGCATCAGAATAGTGAGCTAAGGTTACACGGGCTGGAATTGAATACACCTGAAGGAAAATATCTAACACGAGTCTCCACTCATAAAGGTTCGGATCAAACCTATCAAACCAGTACACAGAGCCACTAGTGCTTGTACCACCGACGTCCTTCTTCCCCGGAGGCCTCAGATTCGATCTTTCCTTCTTAAAATACTCTCGCCACTTCACTATTCCATAGGTTCTTGCTCCATCTTTTCAAGAAAGAAACGAGGGCGATGGAGTGTGTGCACCTTGAACACTGAGCAGTCTGACAAGGAAACAAAAACAACTAACGTAGAAACTTCCCTAGAATCAAACAGCAAAGGTTTCAAACAAAAACGAAAACCTTGACACCCTCAAACAATACCAAAACACGCTCAAAACCCCATTTCCAAAATTCATCAGAACTTAGAACAACCCCAATGGAAGAGAAAAAGGAAACCAACAAAAGAGCAGAATTTCGAACAGAAATACAAACAAAAATTCAGGTCGAAATCTAACAAAAGAAATTAAAGAAACTCCCCAAAGAAAGCAGAAGACCTCCAACACCTTCGAAGTATGATAAGATTCAGCAACACCAAAGTTCGAAAGCTTGACCAGAGTGCGTTAATGGCAGACCGGAGAGAAGAAGAAAAATGGATAAAAGAAAAACAAAGCAAAAAAAAAACATTTTATTACAGACATTCTCTCTCTCCCTCATCATTACTCTCATTAAACAAGGCAAACGCTTCGACTAACGCGGAGAATCGGCGGCGTTGTCTTTTCAGCAGTAAAAGTACACACCTTTTCGAGGCACACGTGACTTGCACGTGACCTCGCCTAATCGAAAACAGGCACGTGTAGACGGTCAAAGTTTCTCGTTGACTTCCACGTCAGCTTTTTCCGCCAAAATCATCGCCAATTCAAAAGCAAAAACTTCCAAGTTTGGATTCCTGAAGCGAGCAGTTGACATTCTCTGTGCCGTCTTGTCAGTAGACTCTGTGGCGGCGATGTAAGTATCATATCTCGAAAACCCACCTACCGTGGAAAGTAGACGTAAGCAAAAGCTTAAAATACTCCCTGGATCACTGGGTCCACGGATAAGACAAAGCCAACGGACATGTGAGAGGCACGAGCACAGCTATTCTCCACTGTTTGACTAACAGTCAAACAAGTGCAAAGAACACTAGGCTATAAGGCCATCCACGTGTCCAACATCCCCAGCCGTTGATTGAAAATGCAATCCAACGGTGCCGCATGGACCGACCAATCACCTATAAATAGGGGCAATGTCCAATCATTAGGTATGCTTTCTTGTCCCATTAGTCATTTCAGCTCCTCCAGCTCACTCTACTGACTTGATCGTCGGAGTGTCAACACCGGTGCAAACACCGGTGGTTTTCTCTTTTGTGCAGGTTTCCCGGCAAAGCTCAGACATCTCCACGTGTTCCACGAAAGTACAGGTTCCAATGGAAAAGGGACTACAATTAGAGAGTGTGTTGGCTTGCAGTTTTGTTTTAGTTTACTGCTTATATGGTCTGTACTGAACCTATCTGATGTCTAATATAATTGAGATGTTTTCAAGAAAAAAAAAATTTTAATTTCAACTAGGATTATCCTCTGTTCCAGACTTCCAGGTTCACAAGGTTACAAACAATCACTGACTTACTGTCTTCCCTTTACAAGGACCCTTATTACAGTATCTAAAAGAAGGAAGTGTAACATCATTGGCTTGATGTTTCTCATCTAAGAGTCAAATCAATTCAGGCATTCGGCCTTTGGATTAAATGCCCCCACAAAAAATATTGAAGCACATGAATAAAATTCTGAAGGTGAACAAGGCCTGAACAACCCCATTCAGATAATCCTCCATATTGCTAAACTCGATCAAGCCTCCTTCACAGATAATCTCTCTAGCAAAAGAAACAAAAAAAGATTGAAACAAATCAGTTGGAAAAAAAAATAAAATATATATATATATATATATATAAATAGTATGTTATTTTTTATTTAATACTAAACGGATTTGTCTGCGCATCAGCAGAAAGAGCGCATACCCTGTCAATCGTCCTCAGAATAATTCAAAACCAAGAATTTCCGATATTTGACAGATGTTTTCTTAATATTGTGCTTCGTACTTAATAGATAGTCATTTCTTAATTTGTCGCCAGTTTAAGCATTTGAATAATACATTGTTTTGTCACAGAGGAGAAATAGAAATAAACATACTTATCAACTCATAGGTAACCATCATTGTAGTCCCGTAGAGTGACATATTTAAGAAACGAGGTCCAAATCCTCTATATAAGCCCCTCCACCCTTCTTCTTTAAGGAGTGTATTTGCCGTTTTGATAACAGATGGTCTACCAGTTCCATAATCATCCATCACCTATGGAGTCAAAGAGAAAACATATATGACACACGGATATGAATAAAATTAATTGAACCTTCACATTAAGAAAAAGTAAGATGAATGAGTTGGGTCAGGGCGTCAGAGAATGTGTTGGACAGATGTGTTCATATATAAAAAAGAGATTTATAATAGAAAGTGCCTTTGTACATAAAAAGTGACAACATCAGTAAAGCAACCACTCTGTGGTTGAATGGGGAAAGCAGCGAGAACAATCATCTAATATAAATAACAATATATTCACCTGAAGCCGCGTCTTGATTGTATCTATGGGAGTAGTGATAACTGAATTACTGGCAGCAGCCACCATTCCCGCAGTAGCTTGAACTGTAACCATCTCCATGTTGGAAGGTTTATCAACATCATTTTGATAGCCCAACCTCCTAATTACACAAGTCAATTTAGGATATTCTCCTGACAGTCTAAAAGCAATGAAATAGCATGCATGTAATAAAGATGGAATCAGTCTATACATACCTCCAGATGACATGTTGAGTTGCACCATAGGCACCCCACCAAAGTGCGGACGCTGGGGATTGGGTCACAGCTGTTAATCCAAAGCCTCTATACAAACCACGAAACCCCTCGACCCGTATCACTTTTTTAACAACATCAAATGTCCCATTGCAGACTATAGTCCCTGGAAGGCCTTGGACAATTAGCCTCTGGCAAATCTGAGAAAGTAAAATACAACATGCACAACTTGTACAGCTTAAGTTTTATGAAAATTCAACAAAGAGTGTGTTGAACGGCTTCAAAATAGGAATTCTTAATTTGCTATGTTTTCACTTGTTTATCATGTTTTATTAAATAGAGTAAAATTAAATACGCAAGAAATAGAGGACTTACCACATCCAAAGGCACATAGTAAACACAAGAGACTAGATTTGAAATCATGCCAGCCACTCCATTTGCAATACCAACACGCGTGGCTTCAGGCATATCCATATGTTTAGTGTACTTTAGCATAATGTCTTTTGACACCTCAAGTGATGTTAAAGCCAAAACCCTTCCTGGCAAAGACCCAATCGCGCTTGTACCAAATCCCCTAAAAATTCCAGGGATACCATCACTTCTCCATATATGCTTAAATACTGGCATGCCTCGCATGTGGCCATATCCTGATTCAGCTACTTGCATTCTAGTCTTTACAACATGCATGGGATGTAATAGTGCTTGCTGAGCAGTAAAGAGGAAAGCTCCAATGACATGAAATCTTGTCTTGTTCAACCTTACTCAAGGATAAGGTAAATGAGAGTTAGTTCAGCTTCTAGTCTAAGCATATGAAAGCCATTTGCAACAAGACATATCACATGCCCACAACAGATGCTGCAATCGACAAATAAACATACGGTTCTTATCATGACCCATATTTGGAAATAAGTCAATAATGATAGAAGCCATTTGCATCCTTATAATTAAAGTCCGATTTTCAGAAAACCAGCAATCATCTTTCTTTACTAATATGATCATTGACAACTTAAATAAACTGGTGAATGGCCTAAGTCCTAATTTCTCTCTGTATAGCCTACTAATGATCTCAACTCTGGTAAATTATGCTACACTAATAAGGTCTATTAGTTTGTATCTCTCAACCAACATGCTAACATTGACCCACTAGGCATATGGCCAAAGGGATCAACTCATAATCCTCACAGTTGGAAACCAATGTTAATTGTCTTTTTACTTATTAAGTTATTATCTACTAAAACCGTTGATACTGCCATAAATCTTACTAGCCAAAAAAAAAAAAAAAAAGCCTTTCAAATTCACTCGCAGAGATGTATGGAAATTAATAAGAGGTAATTGCACTTTTGAAAGGAAAAAATAACTTCTAACTTTTGAGCAGGTTTTCCAAGAAAAATCAAAACTCACATGTTTTTTTTTTCCCTACGTGATAAAATGATCAATAGTGAATACATGTTCCAGTGATCAATGGAATTGAGATTGCCAAAAAATATGAATAATAATCAAGAGCACTACAATATCAAGAGCAAAGTGGCAGCTGTCTCATCTTTTGATTCTTTTCAGATAAAGTACACCTACAGAGAATGAAACCGAGGAGCAGATGATTGTCTTGCGATGTACTATGGCACCCCTGATAATAGGCCCACATTCTTTGTACCTCCTTGAGATGAACACTTACATAGCATTGTGTGTGCTGATGCCTCTGGCAAAATTGACGCAAGAGATTGAAATTTAATACAGTTCAGGGTCTGCCCAACCCTTAGTGCTTCAGAAAAAAATATTACTGACAATCATGTCTTTTGTCGTCTATCTAACATAAAAAATTTCCAACTATATCAGCACACTGTCTTCATAATGATTCCCTTCTGTGCTTATGATAACAGAATTACTAATTTCAGCATTTATGTGAAGGAAACCCCATTCACTAATTAAACTCAAAACACGAAACTGCATCTCACAAATTTCACCAGCAACTAAAGTCTAAATATCAACGCGAATTGTTCCTATTTCCTACCCACTTCTAAAGAAAATGATTAACACTAAATCCAAACATGCAAAAACACCTAAAGTATGGAAATAAGCATAATGCCTACATTTAAAAAGTACATCTTTCGAATTGTAATTAACCCATTTGAAAATCCTGGAAAATTTTGCAAGCTCAGCTCTGAAAAGATCCTTGAGAAATAAAGTATCATGTCCCGATTGATGTCGGTTTCTGAGAAAGCAAATATTGCAGCTGCAGCCTCAGCTTCCACCGCCATGAATTTTGCGTCACGTTTTTTTTAGGTTGGTGTTTATGTTGTTTACAACTCTGTGTTGTGCTACGCTGGGCTAGTATATGGTGCCTTCTATCAGGGAGAATACTAAAGAAGAAGGTTCCAGTATGATTATGACTTGAAAGAAGGCTCCACTACTACTAAACACAAAAGTCTCAAATTTTGAACATAGGGACAACTGGACAAGGCCAAAGCCAAAAGTACAAGGAGTTAGGTATCCATTATTAGGTTACTCCAACATGGCAGATTGGCCTATTTGTATTGTCAACTCTAGTAGATTATACTAAACACTACTAAGGTGTCATGTAATATATCACTCATCTCTCAACTAACATGCTCAGATTGACCCATTAGTATATTACAGCCAGAGACATCAACTCATAATTCTGATTGTTCGAAACAACATTTTTTCTTATATACTAAAATCGGTGATACTACTAAAAAATCATACTGGCCAAAGAGAAACAAACATTTTAAATTCAGTGAGGATAGATGTTTGGAAATTAATGTTTGGTTATAAAAATGATTTTTGAGTACCTTTCCAGGAATATTCAATGAAAGACTCAACTGAAATTTATTTATTTTTGTTTGAAATCATAAACAGATCAATACTGAATATATTTTCCTCTGATGAATGGAATGGAATGAAGATCCCCCAATGTATTATTGTCGGTCTATCGAAGTATCCAACATATAAATTTCCATTATACACCAGTCACCAGCACAGCACAGCACCCTGTCTTAACAATGATTTACATCACACAAATTTCACCAGAATACAAAAGAAGAGATTCACCAACTAAATTTCTCCTACACACTTGTTAAAAAGCTGATTAACACTAAAACCCCAAAAACACCTGAATACGTATATTGTTAACAACTATGGAAACAAACCTAGCTAATTGCCCACAAATAAAATCATTTATTTACTAATTAAATTGAAATGAACCATTTCAAATTAATGAAAAAATTATAAGCTCTACTACTAGTTTACTGTAAAAAAAAAAATACTTGAGAAGAAGAAAGGAAATGGAAGAAAGAAAGAAACCTGTCCCAATTGATGTCGGTTTCTGAGAGAGCAAAATTTGCAGTTGCAGCTTCAGCTTCCACCGCCATGGCAGTGTGCTGTTGCTGGTATGTACTAGAAAGGGGATATTGAAGAAGAAGAACAACAACAACAACAAGTGGTTGATTTAAATCTGAGAGAAGGTTCTCCAGGCTTCCTTGTAGGCTTCTAGTTTCAAGTTTCAAGTTTCAAGTTTCGACTTTCTTCTCCTAGTCTGTAGTCTTCTACTTCAACTGCGCACAAAATAAAAAAAATATTTAAATACTGTAGAGGTGCCAAAGTCAAGGTCAAAGGTGGATTATTATTACGATAATATACTTCAACAATGATAGTATGATAGATTAAAACATATATATATATAAAATTATAAATGAAATGAAAACTGATTTTACAATGTTCCCGACCCTTTGCTTCTTCTTCAACCTTGTTTTTTAATTAGGATAGTATCCATAATTCCATATTCAATTGTTTTCCTACTAGTACTACATATTTTGATTGATTGTTCAATTGTTGTTTGAGAACTCGATGCTGAAGATATCGTGGTGGTAACCCTACATGCATCCTGTGACTGACTAGGCATTAGTTGTGATATTAGTTGGTAACCAATTAGCTAGTTGGTTGGTTTATATTTAGTAGAATTGAACAATAAACCATCCTGATTCCTTCCTGCCTTTGTGTGGGGAATTTTGTTACGCGCAGCAGTGCATATTGAAGCTTTTGTTGAGGCCTAGTAGCCCCGCTAGTAAGTACATTTTGAAGTGAAAAGGACTGTTTATCGATCAGTTTATGTAATTAATGGGTGTCAAACAGCTTACATCCTCGATCTAGTTCGGTATTCGGTCTCTAATCTCTATAACACACAATTTATTTTTTTTTCACTGTTACATTAATTATTATTTTCATTTTCAATTAAAATCTATGAATTGATTGTATCCACAAACCAAGTTCCAACATCATGTTTACAGTTTACCTGATCTGTCTTTTTAAATCGAATCAGACTAATAATACTTAGGAATTAGGATATACTTTTTTCGCATTTTATTCAAAAAAATATAAAAGAAACAGTATAACTTTTTATCAAGAGATTGAGAGCTAAACAGACCAAAACATACAACAACACTTCCATTATGATTTCTTCTTTTGGTCAGTTTTATGAAAATATTTAAGCAGGACATGTTATATTCATCTCCTCTGACATCCATCCAAAAGAGTAATATATATAATCAATGGAATGCTGACCATCTTTTCCATACTTCACTTGGTTGCATTGTAAAGAGTTTCACTTGGAATACACAGGCAATTCCATTTCACCTTTATATGCACTTTTCATTCCTTCTCCCAGGCTCATTTCATCTATGCTTGTTTGCTGGTCCATCTCCTTATCTTTGCCCCATAGAACAGCATAAAGCCCCACAACTATCAAGGCAGATCCCACAGCACTGCAACAAGCCAACAATGAACAGCAAAAGAAAGTAAAATTTATCAACATATACATAAAGGCTAGTCAATCCTTTGACTATATATGAATTGTAAAATCTTCGCGCTCTTCTAATGATCGACTACTGAAGCATGAGAATCAAATTTAACTTACGATCCCACGTATATCTTTTCATCTAGTAGTGCCCAACTGGCTACAGCGACAATTACAAGCATTAGTGGGCTGAACATGGAGACATATAAAGGTCCTCTTTTCTGGATACACCATGACATTAGACAAAATGCAAGTGCAGATCCAATAGCTCCCTGAATAACCATAAAAAAACAGGTGAATTTTTTTCCATAAAACAACTAATGGTCAATTCTTTAGACATGGCTGCAACATTATGGTCTTACACAGTAGATCGATGCAATGAGCCTTATGTTGGAAGCCAGAGACCATTCTTTAATATGTCGTTCCTCAAATGCTCCTATGACTAAACACTGGATGCTCGCCATGAAACACATCAAAGCAGAACTTGTATAAGGAGCTGAAAAAGCCTTGCTCATTTTTGTCTGAACACATCAAACAAGAAGAATTGGATGTGAGCACTGGCCAGTGGGACTACATAATATAAGCATCATAACTCATTAGTAAACGAAACGATAATGATTGAAGTTTAATGCTTACTTGAACAATAAACCATCCTGCCCAAGCTATGCAACTTGCAACTATAAGTAAAGGGCCCAAAAATGTATTTTCCTCGTTGCTTGAATTCCTCTGTCTAATGTTCTCTGCATACCTCCAATGAATACTTGATTCCCCTATGTTTATAAGACTTCCTTTGTAAAAGGACATAAGCATGGCACCACCAACACACAGTGATGTGCCTAGAACTTTAGCCTGCCCTGACTTTCTTTTTATCCCAACTGTCTCCATGCTATAAAATTCAGTAAACAATTAATCCATTTATCTATCAATAAAGTAATTAATAATGAAAATAAAACTGTAAAGTTTTACTTAAGAAGATTGTAATACCCAAAGGGAAGAGCCATGACAAAAGTGATTGCTGGTAATAAATTGTTCAATGCACATGCGATAGTTGGAGTCGAATATTTAAGGCCAACAAAATACAAGCACTGGTTTAAGGTAGCCCTACACATTCAATGAAGAATCATACAAGAATATGAATACTCTGACAAAGAATAAGAATAGCATCTAATTATAGCAGTCAAAGAAAACGCCAAAACGAACGTGCCGTGCTCACCCCAATATGGAAGATATGAAAATTTGGAAGAGGATGTGTTTAGTAATCTTTGGCATTGTTTTCCTGCAAAAGATAAAAATTACAAGCTCAGAAATGATATTTCGCTTAATGTAGTTTGCAAAAACCATCAGCGTTGTTTTCTCTTTCTGCTAAATCAAGAAAGCATGGGAAAAAGAACATCCTAAAATTTCCGGATTTTTCTTAATTTATTGTACAAGTTTGATAACATGATTGAAAATGCTCTGCTATAGCTCAAATATATATGTACCAGAAGTCGCGATCCAGTTCATTGGTCCATGTGAGCCAACTAAAGCAAACTAAACAAGAAAGAACTCATTTGATGGAAAGACTAGCTAGCTTGAAGAACTATAACCAAGATGATCGAAAACTAAAACTGAAGAAACATGCATATTGACTACGGAATTATATATATTTGAACAAGATTTTAAAGCTAAATAATTATAATTAAGTTGTTGATCAAGAAATCTCTAAATAAACCAAGAATGAGTTAGTAGTTAGTACCATTCAAGGAAATAAGCAAATGGAATGATAATAATGGTGGCAAAGATTTGTCTGTAAGCAACCATAACAAAAGGATTCATGCCAGAATCCAAAGCTAGCTTTGAAATTATGTTCATTCCAGCATAACCTACTTGAACTAATACCATAGATAAAAATGGCAACAAGTCTGCTCCCATGATCGATCTTCTCTTCTTTCTCTCTTTCTCTTTGAAGATGTGAATGTGATTATAGCATATAGTTGAAAGAAAGAAAGAGAGAGAGAGAGAGAGAGAGAGAGAGAGAGAGAGAGAGAGAGAGAGAGGGAGAGAGAGAGAGAGAGAGAGAGAGAGAGAGAGAGAGAGAGAGAGAGAGAGAGATGAGAGAAATGCAAGAGAACCGGCCTCAAGAGAAGAAAGAAAGTAATTACTAGCTAGCTAGGTTGTTAGAAAAAGAAAGAGATTAAGGGAAGTATATATAGCTAGCTAGGGTGATGAAGTGCAGAATAGAAAGAGGTGACGCAAATCCTTGTTGGAGTAACAGAAAGTCCAATTTCACTTTCCTTTACAAATTTTGAAACCGTCAGGTTTCTTGCACTACCTAGGCTTCTCTCTTGCATGAAAGACAAGTGCTTTGTGTGTTCTCTCACTCTGCTTTTTTTTTTTTTTTTTCTCTCTCTCTCTCTTCACTTTTCCATTAATACCCCTACCCTTTTTTATTTCAAACTTGTATGTACTGTACAAACATATATTGTTGGTCTGTTGGATCATTTGAAGCTAGGTCCAGGGCATTTTTAGTACCTTTACAGTTTACAGTACTAGCTCAAAATGCTTTGCAAGAGATACCAATTAAGGGTAAAATTGTGTTAGGATGTTCATACAACCTAATCATATGTTGATTGACATTAAAATGTAACTAACCTATGGTATATAATATCATTTGGGATTTTGGGTCATGCATGGTTGAACTTGAACCATTATTAGTAGTAAGAGCATTTCCAATTCCATCTAATAGTGTGAACTTAAATTGCAATGCAATATGGTTTGAGACAAATTAAGGTGAATTGCAGATGTGATCTTCCCCATATATTGCAAATTGCAAATTGCAAATGCATGCTTCATTAATGAAAATATTATATGCATGATGAGGGTACCGTATAGTTTAAGTAGACAAATAAACTAGAATCAATATATGGACGAATGGTGGTTCTCCTCTAGTCCTTGTTGGACATGGATAGCATTTACATGCTCGATTATGGAAAACAATCAATAGCTGTTTGTCATTTATCCTATGAATTCCATTTCAATTCAATCAACACATATCAACGTTAACACTTTTTGGTGGGCGCAATGGAAGCTCTAGATAGAAATTCATTCATTAAATGGCATCAAAATGTAACTTTCCATTTAAATTTGATTTGATATGATATGAATGATGCATAAATGAAACAAAATTAGACACGTAAATGGTGTAACTGTGTAAGTACACCTCATGTACATACAGCCACCAACCTTTTTACACAATAATTTTGAATTATTGATATTTGTGTTGTGTAGGAGCTTAACATGACGTTTTGTAATTGCAAATGATATGTATTTAATTTGCTGGTGATGGTTTAATTAATTGATTGGTTTATTGTTTTTTCCTTGTCTTCCACTAAGGTATGTTTTTCTAAAAAATAAAATAAAAACAAAACTCACCATTTTCCTTCTTTCTCTAATACCATATTCCAAAAACAATACATTTAACTGGCCATGAATCTTTTACATTTCCTTTACTTCTTATCATTTTTTTAAAATAATAATTTTATCGCAAATTTTAGAACTACTTTTATAGGGGAAATGAAGAACCTTGGCCAGCTTAAAAAATTAACCAAGTACATTTTAATTAATATAAATATAAATTATTGGTTGTAGAAGCCTATTATGTTTGCATATCTAAAACCGTGAGTAAATTCATCCGTGACTCAGTGAGGAAATTAAATAGAACATCACTTAATATTAAGTTTGAGCGGCACGACAAGTTAAGCATGCATTTCAATTAATCATTCCCATATAATAGCTGGAAATGAATGTGTTTATAACCAAAACAGGTTCTAATATATCCACAACCTATAAGGGAAATAGTAGGGACTAGGGAATGATTGATTGCTATATCAAACTCCCAATCCCCCCCAATAAAGTGCAAGTCCTAAATGTAGTAGATTTGTTGCTGCTGTGCTGAGTCATTTAGTGGAATTCTGGGGCACGCAAAGTGGTTTCCAATTAATAATCTGATGGATATATCAGCTCAATCATATAACTATATTGGTTGATGAGTATTACATGCATACATTATTTGATAATACAAGTAATAACAACAAAAAAAAACAAACTTCATCATAAGATCGGATGATGTCTTGGTAACAATCTTTAAGAAAAAAAAAAAATCTTCATCATAAGATTACAGAACGATCATTCACTTTCTAAATAAAATAGAGAATAAAACCAAAACTAAAACGTCCATGCGTGTCTTCTTTCTCCTTTTGAAACTTTAACGCTCTCTTTGCATGTTAATTCTCCTAATTTCCTTGAAAATCTAATCATCACTAGTGCACTATGTCTACTTATATATTTAGCTTCTTAATTACTGCATAAGCATAATTAGGTTTTGGTTCAGTGAACCAAAAACCAAACAAAACATAGAGTATGAATGAACTCTTTTGAGTGAAGCAGTTAAAGATATCATTGTTTTCATGCAAAACAAATGGATGGGAGATCAAGACATGTGCTGCTTTAATAGTTTTATTAGGACTTAGCCCTTAGGTGACGAGAATCCAGGTTTTTAGGATCCTTGTAACATTCCACAAATAATGAAAAAGAGTACATCACGTTTATCATCAGCCTATGTGGCTATGTTTTGTTTCATACATGAAAATGCATGCACATTACCAGCATAAAAAGACAGCAAATATACTAAAGTTGTAACGTCAAAAAAGTTGAAGAACAATGACAACATTCCATGTTGACAATGCTGTGCATCATATCTATATATCATTTATGTAAGCTATACTGTTGTTTTTTGGAAATATCAGATAATACTCGCACAAATAAGAGCTTGTGTTAGATCGGTGGGAAATTAATGTCAAAATATATCCCAGAGGACCACCTTTGAGTGCTACTGGGGCAAGAGCTGGAGTCGGAGGGTGCACAAGAGGGTGTACCGTACGTAGGAAAATTCTTTATCAATGTTATGTGCACAAATAAATTTTAGATGCAGACAACTTTAATAGGGCCAATTGCGTGCTTCAAATAGCGCATTAACTATAGCTATTACTACTTGAAATCGACAGAGTTCTACAACTTTAATGGGCATATAATTGAATAGTCTCCCATCCCTTTCTGTTATTTTGCGTCTTCCACTACCTGATATTTAAACAAAATAAAAGTGGTACCAAGATGCACACCTCCGAGATCTTGAGATCTTTACAGCGGAGTAGGAGTGGAAGAACAGGCTTACATATCAAAAGGAACTCAAACTGTTGTACTGAACACATCAGAACGTCCACCTGTCATTCGTTCAGCTTTCTCCCCACGCTCTCCTGATCAGTATTACATCATAGTCATAGGTAAAATTAATTGAATATTTCATTCTCAGAAACAATGGGGGAAAAAAAAATTAGTGCTGACAAAAATGGCTAAACCGCAACTCTTATAAGACTATTGGTACCTGTGCGAATTCGTATGACATCCGAAACAGGCATCACTGCAAAAAAGATCATTTCCTTAGACTTTTGATAAAGATATGGACATACACGAACGAGCCCAAACTGGAAATAATCTATTGTTGAGTACTTTTCATTGAAATTACCTTTTCTTCACAGTGAACCACAATATCAGTTCACTGAAACTACTGAAAACTTTGAAAGTTCATTAGAGTTAAAGCACCAGAGATGGTCCACAAGAAATTCCAGCACAATTTCTAATAAAACTGATTGTTAAATTAATCCTAATTAAGAACTTAATTAGATTCTTACAGAAAATCTTTCCATCACCAATCTCCCCAGTTCGTGCTTCCTCAATTATCTTCTCAATCACTGCTTCGACCTAGATGATAACATAAACACATGAAACTGATTGTTATACAAGATATAAACCCTTATGTTACACGTGATATAAAGAATATGCAGTTACAAAAGGTCATAACAATGAAGCACAAAAATCTCTTACAGACCCAAATTACCTACAACTTTATATGGGTCGTTTATAATAGTTGTTCGAAAATCCACTTGGGCACACACCTGTTCTTTGGTCACCACAATCTCCATCTTAACTTTAGCTACAAACTTATCTTCAGAAAATTCAGAACCTACGAAACAAACAAGAAAAGTAATAAAAGGTGACCTTTCTTAAGCAAAAACAAGCAAGCATGCAAGAAATGTTAAGTAAAATATCACAACACATTTAGTGTATTGTATAGACAAAGTAAAGAGAAGGCAGGGAACACATGCAACACAGAAGAAGTAAGAACCTTGAAGCTCTCCCTTGACGACTGTTTAAAATTCCCAGTTTAAATTTCTCATTCCCTTTCTTTTTCACTCATTTCCAATGATAACGCATAGATGACTAGCAAAAGTTTCAGCGCAATAGAACGTTGTAGAGTTCTTTCTATGAGAACTCCACCTCTAAGATTACTGTGAATAAAGCAGGTGCCAGTTGGGCTCAACTGGTAAAACCTCTGGGTGAAGATACCAGAGGTCTGGGGTTCGAATCCCGCCAGCATTACCGAGTTACTGGTCTCATTAAAAACAGGCTTACCAAACCATTTTTCTCATCAAAAGAATAAAGCATTATAGTAAACGAAAGTGCTTTTTCTTGACCAAAAACAAGTAAATGTGCCCAACATAAAGGATAATCAGCAGAAGAATGAATTGTCTGTCCCGTCTCTCTGTCAACTAGGCTCGATTGTCAATTATCAGTTTAAATTGAGACCCGTTGACTGGTTGCAAATTTGCAATCAGAATATACTTTACAATGAAGCATTAATGGAACAATATAGCTAATCAAAGGGGAAGAAAGGAAAACATGCAATGTTGAATAGCATTTGATGTTTAGGATCCTCCATTGACCTTTCAATTTCCTTTGTTTTCACTTATTTGCAATGTAAACACACATAATACTTTTAAATATTGCAGTGTGATGGACTTTCTTTGATTAAATTTATGCACTCAACCGAATGAAGCACTATAGCCAACAAAAGGTGTCTTGTCCATATTTCAAAATGCCGACATATTTCGCAAAATTTCAGCGGAATATGCCCTTTTTTTTTTGAGAATCGGCATTGTAAATTCCTGGAATATCCGAGAATATTCCCGAGATTTCAGGTGACATATTTGTTTCGAGGGTCAGAACATCGGAATATACCGTTTTTTCTGAATCTGAAATTTCGCCCGGATTCGGAATTTTAAACTATGGTCTTGTCTAAAGAAAATACAACCAAGTGGGTGAGAAGTTTTAGTAAGGATAATCAGCAGAAGAGATGTCAGTTAAAGCTTTTTTTATATATATATATATACACCAAATGGTATTTTATTAAATTGAAAG
The DNA here is from genome assembly GCA_023053565.1 of Aquilegia eximia. Classification (NCBI taxonomy): domain Eukaryota; kingdom Viridiplantae; phylum Streptophyta; class Magnoliopsida; order Ranunculales; family Ranunculaceae; genus Aquilegia; species Aquilegia eximia. The sequence goes on from JALIGU010000003.1 coordinate 25,390,301, forward strand.
AGAATTACATCCTATGTATACAAGCACCATCTCATGTACACAACAATTTACAGTACAACAGGGACCCCTCGATACATTTTACGATCTCAGCTCAAGCTACTCACACATCCCAGCTTATTACAAAGTCCTGAAAGGACACCCCTTTGAATGGTAATGCTTCCCTAGACCATGTAAAGCCAGGAAGGATACTTTATAACACCCTTCAACTGGTTGCCATGAGAAGATACTTTAGAGCATGTAATGCACCATTAGCATGAAAGCATTAACACCCTTCTCTAAGATTGTTGCACTTAATTGAGCGACACTTTACATTCAATAACAGGTGTGGTTACAAAACACACAAATCCGAGAAGTTATAGGTGGGATAATTAGCAACATACTATTGTCTATCATTTAATTGGGTTATTTAGCAATGTCCCCCACATTTTTTCTAGAAATGGCAATTCCTCACTTAAGACCAAAATACCCATGTTATGAAAGTGTGGTATGACTTTTTAGAGGGGGGTTTTGCTCAGAACTAGGAGGTATCACAAGAATTTTAGCAATGTAAGGTGCAGCCATTTCCACACAAAAAAATAGAAAAAAAAAAAAAAAATGGTAATCTAAGGGGCATTGCTAATAATAACCATTCAAAATAATGATTGACTACATGTCCACATGTTGCTATATGAACTCCATGAACTAGTTGGCATGAGAAAAGAAAATATAGTTATAAAGCATTTAATGCACCACACCACATAGCTAGATTGCCAGGGAGGCATGCAAGTACAAAACCTCAATGGCTGGTTAGGATAATCTTCCCATTTCCTTTCTCAAAGTTGACAAAGACAACACACAAAATTGCAGCGTGGTATAGTTCCTTCTATTAGAACTCCACATCTTATATCAATGCACATAACGGAATTAAATATTGTGAATATATCTACAAAAATAATACTTACCAGCCTGCCTTTCTGTTGACCCACCCTGGGCACCAAAGCCTCGAACATCAGAAACTGTAACACCACGTATGCCCATCTTCAACAGACCCTATATTTTTACAAAGAAAAAACAATTATAAATTCATATAAAATTGGGGAGAAACCATAACATGGTGTGCCAGAGATATTGCTATTGACATGTTGAAAACATTATTAGTTTCCTCTAACTTATACTGCGGAAAATATGGTGTGTAAGAGGTACTACTAGTACAATATCACTCCTAGTTTTCCATTTACTACAGATTTCAATGATTCCTAAGATTCTACAACTTGAAACTGTACTTTGAAATTTAAACAACAACCTAACTTGTCAAAATTATATATGACTCATGTGTATAAATTTAGGAATTTTAGTAACTTATCAGGAAAAAGTCAAAGTCACTCACATAAGATATATAATGCTGAAGGTCCTGACAAGAAATTAATAAAAGAGGTTTGGGTGACTTCAAAGTCACTCACATAAGAGCACTGAAACCATGTTTTGGGAATAATAGTAACAGTGAAGTTGAATGAACAAACTAAGGCATGAAGCACAATCATATAGAAGTTGAAGAGACAAAAGAAGCTTTTCTAAAGCACTTTAATGCTTTCTCCCAAGTTTGAGATCATGGGAAACAGTAGGCACTTTGATGACAAATATTTATACGAAGAAAATAGCATCTATTTTCTGGCAATGTAATTCATCAAACATAGCAAGTTGTAGAATGACGGTCGTAAACACAAAATGGAGCATATCAATGCACATACACTCTTAATCAGCTCAACCAAGTAATCAAAGAACGTCTCCCAGCTTTCACTGTTAAAATTTCACAGGAAGATAAGCAGTCATAACTCCTGACTCATGATGGTCTCCTTTTATAACAAACAAACAGCATTTACATTCAAATGATAGTGTGTTCCTTCTTCCTTGTTTAGCGCTCAAAGCCTCAAAGCAAAATTTATCCTAAAGGTACTACTAGTAAGACCTTTCCCAATTAACAAGGCAACTTTCTATAACATCTGTAAGACCTGTGAATGGAATCTCAAATTTTGACTTCTAGTTAAATCTTTTGCATTCTCTTAAAACACAAGGATTTCAATATTTTGAACTCAACACTCATCAATATAGCATTCCGTAAATACACAACTATTTCAAACTTTTGTTCTCAATACTCGTTAATATAGCAATGTAAATTTGCATTCAATAAGGTTTTAGTACTATGATAGAAATTGACATATAATAGATTGGTTTTGGTTTTAAGTTATTATGTCAAAATAAGAATGTAATTGCTAGTCATTCATCAGTATAAAACAAAGTGAAATGAAAATAGTCTAATGACAAAACTGCAGAGGCAAAACGTTTCGAGTCATATAAAGCTGTGGTGCATAGATCACACGATAAATTAACTGTATCTCGATCCCATAAAAAACTCGATTATTTAAATTTGTTGCGAATTCTTTGAATATTGATGTGAATTTATGTGTTCTTAGAGGATTGTCTCAACCTATGAAGCACGGACACGGACACCGGACACCGACACGACACGACACGGACACGCCGACACGTAATTTTCTGAAAAAGTAGGACACCGACACGTTATATATATATATTAACAATGTAGATTGCTAAAAAGTCATTTCTAACATTCATCAAAGTGGCTTATTTAATTCTTCATCAAGAGGTGATGATGCACTACTACCATCTGTTGAAGCTGTTGAAGCTGAAGCCATGGAAGATGAAGAGAAAAGAATTGAGAAAGATGAAGAGTAGCAGAGAGAGAAAGTAGAAGATGAAGAGAGGGTAGGTGAGACTTGTAGAGAAGTTTTATCCTTGTGAAGCTTGTGAGAGAAGTTTCATGTTTGACTTGTTTCTCTCTCCACATTTATATGTTTTTTACTTTATTCTTGACCCCACTTTATTTATAAAAAAACTAAAATTACAAAACTATCCCCTAACTAAGATGTCCTAATGCAGTGTCCGGAAGTGTCCAGCAGTGTCCGGAAGTGTCCAGATTAGGAATTTTTATTTTTTCAAGTAGGACACTTAATTTGGGGTGTCCGACACGTGTCCCAGCGTGTCCAGGACGTGTCGGACACCGGTGCGTAAGGTTTAGGGAGGTGTCCGTGCATCAGAGGTCTCAACTATTCATTTGGGAGGGGTAACCAAGTTAGTTAGTTCTATTGAAGTAATGGAATAAGCTTTAGAAAAAGTTGACTTCCGTAGCACAGAATAGTTCATTTAATTGAAGCAGTTGTGAAAGAACATTGTAAAAAATAACAACACAAAAGCTCAAAAGAGCAAGTGGGTTAATTCCACAGAGATTCTCTTTACTTTATAGCGTAAAGAGAGGACTCATTCGTCATTCCCTTGGGAAAATCGCAAACAAAGATCAAGTTTCACAGTCCCACAAGTAATGACACTAGTTGCGTAAAACAGCAAGACTTAATACCTAGCTTGATAGCATTTCTCATATATTTAATAATAAGTCTAACTAGAATTGGGTTTCAATGAATTCTAATATACGTTGCTTGTAAATGAAAATATTTAAGGTATATATCAATTTCTCCACTAGAAGTAACAGGGTTGTATCTATAATATAAATAGTTGACAGACTTACCGACGAAACTTGTTGAACTCTCCATGGTCTTGATGTTTCCAAATCGACAGCACAGATAAACAAGCACAAAAGAAACACATTATACAATCCTCTTCAGATTCAAATAAAAGCATAGCCAATATATACAAAAATAAAACAATACTACTATAATATACGGAATAAAAAAAAATAGAGGATTTAAAGATAATCGATCTACACCTTAAAATAGCTTCAATTTTATAAAATTTGGAGTCTGGCATGTAATCTACAATCAACACAAACAAAAAAATGAAAAATACCCAATTCATAATTTCTATAAAAAAAAAAAACAAAACCCATATGATTTTTTCTAAAGATTTTACCTTGTTTGTTGCTTTGTGCTCTTACTACAGGATGAAATGGGACATTCTTCACTTGTTTTATTATACTCACATTGAACTCAGAAACTTGGGATTTCTTCAAGTTTGTAAAAACCAACTTAGAATCAATGCGATAAGAGTCTTTGAGAAGAGAGTATATGGTATTTGGATTCAGTATTTGTGATTTAGCCATTATTGAACAAGCCATGGTTGAGCAAAGTTTCTTCTTTTCTTCTATGTTTTACAGTCTTACAGAAGTGATGGAACGCATTCAAAGAATGGGCTTAAAATTTTAAAGTCCAATACTTTAAGGCCCAATTCGTCTCAGGCCCATAAGATGATATACTCTTGGTGTACAAAATGTTCTCAAATCTGAAAGCCAAAACCCTAATTCTTGTTACTACACTCTAAAGAAGAGAGAGAGAGAGAGAGAGAGAGAGAGAGAGAGAGAGGGGTTCGCGGCAACGCATTTGAGGTAAGAGAAGGTTTTGATTTTAGAGATTAGGGTTTGATTTGTATAATCGATTTGAAAATAAAATAAAAAAAAATCTTTTTGAGGTGTTTTGGTTTTAATCTGTTTTACTAAATACTTTTGATTGTTGTTTTTGCCATCTTAATTCTTAATCTAATGGTGGGTTTTTATCTTTATCTATATGTTAAATTCTAAGTTTGATTACTGTTTGATGTACATTAAGAAAATTCTCTATGTGTTGGTGATTAGAAAGATAATGGTTTGTAATTCAATTATTAATTGGTGTTTTTTTTTTCTCTATTTATTTAGATTTCATTATATGGTGTAATTGATATATTTATTTGAAAATCGCAGTCCATTTTCTTTAGTAATATGTTTAATATCATTTTTTTCAGTTCCTTGAAAAAATGGAGGTGATTTTATATGACTGTGCTAAGTAATGTTTTGAACGTGTTTATAATTTATAAATGGAATAAAGTTTTTAAATGAATTGAAATTTTATCCTTATCATAAACCTTCTAAAAATCCCTTGTTGAAAGGAATAAAAAAAATGCCCTTTTCATCGACCTAGAAGAGTATGAAATGCTTCAGAAAACTATAGACTATAGAATGTTTTCCTTTGAATATTATTTGTATATATTAACTATTTTATCATCTCTATCATTCTCAATCAAAGTTTTTTCAATCTCTGTACTTGGTAAACTTACCAAGAAATGATACTAGTTTTTAAGTTTCACAAGGCTGCAAGTAAACAATAGGCTTAGAGTAGAGAGTTAGAGACTACAAGTAATTAAGAATTTCGACAACTTAGATAATAGGTTATATGAATATTTACACTGAGTACTGACCTGTGTTATTTCCTCTTCTGTCTCAATTTTTGCAGGATTAAGCTTCAACAAGCATGGTTAGAGTGAGTGTTTTGAATGATGCTCTTAAGAGCATGTACAATGCTGAAAAGCGCGGGAAGCGACAGGTCATGATCAGACCATCTTCAAAAGTGATCATCAAGTTTCTCTTGGTTATGCAGAAGCATGGTATGTAAATGTTAACTCTTTGTATGTGTCATGCATTTATCTGTTTCTCTCCTTTCTTTTGTGTATGAACTCTTCTTTATTATATGAATTTCTTTCTACAGGTTATATTGGGGAGTTTGAGTATGTTGATGACCACAGATCAGGCAAAATTGTGGTTGAACTGAATGGAAGGCTTAACAAGTGTGGGGTTATCAGTCCTCGTTTTGATGTTGGGGTTAAAGATATTGAGCCCTGGACTGCTAGGTTGCTTCCATCACGGCAGGTTGGTGCTTTGCTGTAGTTTTGATTTTTTTTTTTTTTTTTTTTTGAGAACTTTGATTAGTGGCATAAAATGAGTAGATTTAATCAGATCTTGATGAAAGTGAGGTACCTAAGCTATTATAAGCTTCATTCCATACTCCATAAGTGCAGCTTTTATATGAATCCTACCAATACATAAGCTGAATTTCATACACAAACTTTTGGTGTTTCGATGTTTACTAGGTGGTTAATGTTGAGTGTAATCCTGTAGTTTCTTATATTCGTGCTGTAAATATTACCTATCTAGTTTCCTTACACGGCCAAGTATTAGGTAGCATGGTCACCTGGCCTTGATCCAGGCCCAGCATCAAAACTGCTATATCTTAGTGTATATTATTTGTTGACTATCTATCTTCATTCATCATTCTATTGTGCACGGTTTCTTACGAGAATTGATGGATAAATTTGCAGTTCGGATATATCGTGCTTACAACATCTGCAGGCATCATGGATCATGAAGAAGCTAGGAGGAAGAATGTTGGTGGTAAGGTGCTTGGTTTCTTTTATTAGCTGGAGTATTCTGAAGATGGATCATTGCCTCAAATTGGCCTATAGATTACTGTTAAGGGATCATTTGCGATTTTGGAAAGCATTTTGTTTGAGAAAATTCGGACATGTTTGTTAGATTATATGGTCTGCAGTTGGGAGGTCTTTGTCCAATTTTGAAAGAGTTGAATGAACATAGTTAATTCTAATTTCAAGAATATGTATTAATATTTCACTTGATTGTTATTTTTTTCTTCCCGCTATTCTACAGCAATTTACACTTCTCAAATAATGAGAAACCTTTTTTGAAACTGCAGATCCATATTTTATAGGTTTGCTTTGGTTTGTGTATAGAGGGTTGCTTACGAGAACTGCAGCTTCTCAAACGGATGTCATTAGCATCTGACAAACTATCCTTTACCTGATGTGTTAACCAAATGCTATCCACACATTTTAACACAAGGACCATTGAACTTAGTTGAGGGAGCCATCCTAGTAAGAAATATCTTGTGTTTTGTAGTGATAAGCATATTCTTAATTAGGGTTGGGCAAAACCGATCTGAAACATGCAAACCGAATTGATCGGAATTGAAATAAGGTGTTTGCATGTTTTCATGTTCGGTGTTTCTGTTTTTGTAAAACACCTGCTTTGGGTGTCGGCAGGTGTTCGGTTGCAGTTACGAAAATTTTCGAACACCCAAAATCAAACCAAACATGTAATTCTGTATAGTGTATACAGTTCAGCCCATCTCTCCAGCAGTTCAGCCCATCTATCCAACACTTTCTTCTTCGATATGCAATCCCTAATCCAGCCTCCACACTCTACAACCTCCAAACTTAGCATTGAAGTTCCAATGATGATAATCACTCTATTACATGAGTAATCATGCTACCTAGGCAGGTGCCAATTGGGCTCAACTGGTAAAACCTCTGGGTGATGATACCAGAGGTCTGGAGTTCGAATTCCGCCAGCATTACCGAGTTACTGATCTCATTAAAAACAGGCTTACCAAACCATTTTTTGCGAATGAGCCTGTGGCTCAATGGTAGCACCCCTCTCACAAAGTGGAGAGGTCGTGGGTTCGAAACACGTCAACATCGGATTGTTGATATAAGTTTTCACACGTAATTTAAAAGGGGTAGGGGTCCCCACAACCTCGCTTGCCAACCCAAAAATAAAAATCATGCTACCTAGAGAACTACTTACTATTTCTGCAGTTTTCCATTGTAATTTAGTCTCTTTGTCAATTAGTAGATTTCGCTTTATGGTGCATATCTTTTGCATTGCCCTTGAAATTGTTTCAATAGTTTTGGATTTTTTAAGCCTAATTAGATTTCTATTTACTTAAAAGAAGGATAAGCTAGTAAGGTTAGGTTATGAAGGATCTCACTACCCCAGTATATGTTTATAGCATTAGAATCAGATACAAAGTTATATAAACTACGTGCATAACCTGGAATTCATTATCTGCCTTCTTAAACTAACAGTTAAATAGTCCATCGATGATTTTCAGATTTTCAGATTTTTTGTTCGGTTCGGTTTCATTCGGTTAACCGAACTGGATGTTCGATTATGTTTCAGTTTTAGTAAAAAAAATTCGGTTCGGTTTTGAAAATGAAACAGTTCGGTTTCGGTTTTAACTTTTACAAAACACCTACTAGCTGTTCGGTTGCCAGTTTTGTCCAAAACCGAACCGAACCAAACCGTGCCCAGCCCTATTCTTAATTTAATTTTATTTATTTATTTATTTTTATGGTAAAGGAAGTTTTTTATTGCAGCCAGTCCCTGTACATTGTAATACTAGAGTATTACATAACCAGGAAAGTGGTGTGAGCCACCTTTAGGGTAAGCAGGATTATGTGCTTGCCAAGAATTTTGGTGTTGTAGTAGAGAACCTTGCCTTATAGCTAGGGGTGCAATTCGAGCCGCTCGAGCCGAGCTAAGGTATGCTCGAACTCGGCTCGTTACTAACCGAGCCGAGCTCTAGCCGAGCTCAAAATTAAGATCGAGCTGAACTATGAGCTCGAGCTCGGCTCGCGAGCCAATAGCAAAACTCGAGCTCGGCTCGTTTCGGCTCGCTGGCTCGTTTGGCTAGTTCAGCTCGTTTGGCTCGTTCAGCTCGTTTGGCTCGTTATAATACTAATTCACTGATTTGATCAAACAATGGATCACACAATTACTTGTCTAGTGTAAATTTGGTAATTTTGAATGTGACAAGATAGGTCCCCAAATTAATATAGTCAACATCAATTTAATCAAATGAACCAATTGCATGTAAAAGATATGTATTAATGTGTGTATGTATAATAGCTGCTGTGATGGGATATGTTCCTGATTGGAATTAAGGATTTTTTTTAGTGTAATAGCTATTATACTAGCAACTCATGCTTTAACCACATAAATTGGCTTTTCTAACAAATCCACACCAATAAGGAAAGGAATTATTTTTGATTCTTTTTCTCTCCAGATCTTTTCTTTAACCAAGTGTTGTTTTGTTTAGTTCCAAAAACTTTCTCCATAGAAACATTTTCCCTGCAAAAAAGCTTCTTACTTGATAGATAACTTTCTTTCTCTCTCTCTCTCTCTTTACTGATCTCTTCGTTATCTCCGACCATCTTATGCAGTAGTAAGCTCTTTCTCTCTCTCTCTGTTCTTCTTATTGATTTCGTTATATAAGTTAAAATCTTCAATTCTGTTGTGGAAGAACTAAAATTCAGCAAACCAATTGACTCACCTTAAGCAGACGCGACGCCGAGAAAAGAAAAGAAAAACCTAGATCTTCGATTGATACAATGATACTTGTGTTGTACTGTTGTTGTTGTGATTGAAGTTGAGATCCATTCAATAAACAACTTGATGGAGATATAAGCCCAACTGCCCAAGCCCATAGTTACTGATGGAGATATAAGCCCAACTGCCCAAGCCCATAGTTAACGAGCTGCTCGGCTCGGGCTCGTGACGAGCTCAAAAACCGGCTCGAACTCGGCTCGTTTAAATAAATGAGCGAGCCGAGCCCGAGCCGCTCGGCTCAGATTGCAGCCCTACTTATAGCATGTGTATATACCCATTACCGAGTTCTGCACTCGGAATGCCAAACACCGACTTCACACTTGTTTCACCCGACCTCGTATCTAGTCACACTTCACTCATCTCCACTCAATTAACTCAGTATACAAAACACCGACTTAATGCTTATTTCATCCGACTTCGTATAAAACCACATTTCCTTCACTTCTGTTCAAATCATAATCTCATAAAATATCCGAGCACATCCGACTTGGGGCTAACTCACTCTGAACACCGAGTTCGACACATTCAAACTCCAAATCATACGACAGTTACGAATCTATCTCATTGAATCCCTGAATATCCGCATACTTTATGATTCGAATGTTGAGTCATTATTTGATCCACAACCTAAGCCACCTATAAAAGGAACTACGTTTGGCTTGATTCTGGATCGACCCCTTTCAGATACGTAGGCAACTATCATCGCTCAGATAGTTTAGCCACTCTTCTTCACTCAAACCTTCCCTTTTTCCGATCATCTTCCTCAACTTTCCGGTATCAAATTTACACCACATTTACATTGGCGCCGACTGACTGTGAACGAATCATAACCTGACGAAGACCATGGCCGGAATCACACAAGAGCAATTTGAGACATTCCAACAACAACTCAATGAACAACAGGAGCAGATCAACAAATTACTATCTGAAAACGCTCAATTGAAAAGCTCCACCATCCCTCCGACAGCTGGCCAAGCAACTGATGAAATTAACACCAACAACCCCATCGTCATACCCACTTCCAGCAACACCACCGCCCCCACCATGGCTGAAATGCAAGAAACTCACAACCGCCTCCTGCAACTTTCAACCCAACTCCATAAGAACAACCAGGAGTCTGGTAAGGCCAACACTGCCCAAAGGGTGGCCAACACCACTTTAGAAAAATATAGGACAGAGCCCTTACACGATGACCTCCTTCATCAGGAACCACCCCCACACTTCATCCCCCCTAAGTTCACAACCTATGATGGAAGTGGTGACCCCATGGACCACGTCCTATAATTCAAAACCAGCATGGCACTGTGGCCCAAGTACAAGGACATCTTCTGCAGACTCTTTTTTGCCTCACTCCGAGGTAGTGCTATCGACTGGTACCACCGACTTCCAGAACGCTCAATCACGTCGTACGACCAGCTCGAGGCACTCTTTGTCACCCAATATATCCACAACAAGCGGCGAAAAATTGAGGTAACCGCATTATTCCGACTTAAGCAGGGTGACACCGAAACAACCAAAAAGTTCATGACTCGCTTTAAAAAGGAGTGCCTCAAGGCAGATAGCCCAGATAAGAACGCATGCCTGTTAGCGTTTATCTCGGCCGTTCACCCTGAAACCGCTTTGGGGAAAAATATCATCTTAGACGCACCACAGACGCTGGAGGACCTGTATGTCCGTGCTGATAAGTACATTAAACTTGAAGAGGCATTGGCAAAAACAAGAGAACATGTCTCTGCCGTACAGATAGTCAAGTCCAAAAATCCTGAGCCGAAAACAACAAAAGGTACCTCCCGAGGAAAGCAATCTAACAGCTCGGTGAAACACAGGTTTCCTAACCCGTTCAAATGTTCATATACGCAACTATATGAACTAATCAAAGAAGAAGATTACGTCAAGCCAACAATTCATGAGCTTGAACCCATTGAGGAAAACCCGTACTGCAAGTTGCATAATTGTCGACATCATGCAACAGAAGACTGTCAGTATCTCCGAACTTATTGCCACAAGCTCAGGATGGATGGACACTTGAATGATTTTTTGGCAGAGGAGTCTAATGACCTCCGCCAGAAGATTAATGATAAGCGCAAGAGAACAGACAACGCCTCTAAGGCAAAAGGAACAATAAATATGATCATGGATACTCGTCCACCTGAATGGACATCCCGAGCTAAGCGACAGAAGGTGAATCATATTCACCACATATTTCAGCTCACTCATCAGGCAATAATAGCCAAGCAGGTGCAAGGAAAGAATGAACTGATCTTTTCTGACCACGACTTGAAGAAGGTATGCTTGCCACACAATGATGCACTAGTTGTCTATATCCGACTTGGTGGATGGACCACTAAGAGAGTGCTGATAGACCCAGGAAGCTCTTGTGACGTATTGTTTAACAAAGCTTTCGCTTAGATGCTTATGCCCGACTCGGTCCTGCAGACCCCCAATGTCACTCTCTTCGCTTTCAACTCGACAGAGACAACGGCAAAAGGTCAGCTTACCCTCCCTGTCGCTACAGGAGAGAATGACGATGAGGTTACAGTTGAATGCCTCTTTTATGTCCTCGATGTCCCGACGCAGTTCAACGCTATCCTGGGTCGGAAATGGATTCACAAAATGAGAGCTGTTCCATCTACATACCACCAGGTCATCAAATTCCCTGGACCTAATGGTATAATGGAACTCCGGGGTGACCAAATTGAGGCACATGGCTGCCATGCCATTCCTGAGGTCATACCCCTCCCCAACAAGGAAGCAAAGAAGGTGACAGTCGTTAGCTCTGAAAAGCTCACTGTCAACCAGATTTCTGAGGCCACTGACGGCATGGCCACTACTGGGCCGACCTCTGAAGCCCCTGATGGCAAGGCCATTACTGAGCCAAATTCTGAAGCCCCTGACGGCATGGCCACTACTGAGCCGATCTCTGAAGCCCCTGACGGCAAGGTCGGTACTGAGCCAATTTCTGAAGCCTCTGACGGCAAGGCCATTTCTGAGCCACTCACAGATGCCACTGAAGGCAAGCTTGTCACCGACTCCCCAACCATCGAGAAGGGTGAGCCAGTCAACATAGGCACGGAAGCCGAACCTAGAGTTGTATATGTAGGAGCTAATTTAGATCCTATTGTAAAAAAGCAACTCGTTGCAACTTTGAAAATGAATAAGAATATTTTTGCTTGGTCGTATATTGACATGCTTGGAATAGATGTTAATATTGCATGCCATAAACTTCATGTCGATCCAACAAAAAAACCAGTAAAACAAAAGGCACAGAAATTGGCCCCCCACTTAGCTAAGGCGGTCAATACCGAGGTCCAGAAACTAATTGACGCTAAATTCATACGAGAAGTCAAGTATCCTGACTGGCTCTCAAACATAGTAGCCGTCGTGAAACCAAACGGCAAAATTCGAGTATGCTTCACAGATCTAAATAAGGCATGCCCAAAGGACAACTTTCCACTACCAAGGATAGACCAACTAGTGGACGCTACTGCTGGCCACGAGCTCCTCTCGATGATGGACGGTTACTCAGGGTATAATCAAATTAAGCTCGCAGAAGAAGATCAGGAAAAAACAGCATTCATCACGGAAAGAGGTACCTATTGCTATACGGTCATGCCCTTTGGTCTACGCAATGCCGGGGCTACATATCAACGACTTGCGACACGAATGTTCGAGGATATGATAGGTGACACCATGGAGGTATACGTAGATGATATGATAGTTAAAAGTAAACTCAAATCATCTCACATATCCGACCTGGAGAAGACCTTCAAAAGGCTCCATGACATCAACATGAAGCTAAACCCACAAAAATGCCTATTTGGAGTAGCATCAGGTAAATTTTTGGGTTATCTCATTACGCAACAAGGAATAGAGGCTAACCCCGAAAAAATCAGGGCAATATTGGACATGCCGAGTCCTTCAAGGAAGAAGCAAGTCCAAAAGTTAAACGGAATGTTAGCCGCACTAAACAGGTTCATTGCTCGGGCATCCGACAAACAGAGACCATTGTTACAACTACTCAAGAAAGGCTCCAAATACGAGTGGACGACAGAATGCCAACAGGCATTCGACGAGCTGAAACTTTACTTGGCAACTCTACCAGTCATAACAGTACCCCAGCCAGGGGACGTACTCGGGTTATACCTCGGCAGCTCCGAACATGCAATCAGCGCTGTCCTCTTCAGAGATGAACAAGGTAACGAACGACCCATTTACTTCATTAGTAAAACTCTACTCCAATCTGAACTCAGGTACTCTAGCCTCGAGAAGGTAGGGTTGGCCCTATTATTCGCCTCAAGGAAGCTGAAACCATATTTTCAGTCGCACAAAATTAGAGTCATAACTGATGCCCCGTTGAGGCAAGTATTGGAAAATAAGAACAAATCAAGTCGAATGGCTAAATGGGCCCAGGAGCTGTGGGATCACGAACTCATTTTCGCGCCTCAGAATAGTAAGAAAGGCCAGGTCGTGGCCGACCTGCTTGTTGACTATCCAATCGAAGATATCACCTGGATACCCGAGGAAGAACTGCGTGACGATTTCCCACAAGGAGAACCTATGTGGAAGTTATATGTAGACAGATCCAAAAATAATAACGGAGTCGGGATAGGTGTGACACTCATATCCCCCGAGAATGTAACAATCGAGAAGTCAATACGGCTGAACTTCACCTCTTCGAATAACGATGCGGAATACGAGGCCCTGGTAATGGGCTTACGTATGGCAAAAAACATTAACTTGCAAAAAATCAAGATTTACAGTGATTCTCAATTAGTGGTAAGTCAATTACTTGGGGATTATGAAACAAGAGAAGAAACACTTAAGTTATATCTCCAATACACAAAGTGCTTGCTAAGCAGTTTTAAGAAATGGGAAATCCAACATATTCCCCGGGACGAAAACTGCCACGCAGATAGTCTCGCCTACTTGGCATCCCAAGTCGACACGGAAACAGCCAGGGAAATACAGGTCGAAATAAGAAACACTCCAGCATACGAAGATAAATCCCATCACGTCAATACAATCTCAGACTTCATTGACATATCTGAACAAGAAATCCAAGACTCGTGGATGGGTCCAATAATGAACTATATCAAGGGAGTCTATCCAGACGACGAGTCGGAAATCAGAAAGCTAGAACGAAAAACTAAGAGTTACTTGATCTTAGATGGAAGGCTATACAGAAAATCGGTCTGAGGACCTTACCTCAGATGCTTACCACCTAGCAGAAATTCACCAAAGAGAGTGTGGAAACCATGCCGGGGCTCTTTCCCTAGCACAGAAAGCAAGAAATCAAGGATACTTCTGGCCCTACATGCAGGCCGACTCGGAGATCTTTGTGCAACATTGCGACAAATGTCAACGATTCTCACCTCTACAAAATCAACCCCCGAGAGACCTCAAGACGATATCTAGCCCATGGCCATTTGCCATGTGGGGGCTCGATATAGTAGGACCGCTTTCGAGGGATAGGAATAAAAAACGATATCTCTTAGTTGCCACCGATTACTTTACTAAATGGGTAGAGGCAATTCCACTTCGGAAAATTAGACAACAAGAGGTCAAGAATTTCATTTGGAAATACATAATCACTCGATTTGGCCTACCACACACATTGGTCACTGATAATGGCCAACAATTTTGTGGTAACACGATTAAGGAGTTTTACTCGGATTGACGAATCAATCACGCACTATCTACACCACGATACGCACAAAGTAATGGCCAGGCGAAGCCACTAACAAGACAATAATGAATACGCTCAAGAAAAAGTTAGAGGCGGAAAAAGATAAGTGGATACAGGAGCTAGATAGAGTCCTATGGGCCTACATAACGACTCCACGCACCTCAACAGGCGTCTCACCGTTCGCATTATGCTATGGTACTGAAGCTGTTATACCTACCGAGTTAACATACTTAACAACTAGGTCGGAATTGGTAGAATCAGGGGAGAACGAGAATCTCCTAGCACATGAGGTAGACATGTTGGAAGAAAGGCGACATAAGGCTATCATACAAACAGCTCGTTACCAGCAAATACTAAGGAGGAGCTACAATCAAAGAGTAAGGCCAAGGACTTTCCGACTAGGAGACTTGGTCTTAAGACAAACCTTTCAGAACACCAAGGTCACGGGCGATGGAAAATTCAACCCCAATTGGGAAGGACCCTACATTATTCAATCCGACTTGGGTAATGGAGCATACAGATTAATTGATCATGAAGGAAACCGAGTCGATAGACCATGGAATGGAAAATATCTTAAGGCGTACATTCTATTGAATACACACTTCAAGCTAAGGCATCAATTCTATACTTAGAATATTTAAGGCATGCAAAAGAATACCTACATGGATAAAATAACTCCTTCCAAAACGAGGTATATATTTAAACCATTCACATTCGAAGAACCGACAAGAGTCGAGAGTATACCACTTTAGTTTCATACAACAAAATACTTGTTTCAGAAATGAACAAAAGAAAAAACCTCACATCTCTCAAACAAAGAAAAAAGCTAGGCAACAGCCTCATGATCCATGGCCTCAGCTCCTTGACCCTCCTGCACGCCGACCTCATCAACCTGCGTACTAGCCTTGGCCACTTCATCATCACGCTCGAGTTCACTAGCCAGGTTAGCAACTCTCTCCCTCTCCACTTGTTGATCTGATTCGAATTGGGCTTGGGCTTCGGCATTGATCTGCTCATTATCGGCTAAGGGATCAAAGTCGGGGATGACTCCCTTAAGCTTCAGCTCACGACAAATTCCACGTCGCTGCCAATAATAAGCCATCTTCTGCCAAGCGGTGATGCTCTCAACTGACTTGGCATTGTCAGCCTCATACCTCTCATTTGTAGCTTTGAGCTCGGTATCAAGTGCGACATTCTTCTTGTTGACCTCCAACACTTCATCGTTGAGGGCCCTCACTTTCTTCTCCTCTTTGTCTAGCCGATCGTGCAGCTTCTTCAACTCGGCACGTTCGGCAGCAAGTGCCTCCTTAGCCTTCCTGGCCTCCCGTTCCTTCTCATTAGCTCTCTCGAGCAGAGCCATCCACTTGCAATGAATAACGTTCATCTGAAACGAGGGATCACCCGAGATTAGTCAATGCAAGTATTGGGGAAGGAATAGGAAAATCGAATAGAATCTACCTTGTACATAGACGAGCTCAGATCCCTCAAGTCGTCCATGATCGAACGCTCGCATACCCGAGCCCCATCAGCATCTAAAGCCATGTGTTCCATTAGGGTGATACACATGTCTTCATCCTCCCAAGCAGCATCACTGAATCTCACATAAGTATCCTTGTAACGAAAGACAGGAGCGAAATGCCCATCAGCAGGGCGAGTCGGAGGAACCTCATCATCTTGCTGGACCGACTTGCCTTTCTGCTGCTTCTCTTGCTGGGCATGAACTCGCTGAGCCTCTCTCTCTTTCCCAGCTCTCTCAGCGTCGTTCAAGATTGTTATGCCAGGAGCAGCGACGGTTACACCCGCCGACTTGGAGCTCTTCCTCTTCTTCGAGGACTCCAGCTCGATCTCCCCCTACCGAATTGGCTACCTGGTGGACCAGGAATGGGCTTTGGGGTCATCGGTAGAGCGGCTCGGATCACTATAGGTGGATCTCCGGGTCGAGGACAAGCAATTATGGCAACTGCCACAGCGGTAGGTAGGTCTTTTTTCTTTCTGACTCTCTTTACCTTCGAGACCGCTGGCTCGGTACGTGCACCACCAACACCTTTTTTTGGATGGGGATCCTTAAACAGATACGCAAGATGAGGCAGGATCTCACGCTTGCGTTCCCAAGACTCTTCTGCAAGCTCGAGAATGTTACCCGGAAGGAGGCGCCCGTCAATCTTTTGATTATAATCCCGAGTATGATCTACAGTACCTAATAAAAACGAGTCAGAGACCATGGAGGAACACGGAAATAAAGCAAGTGCAAAATACAAAGCAAACGACCTAGATACCTATACGGGGAATGCGCAAGTGGTTCAGATAGGCACTAGGCTTGATGAATGAGCCTCTAATCCTATAGCAGGCCGACTTCTTCCAATTATCATTGGAACTCGGTGCATTGTAAAGGTCGTGAGGACCATGCTCAGCCCTCCTATTAAGCGAAAAGGAAAAATCACCAGATCGACCCTCCACACAGGTGAAATACGCAACGACACCAGCCTTGCATATGTCATAGCCGAGCTTGTTCAGCTCCTCGAATATTAACATAACCCGCCAGAAGCTGCTGTTCATCATTATGGGGGCTTTATCATAATGATTCAGGACGTCACAAACAAACTTCGAGAAGGGAAGTCGCATCCCAGCTCGCAGTTGACCCTCACAGATCAAAGTTGATGTGTCATCCCCACCAAGATCGAAAAGCCTACTATCTACCCTATACATCTCGAGATCTCAGATCCTAATGTCGTATGCTTCTCTCACCTTCGGAAAGGCTTTCCGAGCTCTCTCGACATCTATCTCATGTCGGCTAAATATCTCTTCATCATCTACAGCTCGGCTAGTACTTGCCTCACCACCACCAGTATTCTCGCTAGCTCGCTCACTAACTCTACTCATCTTCACCAAACGAAATGAAGAAAAGATGCAGAGCAACAATGGCGGAAAGCAGAAAATGGAACAGAAAACCAAAGAAAAACCGATAAACAAGAACGAAAACGCAAATGCAAACACCAAAGATAGGCTCAAGCAACAAAATCCGGCAACGTGAACGGGAAAACAATAACAACTTCAAAGCAAATCAGGCATAAGGAGAAAGACAGAAAATGGAGAAGAAAAGAAAGACTTACTTTTGAAAAGACTTAGCAGCAGCTTTAAAACCAGTACGAAAACCCTTGGTTTTTCCAGCAGTTACACGCAAAGTGTTTTATAAAAACATGTGCACGATCTCAACCGCACATCTCCTCAACCATTGGCAGTCAGATGTTAATCCCTAAATCTAACCGCCCAACCCTTCACTCTCCCACCAAACCACGTCCGATCTTTCAAAATTCAAAAACCGCAAATGACTTCCACGTGTGCAGACAACACACGTATCTCAAGGAACAATCATGCCCTAAGCCTCGAAAATATAAGCTAGCAATCAAAGCGGCACACAACGGAATCTTTGCCTCTTGGCGTGACATGGAACATATCTAAACGACCGACTTAATTTTCATTTACCCTAAAACCAGTCACCTGTCTTCAGCCCAAATGAAAAGGGGCTATGTATATACCCATTACCGAGTTCTGCTACTCGGAATGCCAAACACCGACTTCACACTTGTTTCACCCGACCTCGTATCTAGTCACACTTCACTCATCTCCACTCAATCATAATCCCATTAACTCGGTATACAAAACACCGACTTAATGCTTATTTCATCCGACTTCGTATAAAACCACATTTCCTTCACTTCTGTTCAAATCATAATCTCATAAAATATCCGAGCACATCCGACTTGGGGCTAACTCACTCTGAACACCGAGTTCGACACATTCAAACTCCAAATCATACGACAGTTACGAATCTATCTCATTGAATCCCTGAATATCCGCATACTTTATGATTCGGACGTTGAGTCATTATTTGATCCACAACCTAACCCACCTATAAAAGGAACTACGCTTGGCTTGATTCTGGATCGACCCCTTTCAGATACGTAGGCAGCTATCATCGCTCAGATAGTTCAGCCACTCTTCTTCACTCAAACCTTCTCTTTTTCCGATCATCTTCCCCAACTTTCCGGTATCAAATTTACACCACATAACAGCATGCTTGGCCATAACATCCGCCACAGAGTTGGGTTGTTCCCTAAATCTCCAATGAAACCGACAATGAGGGATTTCTTGTAGTAGACTTTTTTATAATAAATAATAAAAAAAAAAAAAGACTTTGTATGTCCTTTGGGAATTGGGACTTCCTTGATTGAGATGATAGGCCTCTGGTGGCTTTGACTTGCAGTATATTATATAGTTCTTGTGAGTCTACTATTACTTCCACCCTTGGCAAGTTAAAAGCACAATTTGAAGGCCCAAGTGCAAATGTGCAATGCCATGAACGCTGCATAAAATTTTCCCACCAATATAGGTAACATCTTTGTGAATCTCCAATAAGCTAGCCAGGTTGGGCCAGACAAATATGATGCATGGCATATACATTTGTATTGGGTTTGAACTAGTTCGGTGGAGTAACCGTCCAACTTAAGCCCACCCATTGTTTTGGTTTGCTCCTTTGTACTCTGAGTGCATGAAGAGGATGTGGTTGTTGCACACTATATCTCCCACTGCACATCCATGCAGTGAATAATTGAAACATAGAATAAGGCCAAATTCCGAATTTGTTTGGCCAAAAGGACATTCTCAAAAAAGTGGTCGTCAAAAGTGGAGCTTCAAGTTTTTTTTTATAAATAAAAAATAAGACTGATAACATAATGTTATCATAAACAACTACAGTAATAACTTGTTCAAATCCTAGTAGGGTTAACAACACCTATACGCGGTAGTGTTTTATTTGTCGTATATGTATATCAAATTAAGTGGGTAACTTGTTCAAATTCCACTAGGGTTAACCACTCCCACGTGGTAGTGTTTTATTTGTCCTATATATGTGTAATACCCGTTATTTTCATATCTATGATATTGGGTGTAGTTGCAGTGTGTATGTACTTGATATGCTTGCTGTGTATTAGCTATATTTACTAGGGTGCAGATTTTCAGTGTTCAGTTAACTGGAGTCCAGTCGACTGGGCAGACGGTTATTTGGTGTATTTTGGAAACTGGCCCATAATGTTTAATTATAAAGCAGGATCATATCAGTTAGGGTTTTATCACGAAAATATTCTTGTTTAACCTTAAAGAAGAGGCACAATAAGGAGAAGAAGCTTAATCATCACCTAGGGTTTGTTTTTGGGTTTGCTTGCTTGGATTAAACACAATTGGAATTGGATTATCTGAAGTTCAGAGTCAATTTCGTTGCTTGGATTGAGGCAAGTTATCTAACTTCTGTTTCCATCTTGATTGTAGGTTTAGATGAAGTTAAGTTTGTATTAACATGGTAATAACTTATATATAATCTCTTGTCATGATAGATATTGTTGTATGTCGACGGTTAATTCATAAATATGTTATCTCGTTGAATTGGAAATATTGGTATTGCTGTAATTTCTACTTTGAAGGCATGATTAATTAATTTAGAGTGTGATAAATAATTTTAATTGTAAATAACAATGATATATTATGGGAAATATGTTTAGAGATGTTTTGCAGGCTGAATTAGGTTTTAGACATGTTTACATATTCCCGAATTCATGTTTGAATGATTAGGGTATCATGTTAGTGTGTATTGTATGTTACGGATTAAATTTGCTCTCTTAAATAAAAACTGGAGTTAACTGGAGTCTAGTCCCAAGATGGGCGACCTCATGGAAAGCAAGTTGTTGCTCGTGAGAACCCCACATTGTCGGAAGACTGCAGTGGCTAAGTGGGGATAGTATCGATGGTGTATATAGGTGGGATGGTATCAGAATCGATGACGGTTCACATGTCGATGGGGGGAGAGGATGTTGAAAAAACGTCTAGCCTAAGTATATGTGATGGTTGCGTCGGGTACTCGTCTCGCGAAAGGAAGGGAACCTCGGAGATCTGAGGCTGTATATTCCAGAGTCGAGGATGACTCTCTCCTAAAGGTGGTGAAATTGTAATACTCTGAGTTCAACAGGTGGTTTGCCGAGGGGGTGGGCCCTACAACTTTTAAAGGGTGACAGAACCTGACATTGGAATATATGGATAGATCTGTCATATATCATCATCGAGACTTTTTGAGCTCACTTTGTTCTAGAGTTTAAAAAAACTCTGGAGTTAAGCGTGTTCGGGCAGGAGTAGTCTTAGGATGGGTGATCTCTTGGGAAACATGTTGTTGCCCGTGAAAATCCTACACTGTCGGACGACCACAATGGCTAGATGGGATTTGACTTGATTGGTGATCGGAGAAGAACGGTGGAGAGAAGAGTTTTCATCGGTGTCAATAAAAAGTCTGGCATTGGATATAAAATTTATATCATTGAATGAATGATATTTGTATGATCATTGTCATAATAACATTCAACTTCAGGTTACAATCTATATTCTACAACAACACAACATATGAATTAAATAACAAATAAATTTATTGAATTCATCATATTTCCTAAGAATGTATGACACTCTTTTTGCTGTAATACATGAAACTGATAGCTTCTCTCGAGATCTCAAGGCAAACACATTAGATTTTGAGGAATGTCTAAACGAGAAAAAAAAAAACATGGAGTTCTAATTGTGGGTTACAGATGGGATTCTTTTGGACAACTCTCTCGCATACCATATTACATTATCCAGAATTCGTATGGAACAAGGTAAGTATCAAGTTTTATTTTTACTTAATCATTATCTCAACTTTACCGCTATGTCTTCAATTTCATCAATTATTTTAATTTTCTTTTATCTTAATTTTAATTGGGCTGATAAAGACTTTGGCAAGATAGGAATGAAAAAAAAATTGTAGGTTGCTACGAAACTAGTATAACACCCTGGTTGATGATGCAAAAAATAACTATTGTCATAGTGACTGTGATTATTATTCAATATAATAGTAACATTGAACTCATCAAAATGTGGAATAGGTTATGCTTTGAATTCTTATAGATTGTACGATCGTACATTATATTTCACTGTCCAAAATTCAACTGAACCAAGTGAGTATTAAATTTTATCTTTATTTAATTGTGTTAGCTTTATCATTGTCTTAACTAAATGTGAGAACTAAAACCCAAAAAACCAATTCTAATCGTAACCACATCAAACGACCGATTTTATTGGATTTTTAAAATCTTGGTTTGGTTTTTGGTATTGAAAATTTAGAACTAATTCTTTAAGTTTGATAACCAATTTTAACTATTAAAATAATCGATTAACCGAACCATGTTTGATTGTTTGAATATAATAGTATAATTTTTGTTAATATGTAAACTTTTGACTATTACTTAAACTTTCTCAACGTTGACCTACAAACATTTGGGCTTGTATACAAAGCTCACTTCCTTAATAGATGTTGTCTGTACCTAAGCTATGTGAGATTATTGTTAAGAGAAAAAACCTACATTTTATAGTCTTCATGGTCTATCGCTTATTATCATCAACCAAATAATTTTGAGACTTCAATTGGGCAAGTTTTAAAACATAGTTTCAATTTTTTTTTCATTATAGTATATAGAATTTTTATATTATAAAAATATTATTGATAAAAACGAAGAATTATATAAAGGTAAAGGACAGTCGCGCTAAAAACGGCGCTATAACGGTTTTTTTTTTTTTTTTTTTTTTTTGTAAACAATAGTCTATGGAATTGAATGTCACTCAACTTATACACAATGGTTTCATAAATATCTTTCTTGTTATGTTGTTTCAAGAACCGACTCTTCAGTCGACTGAGTTTTCATACAATCTTCAGTCGATTGAGTTCTTAGAGTAATGCCAATGTAAGTGTGGACACCACAGCTTTTAGCAGAGAAAATTAGGTGCCACGTTGGTATTTTAAGATGGTTTTAACTAAAAGTTTTGAAATAGATTTTAAAGGAACCAACGCAATTGTGTAAATTTCTGACATGTCAGGTATGATCTCCACATTTTTCGGCGTCTCACTCAATACTCCATATTTTTTGCGTCTCACCTTGTAAAATATATTGTGATAATTGACTACAATGTTAATTTGTCCTTACTTGGGCCTTTAACCATTCTATTGGCATTCTTATGGCTTGACATTGAAAAGAAATATTGTTTGATTACTTCTTAGTGATCTCAAACGCACGACCTGTACTTAGGCGACCTCATATGTGCCTAATAGATCTCATTGATTTTTATCTTACTGGTTTGATCTTATGCAATAAACAAGGGGCTCTTTTTCGACCCCCAACTACTAATGATTTTCTAAGTTTTTAAATCTTAGTCAGGCAAATTTTAAGACCTTGGCTTATTCATATGAAAACAAATCATTCAAAAGCTAATGGCATGGTATCAACTCTTAAATTCCGACCAATGCTTCAAATTCTTAAGAAGGGGGCTACATATCAATGGACCAAGGAGTGCGAACAAGGTTTTATCAACCTCAAAGGATATTTATCCACTCCACCAGTTCTCACCAAGCCCACTAATGGAGTTCTTAGGTCTAGCAGAAAACTCCTCGCCTATTGAATTCTCTAAGCTAACGAGCTCAGGTCTCGTCGCGCCTCACCTCATATTCAGGTCTCTAAGCCAGCGACCTCTCAGGTCTCGTCGCGACCTCACTTCATGTCAGGTCTCTAATTGCGACCTTGCCAGGTACCTAATCGCGACCTCACCAGGTCTTTAATCGCGATTGTGTGTACCCTAGGTAAAATACCCGACAGGTGTCATCGGTGGCTGTATAAGAAGCTAAACCGGGAGCACCTGAGCATTAGCCAACCAGGCCTAGGCTATCGGGTAGGGCCCAACCCGATCTCAAGGAGTCCACATACGCTCTGTGGATCTTGACCCATCGGATGGTCCACGATCAGTGGGTGGAGCCCTGGTTACTGTATAAGAAGTTGAATCGTGGGCTCCCATACATCAACCAGGTCCACCTTAGTCAAGTAAGTCAGGTCCGGCCCAGTAAAGTCCATCAGCCACATAGGCTCATCCAAAGGCTTATCATAGAAACCCAGAGGACGTGGCCAAGTCCGGCCCAGTCAAGCCCAAGTCTTTGCTTTCAGACTTGGTCAAATCCAAGTCCCAACCAACTGGATAAGTCCAGCAAGATTCCAGGCTAACAGAAACCACTGTTCAATCCCGCTGGAAAAGATAAAGGAAGACCCAGGTTGAACCAGAGCCTATCAGAGGATGCCATGTGGCGGTCATCCTGGTCAAGGGGGATTCAAATCGAGGGATAACCGCCCAGTAGCATGCAAGTTATCTCTGCGGAAGCATCTTCACAGTTGAACTACCTGAGTTCATGGAGTCAAAATCGGAGGGGTGGTTGAGCCAGCTTCCTCCGGTCTACTACAAATACAGGAGTCCTTAACAACCTAAACTACGAGTCTTTCACCGAGCAACTCCATTAGAGCTTAGTGGAAGCAGAGACTTGATTCCAAGTTCACCTTTTTGGATATGTAGGCAGCCTGATCCTCATCAGGTCCAGTCTTATTGTATGCCCTCAATACACATCTCAAATTTGTGGATCAAATTTTTGCACCTACACTCTTTGGCGCCCACCGTGGGGCAGAATCTCCCATCAGTTCCAGTGCCTTGAAAAAATCTCAATTCAGTCATACCGGAGTCGCTGCAGCAATGACTGAAAGTAAGAGACATCCGACTCGTTCCAACAATGGAATGAGCCAAGTTACTGAAAGTCAGACTGAGAACCTTTCTCTTCTGTCTCCGTTCCTTGAAGCAACAGAACCCGTCAATCAAGAGTCTGTTCTCGGGAGTGAGGGTCATGAACATGGCTCACAACATTCTGAAAGTGGACAATCGGAGACAGAAAACTTAATGGTACAAATCATTAAAGATCCTGGTAATCCGAATACAGTCAACCAGACTGTCAGGATACCAACATCGCAAGATCCTGAACCTTCCAGAGTAGCCGCAGCAAGAAAAAACCAGAGAACCATTCCCCCAGCCACGGGAGGAGGGTACACCGAGCAGCATAAGGGGAAAGGCCCAGCGGCCGAATCCCCAACAACAATCATCAAGCGGCTAACCAGGGAGAACTCAGAACTGAGAAGAAAAAAAAGATCCAGGGTCGGAGATAGCCAGTCATATTCAACCCCGTCTTCAAGTCCATTTCCCCGGAAGAAGATAAGGCCACGGTCAGGAAGTGACCGAAGCCTAACCCCCCATAGCCGTGATCCCTGCCCTGTTTGGGACAGGCTAGGATCGGGGAGAGATAGGATGTCTGTCTCCCCAGTTCATAAACATCGCCGCAGACGTGCAAGAACACCCGGACCACATCATGGCCGCAGGGTTACCCGTAGCAGGTCCGTAGAAGAAGTCACTCTACCAGAAGGGTTGCGCCGGAGGAGACACCAAAGCACTCCTCCCGCCCGCAATGACCGGAGGGGAAGGAGTCTCCAAAGGGCTCGCACCCATTAGAGACAACCGGAGCTGAACGTGGAACAAATGAAGCAACTCAAGCTGCAAGAGATGATCGACCTAGCTGTTTCCAACAAGGCCAACCGGGATGAACGAATCAGGAAGCTTACTATCTCAAGGTTGGTTGTGTCACCCCTGGGAGAAGAGGTCAGGAACCATATAGTCCCGACCAGCTTCAAGCATCCGCCCTTCGAACAGTATGATGAAACAAACGGCTGTCCGGTTCAGCATGTCATGAACCACAAGAGCACCATGGCCATCTGGGACCATGATGACAAGTTACTCACAAAAATGTTTGCTGCTTCACTCAAAGGTGAAACACAAACGTGGTATCACAACTTGTCGCCCGCATCCATCCGCACATTCTTACAATTGGCTGAGTTGTTCGAGGAAAAATACCGGTTCAACGTGAAAACAAAGAAGGGAGCTGAAGTCTTGTTCTCCCTACAGATGGACCGGGGCGAGGGAACTTCGCCCGAAGGTTCCGAACATTACTATCAGAAGTACATGACGCATCTGATAGCGTCGTTATTCAAGCTTTCAAGTATGCCTTGAACAACAACCATGAACAGTTGTACCGGTCGCTAGCAAGGAAGCATCCATCCTATGTTTCAACTTTGCTTGAGAAAGTAGAAAGATATGTTGAGGAATAGGACGACCTGAAAGCTAGAAGAAAGAGACTTGCCGGAGGCTAAACCTCCGAAAAGCCACAGAAGGCAAAGGAAGAAAGCTCCGACAGGGATCACAAAGAGGAAAAAGGCCCCTGATAGAAACATATACAGGAAGGGAAAAACACCAGCCCGACAGCCCAACCGCTGGTCAAAGAAATCTACCGGGGGCGAACGTAATGAGAGGGAATTCACACCCCTGAAGTTCCCGATCGAGGAAGTATTCAAAAAGATCAAGAACAGAGGGTTGCTCAACAAACCTGCCCCTCTCCCGGCAGACCCGAAGGGCAGGAGGGATAAATCCAAGAAATGGGATCATCACAATGACTACGGTCACGAGCTATCAGAGGATGCCATGTGGCAGTCATCCTGGTCAAGGGGGATTCAAACCGAGGGTAATCGCCCAACAACATGCAAGCTATCTCTACGGAAGCATCTTCACAATTGAACTACCTAAGTTCATGGAGTTAAAACCGGAGGGGTGGTTGAGCCAGCCTCCTCCGGTCTACTACAAATACAGGAGTCTTTAACCTCCTGAACTACGAGTCTTTCACTGAGCAACTCCATTAGAGCTTAGTGGAAGCAGAGACTTGATTTCAAGTTCATCTTCTTGGATACATAGGCAGCCTGATCCTCATCAGGTCCAGTCTCATTGTATACCCCCATCCCATCTCAGTCTGTACAATGCTTTCTTTGTAACTGTTTGATTAATCAATACACATCTCAAGTTTGTGGATCAAATTTTTGCACCCACAAGATCTCTCCAACACTCAGGTCTCGTCGCGACGCCACTTCATGTTCAGGTCTCTAATTGGGACCTCATCAGGTCTATCAACGACCTCAAGAATATTTATGCCATACAAGGGGTTATTCTCATTTTATCTAATTTCTTTAACTTATTATTGGCACAATTAGTTATTAATGATATTTTTTGTGTAGCTCTCTCTATGTGCAGGTCACATGAACACGACTTCACTCCCCATGAGCTATTTTTGCACAAATGTGCCACATTGCTTTCACTGAACTCTTTACAAGTGAAATACTTGATATCAAATATGGCCACCCTCATTGACTAGTGAGTCACTCGTATGCGGGACGACCTCAACCACAATTCTCTAGCCACATGGCTGGTCGAATGCATTCACTCTCAAAGCAATGAAGACCCACAAAGGCCACATGCCCGAGAATTGTCAAACATGTCTCCATGCTACGACCATTCACTAGATCAGACACCAAAAGGTTCCAAGTAACTCTTAAAACACTTGGTGAACCAATGCTCTTTCTCAAACGAGCTACATTTGCACTCCAAAGTGCCACATCTATCGAAGTGTCCAATCACAAGGCGGCAAATATAGTACATACAAAAGTTATAAGGAAGACGTACAATTCCATGTAAGTCTTTTATTGAATTTTATAATGTTTCACATGTTAACATTATCAACAAGTATCAGATCTATGCAACTCAACCACAAAAAGGCTACCACCTTGAAGCATAACCGAGACCAACCACCCACGCATGCAAAAGGACCCACTTCAGTATGACCTGCTTACAGCCGTCCATCTCGTCTACATGTCTTCTGAACGAGCTACCAGGTCTCCATGAAACTAACGAGCTCGATGTACATAAAGTCATGATCCAGTTGCCATTGCCACAAAGGACCTTCGTCGCTTCCTACAAATCCCAATGATCAAACTCATCAAAATTTGGGGCGGATCGATTTCGTTAAGGAACCCCACATTTCATTCATCTTGGGGGCTACATCAGTTTGTTTACTTCTTTTCATCCCGAACTTCATTCGACCTAAAAAAAGGGGGCTTATGTAGGGGTACTACATACAACATACATGTGGCACCATCTCTACCGTCCATCATGGTGCCACGTGTCATCATCTAATGAACTCTCTCTTGATGGCACAAGTTACAAAGTTAAAGTCATTTACTACAAATATATTCTCTCATCATTACCTCATTAAATCCTAGGAATGGAGTTACATTGTAAGCCTATAAATATGAATGCAAATCACTCATTCTTCTCATGCTCTCAACACTATCTCATGGTGAGGTCTCATAATCAATGACCTCCACACTATCTCATGATGAGACGTCACATCTCATGTCTCATCTCTCTCTTGAGCTCTCCTCATCATCGAGCTCTCTTTTGTATCACCTCTACTATAATAAAGTTCTTTCTCTTTCTCCGTGGACGTAGGCACAATTGCCGAACCACGTAAACAATGGTGTCATGTTTTCTCTACTTTATTATTAGTTTATCGTTTCATTACATTGATCATTTATATACATTATTCATTAATGTATTGACCAACCTCACAAATATGGTCAATACACGTGTTTTAACTTGAGTGTTTCTCTTTAATTGTCATTCTCACAATTTCTGAAACTAACACCATGTGGTTTCCAAATTGAAGATGACATTGACAAAACTGAGGTCGACGAAGATCTGTCGTTCACACCTACCTATCAAGATTCTTTGTTGACACCTTGCAATGATGCCTTTGGTGGAACTGAAGGTGAGGGGTTTTTTTTTTTTTTTTTCCGACTTGGGAGGTGCTATTGGGTCTGGTGGTAGGAGTAGACGTCGTCGAGGTCCAGGTAGTAGTGGCCCAATCAAGCGCTCTAGGTCTAGGTTTCAAATGGGGAAGATCCTGAGATTAATAATTCTTTTGAGGCATTAGTTGAAGTTGCCAAAGATATTGCATACTCATTCAAGTCTCCTGATTATGCGAAGATTCGTGACATTCTGTCACAGATGGAAGATTTGACTGAAGAGGATGTCTATGCTGCCATCGAAGTCTTTTCAACCCAAAAGGAAGCTGCCAATGTCCTCTTCAGGTTGTCAATTGCAACTTGGCCTGGTTGGTTGGACAAGAAGATATGATGAAATGGGCCATTTTGTAAAAACCCCAGAAGTTTATGTTAATATTTGCGTTTACCCCACTAAAGAATTTTTATTAGTCTTATCACTAGCAAGTTAACGATTCTGTCTCATGACCGTTTGCAGATGTTGACGTGGTTTATTTAATTCGAAAAACGCTGACGTAGTTAAAACTTAAAAACATATAAACGGTTTAATCATAATGGGGCACGTGTCTTAATCTGAATGGTTTTAATCAACGGCTAGGGTGAGGGATCTGATAATATAAAAGCAAACACTTGGGCGTGATAACAACTCACAGGCGCGATCTTTCCCATTCTTCCCGCCTAATTCCTTCTTCTCCCTCTCATAAACCCTAGCAAGATCTTGTCTTTCAACCAAATCTATTGTATTTGTGGTAAATTCAACTCAAATTCTTAGTGGACGTGTGATCAGAGTTTGATCGTAGCTAGGATTTGAAGGTAAAGTGTCCAACTTCAATCAACTTTTTCACTTAATTTTGTTTCTGTAATGGAAAATGGTTTTTTTCTATAATTCTGAGTTGGAATGTTCTGTTGTATGATAGATTGTTACATGCAATTACATAAAATCTGTTTTGATTGTCATCAAAATTTAGTGGTTTTCATATTCTTTCAAGGGTGATTTAGGTTTTGGTCACCACTTTTTAGTATAAATTAGGTTTTGGAGCCGGTTTTTATTTTTATTAGGGTTTAGAGCTGAACCGACAATTGACCCAAGTAATTGTTTATAATGGCCAAAATACCCCTGATCAAAACTATATTAGGGTTAGTGATCACGTGCAGATCACGTGAGTTTCAGGGGTAAAATTAGGTATTTTGAAAATATTTTTGGTTCAACCGGGTTTTTTTAGTTGTTGGTTCGAAAATGAGCTCTAAACCCTAATAAAGATAAAAACCGGCTCCAAAACCTAATTTATACTAAAAAGTGGTGACCAAAACCTAAATCACCCTTCTTTCAAATTTGGTGTTCAATTTTTCTCTGCAAGCAAATGATTTTTTTTAAGCTTAGTGTCAATTCTCTAGTTTCCTTCTGTTATAATATGAATTTTTACATTAAAATTACAAAAAACTGTTTATCTGTTGATCAAATATAGGGGTTTTGCTAAAATTCATAAAAATTTAGGGTTTTTATACATTTCTATTTCAACAACAATTTTGTGTTATTATTAGTTGGAATGTTCTGTTATAATATGTATTTTTACATTCAAGTTACAAAAAACTGTTTATCTGTTGATTAAATTTAAGGGTTTTACTAAAATTCAACAAAATTTTAGGGTTTGTATGCATCTCTGTTTCAACTACAATTTTGGATTGTTATTGTTTTAGATCCATCATTGTTCTTATTTTAATTGTTGTTATTGTTGTTGTTTGTCCAATGTATGTATACAAACAAACTTGGTGATCAAAATATTGTTGTTGTTGTTGTTTGTGTTGTATGTATACAATATTTATATAAGGTTTTTTATACACAGATGACAGAGCTTCCTAAGAGACATCTTAAGTTTCATTTTGGAGGTAATTTTACAGATATTGGACAAGTTCCAAAGAAACTAAGGTGTTATAAGGGTGGAAGTACTGTTGATTCAAAGCATTGGGATGGTGATGAAGTGTCGTTATTAGATTTGGCTAAAGAAGTGTTTAAGTTCATAGATGTACCAGATGGGAGAAGTATAGCATTGTCATGGTTTATGATATGTAGGGATGAGGGTTATATTAATAAGAGGTTTCACATGGTGGAAGACATAGATGTGTTGGATTTCTTTAAGAATGCCAAACAAGATAAACAAAATTTCATTCACTTATATGTTGACTTTGTTAGTCCTACGTACATAGGATCTATCAACAGACAACTACAAGTCCGTGTCCAACCTATTCTTCAACCAATACCAACATCTTCAGTTCCTTTTGCTCAAACTAGTCAGCAAGTGATGTTGATGAGATACCACCATGTAGTGAAAACCCTGTCAGGAATGAGGAGCTCCCACCATCCACTAGACAGAAGCTCCCAACAAGGAGAAAAGGAAAATCACCAGTGAAACCCAAACCAACAACACCTGTTAAGCCCAAACCAACAACACCTGTGAAGCCCAAACCCAAAACCCCTGTGAAGCCCAAACCAACAACACCTGTGAAGCCCAAACCAACAACCCTTGTGAAGCCCAAGATAAAATCACCAGCAAAGCCCACAAGGTGGAGTAAAAGACTTGCAACAAATCTAGTTGTTAATGACTGTGAATCACAAGGTTGGTCAATAAAATGTAATCTTATAAACTTAAAATTTCATTGCTTTTGTTTAACCTGTAATTTTGATATAAACTTACGGTTTAATTGCTTTTGTTGCAGATGGTGGTGATGATGATGTCTGTGAGGTTGAAGGCCCTCAGGTTGAACTAGAGGAAGTAGACCCTTCTTTCTTAGATGAAGTTGAGTCCACATTTGCTGTGTATCGTGATGAAGGTTAGTGTTTTTTTATTTTAGTTTTACTATGGCTATGTTGGTGACAGTATTGAAAATTTCATAGGAGACAGTACATAGCATATGTATATATATAAGTTATTGAATTTAACTTTGCAGTTAACTGAAAGTAGCTAAGTAAAGGGTTATTGATGATCAGATGACCAGAAAACTAGATTACAATCTAATTCAGATCATGCATGATATGATGTTGGCTCTTATATATAATGTTTTTTTTATTTGAGTTTTGCATTTGCTATGTTAGTGACAGTATTGAGGATTCAGTTGTTTTTCAATGAGTTATTTATCTTGTGTTTATGTGTTATATAAGGGAATGGCCATGAGACAGTCAATTGTGATCATTATGATGAAGGGACTATTAATCTTGAAGATGATGATGAAGTACTTCAAAGGATGCCTACAACTAGAGCAAAGGTCCACCACCTGAGTACAATATAGATAGAATTGATGCAGAAGAATACTATGAAAGTCCTGATGATTATTCTGATGGAACTGAGTCTGAAGATGATAGCCCACTCACAGCTGAAGAGATAGAAAGAGCTAAGACACAGATTCAAGAGGATGCACAAAGAGAAAGAGAACTAGAAGATGAAAACCATATGCAAGAAGGTATTGAAAGGGATGACAGAGTAAATGAGAACCAAAGTGAACAAGTGATTCATGAGAATGATGCTGACATGGAGTGGATAAGAAGAACAGCTAGGATTGATGATGCTGAATATGAAAATCCACACCATGGTAAGAAGACATTAAAAGAAGACCAGAGATGGTATGATATTTACCAATGTAGGAAGGCTTTAAGGACTTTTGCTATCAAGAGAAAATTTGTGATGAAGCTTAAGAAAAATGACAGTGACAGGATTGTTGGTGTATGTCAGGGTACTACACTTGGTGGAAAGAAGTGTAAGTGGATGGTCTCTATTGGAAGGATGAATGATGGCCACACAATGAGGGTTGGGAGGATCAATGATGTTCACATTTGTGTGTCCAATGAAATAGAAGTGAATCCTACAGCCAATGCACAATGGATAGCTAAGAAGATAGAAAAGGATATGAGGGTGCATCATAGGTCATTCAAGCCTAGAGACATAGTTGGCAAGATGTGGGCTAAGTATACATTGAATATTAAGTATTGGCAAGCATGGCATGCATTGACTATAGCACTTGAGTTGGTCCATGGAAACTATGAAGAGAGTTACAACAAACTTCCAGAGATGTGTAGGCAAATCCTTGATGCTAACCCTGGTAGTTTTGCAAAATGTGCAAAGAATGATCAGTTTAATACTTTTGATATTTGTGTAATTGCTTTTAAAGCTTCTTTGGATGGTTTTGTGAGAGGATGTAGGCCACTTATTGGATTAGATGGTTGTTTTTTGAAAGGTAAGTATGGAGGTGTTTGTTTATCAATTGTGGCATTGGATGGGAATAATGGAATGTTTCCATTAGCTATATGTATTTGTGTGAGGGATAACTTAAATAATTGGGAGAGGTTCTTGGAAATCATGGAACCACACTTGAGTAAGCACAATCAAACACTTGTAATCATGAGTGATAGGCAAAAGGGTTTAAATATTGCAGTATCAAAGGTCTTCCCTGATGCTCATCAAAGATTTTGCTTCAGACATATGTTTGCAAACATGAAGAGGTAATTTAGTATTTATTGATGACTAGTTTTTCATTTTCTAAAAGCTTTTGCATTTTTTGCCTTGGTTCTAATGTCAATGTACTTTATGAATTTCAGGTATTTCAGTGGTGTTGATGCCTTGGCTTGGGCTGCCTCAAAAGCTTATTCAGCTACATATTGGGAGCTTGACATGGCAGCAATGCATAAGATTGATCCTGGTGCTACACAATATCTGATGGATGAAAATCCTACAAGATGGGCAAGAGCACACTTTGATAAAGAATCCAAGGCAGAGCATACTACAAATAATTGGAGTGAGGCATTTAATGCAAGAATTCTGGAAGCAAGAGAAAAACCTGTTCACAGGTTGATTGGTACAGTCAGTAGTTGGCTCATGAAGCTGCAATTTGAGAGGAGGAAGATAGCTAGGACTTGGGATCAATCTGGTCTTGTTCCTAGGGTATTGGAAATTTTAGAAGAGAAGAAAAAAAAGATAAATGAATACACTTGTTATGGATCTGAAGATCACCTGTACCAGGTTAATAATCACAATGGTAAACATTGGAAGGTAGATCTTACAGAACAAAATTGTACTTGTGGTGAATGGCAACTAACAGGAATACCATGTGTTCATGCAGTGAGAGTGTTGAACTCTATGAGAGTTGATTGGAAGAGGTAAATGCCTTTATACTTAATTTTTTTTAGATTTTGCAAACATTTTCTAATAGAGGTAAATGCACTTTACACTTTGCAGGTATTGCAGTCCATTTTTTACAGTTGAAGCATATAGTCGAGTGTATCAGGGAGCTATCAAACCTATACTGCATGAGTCTGAGTGGCAGAAGGTGAGTATAGTAATTTTTATAAAATGTATAATAGTATACTTGCGAAGTTATTTTTCTTTGTGTTTATTAAAGTTTAATGTAATATGCAGATAACTGAGGTGATCAATCCACCAATAAAAACAAGAGGACCAGGTAGGGCACCTATTGCAAGAAAGAGAGGGCTTGATGAAGGTCCAATCAGATATGGGGGGAAGAAACAACATAGATGCAGCATATGCAAAGGGTATGGGCATAACAAAACAGGGTGTACTGGAGTTGGTCCTGACTATGCAAATTATGTGGCTGCTACATCACAAGGTCCTGCAAAGAAAGGTGCAACAGAAAAAGGAGGAAGAGCAAGAACAACACCTAGAAAACTTGACTATGGTGTGCCAACAGAAAATATTGCAGAAGATCCAACATTCAGTGAGTTTATTGCATAGTTTGAGCCAGTGGTTAGTGGAAGAGGCAAGGGAAAAGGAAAAAAAACCTACAAAGGTAAAGGGAAGAAGAGGACAAATGCTGCACAAACAACTGATCCATCACAACCTTTTGATCCTTCATTGTA
Source organism: Aquilegia eximia (assembly GCA_023053565.1). Classification (NCBI taxonomy): domain Eukaryota; kingdom Viridiplantae; phylum Streptophyta; class Magnoliopsida; order Ranunculales; family Ranunculaceae; genus Aquilegia; species Aquilegia eximia. Next base: position 25,424,497 of record JALIGU010000003.1, read on the forward strand.
TGGTTTTGGAACTGCACAAGAAAATGTTGGCCAATTTGATCCCTTATTCTACGGGGGAGTGCCTACACCTTTAACTCCCAACTTTCAGCATTCTCAGGTTCGATTCCAAACTCCTATGCAGTACTCTTCTCAGTTTAGCAGTCCTACTCCAATGCCTGGTATCTAGTTCAGGAACTCTACTCCAATGCCACAAGCTCCCCCAATTAGACTTCCTCAGCAACAAACAACATGGAGACCACCTCCCCCTGACAGACAACCCTACATGAGGCCTCCACCAGCCAACACACATGTTTTCAGAGCTCCAGCAGTGTTTCCATTACATGGTACAAGAACTGAAAGATTGGCAGCATTGTTTGGAGTCAACACAACATCTGCAGCTCAAGGTGCAACAGAGAGCAACCAAGCTTCAAGTTCTAATTTAGTTCAACCAAGATGGAGGATTTAGTTTATGTTGTTTTTTTTAGAAAATAATGTTGTTTATTTTGTAAGTTGCTCAGATGAACTATTTAAGGGCATTTTTTGGTGATTTTGTAAGTGATGTCGAACAAATTATGGATGTCGAACAAATTATGGTTATATGTAAGTGATGTTGAACAAATCATGGTTATTTTGCTGCAGGTGTTTATGAAATTTAAATGTTTTTTTATGGTTATTTTACTCAGATGAAGTTTGGTTTATACATGTTATGAAATTTAAATGTTGCTGCAGATAAAACATACATTCCCATTCATCAGATAAAACATGCATTTCCATTCATCATAATTTTTGTTATACATCTTACTTAGAACAACTTCTGCTATACTTACACACTCACATTATTTTTTGCTAAAATCACTCATTCACATTAGTTTTTGCTAAAAAAAGCTTCACAATCTTACTAATTGCCTTGGCACTCCCCTGTACACTCATGTCCATGTTCTGGTCTGTGGAGATTTTGAGTGTGACAGTATCTTCTTCATCAACAGGTTGCTTCACCATCTTATTATTCTTGAGTGTGATTGAATCTTCATCAACAAGTTGCTTCCCCATCTTCTTTTTCTTCAACATATTGCTCAGTATTTCTTGCTTCTTCAACTCCACATCTTCAATTTCGTCCACCCACAAAAATCCTTTGCAAACAATGGATTGAAACTTGTAGCTCAAAAATTGTCTTCCAAGTGATCGCCTTTGTGAACTAGTCCCAAACGTCATCGTGTGATCATCGCAGAGGTGGACACATGGGAAATCATGAAACACGCAATTCTTTATGAAGTGACCACTACCTCCACAGATAAAACACTTAAACTTAGAAAAAATTTAGCTTGAAGCACCTTTTGAATTCATTCTAACCTTAAATTGGGATTGGGAAGAAGGCGACCAAGACAAATTTGGTTTTTCACTGTGTCTCTGTTTGCGTTTCAGAGGTCAGATACTAAAATTGGGGAAGAAGACACTATTTAAAAGCCTGGTTCAGTCGGGTCCAACGGTAACATTAAAAATATTTTAGAACCGTTGGATTAAAGATACATCTCGACCGTTGGATCATCACACCTGTCCTCTGTTTTTAAGTTTAAACCACGTCAGCATTTTTGCGTTTTAAATAGGCCAGAGTTTTTAAGTTCTAACCACGTCAGCATCTGCAAACGGTCATGAGACAGAATCGTTAACTTGCTAGTGATAAGACTAATAAAAAGTCTTTAGTGGGGTAAACGCAAATATGAACATAGACCTGTGGGGTTTTAACAAAATCGCCCTGATGAAATTATTCTGAAAACTGAACTGTGTGATGTGGTGCCATAAAGTGTTTGAAATTTTATTGGCGTGTGTGTGTTTGACAGTTATGTTGGCCTTGTGTCCTACAACTATGTTATGTTTTATTCTCAATCGTGTAAGCTAAAACTTGACATCAACGATGTGATGTAGTTATGCTAACTTCCTAACAAAACTTTACTATTATATATTATATCTACTTATGATTCTTGTTCATGTGGTTCATATTTTATTGTTTTCTTTTGTTGGGCATGTGTAAATAATATCTACTTATGATTCTCTGTTTTGGCTATGGTATTCAGATGTCAGAAATTTTACTTGCTAGAAATATTGCTTGTTACAAATAAGTTCGACCTTATGTTGTACAAATATATACTGTTTAGATTACAATTTTTTTTTTAACTTATGGCCTTACAAATTGTGTGGGCAAATATTGTCACGTTTTTATGAAGCAAATCTTGTCTGAAATGAAAGTCCAAAGGCATTTTTTTTTTGCCATAGAAATTATGTGAACCAAATCTTGTAAGAAATTTAAGTCCAACGGCATTTTTTTTGTAGTCCATGTCAAATTTGTGAAGTTAATGTTGTCAGGAAATTTATAAAATGCATTTTTCAAAAGGTATATGCATTAACAAGCTGAATACGTGTTCGGCAACCCAAATGTGTTCAGATTTTTGTTTTCTACATTATCGTTTCTATCATTTACTTGTGATTGTAGTGGTTTTTTTTTTGTTTTTTTTTTTTATTATAATAATAAATTTTATTGATAAGCTCAACGAATTACACAAAAGTAGAGGACAAACACGCTACAAACTGCGCGGCAAGTCCTTTCTGGATAGCAAACCCGATTCTCCTAAATACATATTCGTTCGAACCCGCAGTCATCACGTTGCTATCCATTACCTTCTGTACTCTCATGAGGAGCTCAACTGCTTCTAAGCCTAGCAATCCAAATGTGTCAAATGCAAATGGGATGAAACTATGTTGGTTAGCCTTACAAGCTCCGTCATGTTTCTCCACTTTTGCTGCTGCTGCATTGCTAGCTGCTGGCTCCACCTCAAAAATCCCAACACCCAGCCCAACCATCGGAGATGCCCCTGTAACATCAACACACGCATGTTTACCTTCAGACCAGTTGTAGACCAGAATATCAGCAGGACGTAATGTCGATCTTCCTTCCCTAGGATCAGTAAGAAAGTTAACAGGAGCCTCCTTCTTAACCTGTACTCTAGCCCGTCAGAACACATCACACAAGATATCCTTAACGTGGTCATGCCTGTACTTGAAGCCGGGGTAATGCTTACAATGGGCAGCATAGTCCCCGAATGCATCAAGTCTGCTCTTCTTGCACACTGGACAAAGCTCATCATCTAAATATAAAGGGATCATCAATCGATAACGAAGAATGGAACAATATTCTACAGGCGTCATGCGTTGTCCAAGCCCTTCCATCGGGATAGCAAGGAGAAAATCTTTGGCATGTTCTGACTGCACACATCCAATCACGGCTTTTTGTCTAGATGACAACTCAAATTCCCTCTCAATGCCAGAACTAATCTTGTTGTAGTATGCTTCCGCCAAGACATGTTGGGGTCTGAACGGGACGGTAGAAGTTGGAGCAAGATTACTGAGATCTAAATCAGGTATAGAAAGATGTAAACTAGCAATGACAGTATCGAAAATATTACCCATAGGTATAGTCTCACAACCTCGAAGGATGTGGTCTTGGAGATTTTTGGTTTGTGTACGTGAAGCTACAAAAGCTAACTTCATAACATCACTAGCACAATAGATACCAAGTCCACCCATACGCAATGGGAGAGTTGCCATACGCCACTGTAGATCGCCAAAACCAGGTCCATCAGAAACCACAATATTCTGAAGGGTTGCACGAAGCTTGTGGTCAAACCATTCGGCTGTTTCCTGAACATAATCAGGGGGCAAGTACGGAGAGCAAAGGTGAGTTTAAATAATCTCATACAAGAACGTAAAAGTGCCAACTCACATTACGGATCCTTTAGCTGTGGTAATAAACCCATAAGCTGAAGTGTTTTATCCACTCGTTGACGAACATTACCCATAATAAAGGATGCATCAATACTTACAGCCCCTCCAACAACTTAACCCCTCCCTGAGGACATGATATACCAACCGAAAAGATATCTGAATAGGAGCAGTCAGGAACAACAGAAGGCCAAAACAACTCTGTCTTAGACATATTAAGCACGAGCCCAAGAGATGGTCCTCTTTCCTGAATGATACGAATAGCTCTGGCCACATGTTCTGTACTACCAATCAGAGTACCATCATCTAAGTACCATGCCTGCAACTCCAAGTGACATTCTGACTGAATGCGGTGTATCAATGGATGCAAGACCAAAGCAAAGAGAAGAGGCCCCAAAGGATCCCCCTGCTGTATCCCAGGTGCTAACCAAATATGAGTAGACCCTAGGTACAATCGAGTAGGTTGGCAATAGAGGTATTCGACCCATAGAGCAATAGATGGACAATGACTGCGCACCTCCCGTAACATAGAAGATCGATCAACAAGGTTGAAGGCATTCTGAAAGTCCACAAACAACATAGAAAGCGATGTGTCATCTTTGTTGGAATAAACCAACTGATTAACAGCATACAAAATTGCCTCTGCTCCACCAGGCACACCAACCCCAAACTGAAAATCCTCTAGGTATGGGACAATATCCTTAGAAACTCCTCTCATGGCAATCTTAGACACTAGGCGACGCCAAACCATACCCACAGCTATTAGGCGAATGTCGTTACCTGGCTTAAGAAGTGGGGTGAGCGGCGCACTAGCTATGAATTCTGCCAAGACCCGTGGGCATCGACCTTGTAGCCATAAGTTCACAACCGGTGTCAAGGCCTCCATAAGATCTGTGGCTACAACCCCACTCATAACATCCAATAGATGTTGGGCCCGGAGACCATCTCGCCCACAAGACGTCCATTTGGGGAAGGACCTGTTGCATGATAATATCCCATCCCTCTCAACTGACAGAGGTGACTCAAGTAAAAGAATATCGGGGACAGAAGGTGGTGGATGTTTCGGGTTTTTTTTTTTTGTTCCCATTTTCGTGACAATTGGTATATAATTTTTAGATATGGGGCAGTACCGATGTTATGTTGTGATCAAAGGTCATAACCTGGGAGTGTATAGCAGTTGGTGGGACTGTGAAGCACAAAAAAAAAAAGGATTCCCAAATAATCGTTTCAAGGGTTGTAAATCCATTATGGAAACTAAAAGGTTTCTAATGGAAGACGGTATTCAAAATTACGTGTGTGCCTTGGTTGTGAGAGGTGCACCCCTCCCTCCACGTAACACCCCTAGACCAGCATTTCAAGTCTGTCAAGTTGTACCCCCCACTCAGCCATGCCATCAAGCTCAACTCGACTACCCGTGCATGTATTATTTGGTTGTGGTACTTTTGTGCTTGTTGATTGTTTTACTCGTTAAAGTCATCTTTGTGTGGTGAAACCTGTTCTTTATGGTACATGACCCTTTAATTTAATGTCGTCATAGTTTGTACTCCACTTTGAAACTTGGACTAGGCTTTATGGGGGACCCAATCGACGACCTATAACTAGACGACCCTTTCCTTGGACCCCTGAAATGGACTTCATGTTGGACACGATAATAGATTATTCATCAAATGACCAAGACATTCGCACACATTTCAAATTAGTTTTCCACATCGTCCGTACTTATTTCTCCAATGCTTTTGATGTTGTGGTAATAATCATCGATATTAGGAAGCACCTTCGAGCCTTAAGGTTTATGGTTAAGTATGCTATAGAATTGATGAGTGAACATGGCCTTGAATTTGACATGGAGACCCAAAGGTTGGTTGCGAGTAGGCAACAATGGTTGTATCTCTTCTATTGCTATCCTAACCGTTATCAAAGGCTTTACGGTATACAGTTGTCACACCATGTCCCACTGTTGGCGGTGATGCATACCTATAACCTTGACAGACAACTTAGGATTTTTGCCTATAGTAGATCATCCTAATCTGTTGGGAGTTCATTGTGCTGCAGTTCTGTAGACTGTGACTACTGAAACCGGCACGAAGTGGTTTGACATCAATTTTGTGACAAAGTGTCCTTGGTTATCTCGCCTTGAATTCATTGTTAGGAAAATCAAGATGTACGCATGGTCGTCTCGTGTCCTTCGTGTTTCTTAGTTTAGTCCAGGAAAAGTTATTGGGTTCTGGACGTACGTACCGAGTTAGGACGTACGTACGTCCACTGAAGCAGCAAACATCTTTTGGTCGGGATGTACGTACGCAGTTAGGACGTTCGTACGTCCAAGTAGGCAGCAGACGTGTTTCGTATGGAGACGTACGTACCGAGTTAGAGCGTTCGTACGTCATGGTAGGCAGCAGGCTTAATGTTGTGTGGCGACGTTCGAACGTCATATCGACGTACGAACGTCCAAAGTCGGTTTGCACTTTTTCGGCCCATTTTCCTTGGTTTCCAACCCTAAGTATAAATAGGGTTTCTCTTCCAAAGAACAAGTGAGTTCTTTGGCCGTCCATTCTTCTTCTAGTTCATGTGTTTTGGTTAGGTTTTTGATATTGAAAGTGTTTGTGGCTATTGAACTCAATTCCCTTTCTTCCCCCTTTTCTCAATTCATATCTTTGTGATCTTTAAGAGTTATTGTGAATTCGGCTTCGAGTCTTCTTGTGTGTTCATCAAGAAGTCGAGTGTCTTGTGCGTACATCAAGGTGCTCTGGTGAAGTCAAGGTGTTAAAGATAACCAGGAGTATCAACTCGCAGTGAGTGCAGGTAGTTGATAGGTTTGTACATCTCTTTTCATCTAGTGGATTATTTTGTTGTCGCGAGGACAACCGTGGACGTTTCCCTGTTTGGGTTTTACCACGTTAAAAATCTCTGTGCGTTATTTACTTTCTGCGTATTGTTTGATTGCTTGTTTGAATTTACATTTGTTATACTAGCACTATTTGTAGTTTTTCAATTGGTATCAGTCGCTGGGGGCTGGTTAAGGAGCGTAAAGGCTCACGCTAACAATCAATAGTGCTATGGATTACTCTGGTAAGACACATGTCTCGGTTGTTGCTCGACTGTCTGATGAGCAATCAACTGCTAGTAAAGAATGCTCTAGTAATTATGACAAGGATTTGATTCTGGTGGACAATAATGATTGGGCTACCCTATACCGGTTATCCAGAAAGGAATGCCTAAGGTTGGAGGCACAAAATTGTATTCTTCAAGATAGACTTGACTTACTATCTTCTAGTTCCTCATCTATGTCAATCCTGGATAGGGAACCTGAGTCATGGCAGGTTGATAAGGTGGCCTTATTGGGTAATCTTGCTGCTCTTGAGCACGACAAGGTCGAATGGGAAGCTCGGTGTAATATTGTGTCCACAGAACTAGACAAGGTCAAAAAGGAACTGATTCGTTTTCAGTCGTTCGAAAAGTGCAATGGGTTGTCATCTTCTGAACTACCTCCACTGTTGCCCCATCCTCCTACCAAAAAGTCCGACATTCATCACTCTGTGGACACGGTTGGCATCCGGCGTAAGTGGAAACCGTTTAGGCGTGCTCCGCCTCAGGGAAGAAAACGTCAAATGCCTTGCTCATTATGCGGACAGTTTGGACATTGGGCCTCGCAGTGTGGTGTGGCTGCTCATGTTCCACAATCATGGAAGCCGTTTTCACAGCCGTCGTATGATTATCCATCTTATCCATATGCCTCTTACTCTTTTTGTTGTAATTTTGCAGGAAATGTTTCGAATGTGGCGATCACTGCCCTTCATGTCTCAAGTTCGGATAGTGAGTGGTTACTTGATAGTGGTGCTTCAAAACATATGTCAGGTAATGCCAAACTTTTCTCCTCTGTCACTGCTATAGATGGTGGAAGCGTTACGTTTGGGAATGGTAAGAGCTCTCCTGTGATTGGTAAGGGATTTGTCGCTGGTATTGGTTTATCTTCGAATGATGTTTGTCTGTTAGTTGATGGTTTGCGTGTTAATTTGATCAGTATTAGCCAACTGTGTGATACTGACCATACTGTTAATTTTTCCAAAAATATATGTACTGTGCTTGATAGTTCGGGTAAGTGTATCATGACAGGTAAACGAACACTGGATAATTGCTATGCCATTCAGCCTGCTGTGTCTGGCATAAACTGCTTACCTAGCAATTTAAATGAGGGTCTATTGTGGCATCAACGACTAGGTCATGTCAACTTTGAACACCTGGACAATCTAACTCGAAATGAATATATCAGGGGAGTTCCTAGACTTGGAAGAAATCGGGACACTGTGTGTGGTGGGTGTCAACTAGGTAAACAAATACGCAGTCCACATTCCAAGAAAAAGTCCATAACCACATCTTCTCCTTTAGAACTCATACACATGGATCTGATGGGTCCTACTCGTACTCCTAGCTTAGGAGGCAAACGATACATCTTGGTTATGGTTGATGATTACACTCGTTTTACCTGGGTATCATTCTTGCGTGAAAAATCTGATGCGTTTCTTGAGTTTCAGGGGATATGCCTTCGTATTCAGAACGAGAAAGATACTCAAATTAAACATATCAGAAGCGATAGAGGAGGTGAGTTCACAGCCACAGGCGTGATTGAGTATTGCATTGCAAACGGTACGTGGCAAGAATTTTCGGCTCCATACACTCCGCAACAAAACGGAGTCGCTGAAAGGAAAAATCGTGTTATTCAGGAGATGGCTCGTGCTATGTTGCATGCAAAGGATGTTCCGACCAAGTTTTGGGCGGAAGCGGTTCATACTGCTTGTTACATAATGAACCGTGTATATCTAAGATCTGGTACCACACAAACTGCTTATGAGCTATGGTATGGTAAGAAGCCGAATCTCAAATATATGCGAGTTTTTGGTAGTGTTTGCTATGTGTGCAAGGACAGACAAAGTCTGTCCAAGTTTGATAGTCGAGGTGAAGTAGCTCTTTTACTTGGTTATTCTTCTAACAGTAGGGCCTTTCGAGTGTTTAACTACACCACTCACAAGGTCATGGAATCCTTTAATGTTGTTGTTGATGACACTATTACATCTGACTCTTCTGTTTCCACTGGTACACAGGATGTCACAGCTCTCTCACCCGTGTCAAACCCGGCTGACATGTCTTCCATATCGTTATCATCACCTGATAATGGCAATGATGTTACTAAACCTTCTGGTGCTGCAGAGGACGTGCCTAGTAGGACCGATGCTGTGCTCACACCGGATGATGTAGTTCAATCACCAGATGTGATTGATGTGTCTCCAGATCTCTCCACTGCCCCTGCTGAACCTGAAAGGGTGTTTAATCAAGCTTCACCTCGTGTCAAACAACATCACTTCTTAGGAGATATCATTGGGGACATTAATGATCAGCGTCTGACTCGTCGGAGGGCCAAGGAGACAAATTGCGTTCATTATGTTTGTTATCTCTCTTCTCTTGAACCTAAAAATGTTACTGATGTTCTTACTGATGATGATTGGCTAGTTGCTATGCAGGAAGAACTCGGTCAGTTTAAGCGTAGTGATGTCTGGACGTTGGTTCCTAGACCTACTCACACTAATGTGGTTGGCACCAAGTGGATCTTTAAAAATAAATTGGATGAGTTCGGGCAGATTGTGCGCAACAAGGCAAGGCTCGTAGCTCAGGGCTATAGTCAGATTGAAGGCATTGACTATGGAGAGACATTTGCTCCTGTGGCTAGGTTGGAATCTGTCAGGCTTCTTCTTGCTATGGCATGCCACTTGAATTTCAAGCTGTATCAAATGGATGTCAAAAGTGCATTTCTCAACGGTATTCTTAATGAGGAGGTCTATGTTGAACAACCTAAAGGGTTTGTGGATCACACTTTTCCGAATCATGTCTTCAAATTGCAAAAAGCACTGTATGGGTTAAAGCAGGCTCCTCGAGCTTGGTATGAACGTCTGACTTCCTTCTTACTAGGAAAAGGATTTGTTCGTGGCAGTGTTGATCGGACTCTGTTTATACTAAGAAAGAATAATGATGTTCTTCTCGCCCAAGTCTATGTGGATGATATAGTGTTTGGCTCGACGTGCCCAAGTCTTTCTGAATCTTTCTCTCAGTTAATGAGCTCTGAATTTGAAATGAGTTTAATGGGAGAACTGAATTTCTTTCTTGGCTTGCAGGTCAAACAGTTTGATCATGGAGCTTTCATCTCTCAAACAAAGTATGCTAAAGAACTGGTTAAAAAATTCGGTCTCAGCACTTCCAGTGGTCAAGATACTCCCATGGGTGAGAGGGTACGTCTTGGTAAGGATATTATGGGTAAGTCTGTTGATATTCGTGAATATCGGAGTATGATTGGTAGTCTTTTGTATCTCACTGCTAGTCGTCCAGATATTTCTTATAGTGTTGGGGTATGTGCAAGATTTCAGGCTAACCCTAAAGAATCTCATCTCACTGCTGTTAAGCGTATTATTCGGTATGTTGCTAGCACTCTTGACTACGGGTTATGGTTCACCAGAGATACAAATAGTGTTGTGGCAGGTTATTGTGATGCTGATTGGGGTGGTAATCTTGATGATCGTCATAGTACCAGTGGTGGCTGTTTCTATGTTGGGAATAATCTTGTTTCCTGGCATAGCAAGAAACAATCATCTGTATCCATCTCTTCATGTGAGGCCGAGTATATAGCTGCAGCTAGTGCATGTACGCAACTTCTGTGGATGCGTCAGATGCTTCGGGATTATGGCATTCAACAGCAGGCAATGGACCTGTTCTGTGATAACACCAGTACCATTAGCATTTCCAAGAATCCTGTTCAACACTCACGCACAAAGCATATTGACATTCGTCACCATTTCCTTCGTGAGGCGGTCGAAAAGGGTGATATAGTAATGGAGTTCATTCCTACTGAACATCAGCTAGCAGATATTCTTACAAAACCTCTTGATGCAGGCCGATTCCATTCCTTGCGTAAGTCTATTGGGGTTGTAACTCTTCCCTAATTGTTCTGTTACTTTTTTTTTCTCTCTGTTCTTGTCATTGTGGTTAGGATGTTTAGGTTCGGTTGTTTGTGTTGTTTATTATTATTGTTGTTGGTATTGAGGACATACTACCTTCTCTATTGTATGGATTCCATGTTATTGATGTTTCTAGTGTGGCTTCCTCAACTGTTTTTGTGTCATGCATAGTTATAAGGTTCCATCATGCTCCCTTTGTCTTGGTCGTTTCTTATATGATGCATTTACATGTAGTTGGATTGTCGGTCCGCATACCTGTATATCTGTAGTCTTCTATGGTTTCCTTATCATGATCATCGTCTTCTGTTATATTTATTTACCTCTTGTAAGTGGTCAATGACTCACAAAATCCCCAGCCATTTGAATGTCTTGAGAGCATACTCATTTGGCTAAGAACCCTTTGGGGCTGTGAGGGTCATGCTCTGACGGATGCACTCAGGAGATGTTAGTTCTTGTGTTGCACGTTATCATGGTATTGCACTTCTTGAGTGTGTTTTGCCGAAAAGATGTAGGCTACACCCTACCCTCGTGTTCTGGTAAAAGATGGAGATACTCCCACACGGGAATGGCATTTTTTTTAATAAAAACAAAAAAAAAAAAAAAACAAAAAAAAAAAGATATGTTAAGTGTCTGTCACACTTGTCTAGTTGGAAGACAAGACAAATAACAATTTTTCTGTGTTTCCTTGGTTTTGTTGTGCTCGGGTTAACCTTCTCATTGGTCTATCCGGTTCTTCTACATGCTTGCATCATTCTAGTACGTACCATGTCATGGTGTATGATGTCGTTCTTCGATTTTGCATTATCTTGCGGTTGAGGGTTGTTTATACTGTATTCGGCTGTACTTGGAATCCTTATGATAAGTAGAAGTGCTTTCTTGTGATGTCTCTCAATATTTGTTCTTGGTTGTTCTTTGGTTTATTATCTGACTGGTTGGATGGTTCTTCATTTTATATATATATATATATATATATATATATATATATATTTTTTTTTTCTTTTTTTTAAAAAAAAAAAAAAAAAAAAAACGTACGAACGCTCCTAGGACGTACGAATGTGATCTTAGTCAGATGTTTGTTTTTTTTTGGGTCCCGACGTTCGAACGTTTTCAGAACGTACGAACGTGTGTCCTACAGGCCGGCCCTTTGTGTTTAAATTCAAATTTTTTTTGAACCAAAGGCTAACTGTTACATCAATCGTGCCCCCTTCTTCTCTTTTGCACGAACATTAGGAAGTCTCCATCTTCTCTCACCGTCGTTTGTTGGTTAGTGTTTCTCTTCATCTTCTTGAAGTTGGTGGCCCCCTTGGCTCTCTCTGTTTCTTGTACTTTCTACTCTATTGTTGGGTCTATTTGATTGTGTGTTCTGGCAGTTGTTTTTAATTGGACTTCTAGTTCTTTTCTGATTAGCAGTACAGTTCTGCTAATTAGGTTATGGACCTCTCTTTTGGGCCCATGTTAGGTTTACTATTATTTTTCTTATTTATAGGGGAGTCTTCTCTTCTTTTACTACTATTGTGACTTCTTCTCTCCTGCTAGTTCTCTCTTTGTTGTTCTGACTTTTCTATGGCAGAATATGAACTTCATGGAGTTTTTGTTCCGACTGTTGGTTATGTGTCGTTTATGGTGATGGAGTACAAAAACAATGCTAAGGTTTGTCGTTTATGTCGCGTTCCTCATGGGTATGACTATGATCATCGATCTTTACCTACTTCATGCGTGGTTCATGTCAATCATTGGGAGAGGCTACCGGGACATCTTCAAAATCACATCTTGGAGTTGGCTGGATACCCGCAGGTTACAGGCCTTGCTACTCCTCTTACCGACTGTGGCTTGGACAGCAGAATTGGGGAGTTATTTTGTACGAGTGCTGCTCATCCTGTGACGGCTCGGTGGAATATCTATTCGGCTCGTGCGAAAGCTTTATGTCCTATCTTAAGCTTTATGTTCATGTGATAGCTCGGTGGAATAGACCGTCGACTCGTGCGGAAGGGTTTTTCGATTCCGTTAACTCTAGCCGTGTGTTTTTGTCGTTTTGTCTCTTATGTTTATGGTTTTCTCTGTTTGGTTATTAGTTGACTTTCTGAACTTTTAACAGTTGGATTAGTTTTATATTTTTATCTGTTTTGTATTCTTTGTTTGGTATTGATTTCTTTTTCTTGGTTATTGGTTTATTGTTGTTCTTTTATCGTTTCCTTTGTTGGTTGGTTATTTTGTTCCCTTGTTGTAACAAAAAGGGGGAGATTATGACTCTAATTACTAACAATCGTCTTCTTGTTGTTAGGTTATTTTTGGGTCATGTTTCAGGTATGCTACACGTATGGGGGAGTGAACGTGTTGATGATTTTAGACGTTATATTGTTATGGGGGAGTTCGAGTGTCAAAAATATTTTGGAGCTCATGAAGTATGGGGGAGTTGCTCGAAGGAACTTCCGTTCGATCTCTGATGGTTAAAGCATCTTCCTAAAGCTGGATAACAAGAATTGGTGACTTGTTATGTGTTTCTATTTTGAGTGATTTTGTAGGCATGTTTTATAAATGCCATGGTTTGGGATTGTAAGCACGTTTTATAAGTGCTATTAGAGTCATAGGTTTTTGTCACAAAATCAATGTCAAAGGGGGAGATTGAAACCGGCACGAAGTGGTTTGACATCAATTTTGTGACAAAGTGTCCTTGGTTATCTCGCCTTGAATTCATTGTTAGGAAAATCAAGATGTACGCATGGTCGTCTCGTGTCCTTCGTGTTTCTTAGTTCAGTCCAGGAAAAGTTATTGGGTTCTGGACGTACGTACCGAGTTAGGACGTACGTACGTCCACTGAAGCAGCAAACATCTTTTGGTCGGGACGTACGTACGCAGTTAGGACGTTCGTACGTCCAAGTAGGCAGCAGACGTGTTTCGTATGGAGACGTACGTACCGAGTTAGAGCGTTCGTACGTCATGGTAGGCAGCAGGCTTAATGTTGTGTGGCGACGTTCGAACGTCATATCGACGTACGAACGTCCAAAGTCGGTTTGCACTTTTTCGGCCCATTTTCCTTGGTTTCCAACCCTAAGTATAAATAGGGTTTCTCTTCCAAAGAACAAGTGAGTTCTTTGGCCATCCATTCTTCTTCTAGTTCATGTGTTTTGGTTAGGTTTTTGATATTGAAAGTGTTTGTGGCTATTGAACTCAATTCCCTTTCTTCCCCCTTTTCTCAATTCATATCTTTGTGATCTTTAAGAGTTATTGTGAATTCGGCTTCGAGTCTTCTTGTGTGTTCATCAAGAAGTCGAGTGTCTTGTGCGTACATCAAGGTGCTCTGGTGAAGTCAAGGTGTTAGAGATAACCAGGAGTATCAACTCGCAGTGAGTGCAGGTAGTTGATAGGTTTGTACATCTCTTTTCATCTAGTGGATTATTTTGTTGTCGCGAGGACAACCGTGGACGTTTCCCTGTTTGGGTTTTACCACGTTAAAAATCTCTGTGCGTTATTTACTTTCTGCGTACTGTTTGATTGCTTGTTTGAATTTACATTTGTTATACTAGCACTATTTGTAGTTTTTCAACTACTTGGCAGTCTTTTTCATAAGTCAGCTATCTAGACTTTTTGTGGAGTTGATGTGAACTTTGATATATAAACATGAATTTTTTGAAGGAAAATGTAAACAAATATTTATCTGCATTCTGGTGAGGTTCTTGCTACAGTTCTGCAGACTGTGTTTTGTTTTGTGAAGGAAAATGTAAATAGATATTTATATTTATATTCAATTACATCAGGAATTCAAATGGTGGCTAAATTTTTTTATGTAATGTGTCTACATGATATCATTTAAATATATAGTATGTTTATTGATATAAATATATCATTTTAGATATTACTTCTTTACATTTAGGAATGACCCCTAAGCATGGGACCCAATACTGCAGTGCTTGGACTAATGAAATGGACCATGTAGTACTGCTACATACATTGATGACCTACTCAAACGTAAGCGCTGATACAGAATGGTATTTTACTAGTATTGTGTGTCTTGCTCGTGACATATTGATAGATGAACTTAGTGTTACTGTCACCATTGCTGGTGTTAAAAATTGCCAACGTAACTTAAGGATCAAAACTAAGAAAGTATTGGCCCTATGTGCACGAGACTCATTCAATTGGGATTCTAACACCAAAATGGTTCATGCAACTGATGATGCATGGACTACACCTGAGGAGGAAATACCTCGCACCTGTTTGGTTAACTTACGGGGTATGGTTTTTGCAACCCATGAGGAAATGATGAAAGTCATGTATGCCTATAATCTGTCTGAGTACATACATGTGTGAGGTAAACAAGTGTATGCAGTACTAGTGTGTTGTTTCGTTGTTTTGTAATATGACATTTTTATTAAACATACTAAGACATTTTATTATATAATATGCTTATGTTTTCACAACTATTGAAATGTACTAGACATGATTATATAATATATTAATGTTTTCCAACTATTAATTTGTTGGAAACCCTAAGAAATGGTGTGGACTGATAGGGAAAATGAGAACTTGTGTTGTGCTTGGGATTCAATCTACACATATCCTCAAAATCATGCCAATGCTAACAACTATTGGGAACGACTATGTGACCAGTTTCATGTCTTAAAAGGAAATGAAACCGATAAAGGTCTAGTAGATTTGGCAAATCAGTTGCATGCAATATGAGAGGCTACCGAGGTCCTAATTGCGATAACGGAATTTATTCGAGTCCATCGAACTATACTCGAAACGAAAGAAGAACGTCACAATCAAGCACTGAGGGTATATAAAATCAATCAACACAATGATTATGTGTTCACTGTGTGTCCTAATACTAGAACCATATTTCTATTGTAACCAAAATGGTTGCCAAGGTGTTATGAAAATGCACATCGGTGTTGGAAACAAAAATGATGGGTGGATTACTTTCGACCAGTGTGGATTTTAAGCATGTCCTAAAATCAAGTTTGTGTATGCACAACATAGCCCACCTCCCAAGAGTGACAATGCAATGATATCTGTCAAATGCCTACAATATCCTTGTCGGGATGAATGTAAAAATGTTTGGATGCATATTTACGATCTAATGAAAGATGACACAACATGTCCATGGTGTTCAAATGATCCTTGTCCCAACGACTGCGCGCAATACGAGTGTGGTTATCGTACCCCTGAAAATATTGAAGAATTTATGAGTGATGATGGTCAGAACTTGTAATATTGCTGTGGGTGCAAAAATTTGATCCACAAACTTGAGATGTATATTGATTAATCGAACAGTTGCAATGAAAGCCTTGTACAAACTGAGATGGGATGGGGGTACACAATGAGACTAGACCTGATGAGGATCAGGCTGCCTACATATCAAAGAAGATAAACTTGGAATCAAGTCTCTACCTTCACAAAGCTCTAATCGAGTTACTCAGTGAAAGACTCGTAATTCAAGAGGTTGAGAAATCCTGCATTTATAGTGGACCAGAGGAGGCTGGTGATAAGTCCTCAAAAGTGTATATTTATCCCCCGAATAACACCTTGTTTGTCTAGCACTTAGCTTATATTATTGTTTTATATCTATTGATTAATGTTTTATTGTCTATTGTGTAGGTTTTATGAGCCGAAATGCGAATATTGTGTTAAAGCCCGCAAAATGTCAAGAAAAACAAGCAAAAAAGTGTCATTTGCACAAGAGGAAGAGAATTGATATTTGCACCCACAAATCTACTGAGGGCACCCCACAGTCAGACCAGTTGACTTGACTTTATGTCAAAGTGGGGTGGTCCAAATCTCAGCCCAAACCGGGTTCTATTGGAGCCCACAAGTCAGAATTTCTATTTAGGGCTTTATTTAAAGTCCAAACTTAAAAAGGCTCTACAAGGAGATCCAGAAGTCTGATTTGAGCCCATGAGCTATCAAACTGAAGGTCTTAGTCCAAGCTACAGCTTAAGCCTAAGAGAATTAGGTTTTCCTAATAATACCTCAAGAAGACAACAGCAGCAGCCACAAATTTGACTTAATTTGGAAGTCTTTGCATGCAAGTATTCTATTTTGTATTTTCTATATAAGAGAAGCAGTAGCTAAGGTTTAGGTATCTTTAGAATCATATCTTTTAGATCTAGAGTTTTTCATAGAGAAAGGAAAGAGAATATTTGTGAGAGAAAGTTCATCTTCTTCTTTTTTGTATCAAACTCAATTCATATCAATCAAATCAAATCAATTTACTTTATGATATTTTGTTATTTATTTATTTATTCCATGGTGTCATCATTAAGGATGAGTAGCTAAATCTCCTTAGGGGGATGGTTGAAGCACTTTAGATGATGCAAAAACACCATGTTTGTTCTTATTGTTCATTATGATTCAAAGTTCTTAATGTTTATTTCCTAATGTATTAACCATATTTGTGAGGTCGGTCAATACATTAATGAAAGATGATGTGTATGTAAATGATATGAACAATAATAAAGTAGAAAAGACATGACACCATTGTTTACGTGGTTCGATAATTGTGCCTACATCCACGGAGAGGGAGAAAGAAGTTTATTATAGTAGTGGTGGTGATACAAAATGGGAGCTCGATTATGAGGAGAGCTCGAGAGAGATGAGACCTAAGAGGTGAGGTCTCATCATGAGAGATTGGGGAGGTCGTTGATCATGAGATCTCACCATGAGATAGTGTTGAGAGCATTCCACTATCAGAAGATAAGATATGATGCCAGGAATGAGTGATTTGCCTTCATATTTATAGGCTTACAATGTAACTCCATTCCTAACATTTAATGAGGTGATGATGAGAGAATATCTTTGTAGTAATTGGCTTTAACTTTGTAACTTGTGTCATCAAGAGAGAGCCCATTAGATGTTGACACGTGGCACCATGATGGACGGTAGAGATGGTGCCACATGTATGTTATATATAGTACCCCTACAGTTATCCATGCTATTAAAAAACTATTGTTAGGGTTTAGGGAGACCTAGCTTTAATGATTTTATTTATATTGATTAAAGATGTGTAGTGAAATAGCTGGGAGGTGATTATTACATGTCTGCAGTTGATATCTTTTATTGGAACCCTTTTGTAATTAAGATAAATAGCTAAGAGGTGATGATTTAGTTATGAATAATATGTTGAGTTAATTAAATTGAATAGTTGAGAGGTCACGGTTTGATTAATAAGACATATTCAATAGCATGCATAAGAGAATCCCGTTTTAATTGAGTTGAATAGCTGTGAGGTGACTACTTGATTATTATAGGTATTAATGATTAGTTGGAATAACCGAGAGGTGACTAATTAATTATTATACATTGAACATGAAGGAACAACATGTTATATTTTCATGATTTAGTTTGTGGATACCAATTCTTCCCCCTTTGTCATCATATATCCTCTTTACATTTCTACCATATTCTTAAGTTAGGGTTTACTTATTATTATTGCATGTAGGAAGTTAGAATCAATCTTAAATCTTGTTTGTTGATTCCCTTGGTGTTTCTTAACCATTGTTTTATATTGTGTTTGAGCTAAGATCTCCCCCCTCTGAGGTGGGTACGACCCTTGCTTGTTACTTGTCTACTTTGATAACCAATTTATACAGGCACAAGAAGGAAAACCAATAAAAATATAATCTTTGATAGAGGTTAGAGATTAAACACATTTTACCATCTATCAAAATGGCGTTGTTGTCGTTCTAAGGAACAGAGTTCATTCAAACACAAGCGAGAATAGTAGTTTTTGTACATCAGCCCACTTCTATTCCTCCCACCCTTTTATTTTTAATTCTTTTTATTATTGTTTTTAAGTGTTTTGTTACTTAGTCCTCTTATTCATCTTGCAGCTAAGACGGTTTGAAAAAAGCTCGAAAAATAGAGTAAAATTAAATTTTTAAGAAAGACGCGCCTTCAGGATTTTTCCTAAAAGTTACTGATTGGATCTGATCCCGAACTCGAGTCGAGTTCAGATTGGCCTGTAGCCATCTCGAGTCGAGTTCCAGGTAGGAAATTGCCTCGTTTTGCGTGAATTTTCCAGAACGTTCTAGAGCTGTTTTTCAAGAAATTATTTTTCCTGTTCAGTGACTGAGAGGTGGTCTATTTTTTTCAGTATTTTTAGAGACTTGTAAGATATTTAATTATTCGATCCAAGAAGGGGTCACGGTTGTAAGTTCGCGGCGGATAGTAGACCAAGGTTGTGGAGCTAGCCTTGAGTCTACTAAGGAACGACTCCTAAGGACGATTGAAACCCAAGGAGCGGTTTCCCCTTAGTCGACTTCAACTCGTCTTCTCCCCACTTTTGTGCGCTTGTTTGGCAATTTTTATTTTTTTAGCACAAAGTGGGAGGTAAGCATTCTCCTAACCCTTCTCGAATCCCCTGTAAGAGGAGTTTCTGTATTGATTAGTATGACCTTGAATGTTGTTTGATTTTAATTCTGTTTTTACTTGTTAAACCGGGACTGCAAGGCGGACCTGGCCTAAAAGTGAAACCTAATATCAATTGATTGCAATATCCTAAGCTTTAAGATTGAACCAACTAAAGCCATGCTATCACGATGTTCATTTGAGACCTTGAGCAGATATTTCAACTAGTACTACGTGAACCATTCTTTGATTGGAGCACAAGTTAGGAATTGGGTCTGGAACCCCTACAGATTACGTCTGTAGAATCACTGTGGTTTCTTAATTAAGGACTGTTGCTTACGCACGGAAAACCTCCCACACTGGTTATTCACTGCTTGACTCACGAAATATAGGGAGAATTCATAAGAGAAGCTTGAAAAGAACTCATTGGCTTGGGTGAACACAAGATTAAGTCAGTTTTTGAACCCCTTGTTAGATGCTTTTGAATGGTTAGGACTTCTGTGGCATATGTAATGCGCATGTTGCATGCATCTTAGATCAGGTAAAATCTTGTCCAAACCAACTCCAATCTACACAAAAGCACAATCACGGACCTCACTCCTTCTCCTAAGGGAGAGTTTAACGACTCAACCTCCATCCCTTCTGAAGAAGAGTTCAACGACTCAACTTCACTTTCTAAAGTAACACCTGCCCCTATGGCTTAAGAAGCTACCCTTCGGGATTACTTTTCACCTTTGGCCACTGGGCCACCTACCTGCATAGTCTTGCCCGAGACAACTGCAGATAGCTATGGCATTCACCCATAGATTGTAGGCATGTTGCCTAAGTTCCATGGACTTCCACGGGAAGATCCATATCAACACCTCAATAAGTTTCTGATTGTTCTCCATACTTTTAGGGAAAAACATTTATCTGAGGAGGAAGTTAGCTTGAGATTGTTCCCCTTTTCTCTTGAGGATAGAGCATCTCACTGGTTACATAGCCTTCCTTCCAATTCTATTGATACCTGGGCTCAACTAAGTAAAGGGTTTTTGACCAAATTCTTTCCTATTACTAAAACTAATGACATAGTTGATGCCATAAGAAGTTTTCAGCAAAAAGAAGGCGAGGTATTCTTTGATGCATGGGAGAGGTTTCAAGACCTATTTCTTCGGTGTCCACACCACAAAGTCGATGACACTGAAAAAAGTTAAGATTCTATATAAAGACCTTAATACTATGACTAGAAACACGGTTGAAAGCATGAGCGGTGGAGATTTCCTTGATTATTCCACCGCCAAGGCTCTAGCATTCCTTGAAAAGATTGCCACTAATAGCCAGCAATGGGACTTACCTGGACATACCCCGAGAAACACTACCCCAGACTCACTTGATAAACCTAGAGGTATATATGATGTCAAACCTGACTCTGAGCTTCAAAACTTACTTCATGGTTTAGTAAAAAAGGAGGAAGCACTTGAGGTATCATTAAAGCCCACATTCACCGTTATGAGTGCCTCCACTCTCCAATGTGATGCTTGTTATGACCAGACCCATACTGCCGAATTTTGCCCTCTCCTTTATAATTCACCAGAAACTGAGGAACCTTGTGCATTTAACTACGCCGAGAAGACCAACTTTACTAATGGCAATGCCACGTACCCATACATGGACCGCTCCAAGCTTTCTTATTCCAATAATAATTATGTGGCTCCACCTGGTTTTAATAACTCTTATGGGCAATATAGCAATGCCACGTATGTTGGTAACACTGATAATCGGAACAGGGCATCAGTCCCCCCTTACTCGAACAATGCTCATCGCATGAGTGGTTCAAGGGACCATGTGCCAACTAATCAATCTGCCCGACCTAAGACCTCCCTTGAGGATGTGCTTGCCCGTTTCATTCAACAGACCCAGGCGTCCATTGAATCCAATGCCCAAGCCATCCAGAGGATTGAACAAAAACTTGATGAAAATGGTAGATTCCCGGGACAGTCCATCCCGAACCCCAAAGGCAAAGAAGTTGCCTTGGTGACGGATACTCCATCTCCATTTGTACCGCTTGCTGAAGTAAAATCGGTCTCCACCCATAGGTCAGGAAAACAGGTTGATAATCAAATTAATTATACACCGAGTCCTAGCATTATGACCCCGGTTACCTCTGCACCTGTTGCCCCACCTAAAGCTCCGGCTAATGAGACGACCACCTCTAAGCCGAAGAAGCATGCCCGTGAGATTGTGGATCCTGCACAAACTTACAACCCGCCTGTACCTTACCCCCAAAGACTCACAAGGTCTCTAAAGGAAGTCCAAGCAGAGGAAGTACTTGATGTGTTCAAACATATAAATATTAATATACCCTTCCTCACGGCTATTAAACAGATATCTTCTTATGCTAAGGTTTTGAAAGACTTATGTACCGCCAAGAGAAAAACAAATGTGTCTAAAAACGCGTTTGTGGTGGAGGAATTTTCTACACTTGTCCAACATAACGGCGTGGTAAAATATAAGGACCCTGGAAAACTGACCATACCCTGCAAGCTTGGTAACAAATTCGTGGAAAAAGCTTTGCTAGACTTAGGAGCGAGTGTTAACCTTTTGTCTTACTCCTTGTACCTCAGTCTGAGTCTAACAAACATGAAACCCACGAAAATGTCATTATAACTGGCCGACAGATCATTGAAAGTACCTAGAGGAATAGTTGAGGACCTGTTAGTTAAGGTGTCTGACTTTTACTACCTCGTTGACTTTGTGGTGTTGGATACTGAACCTACTGCCGATGACTCGGTACCCATCATCCTTGGCCATCCATTTTTTGCCACCTCTAATGCTCTCATAAACTGCCGGAATGGTTCCATGGTTCTCACTTTTGGCTCTATGACTGTTGAAGTAAATATATTTAACCTTGGCCAACAACCCCCTGATCTTTCCTTATCTGAAGATGTGTGACTTCTAGACTCATTACCTTATGAGATGGTGCATAGTTATTACCATGAAGATCCGTTGTTCACTGCCTTGCCATGGATAATGAGGACTTTGATATTAATCAATTTATTATTAAAACCAATGCTCTTCTTGATAATGTGCCTATCTTTGAACCTAAAGACCCTGATGCCCTTGATTCGGTTTGTAGCATAGATTCTAAGACCCAAGTAGAGACCATTACTCCACCTTCTGTTACTCTAAGTCCTCTTCCTCCTGACCTGAAATATGCTTATTTTGATTCAGATGGTAGTCACCCTGTTATTATTTCTTCATCTCTTACTACCGAGCAGGACAGTAAGTTTTTAAAAGTTATCTTAGAGTATGTTCTTCTATTGTCTGGTCTATCCACGACATTAAAGGCATTAGCCCTTCTGTCTGTTTTCATCGTATTCATCTTGAGGACGATGCTAAAACTTCTCGTGAACCTTAGAGATGTCTTAACCCTACGATGAAAGAGGTTGTCCGAGCAGAGATACTGAAACTTATGGATGTGGGTGTGATTTATCCTATTTCGGATAGTCCCTGGGTTAGTCTTATTCATGTGGTTCCTAAGAAGGCCGGTATGACTGTAATTACCAATGATAAGAACGAACAAGTCGCCAAAAAAGTTCCAACCAAGTGGCGTGTTTGTATCGACTATAGAAAGCTTAATACAGTCACCCGGAACGACCACTTTCCTCTTCCCTTCATAGACCAGATGTTGGAACGCCTAGCTGGTCATTCCTTCTATTGTTTCTTGGATGGTTACTCCGGTTACAATCAGACTCCCATCGCCCCTGAAGATCAAGAGAAAACAACATTTACTTGTCCTTTTGGCACTTTCGCTTATGCCCGTATGCCTTTTGGTCTGTGTAATGCGTCTCCTACTTTCCAGAGGTTATTTTATACATCTTTAGTGATATGGTAGAACGATTTATGGAGGTGTTTATGGATGACTTCTCCATATATGGTTCATCTTTTGAAGAGTGTCTTAGTCATCTTTCCTTGGTTTTTAAATTTTGTATTGAAAAGAATTTGGTATTTAACTGTGAAAAGTGCCATTTTATGGTTAGGAAGGGGATAGTTCTGGGTCATGTCGTCTCTCCTGAGGGTATCCAGGTTGATAAAGCTAAAGTAGATCTTGTTTCATCCTTGCCTATTCCTAAGTCTATTAGGGATATTCGAGCTTTTTTGGGCCACGCAGGATTCTATCGACGCTTTATCCAAGATTTTTCAAAGATTGCTCGCCCCTTAACCAATTTATTGCTTAAGGATGCACCTTTTGATTTCACAAAAGAATGCAAGAGTGCCTTTGAAAAACTTAAGACCTCCCTCACGACTGCACCCATCATTAGGCCACCTAAACCCTTTGAGCTGATGTGCGATGCATCAGACTTTCCTGTTAGGGCTGTTTTAGGTCAATGTCTAGATGGTAAGCCCCATGTCATATATTATGCTAGCAAGACTCAATGATGCTCAATGTAATTATACCACGACGGAGAAAGAATTGTTAGCCATAGTATATGCTCTTGATAAGTTTCGTTCCTACCTTTTAGGTACCCGTACTGTCTTCTTCTTCTTGGAGAGAAGAAGACTAAATAGTGCCTTATTCTTTGGATTTTGTTGTTTCAAGAGTTTGACCTTGAGATTAGAGATAAAAAAGGGACCGAAAATGTAGTAGCCGACAATTTGTCTAAACTCGACCGTCCTGAGGATTCTAGTGTCATTTCTGAGAACTTTCCTGATGAGCTTCTTTTTGCAATATCGAATGCTCCATGGTTCGCAGATATAGTTAATTACTTGTCTAGCAACAAATTTCCAAGTAATTGGAACAAGCAAGATAGATCCAAATTCCTTGCTAATGCCAAGCATTATTTCTGGGATGACCCTTACCTTTTTAAGTACTGTCCTAACCAGATCATTCGTCGTTGTATCCCTGACTAGGACCAACAAGAGGTCCTTAAGTTCTGCCATGAGCATGCTTGTGGTGGACATTTTAGTGCCAAAAAGACAGGTGCTAAGGTATTGCAGTGTGGTTTTTATTGGCCAACTCTTTTTAAGGACGCTCACATGCATTGAACTGTGTGCACTTGTTGTCAACAACTAGGGAAAATCACTAGGCGTCACATGATGCCCTTACAGCCAATTCTTCCTATGGAAGTGTTTGATGTATGGGGCATAGATTTCATGGGCCATTTTCCTGGTTGTCATGATTTTTTATACATTCTGGTCGCAGTAGACTATATTTCTAAATGGATCGAGACGATTCCCATAAGGCACAACGACCAAGAAACTGTAGTAAATTTTCTAAAAGAGTACATATTTGCCCGATTTGGCACTCTCCGTGCGATCATTAGTGATGGGGGAGCCATTTCTGCAATAAAGCTTTTCAAAAACTTGTCCAAAAGTACAGAATTACTCACAAAGTGGCCCTTGCGTACCATTCGATAACCTATGGCCAAGATGAGGTTTCCAATAGAGAGATTAAAAATATTTTGCAAAAAACAATTGACCCTGATGCATTATGGGCCTATCGTACTGCTTTCAAATCTCCCATAGGCATGTCTCCCTTTCGTCTTGTTTTGGGAAAACCCTGTCACCTACATGTAGAGCTTGAGCACCGAGGCTTCTGGGCAATGACAAAGCTCAACTTTAATCTCGACCAGGCAGGTAAGAAGAGAAAACTCCAGCTTTCTGAGCTTGAGAAACTTTGGAATGAAGCTTATGACCTTTCCAAGTCCTATAAAGCTAATATGAAAAAACTACATGATCACCAGATCTTACGTAGATATTTTCAAATTGGGGACAAAGTTTTACTATACAACTCTAGGTTGCATTTATTTCTTGGTAAACTACAGTCTCATTGGTCGGGTCCCTTTGTTGTGTCTGGAGTGACACCCTTTGGTGTTATCACTTGTTTAAACCCTGCAGACAACTCTGAATTTTAAGTCAATGGTCAACGTCTTAAGCATTTCCATGAATTAAGGTCCCCTGAAGTAGAAGAAACTTTCTTAGAGGACCCTACCTATTTAGAATGACCCTTGACCTGCTGGTATTCGAACCCTCTCTTACTCTATTCTGTTATCTCTTTTTGAGAGGTATGGTTGAAAGTGCCAAGGCCATAGTCCACAAACTCTTACTGGCTGAGTATAATTGATCCAGTGCACGCTTTTCTCTTGAGTGTCATCACCAAACAGACCTGTGTCCCACTCTGTTTGGGGGTGGGAAAGTCATTTTCCACCTGCTTTTAAGTCTCGAGTATCTGACTTTAAAAGACTCTTTGTTGTATCTTTGTAACGCCCCAACTCCGTATATCCCAGTCGGCCGCTCTGGAACATAAGGAATTGTAGCGCCCATGTTACTTGACCAACCAGGCAAAAGCCCACTTGTTCAAGGAACTCATCAACAGGAAATAATACCATTGCAAAACTCTAGTAAAAAGGAATAATCTGTTAAAAACCCAAAATCCTAGTATTTGCATTAAACAATAAACTGTATGTACGTACAAAGAAAAGTTTCTTACACAACTAAGTCATAATATATATCGAGGTTTCAAAAGGTACAAACTCCTCTGATAACATTACAAACAAAAAGAACTATATACGACCCAAAATAAAATCGTTGCGCTCTCAACACACCTAAGACGGCGCTCGCGACACTACTACAAATGATCTCCTGAAAAAGATGGTAAACAACAAGGGTGAGCTACAACTCAACAAATGAAATCCAACTCACTAAACTTATCACAAAGGATGGAAATACATTAGTTTAACCCAAATTCACCTCATACCAGCAAATCATATCAGTCATTCCAATTTATTAGTGCCTTAATTTATCTTTATTTAGTTTGGGGAGTACGCCTGCATGTACTCATTACACTACAGGTACACACATGTAAATTTCCCTCCATATGCGGATAGCTGGAGGTACAGTCTATACAGCCCCACGCATGGTCACACTCCCATCACCCACAAGTGACTGGTACTGCCATTGTATAGACCCATGTGCTTAACACTTCCTCCCAAGCTTGTATTAAATGTGTGTGAACGCATCCACCACACGGCCGAAGCCCCCATTTCATAAATATGTGTGACCTCAATCAACACATAGCCGAAGCCCCAAATCGTATAATAGCGCATAACCAAACTTTTTATAATTCAAAACATATCCACTTTCAAGCTCACTCTAGCCGAGAAAGTAGCATAGGAAGAATTCCAACATTTATACTAAGAACAGTGTGTATATATACGCAATATCGACCAACTCAGATATTGAATAAGATATTCAAATAAGTTCAAAGTGAAGATTCAGATAACATATATTCCCAAAATTCACAAATATGCCAAATCGATAAAATGGAGCGAGACTCACAGAACAGGTCACAAAATTTGAGCAGGTCAGTACCTCATTCCAAGGATCGATAATGGTTTTAAAAAAATAGGAAAAACCGATTACTCCTAAGCCACCATAAAATACATTCAATTTTTACAACTATATAACCTTTCACTACGATAACTCGTCAAATAATCATGCTTGTTACCTCTATTCAATGCAGCAGCAAACACCTTTAGTATTCAAGCTCAAATCAATGTAAATTCCACATGGGTACAACAAATTTATGCAAAGAAACATATTTCTCCAATCATAGATTCAGGGCAGCAGTTAAACCAACCAGGAATTGAATTCAGAACAGCCGATATCGCAACCAAATCAAATTCAATTGATGTCCAAAACAACAAAACAAAGCTCACAAAGAATTTGATTTAAAACTAGCATAAATATATCCTAAGTGATAAGAAAATGGAGTGGGAAGTCACTTGCCTCAATTAAACATGAAAAACCTGATTCAAAATAAGAATTCCAAGCTTGTACTCCTGATTTTCTGCCACCCAAATTTCTATTTTCTTACTTTCCTTTCACTAATGGTTCAGATAGCAAAGCAAAGAGAGAACTGGTTCTTATGATTATGAACAGAACTATCTAAAGTCTAAACCGACTTACAAAAGATAAAGATGACTTGGAACGCAAATCAATACAAAAGTTTTGGGCTCTATTCACTAAGGCCTTTGAGACCGTAATCCCGACCCAAAATATTGATAACCCATAGGATTTTAGATATCCGATCCATATAAAAAGCCCAAATTAAAAATGCAATGTCATGCAGTATGAGCACAAAAAATGCATAGCAAACAAAACCGATAAGTCATGGCAGAAAATTAGAAATGCAGAGCATTACAATCTTAGACATCAGGATTTCGCGCATTCCATTCCTGCGTTTTGTCTCTCATGTATCTTTGTTTAGAGTAACGTTTATCTAGGTAGTGAATCTTGGTTGTCCGCCTGTCTGACTGAAGACGTTAAACTTAGCACTCTTGGGAGGCAACCATGTGTATCTTCTAAGCCCGATCGTGCTTTAGTGCTTCTTATTAGTTGCCGAGTTTAGTGGCTTTTAGGCTAATAAACTATCTCTTGAATCTGTGCGTTAGTTCTGTTTGGGGGTGGGCACGTCCCACCACTCTCTGTTGCGGTTGTTTGGTTAAATAATTATTACGGTCACAAATTTGAATTTATTTCAATTTTTGTGATTTAATAATTATTGCTTGATTTTTAGGATTTTATTTCGACGCCTTAATGGTACTTATATTCGCAAGAATATATTTATATATTATCACAAAATTTTCAAAATTAAATTTGAATTATTTCGTGCCCTTCACGCATTCTGAGGGTAAAACCATCATTTCCACTAATATCGGTAGTAGGGGAAGCGTCTAGGGGAAGTTACTTCTCTATATATACCCTCGGGTGTCTTTAGAAAGTCACAAGTCATTTTCAAAATCAAAAGTCAAATCAAGTCAATGCAGGTCAAACCAGTCAATAGAAGTCTCCAACTCCTACAGAACTCGAGTCGAGTTCCTTACATCGACTCTAGATCCCAACCAGATCCATTTTCTCTTTCCTCCGATCTCCCTCATCTGTGGTCTGAATTCAATAATTCTTGCGGGGTTTTGTTCCTTTCTTTGTGCTCTTCATTTCCATACCAAAAACCCATCGAATCATGCCACCTAGAGTGAGGATCTAGAGTGATTATCCGTGAGAGCGATTATTCTCGTCTCTTCGACGATAATCGCTTTGGGAGTGGTTTTGTGGAGAGATTTCACGCCCGAGGTTGGGATGTACTCCTCGGCTCTGATTACGAGCCATTTGATCCTCAAATGGTTCATCGATTTTACGAATCGATGGAGTTGACCGATGACGGCGTGTTTGTCAACTGGGATCCGACCCATCGCTACTTGCTCACGCATGAGACTGTATCCTTAGTCACGGCGCTCGAGCTTGACGAGGCTCCTCTGCAGCAGGAGGCTGCGCTGGTGACCCCAAACATCATCGAGGTCGTCCTCATTGATGACCGGGCACTTCACCAGTAGTAGTGACATTTCTATTGGTTGGCTCTGAGTCAACCAGGGCTTGGTGGCACACTGGCTGACCACCAATGTCCTTGGGATGACAAGGATGAACGACCTATTCTCGGAGGGGATTCATATCCTCCGGCTGCTTCAGGAAGACCTCCACGGCTACTGCATGGTCCGCCGTCTCTTCGCTACCATTACCGGGGCTCGAGCCACTTCTGTTCCCCTTCCAAGCCTGGTGATGAGTATTTTGCACTACTGGGAGGCGCCTCTTCTTCCTGCTCTTTCTCTGGAGTCGGTCGTCCGACTCGAGGTCTCCAACCCTGGACTGTCAGCTTGTAGACAGTTGTTGTGGGACCTTCAGGAAGAGGTGCCCATTCAGTACAGGCCCGACGACCAGCGGGCGTTTCACCAGCTCCATACCAATGACGAGCGATTCCAGCTTCTCTGGAGGGGTACGGGCGAGATTTTGGATGTCGTTGAGGACACCCAGCGTCGCTTGGACGAAGGCCAAGGGTAATCTCGTCGACAACGGGGTTGAGAGTTTTTAGTTATTAGCCATTGTATTTTTCTTATTTATTTTATTTTAGTTTTTGCACTCTTGTATTAAAATTTTCAATCATTATACTTTATTTTCAAATATTAATGAAAATGGTTGAATTTTTAAATTTTGCAAACGTTTGTCATTTTCTGAAATTTTTAGCCATTCTTGGGCCTCATTGCAAAAATCTGGACTTGTGGAGTTATTTTAAAAAATATTATGGTCTTAGGGACCTAAGTCCAATTATTTTAAAAGAAATGAGGTTAGGGTTTGATTTTTGAAAACCCCAAGGTTTTAGGCAATTTTTGGAGTCCTACCAGGGCTCAAACTCTTTATTTTTGGCCTATATATACCAAACCAATATTGGAGGACTGACACTCAAAAGTCAGAAAACTTTTCAATTTTTTTATTTTCTGGAGTTGGCCCAATCTCGAGTCCAGTTTCTTATAGGCCAAATCAAACTCGAGTCGAGTTTGAACCTAGCAGCAGTTTTCTGAGTTCGTTTTGTTTGATTTCTTCTGGGTTTTCTCCCTGATTTTTGGTGTTTTATCTTTTCTTTTGCAATGGCTAATGTTCAGAATGGGTTGTGGATGCCGGATGGCATGGAGATTATTCCCGAGATGGATTTTTCGGGAATTATGGATAGTCCTTATGGAGCTTCTTTTCGGGATGGGATTTTCGACAAAGGTTGGGAAGGTTTTCTTTATGATTCTACTGCTGTGTATTCCCCTTCTATGGTAAGAGACTTTTACTTTATGTTACCCTTTGTCGACCCTCTTCCCGGCCTTTGATGGTTTCTAAGTTCATATGCATGGTTCCCCAATGGTTTTTGATGCTATTGTCGTCTCTATTGCCATGGGTAATCCTTTTGTCTTTCAACCGGTCGTGCCCTATTACAATTATGTTCGTGATAACCGTGTAGACATCATAGACA
The DNA here is from genome assembly GCA_023053565.1 of Aquilegia eximia. NCBI lineage: Eukaryota > Viridiplantae > Streptophyta > Magnoliopsida > Ranunculales > Ranunculaceae > Aquilegia > Aquilegia eximia. The sequence goes on from JALIGU010000003.1 coordinate 25,454,425, forward strand.
CTTACCTTAATCACTTTGGCCCTTGTACCTTCTCTTTCCAACCCGAACGATATCCTAATATTGCACCTACCACTTGCCTTCCTGCTAATGTAGCTACTGTTGCTTTATGGGTTTTGCGTAATTTGTTGGGTGTTGAGAAGATGGAGTATATCAATGATAGTACTATGCATGTCGTTGTTGGTATTGTTACAAATTTTTATGCTCTTGACTTATCCACTTGGATTTTAGATGGTATTAGGAATGTATTCATATTCGGTGAGGATAAGCTTGTTTTCCCTACTGTTATCTGTAAGATTATTCTTGAAAGCTATCCTGAGTGGAAGACCAGGTACAATGATTGGACTCACGTTGCCCCTATGGATTCGACTCATCGTTTTATCAGGAGAAGTCGCCTATTCACTTAGGTGCCTAACACTGAATATGTAGAGTTTCATGCTTTACATAGAAACGATGATGAGGGTGAGGGTCCTTGGAATGAGATTAGGGAAGTATTAACTCATTTTCTGTTGAGTCGGTCCTTTATTTCAGTACATTTTATTTCAGTTATGTCTTAGTATGGAATTCCTTGTAATCTCTATATATGTGGAGATAATTTTGTTTGGCAGAAATTTATAAATCGGTTTGAATTTTTAGTACATTCATGGTAATATCTTTCTTACTCTCTCTCCTATGCATAGTATGAGCCTTGAGAAAGGCAATCTTTTTGTTTGGGGGTGGGGAAGTATTACAATCCTTTTTGCAAATGATTTTCAAACTTCTTTATCCATACTTGTGTAAAAATTCAAAATTTTTGAAAAATCAACAAAAATCTTTGTTATAAAGATTTTTCCAAAAATAGGATAAGTACACCTTCAATGATGAATATAATGGTTGAATTCTATCTTTTTCAAGTTTAAGGACATTTATTACTTCACCAAGTAGTTGAGTCTTATACTACATTTGCATGAGCATAAGCATGACATTCACTTTCATTTATTACAGATTGCATGTGCAAATACAACTACACCTTAAGAAACTTGAGGAATAAGTGTGGAGACTTAACCTAGTGAGCTTTTGAGCTCTGTTATTTTCCTTAGAGATATTACATCAATCTAGAGTCAAAAGACTCAATCTCTCAGTTTTGTCTGTTTTTAGTCTCGTATTCATTTTTATAGTTAGCCTTAAGATGACATCAAGTGGGTGTAATATAAACTTGGGTCTTGTAGCTTATTCAAGATGTGATCACCATATCAGTACTTAGAAATGATACAAATACATTTAGATAAACCTTGTTTACCTTAGCCTACCCTGATGATACATTATCCCTTAGGTTAACCATTTTGAGCCTTTCTTGTTACTTAACCTTTTTCTTGAGCCCATTATCCTTACCCAACTCCATTGTAGGAGTAAATTAGAATGTTTAGGTTCTTTTACACATTGTTTTTGGAACATGAGGATGATTGTTTATGTGGTTACAAGAAGAATGGAGAAATACATGAAAATCTCCAAACTAGTGAGATGAACCAAATATTGAAAACTAAAATGTTTGAAGAAATTCCAGAAAAACCAGAATCTTCCAAACCATTTCAAATCCAAAAAGAAAGGAAGATTCCAAAATATTGGCTACAGCTTCATTGGAATTTTCCTAAAAGAAGATGAGAAACACTTCTTCCCAAAAGAAAATTTTCAAAAATTTCTCCAAGTGCTGTTATTACAAATCACAAGTGTTGAAGGCCCGAATGTTCCAAAAATATTTCATAAAAGCCTTTTCCATTTCTAGCCCTATCCTAAGCCAAGTTACAACCCATTACTGTCTTTTGTAGATATAAGCTGATATGGTAGGATGTGGCGAGTAAGTGAGAAGGTGTTGAGGTGAAAAACCCGACATCTCAAGCAAGGCTAATTTTCCCATTCTTTGAGATAAGTTCATTCCATTACACCAGTCCGTTCTTATTGATATATGTGAGATGATTGTCCATCTTCCTTCCTCACATAGAGGTAAAATAATAAACACCATCTCTGAGTGACTTTATTTCTGAGTGTATGACTGTGAGGCCGAAGTCAAGGCGACTTTTCCAAAGGTGACTTAAGACCCGTGGTAGCATGGGTACATGCATGTCTTCAATGCATTTGAAACCGTTTTATGCTTGGTTTATATTTCGTATCTTATTCATGCAATTATAGTATGCTATCTCATATGAACGGTTTTGCAATACTTATCCTTATCCTTGATGTAAGCATTTCTGAAGTAAATGGTAGAAATTCATATTCTTTGGATTAATCATTGTAGTAAGTTTGTGGGTATCTTCTCTGGAAAACCATCGATCAGGAGACTATAACTCCTCCACCTGGGAAATCCTTGTGGTTGAAAGCCTTGATGCATATGGTTAATACAATCACCTAGTTTTACTTCTCTTTTGAGTCCTTAATTCTTTTCTTCTCACCTTTGCTTGAGGACAAACAAAGTGTTGTTTGGTGGTATTTGATAAGTCCTCAAAAGTGTATATTTATCCCCCGAATTACATCTTGTTTGTCTATCACTTAGCTTATATTATTGTGTTATATCTATTGATTAGTGTTTTCTTGTCTATTATGTAGGTTTTATGAGTCGAAATGCGAATATTGTGTTAAATCCCGCAAAAAGTCCAGAAAATCAAGCAAAAATGTGTCATTTGCACAAGAGGCGGAGAATTGATATTTGCACGTACAGATCTATTAAGGGCACTCCACAGTCAGACCAGTTGACTTGACTTTATGTCAAAGTGGGGCGGTCCAAATCTCAGCCCAAACCGGGTCCTATTGGAGCCCACAAGTCAGAATTTCTATTTAGGGTTTTATTTAAAGTCCAAACTTAAATAGGCTCTACAAAGAGATCCAGAAGTCTGATTTGGGCCCATGAGCTATCAAACTGAAGGTCTTGGTCCAAGCTACAACCTAATCCCAAGAGAATTAGGTTTTCCTAAAAACCTAATGCCTCTTGAAGACCAACAGCAACAGCCACGAATTTGACCTAATTTGGAAGTCTTTGCATGCAAGTATTCTACTTTGTATTTTCTATATAAGAGAAGTAGTAGCTAAGGTTTAAGTATCTTTTAGAATCATATCTTTTAGATCTAGAGTTTTTCAGAGAGAGAGGAAAGAGAATATTTGTGAGAGAAAGTTCATCTTCTTCTTTTTTGTATCAAACTCAATTCATATCAATCAAATCAAATCACTTTACTTTATGATGTTTTGTTATTTATTTATTTATTCCATAGTGTCATCATCAAGGATGAGTAGCTAAATCTCCTTAGGGGGATGGTTGAAGCACTCTAGATGATGAAAAAACACCATGTTTGTTCTTATTGTTCATTATGATTCAAAGTTCTTAATGTTTATTTACTTCTAATTCGCGATATGAGGTAAGTATGATTATTTGCATGTTATTGTTATCCATGTTATTAAAATACTATTGTTAGGGTTTATGGAGACCTAGCTTTAATGGTTTTATTTATATTGATTAAAAATCTGTAGTTGATATCTTTTATTGGAATCCTTTTGTAATTAAGTCAAATAGCTAAGAGGTGATGATTTAGTTATGAATAATATGTTGAGTTAATTAAATTGAATAGTTGAGAGGTGACGGTTTGATTAATAAGACATATTCAATAGCATGCATAAGAGAATCTCGTTTTAATTGAGTTGAATAGCTGAGAGGTGACTACTTGATTATTATAGGTATTAATGATTAGTTGGAATAACCGAGAGGTGACTAATTAATAATTATAGATTGAACATGAAGGAACAACATGTTATGTTTGCATGATTTAGTTTGTGGATACCAATTCTTCCCCTTTTGTCATCATATATCTTCTTTACATCTCTACCATATTCTTAAGTTAGGGTTTACTTATTATTATTGCCTGTAGGAAGTTAGAATCAATCTTAAATCTTGTTTGTTGATTCCCTTGGTGTTTCTTAACCATTGTTTTCTATTGTGTTTGAGCTAATATCTCCCCTTCTGAGGTTGGTACAACCCTTGCTTGTTACTTGTCTACTTTGATAACCAATTTATACAGGCACAAGAAGGAAAATCAATAAAAATATAATCTTTTGATAGATGTTAGAGATTAACACTTTTTGGCCTCTATTAAAATACAATCTTTTGATAGGTGGTGTTAATTTGCCATCTATCAGCTGGCTCAACCACTCCTCTGGTTTTGATTCCATGAACTCAGGTAGTTCAAACTGTGAAGATGTTCCCGCAGAGATTGCGTGCATGTTTCTTGGCGGCTATCCCTTGGTTTTAATCCCCTTTGACCAGGACGACTGCCACGTGGCATTCGCTGATAGGCTGTGGTTCAACATGGGTCTTCATTTATATTCTCCAGCGGGTTAGAATAGTGGGTTCTGTAGGCCTAGAATCTTACTGGACTTATCCAGTTAGTTGGGACTTGGATTTGAACAAGTTTGAAAGCAAAGACTTGGGCTAGACTCCTCGGACTGGAGGCCCAATCTGCATTGCATACTCCCTGGCCAGGTCCTTTGGGCTTCTATGATAAGCCTGTGAATGGGCCTTCGTCGCTGATGGACTTCAATGGGCCAGACCTGGCTCACTTGATTGAGGCGGGCCTGGTCGATGTATGGGAGCCCACGGTTCAACTTCCTATACAGTAACCAGGGCTCCACCCACTAGCCGTGGACCATCCGGTGGATCAAGATCCATAGAGCATATGTGGGCTTCTTGAGACCAGGTTGGGCCCTACCCGATAGTCCAGGTCTGGCTGGCTACAGCTCAGGTGCTCCCGATTTGGCTTCTTATACAGTCACCGATGACACTTGTCGGGTATTTTACCTAGGGTACAAACAGTTGTATTACTATTTATATTCAGACTTTGATTGATGTTGTATTTCTATTATGAACAAATACGCGTGAAGCCAATCGTGGAACAAGTGATGAATCCCCTATTATCATTGAGTGGGGAGATCTATGAACTTTTATGAAAGTGTATGTAATGGACTTATGTATGAACTTTAATAATGTGCTTGAGGACATATCTATATGAATTTTATTTATACGTTGAAGACATATCTATGAATTATATCTAATAATATGTGTGAGGACATATTCACAACAATTATAAATAATGTATGTTAATGGACATATTTGGTTTTATTTTAGTTTTTTTACTTTCTACATATAACTTGTTCAGTTTTACAAATAGATGGAGTTGTAGAAACAGGTACTGGGATATAGCCATTACATACTCCTTATAGTTGTACAAACAGGTACTGGACTCCTTTATACACACAGTACAAACATGTATTGTGACAGTGTGACACACACGCGTGCACACACACACACGTGTACTGGACTCCCTTATACACACAGTACAAACGGGTACTGTGACTCTTTATATATACTGAATTGTACTCCATGTAGAAATCCTAGTAGCAGGCAACCTCCAGGGTGATTATCAACTTGCAGACATAAGTTTATCAAGTATTAGACCATATTTATCAACATGCACTGTATTGTACTCCATGGAATTTATCAAGTATTAGATAGTATTTTTATGTAAGCATTAGCATGAATAAGTGGTCTTTGAAAGGGTTGTGTAACTATACCTCATACATGTGTCTTTACATCAAAACTATACCTCATACATCAAAACCATGATTTGGACTAAAAAAATAAAATTAGAATTCTCGTTGCGATCAAACATACCAAAACAAAGGTGAGAATGCTACTTAACAATGGGAATACAAACACTTTCTCATTGTGTTGATACAATAGAATGTCCACACCAATCAAACATTATATTTGACATTGGGAATCCTTTGCCAATCAAACACTCTTATTCAGGATTCCCATTGCAAAAAATAGAATTCTCACCGCCAATGAAACACTTATTAAGGATTCTAACATTAATTTAAGTAATAGGTTTCTCACTTCCAAATGCTCACTACCCCTCATTTTCTCCCTGTAGTGGAAAAATAATTTAAGTAAGATTCCTTTCCCACTCTTGCAATCAAACACAGCCCAATTTAAACTTCATGTGTGTGAGCCATAGTACAAAAAATCGACATCGACGAATATTAGGTAAATCTGAAATCCCGATATATCCGGATATATCGGAATATATCCATCCATAGATTCAGTTTTTAACATTTGATAAAAATTTTAATTTTTTTCTAAAACCAAAATTGTAGGCAAATTTTAGGGTGTGTTTGATTGCAGAGTGGGGAAAATAGGGAGTGAGAATTACTCGGCGGGAATTCTAATTAATTTCCCACTATAGTGGGAATGACTTAAAAAAAATTCTCACTTCAGTGCGAAAATATTTTTAAGTTTTTCCACTTGATCAAATATGGGTGTTTGATTGACAATGAGAATTCTAATTATTTTTTCACATGTTTTGTATGATTACAATGAGAAATTAAGAAAGAATTGATGAAATAATCCACCAAAATCATAGATCCACCCCCTAAACTTCGAAATCAACCTCCACAATCATAGATTTTGAAATCAAAATGTTAATTTTCAAGTTTAAAACATGAAATTAACACCAACAATATATAATTCATCATTTAAATGATTAAATTTGACTTAAACATCATGAAAATACACCAACCACCACCTCAAAATTTGAGCTCCACCACTAAAAACCGTAATACCCATATCTCAAAACTTTAAATCCACTCACAAAACAATAAACCTACTAACTCAATGTTTGATTTCACCACCCAAAAGTTGAAACCAACCACCAAAAAATTATAATTTACCACCCAAAACTCCAAATCTACCACAACCAAGGTTGAAAGCAACAATCTAAAACTTCAAATGTATAATCATAATGTAATCAATGGCTAGATATCTTTCAATATCAAACCAATGGTTTGTAAGAGGTGAGAAAATGTTTAAGTTATTTTCTCACTCAAGTAAGAAAATAAGCCTCTTTTCCCACTTTTTAAATTACTAGGGGGGAGCTAAGAAAATCTTTTCTCACTGTATAGTGGAAAATTGTTATACGATGGAAAAACACCATTTTCTTTTCCATCCACTTAAATTGGCAATCAAACACGTGAACAGTGTTTATTTTCACTGGTCCAGTGAGAAAATGCTTAAGTTTTCTCACTACAGTGGAAAAACTTAAGCAATCAAACACACCCTTAATGAAATTTTGATGAAATTCGCCAAAATAAAGGTCTGGGTATCTAATCAATCAAATTTTTGCAATTTTTTAGTCAAATCGAACCAAATAAAATCATTCCAAAAATAACTAATCAAGTATCGGAATATATAGAAAGATCTTGATATGAAGATTTTATGAGATGTCACTTTTCAGTTTGTATGTTGAGATCTGCTTGAGAGAGAGATGGGGGTTAGGAGATTCGTGGTGAATTTTTTATCTTCTTCTTCTTTATTTTGATGAAAAGAGAGATGGAGATTCGTTGTGAACTTACGAAGTTACGATACATCTTCTTCTTCTTCTTCTTCTCTATTTTGATAGAAATTGAGATGAGTTTGGAAAAAGTGAGAGAAACAAGTTAAGAACGCGAAATTCAAGATCTCCAGATTTTTTTTTATATATTTTTTTTTCTCTGTTCATCGATATATTTGGATAGTTTATATAAATCGTGATATATCGCAATATATCAATATATATCGGGCGACTTTTGCTGGTACATTGTAACTGATAATATCGAATTCTATCTCTATCATTTTCTTAGAAAACCGATAAATATCACGATATATGGCAATAAATCGCGATATTTTGTACTATATATGGTGTGAGCCTGAGGCAGTATTTGGGCGTTAACGTTAGTCGTTAGTATTGTTTGGGTGGGGCTAAAAAACCAACCGGATCCAAAATGATTGACCCGTTTTGAGTCAGTAAAACTTAGGGCTGGCAATGGACCGGTTCGGACCGGGTATTAGAAATACTAGATCCGAACCATTAAGAAACCTAATATATCCGGACCTGGATCCAGACCCTATCGGGTCTAAAAGTGAAAAACCATACCCGTACCAAACCTTAACAGATCGGATCCGAGTTGGATCCAGATCTTTTGGCTAACAATTGATTTGTTAAATTTATGTATACTTAGAAAAAAATATTTACTTTTTTAGAATCTAGATATATTTATTAAATATGGTAAATAATTTTATTGATTTGTATGTTTTTAAGGTAATTGATATATATTTGGAAGGTAGTTAGTATTAGAAATTATATTTGCAAAAGTAAGTTTTTTAAATATATAATTTTTATGACGTATTTGTAGTGTTAATAAATTTAAAATATTCAAAATAACTAAAGAATTCATGTCGGGTCCATATCGGTTCGGTATCTATTAATTCTATACCCGAACCAATAAGAATCAGGTTTTATTTTTAAGACCGGACCCGAACCAAAACATAAAACTATAGTACCAAACCCGCTGTTATCGGTTCGGTTCGGATATCAGGTCTAACCCGGTCCATTGGTCAATTCAGCGAGTCGTGCATATTAGGTCGAGTAAACTCGGCAGAGTCTCGACGACGCAGTGAGTTTGAACACTGCTATTTAGTGCTCTCTGCACCTGAAGAAAGAGTCTTCTTTCTCTCATTTTTCTTCTTCTTCTTCTTCATCACTGTTGTTGCTGGAACTTGGAAGGAGAAACAAACAAACAAACAAACAGGTTAGAAATAATTCTCTCTGACTCCACTTCCCTCTTTCCCCTCATTTTGAATTGATTCAACTTTATTTTTTTATTTTTCCTTCACTTATGTGTTTGCGATTTGCAATGTTTAGAAACGAATTTGGGTATTTCTTCAATCTCCCCTTTTCACCAAAATAAAGGTTTTTTTTTTTTTTTTTTTGGCAACAATGTACAACAAGCATGCCAACACTTCCGTTTGAATAAAATAAATTATGCTAAGAAAAATGCAGAAATCTTGGTTAGTGATGAAAAGTTGGTGATTTTTATCACTAAAACATACTAAGCCTGCCTTGGCCCTTGGGTATCATTTGCTTTTTTCAATTTTTCATTAGATTTTTCTTTGGTTTTTCTTTGGTTTTTTTTTTTTTTATCTTAGGCAGTTTGCTTTGAGGTGCAGAGGAAGAATATACAAACTGATCAAATTCCACCTTTGAAGTCAGGTAATATAGACCCCTTTAACGTTTTTTGAGTTTCATCTTCAAATACTACTATAGTATATAAGTTGCTTTCTGAAACAACTTTGAACTGATTATTCTTTTATATTATGTTCTTGCTTGTATAGGGGAAAAAATGGGAGATTATGCAGACATTAAGACTTCTCCAAAACAGGAGGATGAGGTGGAAAGTGCACCACAGATGAAGGTCTTGTCTTTGGAGTTCTCATCTGGTGCAAGCTGCTCAAAGCCGATAGGGGTACATCTATAATGCCATATGCTTTGATAAAAATCTATTTGGATCCATTAAAAGTTTTACTAATTTTTATTTTAAATTGATGTAAAGCTAGGCCAAAGAAACTCTATTATCACAACGTTAATAAAGTTATAAGATTTTTCAACCTAACGTTGATTGAAGTAATGCATTTTATCTGTGGTGATTCTTTGGTGTGGGATTTGTGGGACACTGGGACCAATAAAACACTACCACGTATGGGTGCTGTTAACCCTAGTGGGATTTGACAAAGTATTTTTGGTAATTTTATAGACACGTGGCAATTTTTCATTGGTTCCACAAATCCACATAGAAAAATCACAACATATAATTTTTTTTTGTTGATTGAAGAAGGGATTTTGGGTAGAACCCTAAAACAACACACCTTAATTCCAAAAATATACTTTTAATATATTGAACTCCAATTACAAAAGGGGTCTATATTTATTGTTGGGATTTCCTTTACTAGGCCACGTAATCCAACTAGAACTCCAAAATCAATTCAAATGAAAATTTTCCTAGAACATAAAACTTCTAAATGCAATATTAAACCCTAAGTTGTAAGATACTATTTGCATCATTTTTAGTGTGACTTCAGATACAGTGCTGATTTGGTAAAATCTTTCTTAGATGTAGATTAAACTGTTTTCAATCAAAGGTTCAAAACTTTTACTCTAGATTCATTCGAAAGTGTACACTGTAAACCAACTAGATCTGTTTTTCAGATTACTCTCAAGATTAACTAATAACTGTTCTTCTGGTATTACTTGATAATTTGGGAAGCTGGATTTATTTGTGTGAAGAATATCTAATTTTCTATTCTTAATTGATCATAGGAATTTCTTGCAAGTTCTTCACAGAGTAGTTTGAAAAAATACTTTATAGAGATGGGATTTCTATCAAATCATGTGGACAGAGTGTTTGAAGACCACGGTAAATGTCTGGAATATATCTTATGCTGGCAAATATTTATTTTGTGATTTCTCTGATTCATATGGAGCTTAGACTTACTCGCCCATTCATTGGAAATGAAAATTGTTGCAAAAGAGGAAATGCAATAGTTTTTGACATTTTGAATTATAAAATGGCTTACTGTTATATACATATCGATCTGATATATTGCATTATTATAAAAATTGCGCTTATCTGTGATTTATAGTACAATTATGATTTCATGAGTCCAAGTCTCTTACAGGTTTATTGATGTTTAGAGCATTTTCTTTTGTTAAATTTAGGTGAAGAAAATTTTGAGCTGTTGTTGGAGGCTCTCATTGCATATTCTGTAAGTGAATCTTCATGTCACACTGTCACAATATTTTTTCTTTTTCTTCTCAATGCTATAATTCTTTTACTTGAAAATATAGGTGCACTTTTGTGTATATCTATTCTGCATTCAAGTCTCTGTGCTTTACCATCATTATATGAGATGAATCCTTGAGTTCTTCTATAAGTTTAGATGCATACATTCTTCATATCTCCACATTGTCTTTGATTAAACTACTGGAGGCTAGTTGGACTTCAAGTAAATTGCTTTCGATATATAGGTGAGCTTCAGGCTCACATTTTGTGGTATGACTCAATAGGAAGCCTTGAGAACTTAAGAAAAAGCCCTTTCCTAATAGAACCTTTCACTTAGCGAGTATTGAAAAAGCGTGTGCTTGGGTGATGCAGCGACCTTTTTGGTTCCTTTAGACTACTGCTATGACTTCTGGGATGATTGTATTCTTAACTATACTTTGTTCATAATTATATGGTTAAGGAGTTTATAACTTGTTCATCATTAAGATAAACTTCTGGGATGATTGTCTTCTTAGTTGTATTCTTATCTATAATTTGTTCACCGTTAAGGAGTTTATAATTTGTTCTCAACATCCTGGTTTATGTGGGTGGCAACATGGTTATGACTTATGATAAGGTGGTTGCCTTTTTGTGGGTCTACATGCTATTTTACCCGAAAAGCTTACACCCTAGCGATCATGATCACATGTACCTAATTAAGGATCGTATTGCGATTTGGAACATAGTTTCTGTTGATTCGATTTGTGTTACAAGAGCTTGTGTAAATTTTGCTGATACGTATATCATTATAGAGAGCAGAGACCAGCACACATAATTCGAAAAAAGAGGAGGTTTCGGAGATAAATTATCAAATTAATAGACTCAACACATTCTCTGTAGTCTATCTACATATACATTCTATGTAATGTATCTACAAACACACATTGGCCAATGCTCTGGGTGCTCTGCCATGTCACTATCTTGGGTTAACCCTTGGCAGACTTTAAAGATAAAGCTACATGAATACCAGTGCCTCTGATTCTTGTTGCTTTTTGTATGTGCTAGGCTGATAATAAATCAAGTCCTGAATCCTCTGATTCTCTGGATGAAATATTTGGCTGTAGGGATCAAATCGATTCTAATGCTGTTGGTCCAGAACTCAAGGTACTTAATTATCTCATTATAAGGTTTTATATAGTGCATGCAGCGTATCTTTTCCATCTGACATCCGTTAGAGGATCATGATGCATATTTCTAGGTTAAAGAGGATAAAATTTAAATTTATGCATAAAAATAATTTAAATCAAGTAACTATTAAACTTGTATTATGGAATTTCTTTATATCGTTAGTACGGAATTTCTACAAGAAAATTATGAAAGCCATTGATCAGAGGGAAAGATACCTAAGAACCATTTAAAAGAGATATATCTAAACTCATGCTGAATCTATGTCCACCAAACTGTATGGTAAACAAATTATTAATTGGGTCTTGTTTGGGAATTTTGAATAATCTTTGCATAATTCACTCATGTAACTTTGTGGATAATCTTGTTTGGGAATTTTGAATAATCTTTGATTACTTTTTATGCAATCTAATTGTTGCCCCTCTTTGGAATGAATTAGGATGTTAAAAAGTCAACTCCTGAATCTTCAGATTCTCTGGATGAAATATTTGGTGCTTGCAAGGATGAAGGAAACTCTTCTGCATCTTGTGTGAATTCAGAATTTGAGGTAACCTCTTTCTAGTCTTGTTCAGTTGTTTGCCTGACTTCGGTATGCTACTTTATATTCTCAATTTAATAGTCTTTTTTGGTGGTTTCAGCTAATTATTACTGTCATGTATTTGTTTCAGGACCTTGATGCAGGATCTAAGGTCAATGAGGACAAAAGGGCATCTTTATTAATGATGAAATTCTCTGCGCAAGAAGTTGATTTTGCACTCGATAAACTTGGTATGTAAATTTCAAATTTCTTGCGTTTTTGTGTCTCTATCCCACTTAGCGATTACTATCTTCTCTTTCTTGAAAGTTTTGGTTTTCAAGTTTGATTGATGTGATATTTGAATTTTCATTTCAATAAGCTTAAGTTGGATATTTAGGTGAGTATTTTCCTACTAATGCGAGCTTGGTGTCCTTTTATCTTCTTTTTTTCGTTGAATGAGAATTTATATTTAGTTTTGAGAAAGGGGAGCAAGTACGGGGAAATTACAAGGAAATTAAGAGGGGACCAGTAGCCTATGAGTGAATAAGATCTTCATCCTAAGACAGTGCTAGAGCAGCATATAAAAAGATACTATCAAGCATTTCTGGAATAGGTTTCCCTTAGACACTGCTCTGCAGTTCTGAACTGTGTTCATGAATCTCACTTCTTTTTTCTCTTCACTTCCAGACCCCAGTTTGGCGTACAAAGCTCGACCATGCAGTGGCCATTGCCATTTTCCCCTTCCATTCCCAGTGGCCATTGCCATTTTCACTTCAAGAAACGAGGCCCTCCATTCTGCCCGAATCTTATCTTTCCGCCTGCTTATCACATAATGGATCCAGCTCACCTCTTTTTCTGAAGTTATTATGCCCCTCCACAAGCTGCATCCTGCGTAGATTTTCCCCTATCAGCCGCCTTACTTACTATTGTTGCATTTGTCCATAATCCTTTCTCTGAGGTTCCAAATTACCAAAGCCATTTAAGGAGAAGTGCTTTGATCATTTCAGTAACTGGTCTTAAATGCAAGCCTCCTGCCTTGAGGGATCTGCAAACCTTCTCCTATGTGACAAAAGGGAAATTCTTCACTTCACCTGTTGAAACCATAGCAAATGTGTCATCAAATTTGTTAATCTTTGCAACACCTTATGGAACTGTGAACACTGAGAATTAGTAAATACTGTAGGTTAATTGGACAGCATGCTCTTGATCAACGCCATCCTCCCACCTTTAGAGAGAATCATATATCAGAATAAAACATCAGAAATGTAACAGCTGGAAAAACATCGGACTTAATTTTTACCTATTGTTGGTTGGAAAGGACTTATATTGTTGAATCCTAATAATGCATCATATCTCAGGAGAAAATCAAATGACGGGTGTTTGGGTCGATCTTGTTTTTTCATTAAAGCATTGAGACGTGTAGAATGTCAGACGCCTCCATGCTTGCAATGCAAGAACCTGTACTTGATAAAGAATTCGTATGAAGTTATGAACTGTTATTTTGGTAGGACCTTCCTTTTATTTCTTTTCTAAGAAAAGAGGTCGCATTTCGACAAACAAACTATTACCTTCTGATTTAGAAGAAAAAAAAACCTATTTTGCTTTCTCTCCCTTGTCTCTTCTTTGCTTCGCCTCATCTTCATTAATGGTCACTAGAAAGGCTAACTAGACTCGAAGTATCTTCATGATGAGGAATCTTTGAACTGGGTTGTGGTGGACTTACTGTGAGTTTAAAAATATTATTGAAACCTGATAGGGGTGTGGAGAAGAGGACAAGAGGTTTTAACTCAGAGAAGGTTCGAGTTACTGATCTTTCCTTCTTCTTGAATACTTCGCCCTGGATCAGTTGTTATCCTTCTCCCATAAGGTCTCCTCTTGAAGCTCTCCAGTCTTTCTCCAAGCCCAACAACTGAGTAAGGCCTTGCTTTAAGATCCCACACCTACCTTGTTTAGTTGCGCTTGGAAGTGGAGATGGACCAAATATTTTTTTGTGTGGTAATAACTCCAACTGATTCTCAATAGGATAAAAGTACTGACTCCCAACCAAGATGAGTGGTAAAGTAGTGCCACTCAAAATTTCTCCTCCACAAACTATTCCATGCTCTCCAAATTTCTAAATCCATTTATAATGTTGGCAGCATTGAAGTATGAATTACTATTAAGTTTTCTTTTTATTCTCAAGCCTGTTTTTTATGAGATCAGTAATTCGGTGATGTTGGTGGGAATCTAACGCCGGACCTTTGGTATCATCACCCAAAGGCTTACCAATTGAGCCCATCTGGCACCTGCAAGTATGAATGTTACACATGCTGACATGCCTAGAACCCTCTATCTCAGCAAACACACTATATCCCATTTGATTGAGTGATATCTATGTCTTTCGTCAGTATCATACCTCAAGAAATTACTAATGTTGGTCTTTGGTAAGCTTTTGGTGTATTTTTTTATCAGTTAATTCTGTGAGAAATAAAGTGATAAATACTCACAGCATTAATTCACCATTCCACAGGAAATTGTGAAATTAGAGTTGGTAATCTTTAGTATTTTTTTTATGTATTATTGTTGTGAGAAATAAAATGATAAATACTCAACAGACTTGTTAATACTATTTTCTTTTTCTTTAAAGAAAGCCATCCACAATTTCCTGTGCAAGACTAAATTTTTGATTCCATCATTTTCTGATATTTTCTATAATATGTTCTTTCCACTAAGCTGATCGTTAAATGCTTCGTTCTTTCCATAATGGATGTTCTATGTTGCAATTTAGGTGAAGATGCTCCTGTCAATGACCTTGTAGAGTTCATAGTTGCTGCTCAACTAGCACAGAGTTCCGGAGTGGATATACACAATCAAACTCATGCTGATGATGGAAAGATTGAGGTCTCTTTATGCTCTTATGCTTGTGTTGTTTGTATAGGTCATTAGATGTTATTACTTGTTCGTTTGTTACAAATTTACGATATTCTTTTTGTGGAGACTATTTTATGTGGGTTGGTATGAGGATTTGTCTTGTTTTCTGGTAATATCTTTCATATGTATATAATTCTTTTCCTTCTTCTTGGGATATCTCATGGCATTGGTTCTGGTCTTTTATATCACTTTCTTAGCAATGAGACTGCTAATTTATCATTCACTAAAGAAATACAGAAAAACATTGTAGTAAAGTTTAAAGTTTAAACCCAGGTGACTATATTGGTAAGAGTGAAATTGACAGGCAAGGCAGGAGATTGATTGAAGAAGTAGATGATTCATTTTCAGCAGTTCAAAACTGAAGAAATGTTTTGCCTGATTCCTTTAATTTAACTGTTAGCTCAGTCAAATTGGGGTTGTCTGAGTGAATTTGCATGAATTAGGTGCTAGTGGTAGTTCGGAAGTTTGTAATGCGGATTGGAAATGTACGCTTGACTAAATATCTTCAAGAACTTACACTTTTTGTTCCTGATTTTTGTAAGGGGAAAAGATCGATCCTGCTTGCCTTGTGCAACCCTGTCCAGGATTCCTGGTTGCCTACTGTGATTCCTGGTTGCCTACTGTACCTGTTGTCTGCATTCTGTCTGGAATATGCATCTTACACTGCTTTGTTTTTTCTAGATCCCAATTGACTGTATATCTTAAAGAAATTTGTGAAACTCTTTGTTCCCAATTTGTGTAATGGGAAAAGATTGGTCTCGCTTGCCTTGTGCTATCCTGTCCTGTTTGCCTACTGTACGTCTTACACTACTATGCTTTTCTGATTCAGCAGGAAAATACAACCAAAGCCATGTTTTGGACCATGGATGTTACACTTGGTTTGCTAGAAATGGGTTTCTCCGAGGATGAGATTTCTTCAGCTATTGAAAAATTTGGTGAGTAACGTTCATTTTATTCTGCTTTAAGAATTGTAATCAGCTCAAAGCCAACAAAAGGTTGATTGCATAGTAAAAAAGTTATGTCAGTGATCTGTGAGGATTTTCCATAATAATTCAGTTAAAATTGGTCAGTAGACTTCAATATCTATATATGATGCAATTCCCCAGAAAATAAGTTTAAAGTTGGCTTGCATCCTCATTATTTTATTAGTGGTTATTTATCTTTGAAAAAGAACTAAGCTCTTCACAAAGAAAATGAGGGAACTTTTCTCCATGCAAGCTTTGATTTTTTTTTCTTTTTTAGACTAATGAAGACTTCGAAATTAAGTGTAATTCCATAAGCTACATTCAGGGTAGTAAAGGTATCGATTCTTACCAACGGGACCTGTCATTGCTTGACTTTTCTTTTACAACATCAGGTGCAGAAATTCCAATTGAGGAGCTTGCTGATTCAATTTTTGCACATCGTATGGCTGATACCTGCTTTGAGAAAGATGAGGTTACTCCCCTCTTGCAATATCAAGTTACATTCTCACATGAAACATTTAGTTCTAACTTGTATTAATTCTAATGCTTTATAAACCTTTGGAATGTTCTTTTGCAGCAGCCACCAACCCTTCACCAGATGAACGAATCACATGGTGAAAGTTTTAGGAATTCTCTGAAAAGTCCTAATGAAGAAACTGAGACATCGAGTTCAAAAGCATTTCTGCATGCAGAGGACTCACATACCAGTGGGATACCCAAAGGAAAAAAGCCTAAACTTGAGTATGATGGCTATTCAGATGCGTTTCTTGGCAATTACAGTCCTGAAACAAAATCTTTTGAACCCAAATCCACTGGTGTTTCCATGTCTTTCCCACCTAAGGAGCTCCATAAAATGTCGAATGGTTCAGTGGATGGAGTAAAAATTCCGCAACAGTTTGAAACAAATTTCTCTAGGAGTACTCGTCAGATGGATGCTAGTCGTCCTTATATCTTTTATGGGAATGTCCTGGATGTTTCGCATGAAACATGGAAGAAAATATCGCAGTTCTTATATGCAATTGCTCCAGAATTTGTTAATACACAATTCTTCTCAGCGTTAAGTAGGAAGGAAGGCTATATACACAATCTTCCCAAAGATAATAGATCGCACATTTTTCCACGGTCACCGGCGACGATTGAAGATGCTATGCCTCATATTAAGGAGTGGTGGCCATCATGGGACACTAGGAAACAGTTAAGCTGCATCAATCATGAAAGTCAAGGGATTTCTCAAATGTGTGAAAGGTTAGGAAAGATGTTGAAAGATTCACAAGGGGTGCTTTCAGTGGAGCAACAGACAGAAATCCTTCATGGATGCAAAAGACTGAATTTAATGTGGGTTGGACAGTATAAGCTTAATCCCATTGAGCCTGAACAAGTAGAGCGTATTTTAGGTTATCCTGTGCGCCATACTCATTCCATTGGGTCTGATCGCGTGGAAAGACTTAAATTACTCAAACATAGTTTCCAAATTGACACACTGGGATATCATCTCTCTACCTTAAAGTCGCTTTTTCCCAATGGGCTAACCATTTTATCCCTTTACAGTGGAATTGGAGGGGCAGAAATTGCTATACACCGTCTTGGACTTCGTCTTAAAGGTGTTGTGTCAGTGGAGTTATCTGAAGCAAATCGGAGGATTCTAAGAAGGTGGTGGGAAAATACTGAACAAAGAGGGGAACTCGTGCAGATTGAAGATATTGGCAAGCTAACAAGTACCAAGCTCAAGAGTCTAATAGATGATCTTGGTGGTTTCGACTTGATTATCTGTCAAAATCCATATACTCCCTGGAGCTCAAAAGCTGCTCTTGATTCTGAAAACCCTGCAGGCTTTGAATATACTGCATTTTTTGAGTTTGTCCGTGTTTTGCAAATAGTCAGGAGCACAATGGGATGTAGATGACAATGCCCATCTTGCCCCCACGACTGAGTAACTTTTCTATAATATCTCAATGGTTCTTGTGAATTACTGGCGGATTTCTAGTATGAAGGGATCTTACTTGCCTGTTCAGTTGTCACAATAGTTCGTAAAACTCCTACTTTTCTTGTTATCCTGAAGTTTACTCTAGTATGACTCTATCTGGTGAGCAAAGCACCCCTGGCCTTCTGCAAGTCAATCACAAGCTGTCAATGCTGAGTTCCAATTCTTTTGTTCAACTGAGAATGTAGTCTGTGTGGTGCCAATCACTAATTCAATGCCACATGAGAAACTGGTACTGGAAAACCTAAATCGAAAAATATATATGGGTTGTAATGCATTGTATGAAGAACAAGTTGTATAGGTCAAAAATTTTGCTAATGTATTTAATTTTCCTACTTGAACTTTATATGCTATGTAAAGGTGGAACTAGCACCTGTCTTCAGAATGATACTGTATGACCTTATTGATTAACCCCTACTGCAGGACTTAAAACTGAGATATGCACATGAGAATAGATGAAGTGGATGCTTGTTTACAGGCAGAGACTTGTTAACATAGTTTCTCTCATTCCAGCAAGCTTTTATTATTAGAGGCAGTGTATTACACGTTTTGTGTACGTGAGTTCTTATCACAAACTCAATCTTGTTGTGCCATTTCCTTTTCTATTATTATATTTTTAGTAGTGTGGGTCTCATTCTCATGGTAATAATATTGTGGTGACTAATGATAGAGTATCTTTAGATTTCTTTCTTTTGAAAATGAATACAGTTATGACTTATGAGTTATGAGTGCTCAACTGCTCATTGAAAAGATAATCTGGTGGTGCATGGTATCTGATTCTTCCATATTGTTTTTTCTTTCTTCCAGAGTTACTTGTTTTGAAATTTGCTTCCATAATTGGCAATGTTTAAGAAGGCACTGAAGACTTCTTTGTTGGTTTGGTTGGGGTCTTAGAACATCTCTGATGCACGGTCTAAATTTAGCATGTCATATAGATAACACATCAACATTTATAGTATTTATATTAACCTATCTTCAAGGATGAACATATATAATGGTTTGTTCAAGCAAAACAAAAGGGGTTCCATTATCACTAACTAATAAATTGATATATTTTAAGTCCATCTGACCTAACAAAGAGCTTCCCTGGGCCCTGCTGCTGCTGGCATCATTTTTAAAGCTAATCTTTTGAAAATTGGTCTACACAAACACAACAAAAGTTTAAGATGCTGTTACAAACAGTATTATTCTGAAGATTTTAAGTTGGATAATTAGATATTCAAACATACTGAATTCCAAGATAGAAAAAAAAAAAAAAAAAAATCACCCTAAGTTGAATGACAATCAAGCTTCATGAATCATGAGACATGTATTGACCATATTTGTGAGGTTGATCAATACATTAATGAAAGATGAATATATGTAATGACAGGATAAAAAATAAAGTAGAGACATGAACACCATTGTATACGTGGTTCGGCAATTGTGCCTACATCTACGGAGAGAGAGAAGGAAGTTTATTATAGTAGTGGTGGTGATACAAAATGGGAGCTCGATTATGAGGAGAGCTCGAGAGAGAGGTGAGGTCTCATCATGAGAGATTGGGGAGGTCGTTGATCATGAGACCTCAGATAGTGTTGAGAGCATTAGACTAACAGAAGATCAGAACATGCCTAAAATGAGTAGCTTGCCTTCATATTTATAGGCTACAATGTAACTCCATTCTTAGCATTTACTAGGGTAATAATGAGAGAATATCTTTGTAGTAATTGGCTTTAACTTTGTAACTTGTGCCATCAAGAAAAAGCCCATTAGATGATGACATGTGGCACCATGATGGACGGTAGAGATGGTGCCACATGTATGTTGTATCTAGTACCCCTACATAAGCCCCCTCTTTTTAGGTTGAACGGAGTTCGGGCTGAAAAGAAGTAATCCAACCGATCTAGCCCCCAAGATGAATGAAATATGGGGTTCTTTAACGAAGTCAATCCCCCCCAAATTTTGATGAGCTTGATCATTGAGATTTGCAGGACGCGATGAAGGTCCTTTGTGGTAATGTTAACTCGATCATGACTTTGTGTACAACGAGGTAGTTAGTTCCAGGTCGACCTGGTAGCTCTTTCAGAAGACATGTAGACGGGATGGACGGCTGCAAGCAGGTCGTACTGAAGTGGGTCCTCTTGTATGGGTGGGTGGTTGGTCTCGGTCATGCTTTAAGGTGGTCGTATTTTTGTGATTGAATTGCATAGACTTGATAATGTTAGCATGTGAAACATTATAAAATTCAATAAATGACTTACATGGAATTGTACGTCTTCCTTATGACTTGTATGTACTATCTTTGCCGCATTGTGATTGGACACTTCGATAGACGTGGCACTTTGGAGTGCAAATATAGCTCGTTTGAGAAAGAGCATTGGTTGACCAAGTGTTGTGAGAGTTACTTGGAACCTTTTGGTGCCTGATCTAGTGAATGGTCGCAACGTGGAGACCTGTTTGACAATTCTCGGGCATGTGGCCTTTGTGGGTCTGCATTGCGTTAAGAGTGAATGTGTTCGACCAGGCATGTGGCTAGAGAATTGTGGTTGAGGTCGTCCCGCATACGAGTGACTCACTAGTCAATGAGGGTGGCCATATTTTATATCAAACATTTCACTTATAAAGAGTTCAGTGAAAACAATGTGGCACATTTGTGCAAAAATAGCTCGATCATGGGGAGTGAGGTCGTGTTCATGTGACCCGCACACACAGAGAGCTATGCAAAGAATATCATTAATAGCTAATTGTGCTAATAATAAGTTAATTTCATTAGATAAAGTGAGAATAGCCCCCTGTATGGCATAAATATTCTTGAGGTCGTTGAAAGACCTATAATTTGAAGAGGTCGTTGGTAGACCTGGTGAGGTCCCAGTTAGAGACTTGAACACGAAGTGAGGTCGCGACGAGACCTGAGTGTTGGAGAGATCGCAATTAGGGACCTGGTGAGGTCGTGATTAGGGACCTGGTGAGGTCGCGTCGAGACCTGAGAGGTCGTTGGCTTAGGGACCTGACATGAAATGAGGTCGCGTCGAGACCTGAGAGGTCGTTAGCTTAGAGACCTGAGTATGAGATGAGGTCGCGACGAGACCTGAGCTCGCTAGTTTAGAGACCTGAATATGTGAGGAGGTCTCTGCAAGACCTGAACATGTGGCCATTAAGAATGTAACTGATATATATATAATCATGATCGAGTTATGAGAGTATATGTTACATAAATGCATATAATAATCAATTTGTGTGAGAGAAAATAGAATGAACAGTAAGAAATGGAGGTCTCTTCGAGTGTGTAAACATGAACAAATATCATAGTAAATTGATACTTATCTTGCTTTCGTCGAGTTTCACATACAGTAATGGTAACCGAAAGTAAACCCCCAATTGAAAATTGTGATTGCAATTCTATCAAATAGAATTTCTTGAACTTGAAATCACCACTTTGAGAACCTTACAACAATGGTGTAATGGTGGGGTTGGTGGGTAGAATTCGCTTGAGAAAATCCCAAGTCCCTGTAGTCGGCGCCTAATGTATTGACCATATTTGTAAGGTTGGTCAATACATTAATGAAAGATGAATATATGTAATGACATGATAAGAAATAAAGTAGAGACATGAACACCATTGTATACGTGGTTCGGCAATTGTGCATACATCCACGGAGAGAGAGAAAGAAGTTTATTATAGTAATGATGGTGATACAAAATGGGAGTTCGATTATGAGGAGAACTCGAGAGAGATGAGACCTGAGAGGTGAGGTCTCATCATGAGAGATTGGGGAGGTCGTTGATCATGAGACCTCACCATGAGATAATATTGAGAGGATCAGACTATCAGAAGATCAGAACATGCCTAGAATGAATAGCTTGCATTCATATTTATAGGCTACAATGTAACTCCATTCTTAGCATTTACTAGGGTAATAATGAGAGAATATCTTTGTAGTAATTGGCTTTAACTTTGTAACTTGTGCCATCAAGAGAAAACCCATTAGATGATGACATGTGGCACCCTGATGGACGGTAGAGATGGTGCCACATATATGTTGTATCTAGTACCCCTACACACAGCTTAGAAAAACTTGGTTCTATAGCATTTAGAAGGAAAAATGTTATCACAAACATCCATTGGCCATGCATATTAAATATTTATGCAATATATAAATTTCAAGATGTGTAGTATATATTTGGGAGATCTTATTGCCACCCAACTAACTTGTCAAAAACCCAATCAGATCAAATTACTTTGAAAAACTCAATCAGACAATTATTTTGTTACTAAAATACCCTTCACACCCACATACTTTGTCAAAAACTCAAAATTATTAAAACTCTTCTAGATCTTCTCTCCATAAAATTAAATTAAATAAAAAAACAACCAACTGAAATATTGAAGGATTTGTTTGATTAAATTGAAATTTGTCGAGAGAGTACACAATTAAAATATAAACAAAAAAAAAAAATTTACAAAAGAGAGAATCTAAAAAACGAGATTGTTTGATGAGGGTAACATTTGTGGAGATTAGGTAGGAGGCAACATGAGAGTACCACTCAATTTTATTTATTTTTTTGTTTTTTTTCCATAAAAAATATTAGAGTTTCATACGGAGAATTCAAATCCTTGGGGACTTATGGGTAGTTAGTTAGTTACATACATTAGTTTTGTTCATATTTTAATTAGTGTTTTTGAAAAATTATGTTAGGTTTTTATCAAAAATAAAATATTAATTAGAAAGGTATAAATAATATTTTATCATTGAGTTTTGACCAATTTTTTATATTTAAATTTTTGACGAGTTACTTGGGTGGCAATAAGATCTCCCATATATTTTTTCAATGGATATTTAGTATATCTGCATGGGAGAGTTTGTTGCTCTTAAGTTTTTGTTGCACTATGCTTATGTTTTTCTATAAATAATGTATTTATAGTTGTAGAAAATCCAAGTCATCAGTAAATGTTTATTCTATTTGGTCACCACTTTATTTATTTAGCTTATTTTGACAATTATTATTACTCTATAATTATTTGTTGCAAAAAAAAAAAAAAATATGTGTACGTAAATTATTTTTTTGCCAAATATTCATTAGTAACTAAAATCCTTAGACCTTGGACCATATTTTCTTTAATCTTGACATGTGTTATCATCATCCTATAGAATGTCTTGAGTATCTCGACACGTTTTATCATCTCTATCATCCCAGTCCACCGAATAAAATCTCGCCGCCATGATATTTAACTCAATCAACATAGAAATACAAAAAAAAAAAAAAAAACTAAAATTTTTTTTTTGCTTTTATGTAATTCTTCTTTTATCAATAAAATTTGTTTCTGATTTAAAAAAAAAACTGAAAATATTATATCATTGTGAGTTAAAAGTTCTATTTAGTGTAGTGTTTATCAAATAAAATAAAATAAAATCCAATTACCACTTAAATAAAAGGGTAATTTCCCGAATAAATACAACATTATGCACAACATTCCCAAATAAGTAACAAGTATAAAAACTTTCCCAAACAAGCACAAAGATTCTTTTGTTTCCTTTTCTACCCTTCTTACACATTCTCTCTCTTCATTACTTAACTTTTAAACGAGGAGTAATCTACAACAATCGTGATGAGCTTGAAAGGGATGTCCAAACATACGTGATTAAAATGGAAAAAGATCTAAAACGTGTAAACACAAACAGTAAGAGGATGATTTTTAGGTGTCCAGCTGGTGGGTGCAAATGGTATCTGTATGCAACCCCAAATGGTTTGGATGGAAGTTGGATTATAAAAACACTTATCGATGACCACTCGTGCGGTAACTTTAAGGTTGGAAGTAAAAACCGCCAAGCAAACAGTGATTGGGTTTCAAGAGTTTGTATGAGAAGGTTGAGAGACAACCCAGACTTGCCACCCCTAAAATTGGTTAGTGCAATCAATGAAGAATACATGGTCAAAATTTCTTACAAAGTTGCATGGTTAGCTAAAGAGAAGGCAATGAGGAAGGTAAATTAAATCTATCCCTTAGAAAGACGAATCTATCTGTTACGAAGTCATTACAATCGTCTATAGTTTGTACTATATCGTCTTCAAAGAGCTTAACTGTTTGTTTATTTACAGATAAGAGGAAGCTACAACCACTCATACCAAATGCTTGAAACATACTGCAATGAGCTGAAGAAGGTGGATCCAGATGCAGTAACAGACATTCTTACGAATCCATTGGGTAATTTTGAATGCATATTTTGGACATATGGTATTACAATTAGAGCTTACAAGAAGACTCTACGTCCCATAATCTTGGTTGATGGAACTTTTCTTAAGGGAAGATACCCTGGCACAATTCTTACAGCAATTGCAGTTGATGGCAACAACCATATCTTCCCCATCGCTTTCGCAATTGTTATGAAAGAGAAAAATGAAAGTTGGGACTGGTTTTTCACAAAGTTAAGGGACCATGTTGTTGGAGAGGATCATGAGTTTATTCTGTTATCTGATAGGCACAAAAGTATCATCCAGGGTGTCCCTAAAATCTTGCCAAAGGCTATCCATATGTACTGTTCTTATCACTTGAGTGGCAAGTTTGGTAACAAGAAAATCAAGTTCTTGGTCCAAGAAGGTGCAAAAACTCTCAACCAAGATGAATTTTGGGGAATGATGCTTAGAATCTGGTGTATGTCAAGCAAGGCGCATGAAAAACTTATGGATGTTGGTCCTGTAGAAAAATGGGCAAGTGTTTTTCAAGAAAAATCAAGGTCAGTCAATATAACTATATATCTGCTATTCTGTTGTTTCCATTCTCTACATATGCCTTTATATCGCCTATAATTGGTTATATATCGCCTACAGTATAATTTGATTATGTGTTGCAGGTATGGAATTGTTTCCACAAATCACGTGGAGTCCTGGAACAAAATGATTGTTGGGGAGAGAATGATGCCAGTTACTACTGTTTTGTCAATGATAAGAGACAATGTGATTAGGCATTATCGCGATTACCACAATGACTCCCTGAAGTTCAACTCACCAGTTACAACATGGTGTCAAGAGCTAATAATTCACAATGCTTCCACAGCAAGAAGATGCACAGTCGAAAGAGTTTCAGCAGGAATTTGGACGGTTGCAGGGCTGGTTAGGTCATGTGTAGTCGATCTTAACAAGAGAACATGTACATGCAAATGGTTTCAGCATATGGGGATCCCATGTGCTCATGCCATGGCAGCCATAAAGGATGTAGGCCATGATCCATACAAGTTTGTTGATGTTTTTTTCTTGAAAGAAACATACATGGAAACGTACAAGGAAGAATGGATTCCCACTCCTGGGAAGGAGTCATGGCCAACTGCACGACCGACAAGAAAAATATTGCCACCACTTAAAGTTTGCATGCCAGGTCGACCTAAAGTGGTCAGGAAGAGAGGTAAAGCTGAAGGTGTCCCAGTCCAGAGTAGGAGATGCTCAAGGTGTAAACGGAGAGGTCACAACAAAAAAACTTGCACTGAATTCATAGATGACTATGATCTTTTCACTCCAATGCAGTTTGGAGAAGGACCTCCTCTCTCTCCTCTCAATCAAACAACATAGTAGGGGGAAGAATATTTGGCTATGTATACACTTTTGCTATCTTTTGCTATGTACACAATTTAGACTCCCTGTATTATCTGCTACTAAGAGCAGTCTATCTTTTGCTATGTAAAATCTCAGAATCCGTACTAACATGTTCAACAGAGTTAAGAAGAGGGTAATCGAATATACTATAAGTTAACATGATCATAAGTTTCAGAATACAAGAAAATCAGAATACTTTTCAACAACCATATACAAGTCTTCACAAAACATGTCAATAGAAGTGCAATCAGGTCTTTCTCTTTGGTGGTAGCTCTCCACAATCAATTAGGTCTCTAGCAATGCGGTAGCGCATCTGCAAAGGATCTGCCTCAAATTCCGGTGGTATTCCTCGAAGGACACATTCGACGAATGCAAGAAGGAATGCCCCACAAGTACAAAAGTCTGGTTGTGTAACACAGGATACATACTCACGCTTCCACTTGATTTCCAAATCAAGTTGAATCTGAGATAGGTCTGCAGCATAAATAGCATAGGGCAACATCTTCTCCATGTTTCTCTGTTCAGTAGTTGCCCTTTTGTAGCCCAACGAATCATAGATCCTAACTATACTCTCACTGAAACTAAATGAGAGCAGAATCCAATGATTGTTTTCCACCTACATTTAATAATAGATATATAAGATATGGTAGATGAAATGTACATTATAAACGATACAGACATATACCTAGCAGATTGTGTATCACAATATAGAAGATAAAAGAGTGTCTATTATGGAGTAGTAGATACTCATCCATATCTAGCCGATAATAAGTAACTAATGTAGCAGATAAGGTGGTATAAATGAACACAAATACCTGTAAAGGAACAAGAAGTGCCTTAGCTTTCACAGGGTGTACTTGATTGCGGAGGCCTATCCATGGATGAACAAGAGAAGTAACATTCGATGGAATCCTAAATCTCCCAGATAATATTCTCTCTTGTGGCTTCATTTTGGCAAAACTTTTGTCCTTCATCAGAGCATCAAACTGAGGCTTCATATAAGAGGCGATTTGGGTCTAAACAGATGAAAGCAATAATAAGAAGTTGCTTACATGTAATAGAATTACAAGAACATAACCATGGAAGAATAAATATTGACAAGAATATACTTACATGTAGAAATACATTTGGAACCACAACATATTGATCTTCTTCCTTGTAATCTTGTGGCCTCCTTCCAATCATAAGACGAACCAACAACCTCAAATAAACATCAATAACCTCATCATCAAGCCAGTTGTCTTTATAGAATGTGTTGAAAGCACTCACAGGGCATGATTGAAGATAACCATAAACCCTCACATACTGCCTAAGCCTCGAAGGTTCCTTAGCTAATCCCCAGAAATAATGAAGAAGATCTGCTTGCCACTTCTCAACATGCCTAGTGAAGAATGGTTCCCTTATTATATCTTGAATCTTTGCATAACACCTAAGACCAATCTCAACCTCCTCAGGTGACATTTTGGCCAAGTATTCTGCATCCTGTTGCCTCTTTCTATCCCTACACAACTGAAGATCGAAGTTTTCGATAACATCATCATCATTTGAACAGACACCAAGATAAAGAATGGAGGCTTTATCTTTGTTGGGACTAGCTGAAATTTCTGGAGTTTCAAGTCTATAATCTATTGGAACTTTCTCCTTGTCAATCACAATATCAGTTTTTCGATCAACCCCCCTGTAGATTGTTCATAATCATCATCAGTGGACTCATCCTTTGAGTCTTCAGTCGTAGAGGTTGTAGATGCTGGTGGTGTTCCTGTTGGTGTTGTTGTAGCCGATGGAGGCGCATCTGAAGAAGATGGTTGACTTGATGTAGCTGATGGCTGAACATATGTAACCGATGGATGACCAGATGTAGCAGATGAACTACCTATGTTTGATGAATCAACCTTCATTGAAGCAAGAATAGAAAGTTGTTTCAACTTTGACATCTCTGTGTCAAGAGGATTACCTCCTTCTTTCAAATTTTTCACCATAACTTCAAAACTCTCACGATCACTACTATCATCATCATCCCAAAAACTCAATTTTCTTGCTTTCTTGGAGCTTGGGACATCATCATCATCCGATTGTGTTTTTCTTGCTTCATGTGCCTTTTTCTTCCTTGCCTCATTTCTCCTTCTAATATCTCTCCTCCATGTCAGTTCTTCTGCTTCATGCTTAACCTTCCTATTAGGTTGTAGCCTTGAAGGCTGAACTCCAACTTCTGTTTTCTTCCTCTTTCTTTGTTTCACCTCCATTTCTTCCTTCTTTGTTCCATCTCCATCATTATCATTACCTTCTTGCTCTTCTTGCTCATACCAGCCAAGTAGAAGGACTTCAGGGGGCTTGAATAATTCCATGTCTATCATTTCTTCACTCACATAAACACCACCCTCCTTCACTTCATCATCACCACTTTTTCCCATCTTTTTTCCCTTCTTACCCTCCCTTTTACCCTTCTGAACTTCTCCAACCTTATTCCCCACTTTCACCTTCTTGGTTTCCTTCTTATCTTCTTTATCTGATCTTTTCCTCTTCTTAACTTCAGGAGCTTTTGGTTCTGTTGGTTCCCTTCTTCTTAACTCATATTTACCAACTGTTGTAACATTATCCTCCAAGGCTTTCCTTCTGGTAGTTCTAACTGAAGTTGGTGATGTTGTTGGCTTTGATATTTTCTTCTGTTGTTTAAGCTGTGTTGAATCACTCTTAGATTTTGAATCCCTGTTGGGATTGGTCGTAGGGGGTTTCTTTTTAGGTGGAAGTTTCACTCTCCCAACTGGTTTGGGTGATACACTAGCTTTTGGGGTTGAAACAATGGGTGTCTTGGTTGCAGCCTTTTTCTTAGGAGAAGGCTTGTGAGGTGAAGGTTTGTGAGGTGAAGGTCTGTGACTTGAAGGTTTGTGAGAACCAGGTTTCTTGGTTTTAACTGGCAAGTTAGTCTTAGGTTTGGCTTTTGGTGTTGCCTTTGATGAGGTACTTGACTTCTTTTCTGTTGTTGCCCTAGATTTGGATGCCCCCTTTCCAATCTGACCTAAGGCATCCCTCACATATTGTTTTTCATCAAGTTGCTAACCACTCTGCAGAAATGAGGACAAAACATTGTAGCAGATAAAATTATATAGGTAACAGATATAACACAAAAGTAGCAGATACGATAGAGTCATATAGCAGATACATTAAAATGGAAAATCATGTTTTAGCAAACAACATACCTTCTGAGTCATGCATGCCTTCACTACTCCACTCAGAATTGTCTCAAGAAAATCCTTGTCCATTGAAAGCAAATCTGAACCTCCACCAGTTCTTGTTGAAGATGTGTGATAAGACGGAATGGTAGGCACAGATGGCCTAGAGAAAGCAGACTCTTCATGTTCTGCTTTGTATTGAGCTTCAAACTTCAAATAAAATGTAGCAGATAAGAGTTGCATTCTAGAAAATAGATTGTACAATATAACAGATCAACTTAATACAGAAAGGGGATTCATTGTTTTGTAGAAGATAAAAACAAAATTCAAGGGGATTTACCTCTGCAACCTGTTGTAGATTAGCAAGATCTCTTTCCTCCTGGGTGACATCTAATGGATATGCCACAGTACATTTACCTTTCTTGGGAAACAGCCTCAAAGAAATTTTATTCCTAGTTTTGTTCCTGTTGAGCAACTCAGACCATCCAAGCATCCATGGAAATCCAGCACTTCTATCTCTCCTAGGACCCAAATCAGGGAAGTGCAAGTATGCCCAAATCATAAAGGCTAACATACATCCATTGATACAATAGCTAGGATTATCCTCAATGACTTTGGGATAAATTTCTTCAAGAGAAGTCTCAAGCAATTGAAAAGCAACAGTACCCCATGGAAAATTATCAAATGCATTCAAATCTTCGGCTAAATCAATGTACTTTACACTCAAATTTTTTGATGACTCGGCAAGAAGAAAAATGCACAGAAAATACAACCTGTTCAAACGATGAACATCGTTTGGATCAGCTTCTCCCTTAGCAATAAATCTCCTTGCTTCAGTAATTGCACTTGAAATCTGCTCATCCTTTATGTGAAGGTTTGTACCGAAGTACTTGCTCCTGAATGTAGTGTAGTCTTTCGGCTTCCTCATCAGAAAATCAACTGGAACATTTCCAAACTTTAAAGGGCCTAAGATCATGGCCACATCTGACATTTTGAACTCGACAACTCTTCCTCCAATACCATACTTTAACCTACCTACTCTACATCTCACAATTTCTGTGATAACTGATGTTATCATGTGAAAATGTTCGGAATTGAAATCGAGAAATTGACCGAAGGGCGAACTTCTAAATGATTCTAACTCTTCCGGTGGAATTTTATAACTTGGATGTTGAAAGTGTTCAAAAAATTTAGTTGTTGAACACCTAACTGTGATAGTAAATCGCCTACCTTTTTCGATTTCATCATCTCTAGTTTGCTGCTGCTGCTTTTTAATTTCCTTCATGTTTTATCAAATTAGAACTTTGAGAATGGAGGCTTATAAATTGAGTTATGACGGTTGGGGAAAAAGAAAATGAGAGGAACAGTTGCACCGGTTGAGGAAGAAGAAGAAGATGAGAGGAACAGTTGCGTCGGTTGAGGAAGAAGAAGAAGATGAGAGAGAAGCTGTTTGCTAACCGAAATTGAAATTGAAATCCCTAATTTTAATTTTTCCCCAACTAAAAGCCCGCCTCTTTGTTACTTGTTAAACTTCTGCCACGTGTATCTGATTAGCAGATTAGCAAATAATTTCGGTTTTCTTACATATTAGCCCAACTAAACTCTAATTCCAACGGTCACAGTTCATCATACAAATCCAATGGTCCTTATTTAAAAAAGAATATTTTTCTCATATGTCACATCGGTCATTCAAACAAAAAAATAAAACAAAAACTATTATTTAAGTACTAAGGGTAATATCGGAAGAAAAATTAGCTAAAAGATAAAAAAAACTTTTTAAAGAGAATCTTTGTGCTTGTTTGGGAAAGTTTTTATACTTGTTACTTATTTGGGAAGGATTTGCATAATGTTGTACTTATTCGGGAAATTACCCTAAATAAAAATAGAATTTTGGTTTTGTTATTGACAAATGACAATGAAGAATATGAAAGTGACCCACCAACACCATCACCTTGGCGTTTTCTTTCTCTCCTAAATTATTTATATAAATAAATATTAATATATTATATTTTATAAACAAAATAACAATCTTTTCTTCTTCTTTGGGTCTTTAGATAAAGAAGAAGAGAACTCATTTTCTTTTCTTTATATTACACACATACATACATATATATGATATAATTCTTCCTTCATATTTCAATCACTTTGAACACAGCCACAGCTCAAACAGGTATTATTATGTTTTGACTTAAATTCCCATATATAATTTTAGTATGTATCAGTCTATGATGTTTTTGTTTATATGGTTTTCTGAGGTGGGGTTTTTGTGATCCTTTGAGATATATGCTTGTTTTAGTTTGATTCAATTTGGGTTTTTGTTTTTTTGATCATTTCTTTTGGAATTTTTTTTTTTTTTTTTTTGGGTCTTTTATTGATTTGATGAATTGGGTTTATTTATACTGGATATTTGTCTATGGGTTTTTGGAATTTTAGTCTATCATCACTTTTAATCTGTTGTTATAGCAATTGGGTTTTGCAACTTGTTTTTTAAAAGACTACTAAAAAAGCTTGTTTAAATGTTATTCTAATTTTATATTTGTAGCATTCTAAATTTGTTGGATATTGCAAAATCACTTAGTTTTTTCTTTTCTAGGCAGGCAATCAATATTTATTGCGATTCTTCGCTCTGTAATATATTGGTCTTTTAAGTCTCTGTGGTTGCTGTTGTCAAATGGGTTCTGAAGGGCCTAGTGTAGTAACAGTTCATGTGACTGGATTTAAGAAATTTCACGGAGTTGCAGAGAATCCAACAGAGACAATTGTTAGTAATCTAGAAGAATTTTTGAAGAAAAGAGGCTTACCTAAAGGTCTTATACTTGGGAGTTGCAATATTCTTGAGACTGCCGGGCAGGGAGCACTTGATCCTCTGTATCAGACATTGGAGTCAGCTGTAAACAAGGCAGACTCTGAATCATCAAATTCAGGGAGGACTATATGGGTATGTCTCTCAATTGTTTCTTTTTGTCATTCTGTAAGCAAATGCAGTGTTCATTATCTGATTAGGTTTGGATTTCACACGAGTATTGATTATAAATGTTATATTCTTGACCAAGAACAATTAAAGATGTTTCTGTTCCCTTCTACACACACTTGGCAAATAATTTTTTGGGAACTGACCTATTGCTATATATCACAAATGGAAATTTAATACTAACTTATAATTTGTTTTTCTGCATATCTAAATTTTCTTTTGTACCTTTATAAGCTTTAATGCCCATCCATCAAATTGTATTGGAATTGGCGCATTTGATATGGTTCTTTTATTCTTCAATCTTCACCTGTCTTTGCAAAGTATCATGTCTCATTTATGGGATCCATTTTTCCGGAGTTATAATGTAAGGATATATCTATTATATTACAAAATGCAAACTCATTCTGAAATATT
This sequence comes from Aquilegia eximia, assembly GCA_023053565.1. Classification (NCBI taxonomy): domain Eukaryota; kingdom Viridiplantae; phylum Streptophyta; class Magnoliopsida; order Ranunculales; family Ranunculaceae; genus Aquilegia; species Aquilegia eximia. The sequence goes on from JALIGU010000003.1 coordinate 25,486,754, forward strand.
TTCTTCAGGTTCACTTTGGAGTTAACAGTGGTGCAACAAGGTTTGCAATAGAGCATCAGGCCGTCAATGAAGCTACTTTTCGTTGCCCTGACGAGTTAGGATGGAAACCCCAGGTCAGTTGCTTTTATTATTAGATCATTATTAGAATGATTTACTACTTTAAAATCATTCTTCCACATTAACATGACATATGTGTTGTTGTCTTCTTAAATTTTCAGAAAGCCCCCATTGTGCCTGCAGATGGAAGCATATCCCGTGCACGAGAGGTATTTTTCTCTGGAAACCATATTGTTTATTTTTATTTGGGTAAACTTCTTCATAATGCAGATAATAGTTTACAGAAATTGACATCGAGTACTCAATTATGAAACTATCAATTGGGCCCAATTCTTGCAACCAATATCATGTTACAAATTTCTCTATCTAAGGCTGATCTATACCTTTCATATACAATCAATAAGTATTTGATCATTTTGCGTTTCAATTAAACATTACTGATTGATCTTTTTAGTCATCCATTTTAATTGAAAAGGTGGATTCGTGAATTCTTCAGTTAGAATTTTTTTCCCCTTTGTAGGAATAGAGGTCGTTGCTTAAAAACCTAAGCAACTAGGTGATAAAGAAATGGGCACCTGCCCGTCATGCAAGTATATTGACCCAGGACCACCTTGTGTACCACATCCAGGGACCTGGCCGCTGGGCATTTACAACTTATGTGAAATAGTTTAAGAGATTTGTTTCTTCCAAGTAGATTTGGAGTCGATATAAAATTTAACCACCTCACCATCTTCCCATTTTAAGTAAAATTATTTGATACAAATAAGGAATATAAGTGATCAACTCTTTGTTACTCCTTATAACTAGAAAAGTCCACTGAGAACTATTCTATATACTTTTGCACCTATTGTGATAAAAAGGTACTTTATATGCCAAATGTCATTTCATTAGAGCCGTTAGGTGTTGCAAGAGGACTTCATGATACCTTTGTTATAGCAAGGTAAAAACTTCCATCATCATCTTAGAGGTAAAGGTTACAGCTCTGGTTCACAATTGAAAGGATGCCCATTTGAAACCATTTCTATAACATCTTAATGCCCTTTCAAGTTATTGAAGGAGTTCTCTACTCTAACATACTGGAATAGGTATGTTACCTGTTGGAGTTGGTTGTTATTATGGTTGCACTTGCAAAAGATTTCCATCATCACACGTTGAAATGTAGAAAACACCTCATAACCGCATGTGCGTGCCCAGGGTGAGCACCATCTTTTATTTGCTCGCTGCGAGAAAACTTATTTTACATTGCATTAATTAAAAGATTACATTAATGTGCTGCAGGAACAAACCTATTGTCATGTGGTAGTTTGCATACACTATGTGTCCTTGTGATACCAAAAACCATCTCTTAGATCCCAGAGATCTCTAGTGTCACAGCACTGTAAACTACTATGTTCACCCATAATAAAACCTTAAGCATTGACTATCTCTGACACAATACCCTATTATTGAATATTTTATATTTCCAATAAAAAGAAAAAACACTGCATCGACTTAATGGTAATAAGTCCAGGTTTTCGTTATTGTGTCTGATGATATAATCATAAAAAGTAGGCCTAGGGAAAGAAAATGTATTTTTCATATCGATTTAATTTTTCGAGTGCATGACTTTCACTGACTTTTCATAGCATATTTTGTTTACTGAGGCCTTTAAACCCCTTAAGACTACCTCCACAATAACATGACTATTGGGTTTGATGCCACTATGTATTACAGGTTTTCCCCATCCAATAGAAGTTTAAAACTAGCAACCATTTCCCTTTTTGTCCTATAATTAAAAACCCTAGTCTAATATCTATTAGTTGACCCATATATCTTGGAATTCTTTGGTCGATTTGGGGCTTTCCCTATGTTTCAATCTAGATCAAGCAAGAGCTTTTCTGGAATGGTCCAATCCTTCCTGCATATCTTTTCATCCAGACTGCTTCTAAATCCATCAACCTGTGACAAAGAAGCAGTCTAGCCCTATTCTTAAATGTCATGTCCTAAAACCTCTCCAGCCCAAATAGGTCTACAATATACTCCCGCCCATATAGTTTTGATGCACTCTAGCCCTATTCTTAAAGATGGTCATAGATCCAAGCCTTCTTCAAACGAAACCAAATGTGAGAAGCCAATGGCCAAAAGAGTATTCCTTGATTAAGGATAATGAACAATTTTGTTGAATAGGAGACTGTTGGCATTTTCCCGACAAGGGCAGGACGAGCCTTCAGAATTCAGACGTTTCATTATGACATGATTCTATCGCTTTAGGGGGTCTTACCAAAGTAGTTCTATGTGAGTGTTACACAAAATTTAGCACTTCGAAACATATTATTCTGAGAAGTTAGATATTCTACCGTCATTGATGTGTATGCCTTATGGATGTTCAAGAGTTTGTTGGATTGATTTCAGTTGGACTCAGATATTGTAGCAGACAATTGCGTGGTTTGAAGTATTTGACTTCTTATACGTGCCTTAGATAGGTCCAAATGTCTTGTGTACTTTTGATTATGAGAAATTTCCAAATTGGTCACTCTAATAACCTATCTTATTTTAAAGAAGAATAATAGTTTTTTATTCTTTTCATTCAGTGTGGGTTCCCGCTTCTGACCATCCTCGTGGGACTTTATTAGAGTTGATCAACATTCTTAAGTTTTAAATCCTCATGCTATCAGCTTCTCGGGGGGAATTCAAAGCATTATTTCAGCAGCACATCCTATTACCATTATGCTGTGGTATAATTTCAGATGTAACCTTGCATAAATATATAGTTTGATCATAAGGTTCCCTTTCAAGAACTTTCAGATAAATATGCCATTGGAAAGGCCAATATGGGTGCGTGGCTCATTCCATCTACATGTTAAGATGACTAGAAATATAAAAGATGAATGATAATATTGATATAATTAGGTTAAACTTACAAAGAAGCTAACTCTCTCTATATATAGAGAGAAACCACATAGACTTTATATCTAAGCTATGTGGGACTAAACTACACACCTAAAGCCTACAATGCCCTTACTTCCAACACTCCCCCTCAAGCTGAACATTCAGACTTTGAATTTCAACTTGAAATACAAAGAAGTTCTCTCACATCCCCCACAAAGTATCTTGAGAACGACACCGGGAAGGATGTTCAATGGCAAGGATGACCAGTTGCGAGAAGAACCGTCTGCAGGGATGTCCAGCTGTAGAGATAATAAAGGAGCAGGGATTACCAGCTGCTCAACCAATGAAGACGCCGGAGGTAGTGGTGGTGACTAGGGTCATGTTCTTTTCGGTGGATAGGGTTTACTTTCCACAAAACATCTGGATAACTTTAAAAATCAATAAAGACGAGGTACTCCAGGGCGAAAGAAGGCTGATTTTGGAGTAACAAAGCCGTTGAAAGGGCTAAACACGGATGACAACGTAGAAAGAAGGCTGATTTTGCAGTAACAAAGCCGTTGAGAGGGCTAAACACGAATGGCAACGTAGAAGCTTCAGTGGTGGCTGTGCAAAAAGAGCCCTAGAGAAATAGTGAGAGGGCCAGACAATAATGGCGCATGAAATCACCAACGCAGACAAGGCCCTCGAAAAGGCTGGACAAGAGCGGCGCACTATGGCAGCAACGCATACAAGGCCCTTAAAAGGGCTTGACAAGCCGCACATGACATCAACAACGCAAACAAAACCCCAAAAAGGGTTGGACCAAGAGTGGCACATACCAACAACGCATGACGCATACCAACAACAGAAAGATCAAACCTTAACGAAAAAAGGAATAAAAATTTCGTACGAACAGTGATCTGTGAACAGTACCGCGATATACCAGCTAGAAATATTAAAGAGGAATGATAATATTGATATAATTAGGTTAAACTTACAAAGAACCTAACTCTCTCTCTATATATAGAGAGAAACTACATAGACTTTATATCGAAGCTATGTGGGACTAAACTACACACCTAAAGCCTACAATACCCTTACTTCCAAGAAGATGTACATTCCATAATATATAGTTAATATAATGCATTAGAGGAAAAGATATGGCTTTGGATTCAGGCATACCCAAACCTGTAATCTATGGAGACAGGTTTTAGTGATGGAGTCTGACTTGGGGTCAGTGTCATTCCTAAAACCCAAAAGCAGGTTTTAGGACATGACATTTAACATATAAACAGTAGATCTTTTTAGCCAAAGAAAATAGTACAAGCATAAAGACTGTGTCATCAAATATCATTGAGTTACCTAGAAAAATTATCTAACTCTATATTTGACAATAGATGTAGCTTACATTACTTGTCACAGAAAAATTGCAATGGAACATAAAATTGAGGCTTAGGCACATGATATAGCATGAACAATCCTTGACATCAGAGGGGTTTTATTCTTTGGTCTTTGTCCATGCATTCTTTTGGGAGTATGTATTTTATGAGCAGATCTGCAGTTGTATTTTGTCGTCATTCTCTGGATATTTTCTTACAAGGTACTATCTCTATATACATTTAATATTTTGTTCAAGAAAAAAAGGATAAAATGGAAGGGTTGAAAAACTAATGTTTGAAAAGCTAGTCAATATTTTGCACGGAAGAATGGAGGAAATAAGGAGACTAGCAAGCGTTTTACGATGTTGTGATTACTTCTTCATGCAATCATGTTCATTTCACTTTGTATTCAATAATTTTGTTGTACTCTGGAGAAACCAGCATACACTGATTTGATAAAATTTCGCATTTAGGATTTTCATTTTGTCTGTTATCGCAGTTTTTCTAAACATATTTCATATGAATGCAGACTAGTCTTCCTGTCGATAAGATGACTAGAGCGTTGGCAAAGATGGGTTACGACGTTATGACCTCCCATGATGCTGGTCGATTTGTGTGCAATTATGTCTATTATCATTCCCTCCGGTTTGCAGAGCAGCAGGGAATAAAATCTCTTTTTGTACATGTTCCTCTGTTCTTGACTATAGATGAGGAGACACAAATGCAGTTTGCAGCTTCATTGTTGGAGGTACTTGCATCCTTAAACTAGTACTCCGTCCCCAATTGTTCCCTTGCAAGAAACAATTCTAGAACTTTGATTGATCAAGAAAATTTGACATGCCAAAGATTAGTGATGTATGTTGGTTGGTCTCCATAAAAGCAGTGTTCAGAAGTTGTCTTTGCGAAAATCTCATGGGCAGGTAGTTAAGAAGGCAAGCCCTCAATGAGGTCATTGTGGGCTGTTAACACACTGGAATTCTGTTTTAATTTAGAGATGATTGAATATGGGCATTTTATGTATGTGTGTTTATATGTGTCCTTGTATGTGGAAAAAATAAATTATATGTGAGCTTCATAAATATTTCGTGAAATTTAAAATGGTTTGTTTTTACAAAATCCCAACTAGGTCACTCATGGCACAATTATATAGCAATTTCTGGATAAGTTGATTAGTTGAACTAGAGTAACTACCTATACTTTTTCATATTAACACTTGGGTGTGGCTTTCTACATAGAAGTATCAATCCTTTTTGGCTTCTTGTAAACGTGCAAGTCTCAGCTGCTTTGCCTCATTTTCAGCACTTAAACACGTATTGCTTTCTTCATGTTAACACCAACTCGAGTTCCTTCAAATGGATCAGAGAAGTGTTAATACACAAGCATTGGCAGCTTTGCTATATACAATTATGTATCATTGTATCAACTATTTAACACCGTGTACCTTTCCCTACATCTGAATCCCTCCATTTGTAGAGAGGCAAGCCGTGTAGCCAGCCTTTTGATCCTTCTGAGCTATATGGTAGTAAATGCCACAGTATGATGTAGAGAGTTCACAGGTTCCATGTTTATAACTAAGAGACAAGTAATAGGTAGACTAGAGGAATAGGTTTCTGACAGTGGGTTTTTGGAGTAATTGCACCGATAGCAACCTCCATGGTAGCAAGTGCATCCCTTTACAACAATCCAATGGGAGGGCAGTTTGGTGCCCCCCACATAGGTGCCACATAGTCAAACTACCTTTGAATTCACCTTCTCCATGTAGTCGTCAAAACGCCCTACGCCCCCACATAGTTGAGCCAATATAAAAAAAATGAGCAATGTCAGTTCATACAACTGAAAGAGTATATAAGACGGAACTTAAAGTTCTGGTGAATTTATTGAATAGCAACCTGAGTTAACCTCAATGGTAGCATTCGATGTCTTTATGAAATCTTGCCATGTATTTTCATAAACAGTTTATGTGTGTTGCCACCAAATTGTACATGATGTTTGATATGTTGTGCAACTGAAGCTTTAACCCAAGGATTGGTTGTAATACCGATAATCTAGATAATAACAAATAACAGAGAAAGTAATCGAAAAAACACAATCACACACAATAACACCAATATTAACGTGGTTCGGCAAACCTGCCTACTCCACCCGGCTGGCAACCGATCAAGAAGATTTTATTAATCAGAGAAAAGAAACAACCTAATTACAAATCTATAATTCTTTGTCTCTTTCTCTCTCACACACTAGAACCTGAGAAACCCTATTATGAAAACCCTCATAAATTTGTCTCTCCCTATCTAGTAATGCTTTCACCTTTGGTTCACTCTCTCTTCTTTTTTTTACCACCCCTTTACAATAGCCAACTAGTAGAGTATATATAATACCCAAGAGTTCCTAATCCATACAAGGATTCTAATTGAATAACAATACCAATTACCAATTAGAATACCTTTACTTATGGGAGTAGAATTCTTATCTACATCATTTCTAGAAACAAACATAAGGTATGATCCTATAGACCTCACTTAATACAAGAATTCTACATGATTGATTCATACTTGGGAGTTTGCTGAGTTTGTTGATTGCCAGTGATCTTATGTACAAGTATGAGATAAAGCACAATACAATCAAATGTTATCTGAAACTATGTTACAAGATTGTGAAAACAATAAGCTCATTTCCACCACACATCATCACACTTAATGGGAAACAAATCCCAGAAGGGATGGAGCCTAAGCATGCAGAAAAAAGGACTCTGTATGCTCTCTTTACACTACTGATATGGTATTTTTCCAGTTTGGTTTTGATTTAGTTGGAACACTTTTAACATTCATAATTGACACTCTCTGTGAGTGTCTCAGGTTCCCCATCTTGTAAGCAATCAATGGGAGGGATTGTGAGGGTTTCTTGAGTCCCATAAGCATTCCAACAGAAGGGGTCATCAACTAACTCACCCTGTTCAGGAAGGAGCTCGACTTCTGACAGTGTTATATTCGTGCATGGTACTGTGTCGCTGCATGCAAAGTGTATTGGCGGGGTTCGAACATCATAGGTTCCCTTAATGTTCTTGTAACTTATGTTTGTTGCATGCACAGCAGAGGTCTGGTTTCGACAATTCTTCGTGAGGCAGTAGTATTGGTCTAAAATGATGCAATTCTTCACATTCTCCATTTGGATGTTCTCGAACGAAATATCTGAAACTGATCCCATCCCACCTTGCCAAGTTTTGATTCTGACACCATTGTCGGAGTTCTTTATGACTACGTTTTTAACTGCTATGTTTGAGACACATGCTTGTGAGTTCTGCACTCCAAGGCTTCCAACGCTGAAAAGATGGAATGAGTTAACATGACTGTTTAATATCATCAAACGTTCAAATTGGCTTGCTCTGAACCAAGCCTAATATAACTTTCCAATTATGTAAAGAAACACAATACCTAATACCGTGACTAGGTCCACAAATAACATTCTCTATGTCGACATCTGAACAGCCTGTTCCAATCGAGATACAGTCGTCACCTGTTCAAAATAGGATCACAGGACTAAGACATCTGTAAAAAAAAAAAAAAAAAAATTTGAGAATTGTAATTGACAATAAGGAGTGAGAGATGTTAGGTACCATTGGATATGACAGAGTTGTATATGCCAACAGATTTTGTGTTTTCTATGTGTATTCCATCTGTGTTAGGACTTAGAGCAGGGGAGAATATTGAGAGTTTCTCTATCCGCACCTCATTGCAGCCATCAAATTTTATGTGCATCTGGGGACTGTTTTGGATTCTCAAGCCACTGATCACCAACTTGGAGCTCATGAAGAACCGAACCAACTGAAACACACGGCGAAAGTTCGTTGAGAATTCTTGTTTAACCAAATCAGTGAAATGTGAACTGGTTTGCACGTGAAATACTTACAGTAGGGCTTTCACATGGTCCAGGTAATGTACTTCCGTGAGGACCCTGTAACGGCAGGCAATAATGTCATTAGTACAATTTTCAATCTGCTCGTGAATAAAGTTAACAGAAATATAGATAGGGATTTTTGTCAAAAATACCCTGTGAGGTTTGCAGGGAAGCTCCCACCATTGGCCTCCATTCCCTTCAATGGTTCCACTTCCGGTGAGAGTCATTCCAGAAACTCGATAAAAGACAAGCCATTGCTTAACACTGTCAGATTTAGGCCAGCAATCTGGGCCATCCGGCGGCATAAGAACTCCATCCACCTTTTGATAACCAGATATAACATTCAATAAGTTATAGGAATCAACAACGTTCTTATTGAAGCGAATTGATTAACTGCGCAACTAGAGAAAAATGTTGTGTTCTTACCTGAAACACAAGGCCTGGTTTACATGGACCTGAGAATACTGTTGAAGTGATTGTGAAAGTATAATCAGCTGGGGCCAGAAGAACACCCGACTCGACTGCACAAGCTGCTTTCCAAGCTGACATGAATGCATCAGTATCATCAGTTGAACCATCTCCGACTGCCCCAAAATCTGTGACATCAAAAGTACATTGGTCTTCGACTTGATCATTTGGGCCTGCAGGGGAGTTTGAAGGTGCATAAGCAGGGGGTTTAGATACATAGTTGCTTGAGCTGTCTTTCTTCGGGCTTTTGTGATAATGATATCTTCCCTCCACATTGCTGAAATAGACTGAGAAGTTGATAGCCATGGCTATCCAAATGAAGCAAATGCATCGAACGAGGTTCATTATTGGCTTATTGCAATTCGGAAATGCAACTGAAGGATAAAACAAGAATGTTTTTATCAATTTGCTTCCAAAATGAAGAAGTGCACTCTGTTTGTCAAGGAACCAAAAATTTTACTTAGACAATGACACAAGTTCTACTTCCGATAACACTAAAAATGTGTTGTAGGAGAGTATTGGTTGAGAGAAGACAATAAGAAAGCTAAGAGTTACACAGTCATGTGCATCAGGTTAAGTGGTATGGCATGAACCATTTGAAGCTGAGGCTGTAATTTATACTTTGAGGTCCTGTGAAAACTTCCATGCAAAGCGCGACACGTGTTAAGTTCCAATTGAATCCAACAATAGTGTTTGTTGTGAAATCATTGGAAACTTTAAAAGAATTGAAGAAGTATGTGGTAGGGACCTAATGCACTGGTTGCATTTTTGGATTTTGGTTTTATGTCTTGTGGTGTGGTCCTGAAATCCTAATATCTTTCTGTTCTATTAATTTTCTTTGGGATTTTGGTATGAATTTCAATTGAGTTCATCTTCCAACAGTTTGAGCTTGTGACTTTGTTAAAGAATTCAGTCTCATCTTTATTGAAATGACCATAGACAAAAGAGGTTGTTGGCTTTGGATTTCTTTATTGCAGTTATCATTCATTGTAAATGTGTAATAAGTGTTGCATGCATGTCGAGCTTTTATAACCTGTGAATACTCCTCAGGTCCCAGAAGGCCCTAGACTTTTATTTTTTTTCGCATTTGGCAACAAATTTGGAGGCCGGTAAACCTTTTTTTTAATGAGATCAGTAAGTAACTGATCGGTAATGCTGGTATAGATTGAACCTAAAGATCGAACCCTGGACCTCTAGTATCATCATCCAAAGGTTTTACTGATAAAGATGGGTGTAAAGTTTTCTGATACATTACACTGGCGTAAAGTCATCGATTATCTCCAGTAGCCCAGTAAATGGATTGTATCTAATCTTTTGAGGTCACATGGTGGTATATGACCACATAAAAGTGTTTTGGTGGGGATAGTAAGTTTGGTGAATATATATATATGGTGGAAAGTAGAGGCATTGTAAGATGGAGAATGTGATTGATAATATACATTCATCTCGTGACACTTTATTGTATTCTAGCTAAATCTAAATACAAGGAAGGAATGCATGAAAGAAACTTCAAGTCGGCCAGCAGCAATCACAACCAAATCAGTCACGGGTGCATTTCGATATATATATACATTCTATTCTATGGTGTTTACTGCTCTTAGCAACTCCTCTTATGATATGAGTGGCGAGCTTAGACAGCACATTAATTACTTGTCGACAAAGCGCGACAACATAACCATCTTATATAAAACTATAATATAAAATATACAGAGGTGAGGTGAGATCGTTAAATCATCATCGGAGTATATACACGAGTATATGACAAGACAGGTCGAGTTTTGTTGATGTTCTAAGCTTAAGATTACTACTGAAGTACTGAACTAAGGAATCTAGGATGATCAGTTGCCTGCATGGTCCTTAAAAGTTAGAACATAGTACTGCATGTACTTTCATAGTTTCATGTATAACCTTGTTCGATCCTTATGGAATTGATAGTTTCATTTATTCCTCTCATTATCACATGAAATTGAATAGCTAAAAGAAACTATTGAATTTACTGCAAAATTTGAGCTCTTAAGTCACAAGCTATGTTTTGTTTGTGTGTGACAGATAAGAGCATTCCCAATAGTAAAAGGGTTTTAAGGGTGCCACATAGGAGAGAGAGAAAAGGTTTTAGCATAAAATTTATGTTAAAAGTGATTAGCACTTTTAGAGTTACCAATGGTTGGTTTTAAAACAAGGGTTAAAATTTAAGGTTTCACTTTTCCAAAAAAATATAGTGTACATTGTGATGAAATCTAATTTTTAATTAATAAAATGGTCCTATGTGGCACTTTTAACTCCTTGGCAAATTTGCCAAGGAGATAAAAGTGTTTTGCTTGAAAAGTATGTTAAAACCTACTATTGGCAAGAGTTTTTTACTAAAAGTTGCTAAAAGTGATTTAAAACCTACCATTGGGAATGCTCTAACAGATGGTTTTTGAAATAAAATTCAAATGTGGTAGGACTTAAGAATTCAGAAAAAAAAACTATGGCCCATGGGGGAGGACTGGGACAACATGGAGATTGATCGTTGATCTTTGGTTTTTGTTTTCTCCAAAACTAGATCACTTGAAGACAAAGAAGAAGGAAGGAAAAGAGGTTTAAGCAATATATTTCGTACTGTGAGTGATGTCATATGTGAGTGACACAGCCCAGCTAAAGGGGGTGACTCACTCACTATAGTCTGAGAAGTTTTCTAACCGAAAACAAAAGATTTTCCAGAGAACAATTAGCTATTTTGGTCATCTGACTTTGCTCAAATTTTCAGTTGAGTCTTTAAAGTTTAAACCGGTCAATTTGGTTCCAAATCTTTCGAAACCCAGTAGCTATATCTAAAGTGAAAAACCTTGAGTTGAACAATATCGAAAATGATTAACCTCCCTCCCTTATATTTAGGTATTTTATAAACTGCCACGTATGATAGTAAACTACCACTGGGCAACTCGGTTAAATGCTTGGAAACGGCCAAACCATTTTGCAAACGTTTTGAAAGATTTGAGACCAAATTGACCAGTTTAAACTTTGAGGACTCAACTGAGAATTTGAGCAAAGTTAGAGGACCAAAATAGCTAATTGTTCATTTTCCAGACTTACTATTTTACACTACCCCGTTTGACACACTTGTATACCCCCTATTTGAACTTGGAAATTTGACATAATCATTTTTAGGAAATATATTAGACATATCTCCCATTTCAAGAGAGAAAATTTATCCTTGTCGTGGCGGGTGGGAGTTCATCAATGTTAGAATTGTTCAGGCGGTGCTGGCCTGGTGAGGGTGTTGGGACTAACTCTGATTAGCTTTGCCAGGTCTATACAAAGTGTAATAATTCAAAGCAAATAGAATTGTTCTCCCAATATGTTTTGTCCTAATCAATTGCTTAAACTGTATCAAAAATTGAACCTGATTTCTGTATTTGACATTTCACCTAGCATCTACGAAGAACTGGGTTACCCAGTATAAAATTAAAACGGGATCACCATTTCCGTAAGTTTCCAACATTATAAGGTTAGCTGTGCCTCTGTGCTACAGTGCAAGCTTCTTCTGTATAGTTTCTGCCTGCTGTTGTTTCTTCGACTCTCCAAATACAGCTAGGATAATTGCACCTCAACAATCTTTTACCATAACCATATATAACCGGCCTGAGAACAACAGGAAATACCACAGTAGCAGCTCACATGATGTCTCTATGCAATCAGGCCTGTTTCTTCTGTAAGTTAACTTGGGCTTGCCTTTGTCGTTTCTTCAACCCTGGAATACGGCCTGGGAAAACCCATCTCAAGAACCTTTCCAATATGTAGCAGCCTGAAAACATAAAGGAAGCCCAAAGTAACAGCTTCCATTGTAATGCCTCTGGTAATGGCACCAGCTTGAGTGAGTTGTTGAAGTCCCTAAATAGATCAGAGGTAACAACAGTGAAGAAGCCAACAGCAGCTAACAAGGCAAACAAGAATGGTTTGTTCTCTGGAATGCTCTGGTTGAACGGATGTCCCATATAGTTCACAGCAAAAGTAGCTACCTGAATCATCATGTTTACCATGTAAGAGACGGTATTCACTAGATTAGGGTGGAATTCTGAGTCTGGCTCGATACATTCCTCTGGCATGTATTTCCCAGCCTCGTTGACAGAGGAGATTAAGAAAATGAGATGGATTGTGAACTGGCCCAGGAGAGAAAGGAGAACATAAGCACAGAATATGTTCGGATGGGGCCGAGCAGCTGAAAGGGTAGGAAGAGGGCGGGCATGAGAGATGAAAAGAAAGAAGGCTGCTGTGAAGGCGCCACTTATGGTGGCCTGCATATCACCAAGCTTGACACCATCGAGGTACATCACACTGAGTACGTAAGCAGTCGCAAGGCAATTGAGGCCAAGAATTTTGAACATCTGGAGTGTGGTCACCAGAGTACTCCGTCCCTGGCGGATTATGTCTGTGGTGGGGGCAACAGATGCATGTTTTGCTGTGAATGGCGATGCCATTGATGCATCACCGAGCTTTACAAGAGGAGCACGGCCATCATCTCCTTCATTCATTTCTTCCATGAGCTTCTTTAGTTTCTGCTGTTGTTTTTCTGCAGCTGTCAGACTGTTCCTTACTGAGGGATTCGTTGGTTCCCTTTTTGTGATGGTTTTGCTTCTAGCTTGACCCACATTAGAATAAGGCACTCCCCCTGAACTTGACAAATCCGAGGCAAGCTTTGACTTCTTTGACTTACCAGACTTAGGTTCAAGTTTGGATGTACGCGATGACGAATCTCCAATTTGAGCTGGTGGCATAGCATTCAGAAGGGCAACACCAACATGGGCCTGAAATATTCCCGTTTGTACAAATTTATTGCATTCAAGAGTGATAAAAATCATCACAAAATTTCATGCTAAATTATATGTCAATTGAAACAGTTTAAAGACAGGACACATATTTTTAATCAATGACATTCTAAAAGATGCCATTCTATATTAACCCAAAAATTTCCAAAATTCCATTATTAGTGTACATCTTGAATATTAGCATATATTGCCGACAATTTCTACAAAACTCTGGAAATGTATTGTAGAACTCATTGCATGTCGAATAGGAAATCAATTACACTTTCATCCATAGCCCTTTCGTAACAGGTTTGGTGCTATTTCTTGTGTCACTCAGGGTATCTACTTGAAGGGTATACTTTATGGAAGTGAAAACCAAAGGAAACATTAGTCTTTGACCGATTATTATGGCATAACATGATGCCTAAAATCTTTTAAGGGTAACTTCGTGGGGAATACAGCCATGACTTTTTTTTTTTTTTTTTTTTTTTTTATCTCTTTAGGGTCTGTTTGATTAGATCTGGGGATTTCCCGGTGGAAGGTTGGACAGCTTGGGTATATTGGAAGTGGTCCTCGGATGGAAAACTAAGAATCAACATACATCCCGACAGGGTTTCATTTTACCTCTAACTGATTCAATAGGAATTAAGATAGAAGAGACGAAGAGAAGAAAAAGTCCACAATTTCTATATAATTTTCAGTGAAATTACAATTATAGCCTAAAATAATATCCCAGTAAAAAGTTCCGCCCCAATCAAACCGACTCTTGGTCTTTAATCAGTGAATCAAGCGAAAACAAAGGCCTTAGTGAACTACTTTTGAGATATGGAATGGCGTGTCAGACAAAGTCCGGGAGGTCGGTGAATACGCTGCCATAAGGAAGTTTTAATAATGTTGGCATTTGGCACCGGGAGAGTCACTGACTAGCATCAATTTTCCTGATCCTACTCTCATACTGTTTGCTTCTAATTGTATACGCACAAAAGTCAGTCGAAGTTGGAAAAAAAATATAGTACCTGCTTCAGAGCCCCAACATCATTGGTTCCATCTCCACACATCAATGTCGTCCTTCCAACGATTTTAAAGGTGGTCATAATTAGCTCCTTCTGCTCAGGAGCAACCCTTGCAAACACCTGAAATTATTGTAACAGAAGCTTTTAGTAAAATAAAGCAACGATCAAGATCAGATTTCATAAAGATATATGGCAACAACCTTCACATAAGGGATGACTTTAAAAACAGAGGAAGTCTGTTGTAACATTTCAAAGCAGTCCCCTCCAACGCAGAGATCATATGTTTCCGATAGAGCTTCAACTGTCACTGCATTTATAAATGTCTCATCAAAGGTGTTTCTTCAGTTTGAAAGGCATACAACTAAATAAGAAAAAGTCAAACTCAGAAAAAAAAAAAAATTCTCAACCAAAAAAATAAAAATCAAACTCAACGAATGGGCATATAACTAATAACTAATAAGTAAACCACGTTTCATATTTCAAGCATTATCACATGCCAAGTATCGAAACCCCATTTCAAAGTATTGTTCCCATAATGCATATTGAAGATACGCTTTTTATACATATAAATAAATATGGATACACATTACACCCCTTAACCATAAATATTGAAATAAGAATATAAACAAGACAATTTTGTAACCTAATATAATGTGGCTTAAACTATGTAATAAGTTTCAATCCCAACAAAATCACCACATACATAATATTTCCAGTTAACCTATCTAACCTAACCTCCTTATAACCAGTAAACCAATATTGTATTTTATTAAAATAGTATGAAAATGGGTCACACTAGCCCTTCACAATCATAGTTAGCATCTGCAAATGAAGTCATCAAAGCGGACACATGCCATCATAGGGAGGATGATGAAATTAACATCATCCCCCAAGAATTTTCATTCCTGCAAACGTTTCACGAGTGTGCTCACTCCAAATATCCCAGCAGACTGCTTGAAGCAGCACTCCCCAGATCAGCTCACCAATGCGAGACAAATCTGATGATTTTTTTTTTTATTTTTTTTTGAGAGGTAAACGAGCATAATTTATTCATATCAAAAAGTTAATTACAAACAAAGCCAAGGGATGAGATATCCCTGGTCAAGGAAACAAAATCAAAACAAGGTAGAACAAAATAAAAAACTAGAAGCTACTATGAAGCTCTACATCAAGGGCCACTTAGAACATGCTCCCACGAGTAAGCAAAAGAAGCATAAGGAATCTCTCCATAATCATGCCATCTCTTGAACCAAAGGGATAGGAGCCCCTTGATGTCAAGGATGGTGCAATCCCCACGTAATTTAAAGGGGTAGGGGTCCCCTCAACCTTGCTTGCCAATCAAAAAAAAAAAAAAAAAAAAGATGGTGCGATCCATGCAACGTTGTACTCCCTGAAGATATCTTTGATTCCGCTCCAGCCAAATACCCCACGGAATCGCATATGGAATGATACCCCAAATTCTTTTTCTAACCCGGGACAAGACCACTAATTGACGCAACATCAAGAGAAGATCACTAACCGACTCAGGCCCTACCCACATTATAGAAGCAGATCTAACAAAGTATCCCCAAATAGAGTAAGAAAACCGACAATGAATGAGAGTGTGACCTATTGACTCCCCCGACTCATAACACAAAGGACCAAAATTTACAATTATCATACCCCTCCTACGCAAATTATCTAAGGTAAGAATACTCCCAAGACTAGCACACCAAGAAAAGAAAGCAACCCTATGAGGAATTTTGGCCCCCAACAATATTTCCAAGGGAATCTAGGATGAGGCAAAGGTGTTGGGTAATGTGGAGACACAAGAAGTAAGGTAGAATATCAAGACTTAACAGAGAAGCATCCTTTGAGCTCATGGGCTCACACTAGCTTGTCCTCTTGGGGAGTAGGCATCGGTGGAGATCCACGAAAGGCAGCTAAGTCATCAAACTCCTAATCGTTTGAAGCCTGTCTCAAGCTAAGAACCCACGAAACAATTCCATTTTCCACTAGAACAAAATTATCGAAGGTAACGTTTTTACAATTTGTCATGGCAAAGAGATCAGGAAAGTCCCTACTCAAGGGACTTTCACCTAATCAAACATCCAGCCAGAATCTAACTCTATCCCCTCTACCAATACTAAATCTAATGTTGAGCTTGAAGTCCTCAAGCTCTCTCATGTACCTTTCCAAATCCCACATCCATATGGGATGGATACATGTTTGCTATACCAACCTAATGCATCCACGCCATGTCTGAAGACGATAACACATCTCCATAGACGACCGTGTTCCTTGCTAAACCTCCACAACCATGTTGACAGTAAAACCCTATTCATCACCCTGGTCTTCTTAAGCCCTAAGCCTCCATGGAGCTTAGTGGCACAAGCCCTCTCCCAACTAACTAGGTGGTAATAATGAATATTCCCCCCCCCCCCCCCCCCCCCCTCAACAACAAAAAACCGCGTATAAGTTTGTCTATGCGATCTGCCACCTTGGCCGGTGTCCGAAAGAGGGACATAAAATAAACTGGCAAAGTAGCAATACTACTCTTAATAAGAACGACTCTTAACGCCCCTCCACGCTGCGAGCTTCTTCTCAAAACTTTCCAGCACGGGGTCCTAAATAGTACTAGATCGGTAATTAGCTCCCAACAGTAGTCCCAGGTAGCTCGCCAGCAGCACAACCCAACACTCCAGCCAGATAGACAGAGTTATCAAAATGATCCCCCACACAAAACACCTTACTCTTCCTAAGGTTGATTTTAAGGCCAAACACCGCCTTAACACAAGCCAAAAGACCTCTTAGATATCTCAATTGGTTCACCTCATTGTTGTCATGAGCAAGTTGGAGATGAGACACTAGAATCTGTTACTACCCACTTTAAAGCAAGACAAAACCCCCTCTCCTGGTGATCCTGCTAATGGCTTCAACCACTATGATAAAACAGGAAGGGTGAGAGTGGATCCCCCTGCCTGTGAACACGCGAGCTCTTAAACCAGCCAGCCGGTGAGCCATTAACAAGGACAGAGAAACATGCAGTGAGGATGCAGTTACGAATCCAAATCCTGCCAAAACCCATACCCCCAAAGAGGTAATCAATGAAGCTCCAGCAAACATGATCATAGGCTTTGGACAAGTCCATCTTACAAACAATACCCGGTACATTTGATCTCCTCCTATCATCAATGGCTTCATTGGCTATAAGAACCCCATCTAAAATTTGCCTTCCCGCAACAAAGGCTCCTTGCTCCTCCGAAATGAGCTTTTCTAGAATCCCTTTGAGCCTAAATGAGAGGATTTTGGAGATGAGGTTATAGGTTGTCCCAACCAAGCTGATAGGCCTGAAATCTCCAATATCCCCAGCCCTTTGGACTTTTAGAATGAGAGTTATGAATGTGTGATTAAGACTGTGCTCTAGAAAACAATGCAGTTCAAAATCCTTAACCACAACCATAAACTCGTCGTTAAAAACACCCTAAAACTTCTTAAAAAATTCTACAGGAAAACCACCTGGCCCGGGAGCCCTATTTCCCTCCATCTCTTTCAATGCACTAAGAACCTCACACTCCAAGATGGGTCGCTCTAGTTGGTCTCTATCTTCAAAAGAGATCTCCCCGAAGTCTAGATAATCTAGAAAAGGCCTAGATATGGCGGGTTCGGTATAGAGCTCATTGTAAAACCTCACTATCTCCTCTCGAATGAGGTCCTCGTCCTCGACAAGGGTACCCCCAATATTAAGGGTGAAGCACGAGTTCATCCTGTGTCTTGCATTAGCGAGGCACTGAAAATATTTGGTATTTTAATCCCCTTCCCTCACATCTCTCTCCCTCGACCTCTGTTTCCACTTAACCTCCACCATAAGGACAGTCAATTGGAGGTCATTCTTCACTACAGCTCTCCTCTCGATTTCTCCAAGCGACAAGGGACGAGTCTCCTCCACGGTGTCAAGCCCAAGGAATTTCGCCTCCAGCTTCGACTTTTTGAGCTCCAAATATCCAAAGACCTCCCTATTCCACACTTTAAGTTTGGATTTGAGGAACTTGAGCTTTCTAGCGAAAGCACAACTTGGTCTACGCGTGAAGCTCTTCTCCACCCACCAACCCTTAACTAGGTCCTTGAAATATGGGTCTAGGAGTCACATCAATTCGAACCTAAATGGCGACGGTCTGCTCGGGTTACCTTTGGTCTCCAAAGTAATCGGCTTATGATCTGAGACCGCGGATGAATGGATAGTCTAGACCAATACCCACAGAGGGGAGTGTGTTCCATTCAACATTATTCAACCCCCAAATATCTCTAATAACCCCAAAATCTATCACTTCAAGTTTGGTTATTAGGGGTATTAATATTGATAACCTCCAAAAAGATTGTAAATATAGTAGGGAGGGGAAAATAGGACATGGAAACCATAGCTTCTACGACTTCTCAACCTATAAATAACTAGTGACAACCTAGCACATGGTAAAATTATAACAGACAAGCGTAGGCACCACGCTACTAAACACAATCAAGAATACTTTTGGATTCTTTGTTCTTTGACCCTTTTGGCTTGTTCTAGCCTTTCTTCTTATCTGGGCTGCCCTTTTGCCTCTGGGATTTTCAACTTGCAGCCTTGGCTCTAGTTGCCACACCAATATTGGAGGATTTTTAAAAGGCAAAGTCCTTTCCTTCAAGAAAAATGTGATTAATGATCTCAAATTTTGATCCGATGCTATGTTCTTCATCATCCTAATAGCCTTGAATATAGTTGCCTTCACGATCATTAGTTACTAAATCTGAGTGTAAGTGCTGCACTGGCTTTTCCACTTGTGGAGCTTCATGATGCTCAGTTACCACCTTGTTCTCGTCCTTCTTCATCTAAAGTCTCAACACCACCCTGTAGACTAAATCGACCATCAATAAAAGCCTCACCACAATCAACAACAGCCGAGTCCCAATACATCAGCCACCTCCATTCCTTCCACTAACAAAACTGTATCATTATCGATACAAGATGGTGTCTCTTCAACATCGATTATTGATTAATGCAAGGAATATATTCCCAGAAACTGTTTGCATATCCTTGGGTGCTATCATATTTCATCACAGCCAATTAACCAAGTTCTTGACACAAATCAGTGGTCTCTAGAAAGTTTAAAGGAGGGAACTAAACTGATATATCTAAATAAAAAGGATAGCATGAAAAAGGCAAGATGCTTCCCATAATGGGATAATAACATCTTAGGGCTGAATTTGAAACTATTTACAATATGGCAATCAAGAAAAAGCAACAGTGAAGCAAATTGCTTGTGAAAGCAACAGCTCTAATGAGTCCCCATCTTAGAAACCTGGGCTTTGTCCGCTCTTTAATATTTTTTGGATATAAAATATTGAGCAAAATTGACTCCACATTCTTGCTGAAATTATTCTAGTGAACGGAAAAGACGAAAGAGTGTAGGTGAATGAAGATCACCAAAACCACTTCCTCATTTAACCCATTGTCTATGTTTGAGTCTAGGTGAATGGAGATGCATCATGTGTGAAAGGGAAGATAGCATCAATGGCCTTTTCCGGGGCAGCGAGGGTGCTACATCTCTAGTGCTGTTTGGTATGTCTTCATGTCTGGTTTTATAAGAAGAAGGACATAGGTGGGCAGCTATTGGTAAGACTATCTATTTGCCAATTTGCCAATGGAAGTCACCCTCCCAATAGTTGTGAATTAAAATTGGCCAATATATTCAGTTTAATGTGATATATACCAATTTAGCATGCCTGATATCACTGTAATCTATCTAATCGTTAAATCATTCTATATATTATGATAAATCATTGTAATATCGCGATAAGCTGTAGATATTGTGAGAAGTGAGAACCTCGATTTAGAGATTATTAGTTTTAATATAACGTCAATATTTCACAAAAGCTCCCAAAACCAGATCTGACACCAATCAGTCCATCAAATGCTTTTTGTTTTCACATTCTCTCACTTTGTGCCCCAAATCTTTCTCTTTTACTGTCTCATACTCTCATTCCTCTTGCTATAGTGAATTATTTAGCTCAAATAGTGTATTGTCTGAAGAGTGAATGTCTCTATTCAGTATTTCTTTTTTTTTTCTTTTTTTTTTTTGAGAAGTAAACGATCAATATATATACATATATATTAAAAGGCAAAGAGAAATATACAAGAGTACAGGGGACGAGAAGTCACAAAATTACTAAAGCAGAACAACAAACTCCCTACTACAGAGAAGACCCTAACAACAAGACCAAGTTCCCAAGAGAAAACAAAGGCCGCAAAAGAAATAGTCCTGAAGCCGTCCCATCGTGCACCATCAAAACACAAGTCTTAAAAAATATAGAAGCAGTTAAAAAGATGGTAGTGAAGATGGAAGATTTAAGAGTTTAGAAAATTTTGGGAATAAAAAACATTTGAGTCTTCGGTGGTTTCTGGATCTATGTTTAATAATTTCGAGCTCTAACCAAATTTGGAAAGAAGATCCCTCAATTGTGAAGATTTAATTCAGTTCTTGCTGTTTTGAATTTTTTTAATATCAGATGGGCACTCTCCTAAATCTATTCCAACCCATTCTATAATATACCATTCTTTCAATATATTTTGTTCTTGATATATAGATTAAAATAATTTTTTGAGGGATGATTAATATTGACTGGTCAGCAGACAGGATATGTATGCAACACGCAAAAAAATGACAGCTACCTCATAATGACGAATAATAAGGTACACTGACTCTTGACTGGCTTGAGGAATAACAAAGGATCACAGACAATATTCAAGACAAAGACTAGCAACTAGAAAATACCTGTAGGAAAACATTTCCGTTTCATCTGGGGAAATCCATTCAAAACCTATACCATTTCTTGCTGGACCTAAAATCAATGTTGGCTTTGATATAATATGAACTTGGCTAGCAACATGGCAAGCTGTCAGAGCCTGATCGCCAGTTATCATCACCTAACATGGGAAAGACATGTCTAGTTAAAACTATTAATGGATGTGTGAGAAAACATTTTTCATAAAAGTCAAGCAGATTTAGATTGTGGATAAAAATACACAATAGAAATCCCCAACTGAAACCAACTCTTCAAACCCAATATAGAAAACAAAATCCTCTTATGCTACCTAGGTAAGAAATTCAATGACAAGATGTCATAACTTGACCCTGGGTCTTCAGAACTTAGGTAATCCTCACTTTTGAGCAGAAGGACATAGCAACTCAAAGGAATTCCAACAATAAACATCAAATAGTTGACATTGTCAAGGGAAACCGTTCCTTTCACCTGACAAAAAACAACTATACAACCTAGAAAACAAATTATTAAGCACTTCAGTACTTTCAAACATAGTTTAAATGATGTAGAACATGTCTAGGTTTCCATTTTTATTACAAGTATTATTTAGAAGTCCAAGTAGTAGTAGAATTTGATTTCTAAGTTGTTATTTTCGTTTTATTTACTTAGAGTGTCTTTAGAAGTGTCTAGAAGGCTTATTTTAAGTCCTAATAGGTTTAGGAAGTTGCCAAAAGGTAATACATACCTTAGGGAACAAGTAATTCAAGTTCTAGTAGGTTTCCTAATTGTGTCAAGGGAGTTATCTATATAAAGAGCTCCAAAAACGAATTTCTTAACCAAGATTGATGATTGAAGAGTTTATTATGTAGTTTATTGTCTTTCAATTTAGTTTTTACTTCAAGTTCTTTATTTTCTGCGATTTACTTTCAAGTTATTTAAATTTCAGCTTTTACTTATTGCAATTCCTTTCTGTTATTTCAATTCCTTGCAATTTCAATTCTTAGATTAAGTTTATTTTAGCTTCCGCTGCATCAATTGGTATCAGAGCAAGTTATTTTTAGATCTTTATCTTAAATCGATCCACCACCTCCCCACCACCACCAAGTTTGTTTTCAACCATGGCCATTAGTGATGAGACTAAAGCTTTCTTCAAGGACATGTTAAACAAGTTAGTTGCCGATCAAGATGAAAATTCGAAGACAAATTCAATGCCAAATTCGCTCAACAACTCGTAGAAATCAAGACAACCCTTGGTATCCATGAAGCATCAACCAACAAGAAGATTGATGATCTTAAGGTTTTTATGGAGGCGCGCATGGATAGCAAAATCAATCAAGTTGAGACACAAGTAGAAACCCTTTCTAAGGAGTTCAATGATTATGTGAAAATCCGAGGTAAGAGTCCTATCGAAGAACCGATCACCACATCTTCTACCAACCCACCACCTCTCATATTTTCTAATTCCACCGCCACCCCACAATCTTCATCGTTGAGTTTTCGACCACTTACATCACAACCATCTTTTACCCTACCATCGTTATCATCTCCAATTGTTTCTCTTGAAAACCCAAATTTTCACCATACTCCAAACCCTCCTACACCTTCTTTTCCAACTACACCTATTCACCCCAAAACAATTAATCAATTTTCTTCCCCTCCACCACAAACAACTCCCACCATGTTCACCACAACAAAACCTTGTATTGGTCCTTCTTTTACACCACCATCAATTAATTATTCTTCCCACACCAATTCTGGTTTTTCACCCGCACCCACTTTTTATCCTCAAAATTCCCAACCATTAATTCCATATGCATCGTATTCCACTCCAAACCAACTCAATCAACAACCTTCATTTTTTTCTTCACAACCAAGACCACCTAATTACCCAACCTTTGAAGATGATTTACCTAAGTTTCCACCACACAAGGGAGATTTTCGTCGCCAGCCTGAGTATAAGATAAAAGCCGATCTTCCAACTTTCAATGGGCAATTAAATATTGAAGATTTTCTCGATTGGACTAATGAAGTTGAAAGGTTCTTTACTTTTATGGATATTCCACCGGAGAGTCAAGTTAAACTTGTAGCATACAAACTTCGTCAAGGGGCATCTGCCTGGCGGGAACAACTTCAACATTCTCTCACCACCAATAACATGCCACAAGTCACAACATGGGCTCATATGAAGTCTTTACTTCAAGCAAGGTTTTTACCTCAAGATTATGAGCAGATTTTGTTCCAACAACTTCACAATTGTCGTCAAGGGACTCGAAGTGTACATGAGTATGCATCTGAATTTTACCGTCTTCTTGCTCGCAATAATCTTTGTGAGTCCGAAGCACATCAAGTTGCTCGTTTTCTCTCTGGGTTGAATCGAAACATTCATGACAAGATTAGTAATTCAATTCCCAGTTTGACAGAAGTGGTTCAAGTTGCACTTAGAATTGAAGGTAACAATGAAAGATCATATTTGCGTGGGTCCAATGGTAAGTCATATAATTCTTCAACTCCTCGAGGTGACTCTTCCAATATTGATTCCGCACAAAACACCATTGACCTTTTACCTCCTCCATCGACCAATTCATCTTCTCAAACCAATTCATCAACTTCAATTTCTCAAAATAAATCTACTACCAATAATTCCAAACCTTTATACCCTCGTTCAACAAATCCATATGCTCATCCTTCTTTAGATATATGCTTCCATTGCAACAAAAGTGGTCACAAGCAACATCAATGTCCAGAGCGCAACAAAAAGTATGTCACTTTTATGGATCATGTCGAAAATTCTCCTGAAGATTCTCCTGGTGAAATCCAATACGAAGTGGACGCTCCATTTATCGATGATTAACTCGAGGACGAGTTATTTTAAAGAAGGGGAGCCTGATGTAGAACATGTCTAGGTTTCCATTTTTATTACAAGTATTATTTAGAAGTCCAAGTAGTAGTAGAATTTGATTTCTAAGTTGTTATTTTCGTTTTATTTACTTAGAGTGTCTTTAGAAGTGTCTAGAAGGCTTATTTTAAGTCCTAATAGGTTTAGGAAGTTGCCAAAAGGTAATACATACCTTAGGGAACAAGTAATTTAAGTTCTAGTAAGTTTCCTAATTGTGTCAAGGGAGTTATCTATATAAAGAGCTCCAAAAACGAATTTTTTAGCCAAGATTGATGATTGAAGAGTTTATTATTTAGTTTATTGTCTTTCAATTTAGTTTTTACTTCAAGTTCTTTATTTTCTGCGATTTACTTTCAAGTTATTTAAATTTCAGCTTTTACTTATTGCAATTCCTTTCCGTTATTTCAATTCCTTGCAATTTCAATTCTTAGATTAAGTTTATTTTAGCTTCCGCTGCATCATTAAAATATCGAGGATATCCTCGGATATTCCATGAATTATGCCGACTTTTAGTAATCAGATACACGAATATCCATGGATATTCACGAATACTTGGCCACATTGGTTTTTAGTGTCGAAATCTCGGTAAAATCCGTTTTTCCAAAATTCGAAATTTCACTCGAAATCGACATTTTGAACTATGCTTTCAAATACCTAACAAGACTCATCAAACCAGTCCACATTTTCCATGCAATATGCACAATTTCATGATGCTCAATTCAACACCACTGCTACTTACCAATCATCCTATTTGGAGCCAGATGCATTGGATTAATATTTTATTCTGACAAAAAGACAAAAAATCCAAAAAGCCTCAAATAAGAAAAAGCCACATATATGCCTAACTTACCAAATCGTGTGATGATCCTTTCAATTCAGATAACACTGAGGCAGAGTCTGTTCTAATAGGACAATTAAAAACCTGAAACGTAGAGTAGCAAAAGAACACATTAATAGTGGTAAAAACTAAAATAAACAATGGGAACTGACTTCCGGGTTTGTATATATGTATATTACCACAAAACCAGCAAAAGTAAGGCCACCCTCTATATAATCTCTGTCCAAGCTTCTAGCTTCACTGATCTGGCATGCAATCAAAACTCAAACCAACATATATATAATATATATTACATCTTTCAAAAGGTACATAAATTTACAAAGCCAATATACATTGAATGTGCCATATAGTCCAAGTTCCACAACAAATGCAAAATATATTTCAAGATGACATTAACAGGAACCACTCCTGTCCATGTATTTGAGGCATGTTCTATGGTAGATATTACTGTAGTATAAAGCTCATTACCATATTTCCGTGACTGTGACGCTTCAAGTTTTTTATTTCCCTTTATTTTATCCATTATTGTCATCCAATAAGTAGTACCGTAACAGAAATGGATCTCAGTCCGGATTCCCTAGTGCCATAACTCATTGAGCATTTACAACAGACACATCATTTCTCCATTGCAAGATAATGAACGACTACGTTAACCATTTTAGATCCTGCAAATCTTGTGTCTATCCAGACTAGAGGCAAGAGTGTCTCGCGCGCTTACCGATTGTATGCTCAATAATTGAGTACAAGGGTAAACAATTATGGAGATCTTTGATCACTCCAAAGAGATTGTACTAACTCACTTTTGCTATTTTAAGTTAGTTTCATGAAATATTGAAATTCAGAGAGAAATTTGCACAAATATAAAACTTCAAAAATACATATTTGAAAAATATAAACCCTTGAAAAACTCTTCGTACAAGGCTTCCTGCATATGTTTAAGTCTTTCAGCCCATGGCGCAAGGAGCATAATTATAAAATAATTCTTACCGACATTTCAGAGAGCGGTTTGTATGCAAGGGACAAAACCCTAGATCCTTGGCGTGTATACTTCTTGTAAATATCAACATATGAAGATGGTAAATCAATCAGTCTTTCGCAAATAGTCTCTGGCGCACCCTGAAGGAACAATAGAAGGCATTGGTTCAATGAAAAGCGCATGTGGAAGGTTGAACTAAAGGTCCATTTTTTCCACAGAAGATATATGTGTTTTATTATTTTTTTGTCTTTCAAAACTAAGCAGAGATGACATGAACATACTTGAGGTTGGTGGGCTTGTTTTGGGTGTATACTATATACCATTTTAGATATTTAATGAAAAAAAATGAAGCATACTTGTACATTGGAATAGGAAAAAAAGGAATGGAAAATTCTTTCAACGACGACAGGCATTGGAATTGGTGTAGTAGTGGTGACAAATAGAGAGGTTATGTGAGTTTGAGAGTCTTGGTAAAAATGTCTTTCCATTGTAGTGGGTTTTACTCCACCAGCCACCAGGCAGGTAGGAGTTTTTTGTGCGTTGCGACCTTATTTCTAGGAGAGTAGGTTAACTTAGTGCAACAAAATTTCTACTTGTGAATTTCAGGGTTATTATTATCAGGAAGAACATAAAATACCAAGTGTAATGGACTTAAGAGAAGATCATTTTCCAACAACTTTTCTCCTATCATAGTTTTTTTTTTTTTTATCATCAACACACAAATTTCATTAAAATGTGTGACCAGTTCACACTAGCCAAAAATTAAAGGGTATTACATCCTCAATGTACATGAAAAATGATATCCTCCCATCTAAACATAAAATATTCTAACCTAAAGCCTTCCATACAAGGTCTATAGAAAATCCAGTTTAAAACAATGGTCTTGATGTCACAAATTATCTGCCCCGAGTTCTGTTCCACCATAAAAAACACTCTCGTTTCTTTTGCTCCCTATTCCCCAACATACGGATGAAGTATCAGTCTCCAGGTCACTAGGTCAGTCTACCCACCTTTGACAGGTTGGAACACATCTAATTATAAAGCATGTGATTCAGAACTTCACTCCAGTCAATCCCAACTTTAAACTCATTGGTGAAAAACTCCCACACAGCTCTACACAACTCAAAGTTTTGGGATGTAAGCATGCAATCCTGATGATAATGCTATTTTTACGTAAATGTTTAGCATGGGTTCACAACACATTATTAGATAAGCATCCATCCATCTAGCACCAGTCCGCCTACCCTTGACCAAACTCCTTTTGGAATAAACAGATACAGCCAAAATTTCAGCCTCAAATCATACATCAACCAACACCACCAAACCTGTATCCTCAGCCATTTAGCTATTATTATTATTATTATTTTCTATCTAATTTCTTTTCTGTTGCAAATTATACAAAATTAAATTAAAAATTGAGCCTTAGGATAAACAATGCAGAATTTGTGAGAAGATTATTTGATCTAATAAAAAAAACCAAAGTTTTGAATAGAAATAGTAAACCTTGACAAAAGCGAAAAACTCCTCCTGAACACGAACAACAACTGACATACGTTTCAAGTGAGATGCAAAGTGGTGCCTTTGAACAATTTGCACGTCATGGTTACCTCCCCTGTTATTTAGAAGAAATGAACAAAGAAAAAGGGAAAGAACATTAAGTTTTATGACTGTTGGAAGTAAGGGTATTGTGGGCTTTAGGTGTGTAGTTTAGTTCCACATAGCTTAGATATAAAGTCTATGTGGTTTCTCTCTATATATATAGAGAGTTAGCTTCTTTGTAAGTCAATAAACCTAATATATCAATATTATCATTCATCTTTTATATTTCTAGTTGGTATCAAAGCCAAGTTAGGTCTTGGTTTTCGGCCGCCGGCGAGGTGCCGGTGGCCGGAGTTCCGGCAAAGTCTTTTTGTACAATTTGTGTTCTTGTTTCCGCTGTTTTTCTGCGCCTTGTGTGCTGCTGTTTTTTTTTGCAAAGTACTGTTCATGAGTACTATTCACAGGGATCACTGTTCATCCAAAAAAAATTATTCTCCTTTTTATTCAGGTTTGATCTTCTTGTTGTTGGTATGCGTCATGCGTTGTTGGTATGTGCCACTCTTAGTCCAACCCTTTCTAGGGTTTTGTTTGCGTTGTTGATGTCATGCGTTGCTGCCATAGTGCGCCGCTCTTGTCCAGCCTTTTCGAGGGCCTTGTTTGCGTTGTTGATTTCATGCGCCATTATTGTCCTGCCCTCTCACTAATTCTCTAGGGCTTATTCTGCACTGCCACCACTGAAGCTTCTACGCTGCCATCCATGTTTAGCCCTTTCAACGGCTTTGTTACTCCAAAATCAACCTTCTTTCGTCCTGGAGTATCTCGTTTTTATTGATTTTTGAAGTTATACCAGATGCTTTGTGGAAAGTAAACCCTAGCCACCGAAAAGAACATGACCCTAGCAATCACCACCACTACCTCCGACATCTTTCTTGGTTGAGCAGCTGGTATTCCCTGCTCCTTTATTGTCTCTGCAGCTGGACATCCCTGCAGACGGTTCTTCTCCCAGCTGGTCATCCCTGCCATTGAACATCCTTCCTGGTGTCGTTCTCAAGTGATGCAGAACAGTGCTGACGTCATCACCAGCAAGGCTGACATCATCGTCAGAAATTTATTTTTTTTATTTTCTTTTTATCTTATTATTTTATTTAGTAATTTCTAATTTAGAGTCTAGAAGTTCTAGAATAGTTGGTTTACTACTAAGTTGATATTAGTAATACAATTCAAAGTAGGATTTGTATTTTGATTTTTTTGTTTAGGAAGTCCTAGTGCTAGTTGGTCTTAGTCTATATAAAGAGTCATGCTTTGTAGAACAATTATTCAATTATTCAATCAATACAATTAAGATTTGTCTCTACAATTTATTTTTCTTTAGTTTTGTTTTAGTTCTTCCTTGTTTCAAGGCAATCCTCCCCTTGGGTTATTCAAGGTTTGATTTTTAATCGCTTCCGCTACGTCAATTGGTATCAAGAGCTTCGTTCCGATCCTACAATGGTTAATGACGGAGATTCTTCACCCCGCTCCCAAGTCGGTAATCTTGGAGATTATGTGACGAAGGTTGAATTCAATTCGGCTATTAATCGTCTCACCGCTTCAATCGATAAACTTACGCTTCGATTTGATAAGTTTGAAGGTAAGCAATCTATTGTTGATGCTCCCACCCTCTACTATGACCAACATATCTCAACCACCTCAATTTTCCACTACCACCACAACTTTACCACAAGGTTCCAATATTGACTTCACATCTCTCCCTATTCATGGTTGCCCCCAAACACCACAAAACCTATTTTCACATCCCTACCCATACATACAACCCTATAATAACTCCCAACCATCTCAACTCTCCAATACTCCACAAGTTCGCACCACTTATACCACTATTGCTTCTCCATCTCAATCTCGCTACCAACTCCTACATACAACCAACAATGTCCCACCCACTACACAAAATTTTCAACCACCCCCCAATCTTCCTATTAATCGTTTTCAACAAACTTATCACCGTCGCGTCCCTCGAGCACCAAATTCTTATCTTGATGATCATGATAGTGATGATGATGCTGAAAATTACTATCAACAAGCATGCCCTCAACCTCAACAACACCACAACAACAATTTTCGTACTCAATCTGACCAGTTTCGTATGAAGATCTCCCTACTTTTATTGGTAATATGAATATTGAGGAGACTCTTGATTGGATTCATGAAGTTGAGAATTTCTTTGAGTACATGGATACTCCCGAACATGCACAAGTTAAGCCCGTGGCATATAAACTCAAACAAGGTGCTTCTGCTTTGTAGGAACAACTCAAGGCTCATCGTCGAATGAATAATAAGCGGGATATTGTTTCTTGGGCACGTATGAAAACTTTGATTATGGAGCGTTTCTTGCCTAAGGATTATGAGCAAATTTTATACAACCAACTGCTATCGTGTCGCCAAGGATCTCGTAGTGTTGATGACTATGCTGCTGAGTTTCATCGCTTGGTATCTCGAAATAACATCGTGGAAAGTGAAGATCAATTAGTTACTCCTTTTCGTAATGGTTTGAATAGGAATATCGTGGAGAAGATTTTTCACTCAATTCCTACCTTGGTCGATGCAATTCAAATTGCACTCAACATTGAGCAACATAATGGTTTCCGCTCAAATTCTAGTAAGTCATACTCTTCTCCATCATCTTCTTCTTATCCAAATCGTCGCATCATCTACTGCACACCGCAATAATCAAAATTCTCCAAACAATAACTATTCACCCAACACTCCTACAAACAATCAAACCACACTTGCTTCCAACGATGATCAACCTCCACCTACCAAAGCTCCACAAACCACGCAACCAAGCAAAACCAATCCATATGCTTATCCTACCATGCCCAATTGTTACCGTTGCGGCCAACCTGGACATAAGCAACATGAATGTCCAAAACGAGACAAGTCTAGAGTTAACTTTATTGATCATGATGAAAACGATTGCGATGATGAGGGCCCGGATTTTTTTTTTTTTTTCTAATCTTCTTGATATTGTACTGTTTTGTCTTAGATGTGTCTAGGTTTAGTTATAGAGCTTCTAGCTCCATGACTCTTGAGACTTCAATCCATGAAGGTGAGCCGTACGAGGAATCTTATCCCCTTTGTTATTGTGTGGGTCTTTGGCTACAAAGAAAGTTACTGTTCAACCAATTTGAAATTTTTTTCTTGGTCCAGGTTGTTTCATTTGAATCTTATTGACTTCAGATGGGAATCTATCATATTCTAATTAAGGGTTTGAGCTGGTTTCGGTAACCATGCTCATGTTTGTTTCTTTTCTTTTCATTTTTTCTTGTACTGTAACTTGTAATGCTAAATCAGAAAATTGTTCGAACCGTTTGCTGATAGAATAAAACAAAAAAAAAGTATCACAAATCAATGGTTTACCAATTACCATAACATGCACCTTATTTCAATTTTCAACAAATTAACCAATTATTAATTTATGATCAAACATAACAAACACCTTATTCCCAGGATTGAGGCTGATTTATGATCAAGTATGAACATAATCATGCAAAGATGCAAACAATAAGATTTTCTCAAAGGGAGTCAAGTCTGCCAAAAACAATGACAAACACTTTGGTGATTCGAATGGCAGGATTATGGAGATTACTTATGCTTCTTTTGCTTACTCATGGAAGGCCATTCTCAGTAGTCCTTGACGCAGAGTTTCTTTGTAGCTTTTTGCATTATGTTTATCTGTTGAACTTTGCATTTGCTCTTGTTTCCTTTACCAGGGATATCTCATCCCTTGGCTTTGTTTATACGTCAAAGTTTTTGTTCTGAATATTTATGCTTGCTTACCTCTCTCAAATAAAAAAAAAAAAAAGAAGACAGACAGACAAAGCAAACACAATCAATGTGAATATTGAGAAAAGATAATATTTTTCTTAGAGGGAGGGTAGGTAACTTCAAGGCTCAAGTGAATAAGATAGAATATAGCAGCTACCTTTTGGGCATGGCCTTCTCATCAGATGTATATATCCAGTCTATGCCTTTAATAGCTGCCTTTTCAAGGGGATCGCCAACCTACAATCAGCAATACAAATTTATTTCAAGACAAAGGATATGGAGAAAATCCCATGTATTCTAAGAAGTGATACAAAAGTGGAAAACAGGCGAAAAAAGAAATAATTCGCTGAATAAAACTTTTATTGATTTCAAAAGCAAGGTTTATAACAGCGAAAAAGGATTGGTGGGAGAACCTCACCACCACAGCAATACATAAATTTAAGACATCACTGCAGATTACTTATGATAAAGAGTACTGCTACTTCCCCGTTACTGATCATTAACTCACAATACACTCTTTTTTCTTTGAAAATTAGCGTTCCTTGGATCCCCCAGAATCCACTAGTAGTAATTCCTAAATGTAACTCTGCATCAAGTAGTGTCTTCCATACAGCTGCCCCTAGCTTGTTACTCCCTCCTCTTGGCCAGTCTCTTAACATTTCTTCTGTATGCGCTTTCATACCCCATTACAAGCTTTCATACTACCCAAACTCTCTTACTACCCAAACATGCAAGTGGTGCTCAAAAGAATATGATAGTAAGAAAACCGGATATTATACTAAATTGGTCCAGGTTTATGGAACCGATTCTCAATCCATACTCCTTGGGTGCCTTTTCACGGAATGAGCTTTTTCTTTAATTTTTCTCAGGCCATCCGCAACCCATTGTGCCCCTTGCGAGTCATATAACATGTCCTTTATATCAAATGAATCTCCTTGGTCTTATGATCAAAGGAACCACAGTGTGACCTTGGTATAATGGCACACAAGACGTAAATAATGCACAACTCATTTTGCGCACACCGAGAGTGAAGAGGACAATTTCCTTTCCCACATCACTCTTCAAGAATACAACTCAACCAAATAGAAAGCTTCAAATGTCATATTAATGATGGAGTTTGGAAACATGTGACCTATCTATAATAAAGTAGTGGTAAAGCTAGCTTACTATAGCAGAACATGTTAAAATCCAAGCTATATGATAAATATTAGATAACTTAACGAATCGGATAAATAAACCGCATACAAACAAGAAAAAATAGCAACAAACTTACCAACTTATTGTCCACATACACCAATGCATGACAAGCAGAAAGAACTTCTAGAGTGTGGAGGGGCACTTTAGTCATATCAGACTCCAAATCAACATTGTCAGAGAGCCCAACCACTCCCTGAAACTCCTGCTCAAGCACCCAATAGACATTAATTACATACAGGAAAGTGAAACAGATACACCATAGAATCTACAACTACAAGTTACCATGTCATCCGATGTAAGAGTTCCTGTCTTGTCAAAACAACATATGTCAACCTGCAAAAAGAAATATTGTAATATAAGATAAAACAGTCTCTGGATAGATTCTTGCTTTGATTACAAATGGAAAGGCTCTGTATCCATAAATTTTTACAATATGTAGCAAATCAATCATTCCAGATAAAATGCAGCATATGATGTGTTGGAAGTAAGGGTATTGTAGGCTTTAGGTGTGTAGTTTAGTCCCACATAGCTTAGATATAAAGTCTATGTGGTTCCTCTCTCTATATATAGAGAGTTAGCTTCTTTGTAAGTTTAAAATCTAATTATTATCAATATAATTCATCTTTTATATTTCTAGTTGATGAAACCAAAAAAGAAAGATAAAACGGTCTGTAATCTCAACATTGCCTTATTGTTTATAAATTGCTCCCTCATCAAAGCGTGGCCACCCAATGAAACTTGAAGATGATTTCATAAATGTATAGTTATAGTTTCTATAAGAAAATACCATCGTAACACCATGTGAACGTAGGCACCAGCACCACAACAAAAAATGCTCTGAGATTTGTGAAAAAGCTGATGTTACTAACCTTCCCAACAAAGGGAATTCGGAATGGCTCAGTGCAGAATATTCCTCGCCGTGCTAATGCAATTAGAGATGTATTAACAGCTATTGATAACTCCATTGGCAGCTCGGGGGGGATGACAGAAGTAATGATTAATGAACAACTTAAAAAAAGCTTGTACTTGCTCCTTGTTGGATCCTCTAATCCCTACATCAAATAATATCTCCCCATATCAATGAGATAAACTAAGAGAGAGATACTTAAACCACTCCAGCATCACTAGAAAAGGTAAGCATGTTGAAATCACAAAGAGCCAAACATCAACGCTCAACTGAAAGCTCCTCCCTATTCCCAGAAATTATTAGATGTTCCACAGTACCTTCTTAAATACGTAACCAGCAGCAATGATGGCAAAAACAAGTAAGAACAGAATAAAGAATGCACTTTCCCAGCTGTTTGCAGTAACCTGAAAGATGAAATAATATTAACAAGACTAAAGAAAGATTCTAAAAATACACTATTCAGTCATTTAACCAGTGGTAGGAAATTTCATCCCATTCATATGATTATTACCCTCTCAGTGGAAAATAAAATTGTCCGCATCAGTTTTCCTTGACTTGTCTCAAATCCAGTTCGCAACACAACAGCCAAGCAGCCACCATCAGGAGTTTTAAGATGAAACGACTGAATCACATCAACAGAAAGAAAGAAGATGAACACAATGTGTGGATACTGATACAATAGCAGGAGAGGGTGAAAGTAGGTTTTGTGGTGCGGGTGTCGGTGTCAGGGTGTGTGTGTGTGTGTGTGTGTGCGCACGTGTGTGTGTGAGAGAGAGAGAGAGAGAGAGAGAGGGAGAGAAAGAGAGACACCTTGTCTGGAGTATGCTGCAGTATTTTTGTCCCACCGAAAAGAATATGGCTCTTATCCTGCTTAGACGATAACTTCTCTTCAATTCCCCTACCCCTAATTGAAACCTGAAAACAAATGTTTTTTCCAACTTTTAGAAATAACTTTGCATCTCCTGACCAGCAATGGAGACTGAAAATGGAAAAACGAGAGTCCAGTTATCTACGAGAAAATCAGTTTTCAGGATAACTATTTTAGTGGACACATCTCCTGTACAGCTCATTGGATACCAAATGCAGGTGCTAGTTCCTCAAAAAGAATAAATTGAAAAGGTCCATGGTTCTACGGACATAAATGGATGCTAAGAGGAAAAGAAATAATAATACTCCCTCCGTCCCATTTATATAGGCCACTTTGTGTTTTACACACAGTTTAAGAATGCATCATTAAGAATGCAAAAGTATTAAATTTTATATAGACATTTTCAAATTTACCCTTCACTTAATTCTTTCCATTAACGTTGGCAATTAATACTATTCACAACATTTTAGGCAATAAATAAGGGTATATTAGTAAACTTCAACACCCTATCACTTTGAAAATGTTAAAGTGGACTACATTTTGGGACACAAATAAAAGGCAAAGTGGCCTATATAAATGGGAAGGACTCCTTCGAGCACGATATGGAGACAGAATAATGGGTTTGGATATGTTATAATACATAAATAAATAAAGTAAAACATAAGGTAAGTCAGATTGTCAGAGTGTGGAATACCCCTACTGACTTCAATCCAGCTATTGTATTGAATAATTCAATCCTGCTATCATATTGAAGCTCAATGACATGTTCTAACACAAATAAATCCTGCTATCATATTGAATTAAGGATCTTTTCCATTTGAAAATGATTTGTTCAGAAGAATTCCCAAAAACTGAGTTCATGGTTTTTCATGTAACTATAGTCTATTATGATCCGCTTCCCTGTTGTAATGACTATGAGCTTCAATAATCTACAAAACAGCATTTCAACATTAAATTAAATATTCCAACAAGTATCATGTCAAGATCTTTTGAATTCGGGCAATCTTTTGATAGGCCAAATAGCCTAATGTCTATACTTCCGTCAAAAAAATCTGCGAAAAAACTTCATTTAGTATCAAATCAGTTAATAAACAATGCATTAGCTTACTTGGCCTATTAAGTGTAGCACATAGAAGTGGCTTGCACAAACAAAACTAGTGAGAGATATCTATACCAATCCCTCATGTTTTCTCATATGCATCTAACAAAAATAGTGTTAAGTGACACTTGAGAGAATTGAATAATTCCACAATCCATTCAGATACAAACTTATATTGACTATACTTAGAGATATGGAATGACTAATTGGAAAAATGCTCAACCATGAGCCTCCGGGAACATAAATTATACACTCAAATCGTTCCAACCACTTCCTTAATGTTAAATAAGATAATTTGAACAAGCCAGATGGAAGTTCCAACTCATTTACTAGTAAGCAAACTCATGCAAAGTAGTGGCAGAAAATTCTCAAAAAAAACAAGAGTCAGAAAAGTGAATCACCTTCCATTGGGGAGTAGACTCTCCAGTAAGAATGGCTTCATTCACAATTGCACTCCCAGCTAATATAAGCATATCTGCTGGAACAGATTTATCTTCTCCATTCTGACCAGAAGAGCGCCCAATCGAGATGACATCTCCTGGAAGAAGATCCGTTCCAGAAAGCTTCGCCCACCTATAGCAGAAAGTATAAGTAATAATTATATTTATTCAGGCGAGAAAGGGAAAGAGATTTTAAGATTGAATGACTTACTTTCCACAGCGATGCACCAGAAATGTCTGACTATCCACTTTCACACGTCTAAGCTCAGTCAATGTTTTCAACCGACCTTTTGCCATTGTTGATTCAAACAGAAATAGCGAGAATAGGGTGAACAAACTATAGTACAAATAGTCATCCAGACACCAGAGACCGATGCAGAATACCTAAAAGTATGCAGCAGTGTCACACACAAAGAAAGTCTACAAATTTAATAAAACAAAACAAACATACAAAGAGGGCAGAATAAATCTTGCAAACCTGAAACACAAAAAACGGCTCCATGCAATGCTCTTTCATTAATTTTTGGAATGTGGGTTGTGGGTATTCAAATCTGCAAAAAAAAAGAGGCCCATACGCAATGTGAGGAATGAAATTATGGTAATCCGAAGATATTATTGAGTGCAAACATCATACATAATGAGAACAAAATTTGGGACACTATTAATATCAAGCAATCTAGCGAATCGAAACTGGTACCTACACCAGTATTTATCTCGGCAATGTAGACTTTTGTTCCATGCTTATTTATCAACACACAAGCTCAAGGACCCCACATGACAAACACACGCTACAATTTGTCAAGAGACCACTAACCTTTTGCTAACTGTTCTAACATTTGTAAGTCTTTTCATGCAGTGTGTTTGTATCTGCCAAATGTTATGTAGAATAAAAACTAGGCAAAAATTTCGATCTAATCTTTTACATATAAATGATCGGAAAAGGGATTGGAATAGGCATCACATAAGGATAAAGATTTAACGAGACAAATAACATTATTAGATTTCTAGTATGGTCAATGTACTTGGTCAATGTACTTGGTCGTTCTATGTGATCGAGGCATTCCACTTATTATATATATAACCTTAAGGAGCAAACTTTAACCCAGAAAATTGTTCATGAACTTCTAGTGGTAGAGATGAATAAAATAATTATTTGTAAACCTAAAATAAGTGATTTAGGAATGAATGCAGGACATAAAGAACAGTTCAGTAGTCTCAAAGGTACATTCAAGAGAAAACAAAATAATTATCACTCAATCGCAACGATAAAAGACTACAAAATGAATTAATGGCTGGGTTTAGGATTTATGTTCGAGTTTAGGATTTATCCAAGTCTAACGTTTCTCATGTTTGCAACACTCTATTGACATTCCTAAATCCTCTCATTTTCTATGAGGGCCATCTACATCGTACAAAGATCGTCTCCATACATAAATAGCCCTTAATTCACTATGCGGGTCCACGTTTTGGGTCTTGACGCATATGAATGTGTATATACCCTGAGTCCTTCATAGAAACCTCTGGTTGAGTTAACCCCTTTTCTTGTAGCTTAGTTAACCACCTAATTCATGGTCTGACGGAATCCATTCCCTTCAATTATAAGCCTTAAGCTTATACAGTAGTACAAATAGGTTAAAAAGAATAAAAACAAATTAGAGGCGAAATTTGTCCTTCAGACACATCTATGTTGGATTGTTGGTTGAACATGAAAGAAAGTGACACAATTTCGCCAAAAATGCATGGAGGGTAACTCAAGAATACCCCAAACTTTAAGGAGTCTCTTTAAAGTTTAAACTACTCAACTCTAATCAAAACCAACACAAAGATAATCAGCATATAATCCATCAAATGCCATATAAAGTATATTATGGAGTACCTAGACAGGATGATATGAGCTGAATCAAAAGTCTCAAATGCAAAAAAAAAAAAAAAAAAAAAAAGGAAAGAAAAGAGGGACATGCGGGGGCTTACACATTCCGTCCCCATTTCTC
The DNA here is from genome assembly GCA_023053565.1 of Aquilegia eximia. Classification (NCBI taxonomy): domain Eukaryota; kingdom Viridiplantae; phylum Streptophyta; class Magnoliopsida; order Ranunculales; family Ranunculaceae; genus Aquilegia; species Aquilegia eximia. The sequence continues at coordinate 25,524,552 of JALIGU010000003.1, forward strand.
AATGGCAACAGCAACCTTAGCTTCTGAACCATGGCCTGTACTTTTCAAATAGTATCCAAGTGATTCCTTTGAAGGATAGGGAAGTCTGCAAAAGGTATTTTTCTCTTTCGAAAATATGAAACACTGTTTTCTGAAATCAAAGTATATTTCTTCCATATCTGCTATGTTGGTAGTTGACCTGGGCTGCATATGTAGAAATTAATCATATTTAACAAGTCATACACACAGCCACAAATTAATTCAAAATAAGAGAAATGGTGAGGAGGGGACCAGGGATTTGAATATTAGTACAATTTGTTGGTTTCTATAGGGTTCCACATTTCTTATTCCTCAAATATAGATGATAAAACTATTGCAAGCCTATTTTAATTGATTGCCTGTCTCAAGCAGTAAAATTTTAAACCCCAGCTTTTCCAATGTGGTTTAAAGAGCAAAATATATGCTCATTGAGTGCTGTAAACAAAAGAAAGAGCCGAATATACAAAAACTATTTCGTTTATAGTTCCTTTGCATTGTGGTTTTAATTGATTGCCTGTCTGTAGCACTTTTATGACGAAATTTGTGTTTTACTGGCCAACAAAAGTAAAAGCCGAATATAAAAAAAACTATTCGTTTATAGTTCCTTTGCAAACAAATTCACAAAGGTGAGATCTCGTAGATTTTAAGGATATAATAAACCAGCTCCATACTACACTTCAAATATAGTTGATTGAGCTCACAAGTCGCAAACTGAAAGCCTTCGTCTAGGGAAAATTAAATGTTCTTGGCAATCCAATAAAGTTAGTGAGTGGCATCTTTCACCAATCACACAGAAGAAAATATTGCAATTCTTAAGTGTGTTGCCTACTAACATTTTTTCTTCTTTCTTTTTTTTCCATCCTGATGATTGTCAGTTGAAATTTGCTAAGAGAAACCATTTAGAATAGTTGCACTATCAGAGATTACATTATAGTTGAGCTTACTTGATGGATGGAAGAATTGCAACTTGAAGGTGTTGCTCCACCAAATAAATTCCCCCACACAAAGTGCTTTAATTAATAAGAGGCAAATCTAGAATTGCAACTTGTTCGCAATGAGTTGAAGCATTATAACAACAAAGAGAGCAACCCAGGCATGATATGCAAAATTGACATGATGAGAGTCTTTGATCATGTCCCGTGGAGTTTTTCTCGATATGATGCAAAGGAAAATGGGTTCAGATGCAAGTGGAGGAAATAGCCATGCTTGCTTGTCTATGGTGACCTTTTTATTCTCATAAACGAATCCCAACATGGCTTTGTCAAGAAAACTCAAGGCTTCTGTTAAGGGGAGAAAAAGCAGATTGTGAAAGCATATGTGTAACTTTGCGACCATATCCTTGGAGCAATAAGAAATCCATAGTAAACGAGATTTAAGTTCCGAATCTAGTGCTTGCTTTCATTCAACCACAGAGGAGGTAGAAGAGGACGGCGGCCTATTGAAGACTTGAAAGTAGATAACATAGTCGGTGAGAAAGTGCCTCACCCAGACTCTGGACAGAAATAGAAACAAAAATATACACCAGATTCTCTGTTTCTCATTATATTATTCCAGCTGAATATGAGGTCCTGGAAGCTGTGGCTTTTCCTTGCTTGCAGGTCGGCCCACCAATACCATAGAGTTCCTTTAGCTAGCAGTAGAAGAGACTCCCATGAGAAACTCTTGCCTTTAAACTTACATGCATTCTTTGTGATCCATTTGCACAAACAATGCCATACAGAAGAAAACACCACAAAGCAGCTCCAGACTAGTAGTGTCCGTTTTAGGCCATTTGAAGAGCACGTCATGAATATCATTAGTATGAACTTGGTGGAGTAAGGGCCAGCAAAGGTGTTTCCTAAGAGTTCTTACTTCAGGGAATTCCGAAAATTTGTGATTGATGTTCCCTGGGGTACTTCCACACAAGTTATCCATTCCAATCCATCTTAGTAAGTTAGTTGTTTGTATCCTTTTCCAAGCAACACTCCACGAGAGTAAGGGCCTTGAGCTAATGATGATAGATAATTGGTCATTTGTGGCCAGAGAGGAGGATTCAATCCTTTATACAGTGTTTCGGCTAGAAAGATTGTGGGTCAGATCAATCCATTCCATTGTTCAGGGAAGATCTATGGAATAGGAAAGCCAAAATGGATCTATCAAAACAGATCTATTCTAAGTCAACACTTGGTCAATACGAGACTCTTTCTTAGTTAAGTGGGGTTTGAAAGCAGTCCACAACAAATCCAGCAGGTTCAGTAGCAACGGATAACGGTCCTCACCACTCAATGGAGGATAGAAGGATAGGACACTGAATTCTCACTTTCAATGGGTTCAGGTCCGATAGCCACGGAAATTTTGTTGGAAGTTAGAAATGGGATGTGGGGCAGTGGGTTGGGGTTTTAGGATAAGTTTCTAGGTATTCTCTTTTTCTTTTACTTCTTGATGTGATTGTGTATGCTTTATATTAATTGAAAACTTCCACTTTATTTTAAGAAAAAAGAAAAAAAAAAATGATTGGTGAGGAGTCTAGTAAACATGGGAAAACACTAGTAGACCTCATTAAGAAAATGTGTTTCTTTATAGATATATTACCAAAGCGCAAAGAAGTGAGAAACTAAGTACTAGATGCACTAAACATTGATCAATGTAAAAACATGTTTCAAGTTGACACATACATTTATACTCACAATTTTGCGAACTTGAAGTTCAACAACTCCTTTAGAACCAGAGAACCTTGTGGGAGTTATTTTGCAGGCATTGGCATGGTGAATATCCTTCACCTACAAAAGCAAGAGAGATGAGTTAAACCAAATAATCAGTTATCTACTGAAAAAAAAAATGATTTTCATTCATGAAAGAAAAGATAACATATATATATATATATATAAAGGGATGGATAGATAGAGCCCCATCACCCACCCCACCCCACCCACTTCGTCCTTTTAAAACTCAAAAGATTGGAAGATTGCCATTCTTAACTAGTATTAATCCATGAAGCCATGACTATAACAATATTATAAGTTAAGAATGGTAATCTTCATGGATATCTACACACGTGTCTTCCCCTGAAAGACACACTGTTTCTTTCTTTGCACAGTACCATACTATGGCATGAAAGATCACCATCCACGCCAATTCACCAATAGCTGAGAGTCTTGAGCATTTCCATCTTCGTGGAGAGATGACCTCATCCAAACTCAATTGTTGCTGAAATGAGCTGGAGTACCATGGCCACCTGCAGTCTTTACGGTAAGCCAGTTGAAAGGATCTGGAGTACTATTAATTATTCTAATAGCAAAAACAGACGATGACAGACACTTTTACTAATCTTCACACTGCATTCTTTTTAAGGTAAGCCAGATGCCCACCTAAGTAACACAAAATGCGCATACGTATATAGTAAAAAAGGTGGGAATGGAATTGTTAAAGAAGTCCTATTCATTATCTACACATACTTATACTCAAATAATATAATGTATACAGAATTTTGCCTGTGCCAATTAGATGATGAATAAGTTGCATACCTTACTATATTGCACAAAATATCTAAAATCCACAGACCAAGCAGTGAAAAGCAGCACCAGAATGTGAAAAGCAACCAAGCAACCAAAAAGAATTGCAGCATCAAAAAATTCTAGGCTGGGGACTACAATTGCAATCCAAAGAAGATATAGAATGGAAAATGGCCAAACATCTAGACGCCATGACCACTTTCTCTTCTTCAACAAATCAACTTGCTGAATTACTTTTCCATTAACATGGAATCTTGACATCTCCCTACTCCCTGTCATCCAAAAGACCACTATTACAATAAATAATCAATTTGATTTGATGGAAATGAATCAAGAAGTGTTGTGTGGATCAAGTATTCAAGTCCAAGTTTACACTAAAACCAATAACATACCATTACAATTGTTAGCAACTACAAAATGTTATAACTCTGAAACAAAATCAGTGGAAACGAACAAGAAAATTGATTGTAGTTAAATCAAATATATGACAGATAGAAATATCAGTAGAATCAATGTAGCACAAACAAGAAAGAAAGGAGATCAAACCTTTGGCGGGAGAGAAGAACAAAGTTGTATGAATCGAGGGATTGGTTATTACTTGCTTAGTACTCCAGCCAGCAGAAAACAGAGAACAGAAAGAGAAGAGGGAAAGAGGAAAAACGCACGGAACCCCCGACCCAACCCTACATAGATATGAAATTATCTATTAAGCCCAAACATTACCTGTTTTAGTCTGCTCCAGGCCCACTTCAATCAAAATGATACAGTGGGGACCAATGTTTACTTTCTGTGTGAATTAAAAAGATGATTTTGTGCACTTTTTTATGTTTCTTGTTCAACCTCACTATTCTAGCCAAAGAAAAAAAAAACGGACCCCATAAGGGTCCGAAATGTAACAATGGCCCGGTTAAGAAACCAATTGCAAAAACGGCCCTCTTTCCACGTTCAAAATGGTGGCCCGATATCTTTTAAGTTGTAGACGAGAATACCCTTGAAAATAGATTTCAGCTAAACCAATTCCTTCTCTTTCTTCTGCCAAAAAAACAAAATAAACTCTTCCAAAATTTTAATATCAATCTGTACTTCCTTTGGAGAAGATAAGTCTCAACAGCCTCTTGAAGATTGAAGACACCCAAGAATCACTTTCAATTTGTACGAAGCAAGTAGAAACAAATAATTTACTTTCTATCAACAGTTTCTTTAGATCTATTGGGTTATGTTTAAAAATTTTCTTATTTAGGCCCTGCTTGTTTGGGCTGCAAAAAAGGCAAATCTTTACCCATCTATAGTTAGAGTGGTCCCTCCCAAGTTTACTCTTTGATTTGAATGGACCCCCACTTATTTTAGCTTAAACCCTATTGGTCCCCCACTTAAACCTTGCATAAACATGAGATAATCATAAATAGTCCCCTACTAAGTTTATTAGAGAAAGGTGTAAAATTTTTGCACTTTTGAAATAGCACCAAACTTTTGCATAAATTTTGTTCATAAAACTAATTATCAAGAGTTTCAGGCATATTAAATTAGGCTAAATTTCATGCAAATTTTTGCGGGGTAACCAAGCAGGGCCTTAGATGAGAATCTATAGTTTTTTGGAAAAAAAAGTGAAATAATTAAAAAAATAAATCGAACAATCTTTTTTTTTTTTTTAATAATAAATAAATTTTATTGATAAGCTCAACAAATTACACAAAAGTAGAGGACAAACACGCTACAAACTGCGCGGCAAGTCCTTTCTAGATAGCAAACCCGATTCTCCTAAATACATATTCGTTCGAACCTGCAGTCATCACGTTGCTATCCATTATCTTCTGCACTCTCCTGAGGAGCTCAACTGCTTCTGAGCCTAGCAATCCAAATGTGTCAAATACAAAGGGGATGTAACTATGTTGGTTAGCCCTACAAGCTCCGTCATGTTTCTCCACTTTTGCCGCTGCTGCATTGCTAGCTGCTAGCCCCACCTCAAAATTCCCAGCACTCAACCCAACCATCGGAGACGCCCCTGTAACATCAACACACGCATGTTTACCTTCAGACCAGTTGTAGACCAGAATATCCGCAGGACGTAATGTCGATCTTCCTTCCTTAGGATCAGTAAGAAAGTTAACAGGAGCCTCCTTCTTAACCTGTACGCCAGCCCGCCAGAACACATCACACAAGATATCTCTAACGTGGTCATGCCTATACTTGAAGCCGGGGTAATGCTTACAATGGGCCGCATGGTCCCTGAAAGCATCAAGTCTACTCTTCTTGCACACTGGACAAAGCTCACCATCTGAATATGAGAGGGATCATCAATCGATAACGAAGAATGGCACGATATTCTACAGGCGTCATACGTTGTCCACGCCCTTCCATCGGGATAGCAAGGAGAAAATCTTTGGCATGTTCTGACTGCACACATCCAATCACGGCTTTTTGTCTAGCTGACAACTCAAATTCCCTCTCAAGACCAGAACTAATCTTGTTGTAGTATCCTTCCGCCAAGACATGTTGGGGTCTGAAGGGGATGGTAGCAGTTGGAACAAGATTACTGAGATCAAAATCAGGTATAGAAAGATATAAACTATCCATGGCAGTATCGAAAACATTACCCATAGGTGGAATGTCACAACCTCGAAGAATGTGGTCCTGGAGATCCTTGGTTTGCGTACGTGAAGCTACGAAAGCAAACTTCATAACATCAGTAGCACAATAGATACCAAGTCCACCCATACGTAATGAGAGGGTTGCCATACGCCACTGTAGATCACCAAAACCAGGTCCATCAGAAACCACAATATTTTGAAGGGCTGCACGAAACTTGTGGTCAAACCATTCGGCTGTTTCCTGAACATAATCAGGGGGGCAAGTACGGAGAGCAAAGGTGAGTTTAGACAATCCCATACAAGAACGTAAAAGTGTCAACTCACACTGTGGATCCATTAGCTGTGGTAATAAGTCCATAAGTTGAAGTGTCTTATCCACTCGTTGACGAACATTACCCACAATAAATGATGCATCAATACTTACAGCCCCTCCAAACAACTTAACCCCTCGCTGAGGACATGATATACCAACCGCAAAGATATCTGGATAGGAGCAGTCAGGATCAACCGAAGGCCAGAACAACTCTGTCTTAGACACATTAAGCACGAGCCCAAGAGATGGTCCTCTTTCCTGAATGATACGAATAGCTCTAGCCACATGTTCTGTACTACCAATCAGAGTACCATCATCTAAGTACCATGCCTGCAACTCCAAGTGGCATTCTGACTGAATGCGGTGTATCAATGGATGCAAGACCAAAGCAAAGAGAAGAGGCCCCAAAGGGTCCCCCTGCTGTATCCCAGCTGCTGACCAAATATGAGTAGACCCTAGATACAATCGAGCAGGTTGACAATAGAGGTATTCGACCCATAGAGCAATAGATGGACAATGATTGCGCACCTCCCGTAGCATAGCAGACCGATCAACAAGGTTGAAGGCATTCTGAAAGTCCACAAGCAGCATAGAAAGCGATGTGTCATCCTTGTTGGCATAAACCAACCGATTAACGGCATGCAAAATTGTCTCTGCTCCACCAGGCACACCAACCCCAAACTAAAAATCCTCTAGGTATGGGACAATATCCTTAGAAACTCCTCTCATGGCAATCTTAGACACCAGGCGACGCCAAACCATACCCACAGCTATTGGGCGAATGTCATTACCTGGCTTAAGAAGTGGGGTGAGCGGTGCACTAGCTATGAACTCTGCCAAGACCCGTGGGCAGAGTAATTTTGAAAAGATGGTAATGGTAATGGTATATATATGCACAATTTTGAGTAATTTAACATAGTAGAAGAAGGATGTTTTGTGGTTGCAAAGGTCTCAATTCTTTATGTATTTAATTAATGGCAGTAGTAAATATGTTTGTGTAATGCAAAAATCTATATGGAGTCCTTGGCAATAGCTCTTGGCAATGGTGAAGTTATTTTCAATGATATTTTTGCGTTGGAGTAGTCGTTTTCTTTGTAATTTTCTCTTGAATTTAGCTCTTTGCATATTGAGTTTTGTATTGTCCCTGTACAAAGAACTCAATGAAATGTGTGCATGAGAGCTCTTTGCATGCTTAGTTTTGTTATGTTTTTGTTTGAGTTCAACGCAAAGATTTTTGCAACAGTGGCAGAGAGCTCTTGGCATTGGTAGTTTATTTTACATTTAACTCTTTACAGGATGAGTTTTGTATTGTGTTTGTTTGAGTCCAGTGCAAAGAACTCTTTGCAATGGTGACAGAGAGCTTTTGGCATCAGTAGATGTTTTGCATTTAACTCTTTGCATGTTGAGTTTTGTATTGTGTTTGTTTGAGTTCAGTGCTCTGGAGCAGAAACCAAGAGTGTGTATTCTCTGGTTATAATGGCAGGCAAGAGTTGCTACACATTACAATCATACTCAAAAAAATTTGAAGTGATTTTGAATTGTTTTCACTACAAACATAATAGATACACCGAGTCACCAACTGTAACTTAACTGAAGACAATCTTTCTGACTGAAGACCATCTTTCTAAAGCAATGAATTGAAACATATCTCCAACACAATTCAATAGTCTAAATAGCAAATATCTTTAATCAACTGCTGTAACTTGAAACAAAATTAATAGAAAGGAAAAAATTGTTGCTAAGATGGAAGGAGGAGAAAGAAGAGAAAGGGTAACAGATCCCGTTTCCATACGAGGGCATTTTAGTCCAAAAATAAAATCAAGACACCAGATTTTCACGTGCTTATATGGAAAAAGGGCCGTTTTTATAATTTGTACGCTAACTGGTAGATTTTTTAGCCGATGATTCCTTAATGAGGGCAAACTGTGTAAGCCGGACCTTAAGTGGTCCAATTGTGATTTTTGGACTCTTAAGGGGGGCCTGAAACCATTTCCATGATATTCTATCGGATTGTTTTGAAAACGTTTTTAGGAACTGGAATTAAATTTATTAGTGGGAACTGAAAATACTTCCCACTAATAAATTCTACAAACTAACGTGGTTAGTTCACCTCATCAAATTAATTCTATTTTCCCAAAAGCTTCCTAAATCCTAATTAACTTGTTGCTCTTCTCTCTCATTTTCTCTACTGACTACTGTGTATCTAAGTCTAAAATTCATTCTCCTTCATTGATTTAAAATATAAATAACAAATATGTTATTAATCTAATTCCAATTTCTGAACCCAAACATTGAATCTTTAATGTGTATATAAAAAAAGTATTTTTCGTAAATAATATTAATGTTTTATAAACATAATTTTATCTCAAAGGATTGTAATTAATCGAGAATATTAATCGAATTGCTTTGATTATCTTATTAACTATATTTTCTTAAAAAAAAAATCGGCTTCAATGAATCTATTTTGTTTTTCCAAATCAAATGTTTCAGGATTCATCTTATATTAATCTGTTATACTAATTAGCCAAAAAATGAATTCCACCCAAATTTGAGAGTGGCAAACCTCAAAAGAGAAAATTCTTAAAATCTAGAAAGATGATGTTTTAGATTGTCTAGGCTGCCATCCTTAGGATGACATCCATCTTGACAGCCCATCTTATCCATTCGTTCAAGGAATATTACAAGAAAAACACAAGGGTAATTCATATAAATTTCTAATTCCTCTATTCTTTTTCTTCTCTCTCTTGTGGATAAACCCAACACCATCATTACTAATGTCAAAACTAAGATCTCTTTCTAAATTGTAGATTATATACTCATAAGTTTTAATTAAATCCCAATTCTAATTCCACTATCTTTTGTTAATTAGTGTAGATGGGCATAAGAGATGCAGTAGTTAACAAATACTTTGAACAAATTGGTATTGAAAACCAATGGGTCTGCTACAATGTTCTGTTATGATAAATACACAGGATCTTGATATGATTAATGATGAAACAAACACAAAAGATGTAAACTAAAGCAGAAATACGAAAACACAATAATATACGTGGTTCGGCAATATGCCTACATCCACGGGACAAAAAGAGATAGCTTTATTGATAATTGAGAAGTGAACTACACAATAACTAATGAAACCTTAGTTTAGGTTTCTTCACACATGCTTTCTTCTTTGCTCAAATTCTTATGGTAACACAACACCAATATTTATAACCTCTTTGGTTAATCCAATTGGTAACCCAATTCCTAATTCAACAACAACTTAGATTTCTAATAGATTAGAAAGTCTTATTGAATCCTAATAGAATTCCACCACACTTGTTGCCAAATAAGGAAACCGATTCCTAATAGGAATCCATTACTTGTAACCTCCACATGTCACTTTTCTACATGTTCAAGATTTTGGCACAATTTTGATTCAACTAATGCTACATTCAGATTTCAGATGAACTTCTAATCTCCGACTCTAAGTTTTTTGTTGCTTCAACTCATTCAAAATTAATTAACCGAACACTCCCAACTATTAGATGTTGGGTTTCTTGCATTAAAGTAACATCTTCAGAAATTGGATACTAATTATAAGATATTAGATCTGAACTTTTGAGAGCAAAGGACATTAATTATAAGAGAAATAGATCTGAGAAACGATTATCTTGCACTCGTTCTTAACTTGTTAGAGAGAAAGGGAAGAAAGAGAGGTGAATGACATAGTTGCTCTTCACCGCTTTTCTTATAACATGAAACATATCCAGACTATTAGATTTTGCCTGAACAAATGGATGAGATGGGTTGTCAAGATGGATGTCATCCTAAGGATGGCAGCCTAGGATGACAGCCTAGACAACCCGTTTAGATAAAAGTTGAATTCTAATCTGTTATCAATTAAAATTGAGAAAGAAAGAAGTAATCTGGTAGAGAAAGAGAGAGAGAGGAAATACGGAAGAGCCGATAAGACTATGAGAGAGTGGATTAAGTCGTTTTTAAATCCTACGTGGACCAGTCACCTTAGTAGACACGCGAATTTGTAGAATTTATTTGTGGAATTCTTTTGTCAGCGTATAATTATTGTAAATTTATAATTCAAAAACTTATGATTTTAGAGAATTGAAATTTTTAATATTAATTTTTACTATCTTTGGATAAATAGATTAAGATGGGAAAAGAAATTAAATAAGTGATGTAATAGAACAATAATATACATGGCAGTATTAAAGTTTCCTTACATAGAAAATAAATTTCCAATCAAGCCTAGAATCAAGAGTTTTATTTCCTATAAAAAAACTTGTGATTCATTGATATTTGGGGATTTTCATTTTCAATTCAAGGGCTAAAATTCTTCCAAATGCACAAAGTTGTATGTTTTGGAAAATAATTTTCAATTCCAGCCTCAATTTCAGGTTTCTAAACAAACCCTCAATGTATTCCGATTTTTATGACTCAAGCTAACTCTATCTCTAGCATTCTACTTAGTAGTGAATTATCTTTCTCTCGACCTAGACAATTTACCCACCTTAAGCTATTATTAAGGTCTTTGCAGAGAATTCTTTTAATAGAAATTAAGGGCCTCGAAGCATACAATAATGACTTATGACCTCTCTTTCTAGATACACGCCAAAGAAAGTAAAATCGCACACTTCTCCTAAAGATATAAAATTACCTATTCTTTCTCTCGATGCAAAAATAACTAAGTAAAGCACACGAGGTAACGAAAAGTCTCACACATGTAAAAAGATCTTTTTTTTTTATTAATAGTGAAGAACAATGAATAAAAACTATTCCAAGATGGCCAATCCCAAAAGAATTACCTTTTCATGGATAGAAATCGAAATACAATAAAAAAAAAATTGTACTTACCTTGAAGGCTTGTTTCACCCCATGAAGGATTTAGTTGAACATGAATGTTAATGATGAAAACATGGTTGTAGAGAAAATTAAAGACATAATTATACTAGAGAGTTAAAATACGGAAGAATAAACTTCACAAAAGCTTAAGAACGTGAAAGTGAAGATATAATAGTAAAGGAATTTCTTCTTCTTCTTCATAAACCCTAGATCTAATTAAAGCTTTGAAAAGTGTCTAAAGTTTGTCTCCAAAACATGGATCACTTGGATTATATACATCACCAGAAACTGAGGAAGCTTGTGCGTTTAACTATGCAGGGAGAACCAACTTTACTAAGGGCAATGCCACGTACCCATACATGGACCACTCCAATCTGTCTTATTCTAATAATCATCATGCGGCTCCACCTGGTTTTAATAACTCTTATTGGCAACGAAGCAATGCCACGTATGTTGGTACCAGTGATAATCGGAACAGGGCATTGATCCCCACTTACTCGAACAATGCTCAACACATGAGTGGTCCCAGGGACCATATGTCAACTAATCAATCTGCCCCTCCTAAGACCTCCCTTGAGGATGTGCTTGCCCATTTCATTCAATAGACCCAGGCGTCCATTGAGTCAAATGCCCAAGCCATCCAGAGGATTGAACAGAAACTTGATGAAAAAGGTAGATTTCCGGGACAGTCCATCATGAACCCCAAAGGCAAGGAAGTTTCCTTGGTGACGAAAACTTCATCTCCGTCTGTACTGCTTGTTGAATTAAAATCGGTTTCCACCCTTAGGTCAGAAAAACAGGTTGATAATCAAATTAATTATACACCGAGTCCTAACATAGTGACCCCGGTTACCTCTGCACCTGTTGCCCCGCCTAAAGCTCCGGCTAATGAGGCGACCACCTCTAAGCCGAAGAAGACTGCCCGTGAGATTGTGGATCCTCCACGAACTTACAACCCGCCTATACCTTATCCCCAGAGACTCACAATGTCTCTAAAGGAAGTCCAAGCAGAGGAAGTACTTGATGTGTTCAAACATATAAATATTAATATACCCTTCCTCACGCCTATTAGACAGATACCTTCCTACGCTAAGGTTTTGAAAGACTTGTGCACCGCCAAGAGAAAAACAAATGTGCCTAAAAACGCGTTTGTGGTGGAAGAATTCTCCGCACTTGTCCAACATAACGGCGTGGTAAAATACAAGGACCCTGAAAAACCGACCATACCCTGCGAGCTTGGTGATAAGTTCATGGGCAAAGCTTTGCTAGACTTAGGAGCAAGTGTTAATCTTTTGCCTTACTCCTTGTACCTCAGCCTGAGTCTAAGAAACATGAAACCCACGAAAATGTCGTTACAACTGGCCAACAGATCATTGAAAGTACCTAGAGGTATACTTGATGACCTATTAGTTAAAGTGTCTGACTTTTATTATCCTGTTGACTTTGTGGTGTTGGATACTGAACCTACTGCCGATGACTCGGTACCCATCATCCTTGGCCATCCATTCTTGGCCACCTCTAATGCTCTCATAAACTGCCGGAACGGTTCTATGATTCTCACTTTTGGCTCGATGACTGTTGAAGTAAATATATTTAACCTTGGTCAACAACCCCATGATCTTTCCTTATCTGAAGATGTGTGCCTCCTAGACTCATTACCTTATGATGGTGCATAGTTATTACCCTGAAGATCCGGTTATTCACTGCCTTGCCATGCATAATGTAGACATTGACATTGACCAATCTATTGCCCAAACCAATGCTTTTCTTGATACTGTGCCTATCTTTGAACCTAAAGCCCCTGAGGCCCTTGATTCGGTTTGTAGCATAGATTCTGAGACCCAAACCAATGCTTTTGTACCATCACTCCACCTCCTGTTACTCCGAGTCCTCTTCCTCCTGAGCTGAAATATGCTCATCTTGATTCAGACGGTAGTCATCCTGTTATTATTTCTTCATATCTTATTACCGAACAGGAGAGTCAGCTTTTAGAAATTATCTTAGAGCATCGTTCTGCTATTGCCTGGTCTATCCATGACATTAAAGACATTATCCTTCTATTTGTTCTCATCGTATTCATCTTAAGGACGATGCTAAAACTTCTCGTGAACCCTGCGATGAAAGAAGTTGTGCGTGCTGAAATTCTTAAACTTCTAGATGCTGAAAGAAGGTGTGATTTATCCCATTTTGGATAGTCCCTGAGTTAGTCCTATTCATGTGGTTCCTAAGAAGGCCGGCATGATTGTAGTTACCAATGATAAGAACGAACAGGTCGCCACTAGAGTTCCAACCAAGTGGCGTGTTTGTATCGACTATAGAAAGCTTAATACAATCACCCTGAAGGACCACTTTCCTCTTCCTTTCATAGACCAGATGTTGGAACGCCTGGCTGGTCATTCCTTCTATTGTTTCTTGGATGGTTACTCCGTTTACAATCAATTCCCTATCGCCCCTGAAGATCAAGAGAAGACAACATTTACTTGTCCTTTCGGCACTTTCGTTTATGCCCGTATGCCTTTTGGTCTGTGTAATGCACCTGCTACTTTCCAGAGGTGTATGTTACACATCTTTAGTGATATAGTAGAACGATTTATAGAGGTGTTTATGGATGACTTCTCCATACATGGTTCATCTTTTGAAGAGTGTCTTAGTCATCTTTCCTTGGTTTTTAAGCGTTGCATTGAAAAGAATTTGGTACTTAACTGGAAAAAGTGCCATTTCATGGTTAGAAAGGGAATAGTTCTAGGTCATGTAGTCTCTCCTGAGGGTATCCAGGTTGATAAAGCTAAAGTAGATCTTGTTTAATCCTTGCCTATTCCTAAGTCAATTAGGGATATTCGGGCCTTTCTGGGCCATGCAGAATTCTATCGACGTTTTATCCAAGATTTTTCAAAGATAGCTTGCCCCTTAACCAATTTATTGCTTAAGGATGCACCTTTTGATTTCACAAAAGAATGCAAGAGTGCCTTTGAAAATCTTAAGACCGCCCTCACGACTGCCCATCATTAGGCCACCTGATTGGAGTAAACCCTTTGAGCTGATGTGGATGCATCAGACTTTGCTGTTGGGGCAGTTTTAGGTCAACGTCTAGATGGTAAGCCCCATGTCATATATTATGCTAGCAAGACTCTCAATGATGCTCAAAGTAATTATACCACGACGGAAAAATATTGTTAGCCATAGTATATGCTCTTAATAAGTTTAGTTCCTACCTTTTAGGTACCCGTACTGTCATCTTCTTGGATCATGCCACCATTAGATTCCTCCTCTCCAAGAAAGAAACTAAACAGCGCCTTATTCGTTGGATTTTGTTGCTTCAAGAATTTGACCTTGAGATTAGAGATAAAAAAGGGAGCAAAAATGTAGTGGCCGACCACTTGTCTAGACTCGACCGTCCTGGGGATTCTAGTGTCATTTCTGAGAACTTTCCTGATGAGCTTCTTTTTGCAATATGGAATGCTCCATGGTTCGCAGATATAGTTAATTACTTGGCTAACAACAAGTTTCCAAGTCATTGGAACAAGTAGGATAGATCCAAATTTCTTGCTAATGCCAAGCATTATTTCTGGGATGATCCTTACCTTTTTAATTACTGTCCTGACTAGATCATTCGTCGTTGTATTCCAGACTGGGAGCAACAAGAGGTCCTTAAGTTCTGCCATAAGCATGCTTGTGGTGGACACTTTAGTGCCAAGAAGACAGCTGCTAAAGTATTGCAGTGTGGTTTTTATTGGCCAACTCTTTTTAAGGATGGTCACATGAATTGTACTGTCTGCACTCGTTCTCAACAACTAGAAAAAATCACTAGGCGACACATGATGCCCTCATAGCCAATTCTTCATGTCGAAGTGTTTGATGTATGGGTCATTGATTTCATGGGTCCTTTTCCTGGTTGTCATGGTTTTTTGTACATTCTGGTCGCAGTAGACTATGTTTCTAAATGGATTGAGGCCATTCCCACAAGGCACAACGACCAAGAAGTTGTAGTAAATTTTCTCAAAGAGTATATATTTGCCCGATTTGGCGCTCCCCGTGCAATCATTAGTGATGGGGGGAGCCATTTCTGCAATAAAGCTTTTCAAAAACTTGTCCAGAAGTATGGAGTTACTCACAAAGTGGCCCTTGCGTACCATCAGCAAACCAATGGCCAAACTGAGGTTTCCAATAGAGAGATTAAAAATATTTTGCAAAAAATAATTGACCCTGAAAAGGTTGATTGGTCTCGTAGAGTCAGTGATGCATT
Organism: Aquilegia eximia; assembly: GCA_023053565.1. Taxonomy (NCBI): domain Eukaryota; kingdom Viridiplantae; phylum Streptophyta; class Magnoliopsida; order Ranunculales; family Ranunculaceae; genus Aquilegia; species Aquilegia eximia. Next base: position 25,540,047 of record JALIGU010000003.1, read on the forward strand.
ATAGGCCTATCGTACTGCTTTCAAAACTCTCATAGACATGTCTCCCTTTCGTCTTGTATTTGGAAAACCCTGTCACCTACCTGTAGAGCTTGAGCACCGGGCCTTCTGGGAAATGACAAAGCTCAACTTTAATCTCGATCAGGCAGGTAAGAGGAGAAAACTCCAGCTTTCTGAGCTTGAGGAACTTCGGAATGAGGCTTATGAACTTTCCAAGTCCTATAAGGCTAAAATAAAAAAACTACATGATCGTCAGATCTTACGTAGAGATTTTCAAATTGGGGACATAGTTTTACTTTATAACTCTAGGTTGCATTTATTTTCGGGTAAACTACAGTCTCGTTGGTCGGATCACTTTGTTGTGTCTGTAGTAACTCCTTATGGTGATATTACATGTTTAAACCCTGTAGACGATTCTGAATTTCAAGTCAATGGTCAACGTCTTAAGCATTTCCATGAATTAAGGTCCCCTGAAGTTGAAGAAACTCTCTTAGAGGACCCTACCTATTTAGACTGACCTTTGACCTCCTGGTATCCGGACCCTCTGTTACTCTATTCAGTTGTCTATTTTTGAGAGGTGTGGTTGAAAGTGCCGGGGCCATAGTCCACACACTCTTACTGGTTGAGTATAATTGATCCAGTGCACGCTTTTCTCTTGAGCGTCGCCACCAAACAGACCTGTTTCCCGCTCTGTTTGGGGGTGGGGAAGTCATTTTCCATATTCTTTTAAGTCTTGAGTATCTAACTTTAAAAGACTTTTTGTTGTATCTTAGACATCAAGATCTCGCGCATTCCACTCTAGCGTTTTGTCTCTCATGTATCTTTGTTTAGAGTAGCGTTTATCTAGGGAGTGAATCCTGGTTGTCCGCCTGTCTGGCTGAAGACGTTAAACTTAGCGCTCCTGGAAGGCAGCCTTGTGTATCTTCTAAGCCCGATCATGCGGTTTTGCTTCTTATTTGTTGTCGGGTTTAGTGGCTATTTGGCTAATAACTATCTCTTTCGGATCTGTGTGTTAGTTCTGTTTGGGGTTGGGCGTGGGCCACTACTCTCTGTTGCGGTTTGCTTGGTTAAATAATTATTACAGTTACAAATTTGAATTTATTTTAATTTTTCGAATTTTTAATAATTATTGCTTGGTTTTTGGGATTTTATTTGACATCTTAATGGTACTTATATTCGCGAGAATATATTTATACATTATCACAAAATTTTCAAAATTAAAATTGAATTATTTCATGCCGATTACGCATTTCGGGGGGTAAATCCATCATTTTCACTAATTTCAGTAGTGGGGGATGGGTATCGGGGAAGTTACTTCTCTATTTATACCCTTGGGTACTTAAGAAAAGTTATGGTCAAAGTTATTTTTCAAGCCAAGTCAACCCGGTCAGTAGAGCCCTCTTCCATTCCAGAACTCGAGTTCTATAGGGACCATTCCAATCTCGACTCGAGATTCGAGGCAGATTCGATTTCTCTCTCTTCATATCTTGCTTGATTCTTCTCCAAATTTCGAATTTCTTTCAGGGTTTTGTTCCTCTCTTCATTCTCTACATTTCTATACAACAACCCCTGGAATCATGCCTCCAAGACGGAGAGAAAAAGTGATTATTCGTGAGCGCGATTATTCTCGTCTCTTCGAAGATAATCGCTTGGGGAGCAGATTTGTAGAGAGAATCTTCGCTCGAGGCTGGGATGTACTCCTTGGCTCTGATTACGAGCCATTTGACCCTCAAAATGTTCGTCGATTTACGAGTGGATGGAGTTAGCCGATGACGGTGTTTTCATCAACTGGGATCCGGCCCACCGTTTCTTGCTCACGCCGGAGACTGTCTCCTTAATCACAACGCTCGATCTTGATGAGCCCTCCTCTCCAGCAGGAGGCTGCGCTGGTGACCCCGGACATCATCGAGGTTGTTCTCGTCGATGACCGAGCGGTTCATCGGTATAGCAGTCACCTCTTGATCGGTTGGCTCCGAGTCAACCAGGGTTTAGTGGCACACGGGCTGACCACCAATGTCCTTGGGACGACAAGGACGAGTGAGCTGTTCTCAGAGGGTATTCATATCTTGCGGCTGCTTCAGGAGGACCTCCACGGCTACTGCATGGTCCACCGACTTTTTGCTACCATCACCGGAGCTCGAGCTACTTCTGCTCCTCTTTCTAGCCTGGTGATGAGTATTCTGCGCTACTGGGAGGCGTCTCTTCTTCCTGCTCTATATCTGGAGTCGGTTGTCCGACTCGAGGTCTCCAACCCGAGACTGTCTGCTTGTAGACAGTTGTTGTGGGACCCTCAGGAGGAGGTACCCATTCAGTATAGGCCCGGCGACCAGCGGGCGTTTCATCAGCTCCATACCAACGAGGAGCGGTTCCAGCTTCTCTAGAGGGGTATGGGCGAGCTGATGAATACAGTAGATGACGTCCGACGTCGTTTGAACGAAGGCCAGGTGCAACCTCGTCAACGACGTGGTTGAGAGTTCTTTTTATTAGCCATTGTAATTTTTATGTATTTTGTTTTTGCACTCTTGTATTAAATTCTCAATCATTGTACTTTATTTCCAAATATTAATGAAAATGGTTGAAATTTAAATTTTTTGCAAACTTTTGTCCTTTTTTGAAATTTTTAGCCATTCTTGGGTTTTATTGCAAAAGTCTGGACTTGTAGATTTATTTTGAAAATATTCTGGTCTTAGGGACCTAAGTCCAAGTATTTTAAAAGAAAAAGGATTAGGGTTTGATTTTTGGAAACCCAAAGGTTTTAGGCAATTTTTGGTGTCCTATTAGAGCATCTCTAATGGGTCTCCTAAAACCTATAATTTAGGAATTCCCAAAAAATGTCAACCCTAACGCGTCTCCTATAATTATAGTAGCCGGGCATCCACGTAGGATGTGGTGGGCCGGTCTGCTAAAACTTTTTTTTTTTTTTTTTTTTGTTCCACACCGGTCTAACCAGCGTGGAACTATTTCCAACAAATTTTTATTGTTCCACGCCAGTTTAACCAGCGTGGAATCAACGACGCCATCGAAGCCCACCCGTGCAGTCCGCCATCGAACCCCACCCGTGCGAAGGCCCAAAACCTCCACGCTGGATCAACCAGCGTGGAACAGAAAGCTAAGGGGAAAACAATTCCACGCTGGTGAACCAGCATGGAAGAAAAAATTTAGGAAAAAAATAGTTTTCGCGTTAGGGTTACCCCTGATATAGGTATAGGAGACGTGCAAAAAAAAGTGTTGGGAAAGTAGGTGGCACCTACGTGTATGCCATATCTGCCTATGTGTCGGCAATATATGGGAGACCCATTAGAGATGCTCTTAAGGCTCAAACTCTTTATTTTTGGCCTATATATACCAAACCAAGGTTGGGAGACCGTCACTCAAATTCAGAAAAACTTTTTCAATTTTTTTTATTTTCTGGAACCCGCCCGATCTCGAGTCGAGTTCCAGATAGGGTTACTAGAACTCGAGTCGAGTTTTAGTCAGGTAGCAGTTTTCTGGGTTCGTTTTGTGTGATTTTTTCTCGGTTTTCGTGCTGGTTTTTTGTAGTTCTCTTTTTCTTTTGCAATGGCTAATGTTCAGAATGGGTTGTGGATGCCCGATGGCATGGAGATTATCCCCGAGATGGATTTTTCGGGAATTATGGATAGTCCTTTTGGTGCTTCTTTTCGGGATGAGATTTTCAACAAAGGTTGGGAAGGTTTTCTTTATGATTCTACTGCTGTGTATTCCCCTTCTATGGTAAGAGACTTTTACCGTACATTGCCCTTTGGCGAAGCTATTCCTTTTGATGGTTTCAAAGTTCGTATGCATGAGTTTCCGGTCGTTTTTAATTCGTTTGCCATCTCTCGAGCCTTAGGTATTTCTATCTTGCCTCATCCTGATTATTTTCTTGCCAATGAGGTTGATATTTTGGATAATTACCTTGATCACTTTTGACCTTGCACTTTTTTCTTCTGTCCTGAGAATTATGCTAATGTTGCACCTACTACTTGCCTTCCTGCTAATGTGCCTACTGCCGCTTTATGGGTTATGCGGAATCTTTTAGGTACGGATAGATTGGAGTATGTCAATGATGTTACTATGCATACTGTCTATGGTATTGTTAATGATTTTCGTGCTTTTGACATATCTTCATGGATTGTGGATAGTATTCGGAATGTTTTCCAAACTGGTTAGTTGATTCTCCTTACTGCTATCTGTAAGATCATCCTTCGTACCTATCCTAATTGGGGGAATAGGTACAATGATTGGACTCATCTTATCCCTATGGATCCAACTCATCGTTTTATCAGGAGAAGTCGTCTATTCACTTGGGTGCCTAACACTGAATATGTAGAGTTTCCTGCTTTGCATAGAAACGATAATTTTATGAATGAGGGTGAGGGGCCTTGGAATGTGATTAAAGAGGCATTAATTGAGTGGCGCGATAGGTTGGATGGCTTGTCAATGGAAGAAGTTTGAAACTAAGAGTGTAAAGTAGGATTTCCCTTTATGTTGAGTCAGTCCTTTAATTCAGTATATTTTATTTCAGTTGTGTCATAGTATGGAATTCTTTGAAATCTCTATCTATGTGGAGATAATTTTGTTTGGCAGGAATTTATAAAGCGGTTTGAATTTTTAGTACATTCATGGTAATATCTTTCTTTCTCTCTTTCCTATGCTTAGTATGAGTCTTGAGGACAAGGCAATCTTTTTGTTTAGGGTTGGGGAAGTATTACAATCCTTTTTGCAAATGATTTTTAAACTTCTTTATCCATACTTATGTAAATATTCCAAAATTTTAAAAAATCAACAAAAATCTTTGTTACAAAGACTTTTTCAAAAATAGGATAAGTACACCATCAATGATGAATATATATAATGGTTGAATTCTATCTTTTTCAAGTTTAAGGACATTTATTGCTTCACCAAGTAGTTGAGTCTTATACAACATTTGCATGAGCATAAGCATGGCATTCACTTGCATTTATTACAGATTACATGTGCAAATACAACTACACCTTGAGAAACTTGAGGAATAAGTGTGGAGACTTAACCTAGTGTGCTTTTGAGACCCGTCCTTTTCTTGGAGAGTTATTACGTACATCTGGAGTCAAAAGACTCAACCTCTCAATTTTGTCTATTTTTAGTCTCATATTCATTTTTATAGTAAGCCTTGAGATGACATCAAGTGGGTGTAATATAAACTTGGGTCTTGTACCTTATTCAAGATGTGATCACTATATCAGTACTTAGAAATGATACAAAGACATTTAGTAAAACCCTGTTTACCTTAGCCTACCCTGATGATATTTATCTCTTAGGTTGACCATTCTGAGCCTTTCTTGTTACTTAGCCTTTTTTCTTGAGCCTATTATCCTTACCTAACTCCATCGTGGGAGTAAATACCTTTAGAATGTTTAGGTCCTTTTACCCATTGTTTTTGGAACATGAGGATGATTGTTTATGTGGTTACAAGAAGAAAGGAGAAATACAAAGAAATCTCCAAACTAGTTAGATAAACCAAATATTGAAAATCAAAAAGTTTGAAGAATCCCAGAAAAACCAGAATCTTCCAAAACCATTTCAAATCAAAAAAGAAAGGAAGATTCCAAAATATTGACTAGTGCTTCATTGAATTTTCCCTAAAGAATATGAGAAACACTTCTTCCCAAAAGAAAAATTCCAAAAAATTCTCCATGTATTGTTTTACAAATCACAAGTATTGAAGGCCCGAATGTTCCAAAAATATTTCACAAAAGCCTTTTCCATTTCTAGCCCTGTCCTAAGCCAAGTTACAACCCGTAGTTGTCTTTCGTAGATCTAAGCTGATATGGTAGGATGTGGCGAGTAAGTGAGAAGGTGCTAAGGTGAAAAACCCGACATCTCAAGCAAGGCTAATGTTTTCCATTGTTTGAGACTAAGTTCATTCCATTACACCCGTCCGTTCTTATTGATATATGTGAGACGATTGTCCATCTTCTTTCCTCACATAGAGGTAAATTGATAAACACCATCTCTGAGGGCCTGTTTGATAACATTCACCAGATTAGCCACAAAAAGTGGCAAATCCCAAAATGTGGTGTATTTGTTATTTGCCAAGTATTTTTTGCCTTCATTCACCGAGATTCGCCAATTCGCCGTGTTTGATAACCAATCTGGCAAATTCGTGGAAAACTCATTTGCCATAATATTTCTGTTTGATAACAGCTTCGGTGAACATGCTAAAACTGATTTGTCATTTTCTCTTGTGTTTGATAACATTTGTGAACATGATAAAGTGGCAAATCCATTTTTATAAAAAGCCCATTAGGTAGCATTGGGTCCATGGAAGCCCATGAAACTTGTTTTTTTTTTTCATTTTTCTATATCCACAAGATAGTAAAATAGGTCTGACAAAAGCCCATTAGGTAGCATTGATGTCCACGTCATTTCTGAAGTTCGAATATTATATAATTAGAATCATACATATATCACTTCCAGTAATACAAAAATAATACAAATTACATAGAAAAGTTTTAAAACTTGAAATTCCAGTTTCGCTTATATGCGAAATTCATCTAAAATAGCTGCCACTAGTAAGTATTAATAAAATTTCACAAGTAAAAACACGCCCATTGTCACAAACCAACATTTAAAAGTATACATCCTCAAGAGACAACATAAAACAAGTTCAACAACACTCCCAAACAACAACATAAAACAAATTTCAGAATCCAACAAATAGAAAAACTGTTATAGGCAAACAAACAACAAGACCATCATGTAATATTGAGCTTTCTCCTCAACAAGGGTTTAGGATTTTATAGAAACCTGAAGGGTGTACCATAGAGCTTTTTGCAATTTTGCATGCATTCTACGTGTGGACAAAAGAAATTGGCACTTGAAATTATTGGAATATTGGATGGTTTCTTCGTATTCAAATATTCTTTTAAACATTTGTTTTAGCAGAAGATAATATGATTTTTCCAACAATTTCCAAATGTATAAATTGGTAGGAACTTTTTTTTGCCTGCAGAAGAGCGCAACTGAGCAAGTTACCTGCATGGCTGCGTGACAAAGAAAGTATTCAATAGGAAAAATATTCCTTCTAGACATAATTAGCTATACAATCATTTCTGTTCCACCATACCAAATGCATTAGGTACATCATGCTTCCATAAATTAACATCCCCTCAAAGTACTATCAGGAAAAATTCTTTCTGCAATTTTTGCAGTTGTGAAGTCCTTGAAAATAATGTAAACAAGGTTTACATGAGCCATTAAAAGCCAAAAATTGAACTAGAAAAAGATGCATCATACAGATACATTGGGATGAAAGAAAAAGTAAACCACTACAATCAAATTACACCAGCTTTCATCAATTTATAAGGATTAACCAAAAAATTCCAGCTGGAATCAGGGGATGCATGTCAATAACTTCTTCCATCAGCTGAAAAGTTGATTGTTCCTGGTATCCCGATGTGTACCAACCACGCCCTATGATTTCATTTCTAAGAAAACATTTTCTTCTGCTACAGGAGAACACTTTTGCCGGTTCATTTAAATGCCTCCAAAAGCCTGTACATCCATCGATCCAGCATTCCTGTGATGTCCGACACATAATTAAGTATCAAAAGTAAACCAGTAATGATAAAAGTGAAAATAGTGTCGACCTCACATAGTATATTGATTAGATGAGAATGAAGCAAAACTGTATATGAGTTATTCACCTCTAGGAGATACAATGCAATCTATAATTGTAGCAGGAGTTCGACATGCTTTGATAGCGCGAATTACCTATGTGCAAAAATTGGATAATATATTGATAGCATTAACAAATAGAAGATCTTTACCCGTTAAAGCAAATGTACCACCAAGAACTGCACAAAGCCGAGTGATGAAGTGCAGAAAACTGCGATGTTCTTCTTTGATAGTCACAGTAATTGGCGAAAGATCGTACAAAAAGTAAACAGCTGTAAGAGATAACAAACAAGCCAGATGTAAATGATATACAGTGATGGGAGGGTAAAAGGTCTTTCAAAGATTAGGGAGTGGGAGCAGACTAACCAGGCCAAGTCCTATCTGATTCTGTCATAGAAACAAAATACTCCGTCACGGAAAATTGATTAGTTGGTAGAACTTCTTTTGAGAGATACCTGTACTCAGTTGGAACGATCTACATCATCGAAAACAAAGCAAGATGAATAAAAAGTCAAATTACTGTACCAGTTAACACTAGAAGTTCAGGAAATATAACTTAAAAAATTGTATTACTCTAAGCTCCTAAGCGATAGCCCCTTATTTGATTACATTTATATTAGGAATTCAATCTACCAAACGATCAAGATGTCACCTCTATCCCATTTCACATAATCACAACAAGCCCAAAACAACACTCCAGTCCATCAAGTCATTCTGCAGAACTTTGGTGTACATATCCTTTTTATGAATATAGTAAGCTTCTTTAGGTAGACCAAAACAGAGTTTGCAAAAGTTCAAGCACACATAAGAACAACACAAGAAGAATTGAAAAGGTGCAATTTTTTCCTTTAACAAAACTAATTTGCAGCGTTTACAGAAACTTGTAGGAGTTTATATGCATAACAAATGACTTTCTGACCCCATCTAGGTGCTAAAAATTGGCTTACAACAATATCTAGTGTCCAATACTACCATGCTAAATGATAATGGATTAGAGGAAGTTCATTGCAGTCCCAAGGGTGGTCAAGCTGAAACTAGATCAACGTAGAAGATCTTCTATAAGTATTATGATTAATATGTTTGGCTCAATCAGCTTCAGAAATGATCATCAAGTTTAAGTAATAGTCTGCCAGGACAGAAAAAATCAGATATAAAGAAGGCATGCAGAGTCATCTTGAATGGTTTTCCTCAAAGAAAAGCAAGCGAATGCCATACATCAGAGTTATGTATATTGGGTGTTTTATTTGAAACTGTACTACTCAAGTAGAAGTTTTAATTTTCTCAATGGAGTTCAGCTGAGAAAGATTTGGGAAATAGAATCGGGAGAGAAAATAGAAAAGACAGAGAATTAAAGAGATATTTCAATTCTAAATTAGATAAATTAAATATTTCATCAATCCTTACACAAGAGCCGTACTAATTCCATTTCAATTAGGAATCTATTTGATCATCAATTATAAATCAAAATTTTTAGGGTTTGTTCAAAATTTACAGCCAATTAATAATATTCAACAGATGAATTAAACAACAGATGATTAAACAAGTTATGATTAAACAACAGCCAATTTACAGCCATTTGAAAGATAAAAGAGTAAGGGTGAGAAGAAGATGCTTACCCAGCGAGAAGAATCACAGCGATGAAGAATCACAGCGGTGGTGGTGGTGGTGGTGGTGGGTAGTAGTGGTGGTGGATAGTAGTGGTGGTGGAGACTAATAAAAATAGAGAGGGAGAAGAGTTGAGAGAGAGAGAGAGATGGAGTTTTGGTTGCGGTGGTGAGGGTGAGAAAGAGAGATCGAGTTTTAGGTTGTGGCCGCCAGAGAGAGAGAGATCGAGTTTTAGGTTGTGTTTTTTTTTTTTATTATGTTATATAGTCTGGCGAATAATCTTTGGCGAATTCACGGTGAATGAAAAAACACCTATTTGGGTGGGCGAAAAAATGGTGGATTCGCCGAGTTTTTTTGGTGAATGGGTGTATTTTGACCAAAAAATCCGGTGTATAGATAGTTGACTCCAAATACGCCAAATTCTCCGAAACTTTATCAAACATCAAAAAAACCGGTGAAACGCGGAGAATCAGCTATTCGCCACGGCGAACCGGTTATCAAACAGGCCCTGAGTGAATTTTATTTCTGAGTGCATGTCTGTGAGGCAGAAGTCAAAGCGACCTTTCCAATGGTAACTTAAGACCTGTGGTAGCATGGGTACATGCCAGTCTTCGATGCATTTGAAACCGTTATGCTTGGTTTATATTTCATATCTTATTCATGCATTTGTAATATGCTATCTCATATGAACGGTTTTGCAATACTTATCCTTATCTTTGATATAACCATTTCTGAGGTAAATGGTAGAAATTCCTATTCCTTGGATTAGTCATAGAGCGGTTTGAATTTTTGTTTGGCAGGAATTTATAAAGCGGTTTGAATTTTTTAGTACATTCATGGTAATATCTTTCTTACTCTCTCTCATATGCATAGTATGAGCCTTGAGGACAAGGCAATCTTTTTGTTTGCGGGTGGGGAAGTATTACAATCCTTTTTGCAAATGATTTTCAAACTTCTTTATCCATACTTGTGTAAAAATTCAAATTTTTTGAAAAATCCAAAAAAAATCTTTGTTACAAAGACTTTTTCAAAAATAGGATAAGTACACCATCAATGATGAATATAATGGTTGAATTCCATCTTTTTCAAGTTTAAGGACATTTATTGCTTCACCAAGTAGTTGAGTCTTATACTACATTTGCATGAGCATAAGCATGACATTTACTTGTATTTATTACAGATTACATGTGCAAATACAACTACACCTTGAGAAACTTGAGGAATAAGTGTGGAGACTTAACCTAGTGAGCTTTTGAGCCCCGTCCTTTTTCTTGGAGAGATATTATATCAGTACTTAGAGATGATACAAAGACATTTAGATAAACCTTGTTTACCTTAGTCTACCCTGATGATACATTATTCCTTAGGTTAACCATTCTGAGCCTTTCTTGTTACTTAGCCTTTTTCTTGAGCCCATTATCCTTACCCAACTCCATTGCGGGAGTTAAATACCATGTTTAGGTCTTTTACCCATTATTTTTGGAAAATGAGGATGATTGTTTATGTGGTTACAAGAAGAAAAGAGAAATACATAGAAATTTCCAAACTAGTGAGATGAACCAAATATTGAAAACCAAAAAGTTTGAAGAAATTCCTGAAAAAGCCAGAGTCTTCCAAACCATTTCAAACGCAAAAAGAAAGGAAGATTCCAAAATATTGGCTAGAGCTTCATTGAAATTTTCCCAAAAGAAGATGAGCAACACTTCTTCCCAAAAGAAAAATTCCAAAATTTTCTCCATGTGCTGTTATTACAAATCACAAGTATTGAAGGCCCGAATGTTCCAAAAATAATTCACAAAAGCCTTTTCCATTTCTAGCCCTGTCCTAAGCCAAGTTACAACCCATTACTGTCTTTTGTACTAAGCTGATATGGTAGGATGTGGCGAGTAAGTGAGAAGGTGCTGAGGTAAAAAACCCGACATCTCAAGCAGGGCTATTTTTTTTCCATTCTTTGAAACTAAGTTCATTCCATTACACTAGTCCATTCTATTGATATATGTGAGCACTAGTCCATTCTATTGATATATGTGAGATGATTGTTCATCTTCCTTCCTCACATAGAGGTAAAATGATAAACATCATCTCTGAGTGACTTTATTTCTGAGTGTATGACTTTGATGCCGAAGTCAAGGAGACCATTCCAATGGTAACTTAAGACCCGTGGTAGCATGGGTACATGTCTGTCTTTAATGCATTTGAAACCGTTATCCTTGGTTTATATTTCATATCTTATTCATGCATTTGTAGTATGTTATTTCATATGAACGGTTTCGCAACTTATCCTTATCGTTGATATAACCATTTCTGAGGTAAATGGTAGAAATTCCTATTCTTGGATTAGTCATTGTAGTAAGTTTGTGGGTATCTTCTCTGGAAAACCCTCAGGAGACTATAACTCCTCCACTTGGGAAACCGTTGTGGTTGAAAGCCTTGATGCATATGGTTAGTGCAATCACCTTAGTTTTACTTCTCTTTTGAGTCATTAATTCTTTTCTTCTCACCTTTGTTTGAGGACAAGCAAAGTACTGTTTGGGGGTATTTGATAAGTCCTCAAAATTGTATATTTATCCCCCGAATAACACCTTGTTTGCATAGCACTTAGCTTATATTATTGTATAATATCTATTGATTAGTGTTTTCGTGTTATTTGTGTAGGTTTCATGAGCCAAAAGTCGAATACTGTGCTAAAGCCCGCCCAAAGCAAAAAAAAAAAAAAACCCGTTAAAAAAATGTTATTTGCACAAACGAGAGAAATCACTATTTGTACCCGTGTATTACTGAGGACACCCCTTGGACCGGTCATGTGGACTTGACTTTATGTCCAATATGGGTGGTCCAAATCTCAGCTCAATCCAATTGTATTAAAGCCCACAAGTCAAAAGATTAATTGAAGCCTGTTACTTGAAGCCCAATCTTAAAAAGGCTTTATATGATGATGCAAAGGTCTGATTTGGGTCCGTAAGCTGTCTATCTAAAGGTATTGATCCAAGCTACAACTTAAGGCCAAGAAAATTAGGGTTCCACATGGTTTTGCTCTTCTATAAGCTCTACAACATCCACCATAAATTTTAACTTAATTTGGAGATCATGAGGAGCAAGGATACTTTGTGTGCAAGCAAAGAAGTTTTTTATTTTATGAGGACTCATATACTGTAATCTCTATATAAATGTTTTTGCGAAGGTTCTTCAAAGCAACGTCGCTATGAGCACTTGGCTGCCACAAGCCAGTTATCCATGTGGTAACTTTTCTATATAAAGAGAAGTAGTAGCTAAGGTTTCTCACTTCTTGAACTTCTCTACTTGAAATCTATTGTTCTTATACTTTCATAATCATAATCACAATCACAATCAATTCTCTTTCGCATTTATGATGTTGTGTTCTTTTACTATTTCTTCCATGGTGTCGTTGATAATTATTAACGATGAGTAACTAAGTCCCCTTTAGAGGGAATGGTTGAAACACTCTAGATAATGCAAAAAACACCATGATTGTTCTTTTATATTCATTGTGATTCAATTGCTTAATGCTTGTTTATTTGTATTCACGATATGAAGTACGCATGATTATTTATGTATTTATTGTATCCATGTTATTAAATGTTATTGTTAGAGTATTAGGGAGATCTAACAATAATAATAGTGTTAGATTAATTGGAGATATGTGAAGGAATAACCGAGAGGTGATTTTATATATCTACAATTAATCTCTTTTATTGGAACCCCTTTTGTAATCAAGTTGAATAGCTGAGAAGTGATAGTTTGTTTATGAATCAATATACCAAGTTAATTGAATTGAATAGCTGAAAGGTGACGGTTTAATTAACAAGGTATATTCAATAAATACATATAAAGAATCCCATTTTAATTGAATGGAATAGCTGAGAGGTGACTATTTGATTATTATGTGCATTAGTAATAACTTGGAATAACTGAGAGGTGACTAAGGAATTACTATACATTGAATATGATTGAATATCATGTATGTTTTGCATTGTTTAGTTTGTGGGTACCAATCCTTCTCCCTAATCATTATAAGATCTTCTTTCCATCTCCTAGAATTAGTTTAAGTATTAGTTTAATTTATTTTATTGCCTATAAGAAGTAGAATCAATCTCATCTTATTAGTTGATTCATTTGGTGTTCTTTAATTATTATTTTCTATTGTGTTTGAGCTAAAAATTCCCTCTTCGAGGTGGGTACGGCCCTTGCTTGTTACTTGTTATACCCTGATAACCAATTAATACAGGCACAAGAAGGAAAATATCAATACAAAAAAATCATATTTTGATTAGAGAGTAAATTTTACCCTCTATCAAAATGGCGCCGTTGCCGCTTTAAAGAACGACCATAGTTCATTCAAACACAAGCGAGAATAGAAGTTTCGGGACATCATCCAACTTCTATCCCTCCCACCCTTTTATTTCTATTTATTTCATTAATTTTTTAAGCCTTTTTTTAATTAGTCCTCTTACTGATCTCACAGCAAAGACGGATCGAAAAAAGCTTAAAGAACGAAGTTAATATATCAATTTGAAAAAAATCGCACAAAACAGAAAATTGCTGAAAAATTACTAGTGTATACTGGACTCGATCTCGAGTCGAGTTCTGTACTCGATCTCGAGTCGAGTTCTGTACTCGATCTCGAGTCGAGTTCTGTTGGATCTCGAGTCGAGTTTGATGAAGGCCCAGTCCATCTCGAGTCGAGTTTGGACCAGAACCTAACAACTTTTTGTAGGGCCCACAAAAGCTGTACTTGAGCAAATTTTAATTTTGTTTTCTGCTGTTTGAGTAATTGTGAGGCTAAACTTAGTAGTTTAATTTTTCCACCATTTTTAGAGACTTGTAAGATAATTAAATTTTTGATCCACGAAAGGATCGCGGTTGTAATATTTTTAAAGTAGGTGTTGTTAGGATTTATTTATTTAATTGTTCGCGATGGATAGTAGAGTAAGGTTGTGGAGCTAGCCTTGAGTCTACTTAAGAACGACTCCTAAGGACGATTGAAACCCAATGAGCGGTTTTCCCTTAGTTGACTACGACTCATCTTTTCCCACTTTTGTGCGTTTGTTTGACACTTTATTTTTCTAGCACAAAATGAGAGGTAAGTGATAAGACCTCAAAAGTGTATATTTATCCACCAAATAACACCTTGTTTGCATATCACTTAGCTTATATTATTGTATAATATCTATTGATTAGTGCTTTCTTGTCATTTGTGTAGGTTTCATGAGCCAAAAGTTGAATATTGTGTTAAAGCCCACCAAAAGCCAAGAAAAGCCATTAAAAGTGTTATTTGCTTACAAAGTCTACCAAGTTAGGTCAAATTCGTGGCTGCTGCTGTTGGCCTTCTATAACTAGCAAGGCTTTAGTAAAACCTAATTCTCTTGGACTTAAGTTGTATCTTGGACCAAGACCTTCAGATATACAACTCATGGGTCCAAATCAGACTTCTGGATCTTCATATAAAGCCTTTTTAAGATTGGGCTTCAAATAAGACTTCAATAGATTTTCTGACTTATGGGATTCATTATAACTCGGATTGGGCTGAGATTTGGGCCACCCATCTTGGACATAAAGTCAAGTCCATAGGATCAGTCCACGGGGTGCCCTTAACGACTCTGTGGGTGCAAGTATCAATTCCCTTTCCTCGTGCAAATAACATCATTTTGGTGGTTTTTCTTGGCTTTTGGCGGGCTTTAACACAATATTCACATTTCGGCTCATGAAACCTACACAAATGACAAGAAAACACTAATCAATAGATATAACACAATAATATAAACTAAGTGGCAGATGTCAGTTGGGCTCAACTGGTAAAACCTTTGGGTGATGATACCAGAGGTCTGGGGTTCGAATCCCGCCAGCATTATTGAGTTACTGGCCTCATTAAAAACAGGCTTACCACAACATTTTTAAGAAGTTGAATGAAACATGGTAAGGGACCCTGTAAAAACCCTGCTTGCTTACCAAAAAAAATATAAGCTAAGTGCTATGCAAACAAGGTGTTATTCGGGGGATAAATATACACTTTTAAGAACTTATCAGGAAACATGTTTAACAAATTTCTCAAACAAATTTCATCTTCTTTCCTCAAAATTCATCTTTTCCTTCAATTTTTTTTTTTTCAAATCGATTTAGGGGTTATTGTTAATTATGTATGTTTCAGTGGGGGTATTACTAATTATGTTTATCATTTCCATATTTGAAGTAACGTCGTACTCGTCGTCTCTTTTTTCCATCCAATAGGGGGGGGGGGGGGGGTTGGTAACGCAAATTTCGACTTTCAAATGGGGGTAAGTGCCAAAATCTCATGATGTTATATGACCTTGGTTTATTGCAATTGGTAAAAATTGAGATACAGTTTACTGCAATAGGTTTGAGTAGACACTAGTACAGAGTTACAGACAAAGAAGTCGTGGATGTGTTTTTTATTGGGTTGAAGAAGTGAGTAAAGATCAGTTTAATGGAACAAGAGAGTACAGATGATGATAGAGTGTTTTTGTCTTGGTAGTATTTTCCCCACTTACTGATTAAACGATATTAACATCTGCTGGGATAAAAAGCATTGAGGTTTGTTAATGCAGCACACATAGTGCTCCATGAGAAAATATCATTTTGAGCTTGAATTGGAAGTTCCTCCATGAGAAAATATCATTTTGTGCTTGAATCGGAACTTTGAAACTAAAGTCCAATTGGTGGAGGAATATCATTTAGGTGGTAAGTAAAGAATACAAAATCTCTAATTCACAGAACACAAGATCTCCGATTGGTGGAATATTGTTTAGGTGTAAGTAAAGAATACAAAATTTCCAATTCATTCATTCTGAAATGTTCCAGAATAATATTGGTTCATTGATCAGCTGATCTTCTCTAAAGTTTGCAATTAAGTATCTGAATATAGTTGGTAATATGATAGGTGCTCTCAATTCATTTGCCAGTACAACAACTTTACAGGTTCTCTCATGTAAGTGTCTTGAGTAGTTCTTGGTAGTATAGAATGGTGCTCTCAATTCATTCTTGCCATCACTAGAACTTCACAGGTTAAACATTAACATGGTCTCCCGAATGCTTTGGGGAACCATTATGGTAAGAGCGAGTACTTAAGTTTTACAATTAGAGCATACAATCCATAGCAGGGTAGATGAATCATAGCCAAGCAGAAATACCTGTAGCATACAATACCAATGTAAGTCTAAAGGAAGGTAGTACTGTACATGTGAAATGGCCACTCGAAAGATTGATATTTTACCATAGAGGTGCCCATGGAGTGTCAAGTTCAAGAAAAGGATACGGCCACCTGAAAGAAGAATTGAACTCCACAAAGTGATTGGTTGAACATAGTAAATGATGCAGCAGAATGGAGGTGTTGATATTGTTTTTGAGATTACCATGGAAATCCGCAAGCGTGAATAATCCATTGAAAAATAATATATAAGCAGCTCCATAGAACGAAATATGCCAGTCGAAATGTAGGAAATGACTGAAACACATAAACATTACTATCACACACTAAAATGTAGTAATGCAAAGATGTAAACAGAAATGAATTATTATGAACAGTGACTTGTTTAAACTGGTTGGCACACTTACAAGATTGTTGAGAGCAGTCTCCAGAAGAAGGAACAGAACATTGAAAGTGTGCATGCAGACCATCAACTGCCAGTCAGAAATCAAGACAAACTAACTGACACAAATGTAACCTTAAAAAAGGAAGTATAGTATTTAAATTGAGAACAAAATCAAGAACATGTGTCCACCAGTCTTCAATTTTCCATTTTCACTAAACAACATGAAGTTTGATGCATGGCCGAACCTGCTTTTGTTCGTCAGTGATTTGCAGTCTAATATCATTGGTGTTCATGTGTTAAGCAAACACACTCAAGCAAAATTCTAATGTGAGCTGAAAATTGAAAGCGTAATCCTGAATTCTTACCAATTTTAAGTTGAAATGTTGGATAGAAAGAAATGGAACTATAATAATCCAGAAGACAATGTCTGTAAGAATCACACCTCCTGCACAAGTCTGTTACGAAAAATAGTCAGAAGATTTTATTTTTGTCCATCTATTTTGGAAAAAGACTAGTTCGATCTTCCTTTGTGTGCAGAGGTCAAAACATCTGTTCCCTCTTGGTTTCGCATACAAAAACACATTTATAAGGCCGTACACTATAGCGTCAGAAAAGTCTTTGTGTTGTGAAACCATGAGAAAACAAAGGTTTAATCTATCCACCCAGAGCAAATGTCCTAGATTATTAACTATAAAAAGAGTGATTGATCATTTGGAAAAAAAAGCTAGGAAGAAAGAGGATTATTGCCTGATATACAATCTGCAGAATACATCCGCAGAATCCAGCACTTTTCGCAATTACGTCTCCCTGTTCGTGATAACATTGCACTTTAATGACATCTTCCATCTGAAGTGGTTTTAAAGTTATGGTGGCTGTGGATCTATGCTTTTCCAATCTTTTTTCTCACAGTCTATTGCTTACCTCAACTTTGGTTGCGCCCCCATGTGATTTTCCAAACATCCCACAAGTAGAGATAATGGCGGCAAGCTACATTAATAGAACACAAGGATGCTAAGGTCAAGGAGGAACACTGATGAAATATTGATGCAGTCCTTCTTAAATACCAACAATAAAATGTAGTATATAAACAAAACATTGACAAAAAAGGGCATGGTACTGTGGTAGAGACTATACCACAAAATAGAAGATCGTTAACGAGAAGGTCCACCTGCAAGTTATTAAATCACAAATTTAAGCCTTTTGATTTAAATGAGAAAATAAATGGTAAAACTGATTAGGTATACGGCATTCTGATGAACCATTCAGTGCCGATTCATTGACAAACTAAACATGCATGACTTTGTCAGAAATCCATTGAATCGATCAGTCATATTATATAGAGTTGGATCAGTCATATTATATGGTCAAAGCTTAATTTCTATCGACCTTAATTTAATTAGAGACAAAGAGTTCAGTTTGTACTAGCTTCTAAAAGTGAAACTAAAGATAGAATCATCCAATGCATACTCAGTGTAGTACAGAAAGATAGATGTGTCATATTCTCGGATATCCCATGCCAAGATCCCAGCCATTACAATGGCAGAAACTAGGCGATAAACCATTAACCACATAGGATGCACACCGCACCAACAACTAGTCCATAGTTGAGTCGATTTGATAACACCCGTAACAGATCCATCATCCAAATGATCAACTTCAGACAAGCTCTCATATATGCTCTTCTTGGTGTGCCTTGGATTACCCTCATTTTGCCATATTATCCATATGGAGATGAAGATTGAGATAGCAACAATGGCGAAGCAGATGAAGTCATACCAGAAAATGACTAAAGCCATAAATATATTACACTTTATTGGAGATCATGCATGAAGAAGAAGATGCATCAAGTTTCACTAGGAATACTGCTTGATGATAATCTTTTGAATATGAGTGTTCATCTGAATTCATGGTAGTTATGACTATTAGGTTTGATGAATTCAATGAATCACGTTTTCATCTAATATTACTTGATAGGTTGGTGGCAAGTATTTGTAATATATATAGCTTGTGTGTAACCATGCGCCTTTTTTTCTCTCTGTTCAAACTGTCATCATCCACTACACTACCACAGCATGATATTGGGCTTGGGCTGAGTTCTTGATCACCAAGAAGCATAGACGTGTACTACTCTAACACTAATGAAAGTTACATACATCTTTTTCTCTATATAAATAAAACAAGCTTAGGGATTAATTAGGGTTTAAAAGACTTTGTCTTGTTTTATTTGTGAATATTGATTTTCTTTTTCTTCTTGGTTATCATCATGGTGATGGACATTAGCATCTTAGCAGAAACGCCTGATATGGACTACACCATTACTATTAATGGTGACAAAATCATTCAAACCACTGTTGCAGGTTGGCGCTCTAATGATACAGTTAACAAATGGGTTCGCGAGATGAAACGTATCTACACGAAGAAAGGTCGAAAAAAGGACAATATTATTGTAGGTCTTTATGCTGAAACACAATTCGATGATTACTCATGGCTGTTTTATAAGAAAATTCCTTTCCACAAGCAACCTTTCGATATCTTAAAACTTTGCATTGGTTCTCATTGTCTATTGTTTGATCTATCTCAAAACTTCTATGGCTATAGAGATACACTTCGTTTTGAAGACAACATCCCCATTGTTTTAAAAAACTTTCTATCAGATCCTCATATAACTTTTGTTGGGATTGGTATTGATCGTGTTGCGAAGAAGTTGGAGGAAGATCACAACTTGCATGTAGCAAAGACAATGGACTTGACTGAATTGGCAGAACAAGCATTGGGTCGCGATGATTTGGGTAGATTTCGTTTGGAGAAATTGGCAAAGGTTGTGTTGGGAGATAGTATGGAAGTACTGAAACCGAATAGACAAGGTGATGATAGTCAAGAAGTGAAGTACAATACTGTTGATGCTTTTCTTTCGTATCAGATTTGCATAAAGTGTATGGAGATTATTAGTGATAATAATAAAAGGATGACATAACCTGGATCCCTTTCCCTTAGCGATGATTTTGGTTGGTTTCATTGTAAGGGTTTATTTCTGAATATTTCAAAAGCTTTTACTTTATTTCTTGACTTATGGATGATTTTTTGGTGTCTTGCTATCCCCCATTATTTTTTCTTAAGCCCTTATAAGCTTATTAGATGATAACATATGTTAATTACACTGCTCTGTTTGCTGGTGTATCTTCAAGTCCTCAACCTTGTTAATATTGGTCATTACCCTGCCTTCTCTTCTGCTAAAGGTATTATTTAAGGCTAAGGCTAAGGCTATTATAGTCTAGCAAAACTATATAACCTAAGACCATCTCCAACCGCTATAGGAACTTTTTGACATTTTGCTATTGCTATTTCTATATATATAAAGAAAAAATACACATTTTGCTATTGCTATTTCTATATATATAAAGAAAAAGTACACAATGAACTCCAACCAGAGAATTTTATATGTGTAGCTTACTTGTATGTGGGTGTGTACACCCAATCACAAAATGCCATGTGGCAATAATAATATAACCTAGTATGGGTTTAGTTAACCCTAGTGGGTTTGATCAGTTTTCCAACTACTTTATAGACACGTGGCATCATATGATTGGGTGTACACACCCACATAGAAGTTGGCTACACATATAAAATTTTTTGGAACTCCAACCCATTTGTCATTAACTTTTCAAGATACTTTGGTTGGTGATAAAAATAATATTTAATGATACTCATCTGCCTTTATCACCACTTCTTCTCCACGTATCATTCTCTCACTTCATAATTTTGACAACAAAAAATTTACATACAAAATATTTTTTAGTGTTTTACTTCTTTACCCTTTGTTAAGTTTACTTTATATATTTGCAACTTTGCTAAACCGGCAGAAATTTTGACTTTTTTGCATGAACAATTGAATGAGAAGAGATACAGTAGAAGAAGAAATCAAGTGATCATCAAGAACAAAAAGAGCTTGAATTCGAAGATAAGAAAAAAAAAAAAAAAAAAAAGATCATCGAGAAGAAAAGGTATGTAAAAAAAATTATAATTATTGATATATCATTTTGTTTTTTTTTTTTTTTTTTGTTTCTACATCATATAATTT
Source organism: Aquilegia eximia (assembly GCA_023053565.1). Taxonomy (NCBI): domain Eukaryota; kingdom Viridiplantae; phylum Streptophyta; class Magnoliopsida; order Ranunculales; family Ranunculaceae; genus Aquilegia; species Aquilegia eximia. The sequence goes on from JALIGU010000003.1 coordinate 25,560,951, forward strand.
GTATTATTGAGTTTCTATATGATATTATGATTTTTCGTATAGTATTCCTATCTAATTAGTTCTTTACACTTTGAGGTCTAACAAGTAATATTTTTGATGAAATAGTATGTCTGGAGAAGGTTCTTCTTCCAAAAGTTCAAAAAAATTATTGATCTTCTTTGGAGAGGAAGTAAAAAAGTGACTAAAGCTAAGCAAACAAATATATTTGAGATTCCAACTATTTCAAATGAAGTTATCGATCCAAGTACGTTACCTATTGTATCAAATGATCCTGATACGCATCTGTCTCATCGGTTAAAGAATAATTCGGTAAGTAATTTACCATATTATATTGTTTACATGTAGAGATTATAAGTTTAAATTTTATAATATGTATAACCTTATTTTTTTATTAAAAATTTCAGCCACTTTCTACTTTGGAGTTCAAAGGGACTTTCTATTCTACTGTGGTATTATGGGCTAAACCGTTTAAGAACAAAAGTTTATGGCGATATACACAAAATGCGGGCATGAAAAAGTTTTGTATGATTGACAGGAATAACAATGATCAAATATTGACTGAGGCACTAGTAGAAAGATGGTGGGACACTACCCACACCTTCCATTTTTCGTGTGGTGAACTTGGTATTACCCGTTTGGATTTTTCCATGCTTACCGGTTTAAATGTGGGCAAAGGTAGAATGGTTGAATATGATACTCGATTTGAGATGTATGACACTGCAAAAAAATATTTGCTAGGGCTAGAAGAAAACCACATCGAGGGAGAGGGGGGTGGGTCATAAAGTGTTGTGTATTAAAAAGTAAGTATATGTCATGGGGACAAGACCCAAATCGAGCTAAGCAAGAAACATCAATTAGGGCATTCATGTTATATGCACTTGGTGAAGTTTTAATTCCAGGTTCCAAAAGCACATTTCGTGTGGGCTATCTCGATTCACTTGAGGATGTCAATAACATTGAAAGTTACGATTGGGGTGGAGCTGCCTGCGCCAACTTAATTGGTTGTTTAGATCTAGTTTGTCGTCCAAGAAAGGGTCGTAAAGGGGGTAAAACAGTTACAGGGTGTTGGCAAGTACTAGAGGTAAAAAACAGACATTTCTATTTTTAGTTTTTATTTCAATACTATTATTAAATTTAACTTTTTAGTTTTTTTTTTTATAGTACTGGTATTACACATACTTTCATAAAAGGTATTTAGGTTGTTAGAATGGACAATCCTAATGCATTCCCATCAGTCAACAAGTGGAGTAGGAAACACGAGTCTTTGAGTGATGATTGTCATTATATTAATAAGTGTAGAAGACAAATTGAGTTTTGCACTTGGGATATAGTTTGGCAACCTTGGGATCTTACTTCCAATATACCTGATACAGTTAGCGAAACATATTTTTTATCTACAAGGCGCACTATTATCTCTTCTTATGTAATATCTATGTGGTATCTTGGTGAGCACTGTTATGAATGCTCGACCACCGTCGCATATGAATTTGTCTGGTATGGAAGGCAAGTGTTTTTCTACATGGCAAAACTGCAAAGGCATATCTGCAGAGATATATTTGCTTTTTGTAGATGAGCATGTATATAAGAGATATTGGAATCGTGTATCGGTTGGCCATCTATTATCGGAATGCATTCTTCAAAATAGTAATCACCCACACGAACAAAATGTGGCTTCACAATTTGCTATTGAATGGAGTGTTCTTGTGATTACAACTAATGGTGAGAAAATGAATTTGCCCATTCCTAGGGTTCCTGACTCCAGCATCCCAAAACTTCCTATCTCCAGAAGAGTGTAAATAGTTTTTAACACTTTAATTTCTGTAGGATCAATTTGATTTCTAGATTAGAAGAATACATGCGTTATACTGCAACACTTCAACATTCTTTCACATGTGCCACCAAAAACGCATACTATCCATCAAATATACAAGAACACTTACAACGTAGGGGCATGGAGCCGATGCAGATGTCACCTCCATATACTCAGGCTCCAGATACGATTCCTCATTCCAACATCCCTGGGCACATGCAGATGTCGCATTCTTACAGTCAGTCTCGAGATACGCTTCCTCAATGGCATTCTAGTGGGCAATATATTCCTCAGTTCTCCGAAGAAATTGTTCCTGAAGCTACTATACAGGTGATGTCTAAACATATTGTAATTTGTCAAATGAACCCTCTGAAAACTTTGAGTCAGACAGACGACACTCAAGTTATGGTGAGACCTATAGTACATCATGGTTTTAGATTATTAATGGAAATTTCTAGCATGCATGTGTATTTTTACTGTATTAGTGATGCATTTTTTAATAAACCCAAATATTTTAAAGTATTACGTATCATCATGTTTTAAAGATCATGGCCCAGCTTCGCCACGATGTTCCCACAAGTATGCAACCAATCTTCTTCGTAGCTCACTGTGTTCGCCCATATTTTTTGTATGACGATGACGAACTAGAAATCTAACAAAATCTTGATTTCTCAAATCTCTTCTTGGTTCAACAATTGGAACATTTGGTAGATGATCATAGTTAACATCTGGAGGGGGTGGCTCATCATCAAAAATATAACTGTTGAGATAGCCGCTTCGTTCTTCTTCTACGATCATGTTGTGCATAATAATGCATGCTGACATTACATCTTGAAGTGTACGTTTATTCTGAAATCGTGCTGCACCTCTAACTATTGTGAACCGAGTTTGGAGAACACCAAATGCTCGTTCCACATCTTTGCGATATGATTCTTGCATTTTTACAAAATATCGTTCCTTATCATTTCTAGGTACTGGAATGGTTTGTATCAGGGTATTCCATTTTGGGTATATACAATCAACTAAATAATAGCCAACAGTATAATTTCTGCCTTGAATTGAATAACATGCAGGTAAGGAGGTACCATTTTCTAGGTCATGAAAAAGATTTGATTGATGTAGGACATTAACATCATTGTTTGAACTTGGGAGGCTGAAATTGGCATGCCATATCCATAGATCATATGAGGCGACAACCTCAAGTATTATAGTGCATGGTTTATTTCTTCCACGGTATGCCCCAGCCCAAGCTACCGTGCAGTTCTTTCATGCCCAATGCATACAATCAATGCTTCCTAGCATTCTTGGAAAACCTCGAGCTTCCGCGACTAGGAGTAATTGGCGAATGGCTTTCTTAGATAGTATGGAGCAAATATGGAAACAATATCTCGACAAAAATGTTTAACAGACTCGAGAACTGTTGATTCACCCATTCGAAACTACTGATCCATTGAATCTGCAGGTGCACTATACGCTAACAATTGTAAAGATAAACACATCTTTTGGTAGGATGATAAACCTGGTCGTCGAACATTATCTAGTTTTTTTTTCCAGTAGCAATTGTTGTCTTTTAAATGTCTTCTGATTCGAAGAAATAAGTTGCAACTCATCCTAAAACGCCTACGGAAAAAATGTTCTTTGAAAGTTGGGTTAAGACCAAAGTAGTCGTTTTTCAAAAGAATATTCCTAGCTTGCCTTCCACGATTGTTCACGGCGTGTCTAGGAAGGGATCCACCCCATACACTTGAATTTTCATAATGGAGTAGATAAGTTTGCATCACCACCTCCTGTTGCTCAATGCAATTATTCCATTGGAATATTTGGTTTTGGACCTCCATCTCAGGTGAAGAGGTTTCTTGGTAATCATCACTGGATTCAGATGACGAGTCGGAAGAAAGTTCATAAGATGGGTTTTTGTTGTTACTCATTTGTTTTATAGTTTTGAATAAAAGAAACCAATATTTATAACAGTGCATTGAGCAACCTTATCTACACTCACCATTGCATTCGTACGAGCAATCTTTAAAATTGTAAATAAAATCCTCAAATTTAACCATCCGCTTGTTTACGCCTTCATCAAACTTTTTCCATTGAAAACACCAATAACATTGCATTGGTATGAGCAATTGTATCTCGATTCAAATCTTCGAAAGATGCTAATGTCAGACATAATGTAAAAGACAAAATAGGATATTTGTATTATATATATTCATTACAAAAAGTGTAAAATTCTATTGAAACCCTCACATTCTTTAAAGAACATCCTCAAATTTAACCATCCGCTCGTTTCCGCTTTCATCCGCCTTTTTTTCCATTGAAAACACCAATAACATTACATTGGTATGAGCAATTTTATCTTGATTCAAAGCTTTGAAAGTTGGTAATGTCAGACATAGTGTATAAGACAACAGAGGAGATTTGTATCATATTCCATTGAAACACACCAAAGGCATTGGTATGAGCAATGTTATCTCAATTCAGAGCTTTTAATTGTGTACCATTCATTATCAGAAGTAAATTCTAAGAAAATCTCCATATTATTTAAACAACTCATTCTCAATTTATTGTAGTTTCAAGGAAAGTTTTAATTCGTTTACATTGTTTGTTTTCTTCCACAAAATGAACACTTGAGGTTCTGGCTTCAAAAGAGTTGAGGAGGAACTTCTCTGCCAAGTATACATTTTGCATTCTGAAAATTCGGAAGTTGGAACATACCAATCGAGAGAAGATCTATGGTCCAAAATAGAGAAAACATACAACCATGAAGCTACAGATGTGAGAAATTTATCTCGTAGAACTGTTAAAGCTCTTCGATCTCGCTGGCAGATTATTTCCACTGGATGTAAACTATTGGGCATGCATCCAAACAGTAGAAGGCTACAATTGAAGTGGTAGTAGGGAAGTTGACACAGTAAGTACAATATTAATGGCAATATTGTGTTTCTAGTTTTCGTATGCAGTTTTTATTTATTATTTTGATTTTATAAATGAAAACAAGTTTGTTAAATTCTAAAAGATTAAAATATCATTAATGTAAAGATTTGACGATGCATTTTATCTTTTTCCAGCTTCTTGGGGCAAAGAAACTTTACAACAAAGATCATCCAGGTCCTTCTGCTCAAGATAACGATGGGAATGATGGGAACTCGCTATTGCCAAATGATAGTTCTCTTTTAGGAGATGACAATCCTGATATTGGCGTTGTTTGTTCCCAAAATCCAGATTCTACAGGGAGGCCTGATGGAAGAAATGCAACAAAGGCAAAAAGAAGAATCAATCCTGAGAATGCACTTATGTGGCAAGAGATGATTGAGGGATCTAGGAAAAACAGAGAGATAATGGAGGCACAACGCATTGACAACTTGGCAATGAATGCCAGAAAGAAGGCAAGAGCAAAAGAATTAATAGAGATTCAAAAACAAAAGGTAGTCTTAAAACAACACCAACAATTAATGAAACAACAAAAAATAGATAAAGAGCAACAAAAAAAAAAAAAACAAAAAGAAGAAATTATGAACATGGATATGAGCAAGCTAACACGCTTTAAGAAAACTTATTACAGTCGCTTGAAAATGATAACTCTCATATGCCAGCAGCGGCACGAAACTTAGATTTTAATGCATCTGGCAGTAACATAAGCGGTGGGAGCTATGAACGAAACTTAGACTTGAACGTAGATGATAGTAGCATAAGTGGTGGGAGCGCTATGTTAATGAACAAGGACATGAATATCAAGATAATCCTAATTTTAGTCATTCTCACGACACAAGTGGATTTAGTCAGTGAAATTACAATGGGCATGGTTATTGATTTTAAAAATTTGAGTGTGGGCTTTTGTATTTTTAGTTTATTTGTTAAGTACTTGTTTTATTTTTTATATTTTTGTTTGGCGAGTTAGTGTTTGTTGTTTTAAGATATATAAAGTTTATTCGTATTAGCATTTTAAAGTTTAATATAATTTGCGTGCCAAAAAAATAAATTTTAGTTGAAATTAAAATTTCAAATGTGAATATATAAGTATATGTAAATATATAACTATATATGCAAATATATAGAAAAGGGTATTATTGGAATACCATAAAGTTCAAATGTCACCAGTCATTACCTTTTGTAATCTAAAAGGCTGGTGAATATACTCATCCGCCAAATATAATTTGAAGACGGTTCGACGCCATCCGCCTTATCAATCATTGTTCAACCGCGTATAACGCAATAAAAAATAATATTGCTATTCTCAAATCCGTTTTCATATTTGAAAACGGATTTGAGGAAATAGAAAAAAAAAAAAAGGTAGCTCAACACTACGCCAGAAGGCAAACAACACTACGCCCAACTGATGTTTTGATATATAGTTGGTTAGAAGGGAAACATGCATGTGTTGACATCACAGGAGCATCTCCGATGGTGGGGTTTGGTAATAGAAATTTTGAAGTGGGTCAGGCTGCCATTAATGCAGGTGCAACTAAGGTACAAAAATACGAGAGAACATGTGCAGCGAACCAACATTATTTCATTCCTTTTGCTTTTAACACTTTTGGGTTTCTAACACCAGAAATAATTGAACTTCTCAGGAAGGTACAGAAGGTGATGAATAACAATGTGATGATGGAGGGTTCCAATGAATATGTATTTCGTAGGATTGGTTTTGCTATTCAAAAAGGGCTTGCAGCGCAGTTTGTAGCACGCTTGTCCTCTAGCTTTGTTTAATTCTTCTTTTATCAATAAAATTTGTTTTTGATTAAAAAAAAAAATTGAGAAAATAGCAACCCGTTGGAGATGGTCTAATTATTTCATATTTCTTTTCTTTCTGACCCTATTCAAATATCCAATGCACAATAACATTAGCAACAGTAGTAGCTTGGATTATATTAGGCTTATGTTGAGGTCTCCATATTTGAATTGTTCAAATATCCATTAACATCCATTCAGCATATTTGCGTGTACCCAGGGACAATACATGAAAAAAGATAGTGTGTGTAAATACATTATATAAAAAAAGCTAAATTTGAGATGGAGATTCCAAAATATAAAGGAAGTAGACACATGATTTTAAGTGGTTCAACATGGTGCCTACATCCACGGGAGAGATGAATGTTATATTAGTATTATTGATGTGCCCCCCCCCCCCCCCCCCCCCTTTTTTTACATGAAGTGAATCTTTTTATTTATAGGGAATTACATATGTAACTCATATGTCACATTAACTTTGTAACAGAAAGAAATAAAGGAGTATATTTGATGATTTGATCTTGATCTTATAATTATTGGCATTAACATGCCTTGCCACATAAGTCACCACATAAGCTCATGAGTCATCAAGTTGTTTTGGGAGTTTGACCAAATTAGATTTAGTCGGCCCAAATTGTTGGAATTATCTTGTACGTCGATCGAAGTTGTTGAAAATAAGCTTGAGTTCGCTCGAGGTCGTTGTATTGCAAGTATATACATATTATATACACAGTGTGCATGCTTTTGTTGACCTGCAAACTCCTCTAGTCTCTTAATGATGTATGTACCTCTATTTGTGAAGTTGAATCAGTTTCAAGTGCTGCAAGGGTGGTAGCCTGTCATAGTTCAGCCTTGTGAGGAATCAAGGTGGAGTGTATATACGTAGTAGGAGCCGAGTGTTGCAAATAACTTTCCAATCTACCAGCTTCTCTCCTGTGTCCACGTAAAATTCAAGGTCTTAAGCAAACACATTCAACTTAAATCATAGTAAATTCTGTCTAGCTTGGAGAAGTGTAAGGATCACCAAAATTTAATAGTACAATATGACTATATACTATGAACAAATTTTTAATTCCTATTATTGAAGAATTAATGTTAGATGAACGCCAGGGAACTTGCTGTTTTTACTAAGGTTGATTTTCAGGTTGGTTAACATCAAATTAAAGTTTATGAGTCTGATATCCCTAAAACAACATTCATTAATTAGTACACACATAGGACATTATGAATTCAGAGTTATGCCTTTAGCCTCACCAATGCTTCAGCTACTGTACCTTTCAATGCCTTGTGAATGAGGTGTTTAAAGATTTTATCATCAGGAAGTTTGTTTTGGTATTTTTTGATAAAATTTTGGTCTATAAATAAGTCTACGGATAAACACCTACATCATCTTAAACAAGTCTTTCAGGTGTGTCATACACTCAGAAACAAAAATCACACCGAGATGGTGTTTATCATTTTACCTCTATGTGAGGAAGGAAGATGGACAAACATCTCACATAGACATATCAATAAGAACGGACTGGTGTAATGAAAAGAACTTAGTCTCAAAGAATGGAAAAGTTAGCCTTGCTTGAGATGTCGGGTTTTTCACGTTAGTACCTTCTCACTTACTCGCCACATCATACCTTATCAGCTTCAATGTACAAAAGACAGTAATAGCTAGGTTGTAACTGGTCTTAGGACAGAATAGAAATGGAAAAGGCTTTCGAGAAATATTTTTGGAACATTCCGGCATTCAATACTTGTGATTCGTAATAATATCACTTGGAGAAATTTTTGGAATTTTTCTCTTGAGTAGAAGTATTATTCATCTTCTTTGGAAAAATTCAACGAAGCTTTACCCAACTTTTTTGGAATCTTCCTTTTCTTTAAATTTTCTTGATTTTGGGAAAATTCTGGTTTTTCAGGAATTCTTCAAACTTTTTTATTTTCAACATTAGGTTCATCTCACTAGCTTGGAGATTTTTTGACTCCAGATGTACGTAATAACTCTGCAAGAAAAGGACGGGTCTCGAAAGCTCACTGGGTTAAGTCTCCACACTTATTCCTCAAGATTCTTAAGGTGTTATTGCATGTGCAGACGTATCTGCCATAAATGCAAGTGAATGTCGTGCTTATGCTCATGCAAATGCAATATGAGACTTGAAAAATATGGAATTGGAACATTATACTCATCACTGATGGTGTACTTATTCTAACTTTGGAAAAGTCTTTGTAACAAAGATTTTTTAGATTTTTCAAAATCTTTGAATTTTTATACAAGTACGGAAAAAGAAGTTTGAAAATCTTTTGCAAAAAGGTTGTAATACTTACCCACCATCAAACAAAAAAATTGCCTTGTCCTCAAGGCTCATACAAAACATAGGAATGAGAGAATGAAAGATATTACAATGAATATACTAAAAATTCAAACTTCTTTATAAATTCATGCCAAACAAAATTATCCTCACATACATAGGGATTACAAGGAATTCCATACTGAGACACAACTGAAATAAAAGTCTGACTCAACATAAAGGGAAATCCTATCCTAAGCTCATGGTTGCCAAACAACACTTTCTGGGAGGCCATCCAAGTCATGACGCCATTTGATGATCGCACACATCATCACACCCCATTTACCTTCTCTAATTGCTACAAACTCATCATCTTTGTGTAAAGTAGGGAATATCTCATACTCAGAATCAGCCACCCAAGTGAATTGGCAGCTTCTCCTGATGTACCGATGAGTTGGGTCCATAGATGGTAGGCGGGTCCAATCATTATACTTGGCTCACCACTCAGGAAAGCTGAAAAGGATAATCTTACAAATAGCAGTAGGGAACAACAACTTATCCTACCTCATAATGAACACATTATGGATACCATCTAGAATCGTTGTAGAGATGTCAAGTGCATTATAACCAAGGAGTGTACCATACACTGCATGCATATCAGGCTCATCAGCATACTCCAACTTCTCATAACCCAACAAATTCCTCATAACCCATAAAGTAGCAGTAGAAACATTAGCAGGAAAAGAGATAGTGGGTGTAACAGGTAACTGAGTTGGGTTCAGGGAAAAGCTGCAAGGTCCAAAAGTGTCAAGGTAATTCTCTATGACATCAATGTCATTGTCATTGCGGTAAGGCCAAAAGGGCGTTGCAGGACTGAAGACATAAGGGTTACCAAAGATAAGGGCGTTGCATGTAAACTTGGAAGCCATCAAAGGGAAGAGTAGCAACAAAGGGTAACATGAGGTAGAAGTCTCTTACCATAAAAGGTGAATATTTCGCAGTAGGATCATACAAAAATTCCCCAACCCTTATTCAAAATTTCATCCCGAAAGAGGCTCCATAAGGACCATTCATAATACCAAAAAAATTCATCTCAGGAACAATATCCATAGTATTTGGCACCTATAACTCATTCTAGACGTCAGCCATTGAAAAAGAGGAAGAAAACACCAAAAACCAACACAAAAATTGAGAAAACTAACACAAAAACCGAGGCAGAAAACCTTGACAGATTCGAACTCGACTCGTGATTGAAAAAGCTTTCTAGGAACTTGACTCGAGATTAAGCAGTTCCCAGAAAAATAAAAATATATATATTTTTTAAAAGTGACGAATTCCTTGTTTGGTTTTGGTATTTATAGGGAAAATAAAAGAGTTTAAATCAAATTAAGACTCAAAATATTGCCTATATCTTCTAGGGTTTCCACAAATCAAAACCCTTATCCTTTTTCTGAAAAAATATTTGGACTTAGCTCCCTAAGACCAGAATTTTTTTAAAATAATTCCACAAGTCCAGATTTTTGCAATAAAACCCATAAATGACTGAAAATTGCAGAAAAGGCCAACAAGTTTAGAAATTAAAATTTCATCCATTTCATAAAAATTTTATAATCAAGTACATGGAATGAAATTTATTACATTTGAGAGCAAAGGACTAAAAGCAAATACAAGTACCAAAAATAAATAAAAACAACAATGGCTGACAACTCTCTCAACCCCGTCGACGACGAGGCTACCCCTGACCTTCGTCCAAACGACGCTAGACATCCTCAACTGCGTCCAGAATCTCTCCCATATCCCTCCAGATGATATGAAACCACTTCTAATTGGTGTGAACCTGATCGAATGCCCATTGATCGTCGAGCCTATAGTGAATTGGCGGTTCCTCCTGTGGGTCCCACAACTGCTTGTGACACGCAGACAGCCTTGGGTTGTGGACCTCGAGACAGAAGACTGACTCCAAAGACAGGGCAACAGGAAGAAGCGCCTCCCAGTAGCGCAGAATACTCATCACCAGGTTAGGAAGAGGCACAGAATTGGTACGAGCGCTGGTGATGGTCTGGAACAGGCGCCAGACCATGCAGTAACCATCAAGATCTTCCTGGAGAAGACGCAGGATGTGGATGCCCTTCGAAAATAGCTCGCTCGTCCTAGTCGTCCCAAGGACATTGCTCGTTAGCCAGTGAGCCACATGGCCTTGGTTGACTCGGAGCCAACTGAAGCAGATGTGGCTGCTATACCGGTGCACTGCCCGATCATCGACCATAACAGCCTCGATGATCTCGGAGGTGACTAGTGCAGCCACCTGTAGAATGGGAGCTTCATCGGGGTCGAGGCCCGTGACCGTAAAGATGGTCTCAAGCGAGAGTGGACAACGATGACCCTTCTCCCAATTTATGATAATGCCCCCATTAGTCGACTCCATGGAATCGTAAAATCGACGAACCAAAGGAGGATCAAATGGTTCATAATCTACGCCCAGGAGTGCATCCCAACCTCTGGCATAAATCCTCTCCACAAAATTATGTCCAAAGCCATTATTATCGAAGAGACAAGAATAATCGCGTTCATGGACAACGATTCTAGATCTCTTTCTAGGAGGCATGATTTTAACAGAATTTGATATATAAATGAAGAGAATCAAGAGAGGAACACACAACAACAATTTTCTTTTGAAAATGGTTGAGAAATGAGGGAGATACGATGAGAGAGAAAGTGGATCTGTTTAGAATCTCGAGTCGAGTTTGGGAAGCACTGGTAGGAATTCGACTCGAGTTCTGGTAGGGGAGATTGCTCTGCTGACCAAGTTTGACTTGGTTTGACTGATGAAATAAATTTTGACTCGTGACTTTCCTAATGTAACCAAGGATATATATATAGGTAGTTACTAACCCGTTACGTAACCCCCCTTTACTGGAATTAGTAAAAATGACGAATTTACCCTCGGGATGTGTAACGACACAAACTAACTCAAAATTAATTTTGAAAATTCTGTGATAATGGTAAATTATATTCTCGCGAATATAAAATGCCATTAAGATATCAAATTAATTCCAAAAATCAAGCAATAATTATTTTAAATTCCAAAAATTAAAATAAATTCAAATTTGTAACCGCAATAATTATTTAACTAATCGAACCGCAACAGAGAGTGGGTGAGCCACAGGCACCCCTAAACAGAACTTGAGCACAGATTTAAAAACGACAGTTTACCAGCCAAAAAGCCACTAAACCCGGCAATAAAAAGAAGAAATAAACCACGATCGGGCTTAGAAGATACACAAGACAGCCTCCTGATAGAGGCCAAAAGTGTTTAATCTCTAACCTCTATCAAAAGATTCTATTTTTATTGATGTTCCTTCTTGTCCTTGTATAAATTGGATATCAAAGTAAACAAGTAACAAGCAAGGTTCGTACCCACCTCAGAGGGGGAAATCTTAGCTCAAACACAATGGAAAACAATGGTTAAGAAACACCAATGGAATCAACAAACAAAATTTGAGATTGATTATAACTTCCTACAGGCAATAATAATAAGTAAACCCTAACTTAAGAATATGGTAGAGATGTAAAGAAGATATATGATGACAAAGGGGGAGAATTGGTATCCACAAACTAAATCATGCAAACATAACATGTTGTTTCTTCATATTCGATCTATAATAATTAATTAGTCACCTCTTGGTTATTCCAACTAATAATAATTAATACCTATAATAATCAAGTAGTCACCTCTCAGCTATTCCACTTAATTAAAATGGGATTCTCTTATGCATGCTATTGAATATGTTTTATTAATCAAACCGTAACCTCTCAGCTATTCAATTTAATTAACTCAACATATTATTCATGACTAAATCATCACCTTTCAGCTATTTGACTTAATTACAAAAGGGTTCCAATAAAAGATACCAACTGCAGATATATAATAATCACCTCTCAGCTATTTCACTACACATCTTTAATCAATATAAATAAAACCATTAAAGTTAGGTCTCCCTAAACCCTAACAATAGTATTTTAACATCATGGATAACAATAACATGCAAATAATCATACTTACCTCATATCGCGAATTAGAAGTAAATAAGCATTAAGAACTTTGAATCACAATGAACAATAAGAACAAACATGGTGCTTTTGCATCATCTAGAGTGCTTCAACCATCCCCCTAAGGAGATTTAGCTACTCATCCTTGATGATGACACCATGGAATAAATAAATAAATAACAAAACATCATAAAGTAAAGTGATTTGATTTGATTGATATGAATTGAGTTTGATACAAAAGAAGAAGAGGAAGATGAACTTGTCTCTTCAATCTTCAATTCATAAAAAGTTTCCTAAACCTTAGCTACTACTTTTCTTATATAGAAAATACAAAGTAGAATACTTGCTTGCAAAGACTTTCAAATTAGGTCAAATTCGTGGCTGCTGCTGTTGGTCTTCTAGAGGCATTAGGTTTTTAGCAAAACCTAATTCTCTTGGGCTTAAGTTGTATCTTGGACCAAGACCTTCAATTTGATAACTCATGGGCCCAAATCAGACTTCTGGATCTCCTTGTAAAGCCTTTTTAAGTTTGGATTTTAAATAAAACCTTAAATAGATATTCTGACTTGTGGGCTCCAATAGGACCCGGTTTGTGCTGAGATTTGGAACGCCCCACTTTGACATAAACTCAAGTCAGCTGAACTGACTATGGTGTGCCCTCAGCAGATCTATGGGTGCAAATATCAATTCTCTTCCCCTTGTGCAAATAACACATTTTTGCTTGCTTTTCTTGACTTTTTGCGGGCTTTAACACAATATTCGCATTTCGGCTCATAAAACCTACACAATCGACAAGAAAGCACTAATCAACAGATATAACACAATAATATAAGCTAAGTGCTAGACAAACAAGGTGTTATTCGGGGGATAAATATACACTTTTGAGGACTTATCACCTCCAAGGAGCGCTAAGTTTAACGTCTTCAGCCAAACATGAGGACAAATAGGAAACTCATTCCTTAGATAAACGCTACTAAAAAACAAAGGTACAGGAGAGATAAAAATGCTAGAGTGGAATGCGTGAGATCCTAGTGTCTAGATACAACAAAGAGTCTTTTAAAGTCAGATACTTGAGACTTAAAAGAAGATGGGAGTTGACTTCCCCACCCCCAAACAGAGCGGGAAACAAGTTTGTTTGGTGGTGACGCTCAAGAAAAGCGTCCACTGGATCAATTATAGTAAGCCAGTAAGAGTTCGTGGACTAAAGGTCCTGTCACTTTCACTCACACCTCTCAAAAGAGACAACAGGAAAAGAGCAAGAGAGGGTCCGGATACCAGCAGGTGAAGGATCAGTCTAAATAGGTAGGGTCCTCTAAGAGAGTTTCTTCAACTTCAAGGGACTTTAATTCATGGAAATGCTTAAGACGTTGACCATTTACTTGAAAATCAGAACCGTCTACAGGGTTAGCACATGTAATACCACCATAAGGAGTTATTGCAGACACAATAAAGGCACCCGACCAACGAGACTGTAGTTTACCAGGAAATAAATGCAAACGAGAGTTATAAAGTAAACTTTGTCTACAATTTAAAAATCTCTACGTAAGATCTGACGATCATGTAGTTTTTTCATGTTGGCTTTATAGAACTTGGAAAGATCATAAACTTTATTCCGAAGTTCCTCGAGCTCAGAAAGCTGGAATTTTCTCCTCTTACCCGCATGATCAAGATTATAGTTGAGCTTTTTCATTACCCAGAAGGCTCGGTGCTCAAACTCAAGTTTTTATTCTATACGTTGTATAGCTTGAATGTTCATCTCAATGGACACTTGCGTTTGTTGCATGAAATGGGAAAGAACATCCTTAAGGGAGGACTTCTGAGGGGCAGGTTGATGTGTTGGAATTGGGTCCCTGAAATTACTCATCCGATGAGCGTTGTTCGTATAAGTGGGGACCAAAAAATGAACTGTTTAAGCTGTTCATTTCCTATTGAGATAGGATTTTCTGGATCACCAGCTAAGGCCCCTAAATGACCGCTCAGTGATAACGGAGGTAGGGGTGCAGAGACAGCCATGAGGTTTGCTTAGAAGCAGCCACCTTTGAAAGAGTACGTAATAGCTCACTGATTGAGCGCTCTTGCGCCGAAGATGAACGGGGCTAAGTGTCACCATATTTCTATTGTCAGTGTTTCCAACAAAGGGCACATTGTTGTGTTGCCTATAGGACTTGTGAAATCCTGGTGGAACCGTGCAAGCATTGTTGTTCGTGTAAGACAAATTTGAACGGTTCATGTATGGGTACGTAGCATTGCCCTTTGTGAAGTTTGTTTTCCCGGCATAGTTGAACGCACAGGCTTCCTCAGTTTTTGGTGAAGTGTAAAGGAGAAGGCAAACTTCGGTAATATGGGATGAGTCTTGACACACATCACATTGGAGAGTGGAGGCACTCATGACCGGTGATGTGGGGTTTAAGGACACCTCAAGTGCTTCTACCTTTTTGACTAAACCTTGGAGCAACATTTGAAGCTTGGGGTCGGGTTAGACCTCATACATGCCTCTAGGTTTATCATGTGTGTTTGTGGTAATGTTTCTCGGGGATGGTCCTAGTGAATCACTGTTGGCTATTGTCAGCTAGTTTTTTAAAGAATTCCATAACCCTGACGGTTAATAGATCAAGAAAACCGCCACCATTCATGTTTTCAACAAGGTTTCTAGTTTCATAGTTAAGGCCTCTATACATGATCCTTACTTATTCTGTATCATCAACTTTGTGGTGTGGACACCGAATAAACAGATCTTGAAACCTCTCCCATGTATCAAAGAAAACCTTACCTTCTTTTTACCGAAAATTTTTGATGACATCAACAAGCTCATTAGTTTTGGTAATTGGAAAATATTTATTTAAAAACTTTTTGCTTAGTTGAGCCCAGGTTTGAATAGAATTGGAAGAAAGGCTGTGTAACCAGTGAGATGCACGATCTTCAAGAGAAAAAAAAAGAACAACCTCCGCCTAACTTCTTCATCAGACAAATGTTTCTCCTTGAAAGTATTTAGCACGGTTAGAAACTTGTTCAGGTGTTGATATGGATCTTCCCGTGGAAGTCCATGGAACTTAGGCAACATGCCCACAATCTGAGGGCGAATGCCATAGCTATCTGCAATTGTCTCGAGCAAGAATATGCAAGTAGGTGGCCCCGTGGCCAAGGGTGAAAATTAATCTCGAAGGGTAGTCTCGTGAGCCATAGGTGTAGGATTTACTTCAGTAAATGAGGTTGAGTCGTTGAACTCGTCCTCAGTAGAAGGTATGGAGATTGAGTTGTTGAACTCTTCCCCAGAAGGAGTGTGGTTCGAACATGCAGATTTTATTAGATCTAAGACGCATGCATGATGCACATTACATATGTCATAGAAGTCCTAACCATCAAAAACATCTAGCAACGGGCTCAAAACTGACTCGATTTTGTGTCCACCCAAGTCAATGGGTTCTTCCCAAGTTTCTGTTGTGAATTCTCTTTATATTTTGTGAGTCAAGTAGCAAATAACCAGTGTGGGAGGTTTTTCGTGCATAAGCGACGTTCCTTAATTAAATAACCACAATGATTCTACAGACGAAATTTGTAGGAGTACCAGACCCAATTCCTAGCTTGTGCTCCAATCAAAGAATGGTTCACGCGGTACTAGTTGAAATACTTGCTCAAAGCCTCAATTGATATTAAGTTTCACTTTCCGTAGGCCAGGTCCGCCGTCAGTCCGGGTTTAAACAAGAACTAAAAACTGAATTAAAATCAAGCAACATCAAAGGTCATGCTAATCATTATAGAAACTCCTCTTGCAGGGGATTCGAGGAGGGTTAGGAGTAAGCTTACCTCCCACTTTGTGCTAGAATAATAAAAGTACCAAACAAGCGCACAAAAGTGGGAGAAGACGAGTTGTAGTCGAGTAAGGGGAAACTGCTCCTTGGGTTTCAGTCGTCCTTAGGAGTCGTTCCTTAGCAGACTCAAGGCTAGCTCCACAACCTTGCTCTACTATCCGCCGCGAACAAACAAACAAATAAATCCTAACAACACCTACTTTAAAAATATTACAACCGCGATCCCTTCGTGGATCAAAAATTTAATTATGTTACAAGTCTCTAAAAATTGTGGAAAAAATAAACTACTGAGTTTAGCCTCACAATCACTCAAACATAAAAAAAAAAAAAAAAATGCTCTAGAACAGCTTTAATGGGCCCCACAACAGGTTGCTGAATTAGGTCTAAACTCGACTCGAGATGGGCTTGGTTTGGAATGAACTCGAGTAGAGATCTTATAGAACCCGACTCGAGATCCTATAGAACTCGAATCGAGATCGCGATTCAATTGGGATGAGTTGATCTCGATTCAAGATCGAGTACAGTAAGCACCAGTAACTTTTTCTGCAATTTTCTGTTTGCATAACTTTTTTCAAATTGATATATTAACTTCGTTCCTTGAGTTTTTTTTCGACCCATCTTCCCTGTAAGATCAGTAAGAGGACTAATTAACAAGAAACTTAAAAACAAATATTGAAATAAATAGAAATTGAAGGGTAGGGGGGATAGAAGGAGACACCATGCAATAAGTAAATAAAGAACATAACATCATAAAGGAAAGGGAAATTTCTCAAAAAACCACCACATTTAGGTGCTTCTTCCCAAATAGCCACTCATGAGAGGTAATCTTCCCAAATAGCCACCTTACCCCACCACTTTATACTTTTCAGATTTTTTTCTTACCTAAACTACCCTTTGTACTTATGACAAACCTTTTTGCTTTGATTTGACCAAGTACAAACTGATGTGACCCCTTCACAATAACCTATATAAAAATTACAACCATTGATTTTGCTCGAAATGAGAGATTAAATCACAACCGTTTATTATTCAGATGTATTTACAAAACTACCCTTAAAAGTTGTTTCCAACTAAATGACATGTAAGGCTGAGATTAAACATGGATTTGTGCATACAACGAAAAGATGACACGTGTTTATAGCCGTTTGGAGGGTAATTTGGGCGGGAAATTTTTGAGAAGATAATCACTTCCAAACAAGAACCCTAACTTACCAAAAACCATTTTTCTTCTTTCAACCGCCTCCATTAACACAATTACCATTTCTTGTTCAAATTCTACCCTTTCAATTATTTCCTTGTAGTTCTAGAACTCTAAATTCCTTAAAAATGATTCTTGAATCCACTACCTCCAAAACCCTAGAAACAGTATCAGCTTCACAACACAACGAGATGTCTGTTAATGAGAAGTTAGAAGGAGCAATTGAAGAAAAAATTGAAGAGCAAGTAGAAGAAACTGAAGAGAAAGAAGCAGAATTTGGAAAGAAAGATGAAGAAGAAGAAGAAGAGAAACATGTAGAAGAAGAACAGCAAATTGCAGGCGAAGAACAGCAAACTGAAGTGGGAGAACAACAAATCGAAGTGGGAGAATAGCAAATTGAAGTGGGAGAACAACAAATTGAAGGAGGAGAACAGCGAATTGAAGAGGAACAACAACAAATTGAAGAAGAAGTAGACAAAATTGAAGAGCAAGATGATGAAATTCCAGAATCAAGTGGAGTAGAACAGATGAAAAAGAAATATGGCCGTAATTTCAGTGTAACGGTAAGATGCTCGATGAAGAAGGTAGGTGATCATTTTGGGAGTAAATTACCTCTGTTGGAGAAGGAAAATTTTAGTTCTTCATGCTTTAGGTATTTCTTAGATGTTCAAACAGATAAATTGCACATGATTACATCTGTTGTTACACAAATTGTGAAAGCTAGAGTTGGTAAATTGAAGTACAAGATTGGGGAAAAGGAAATGCAGTTCAAACCATTTGATGTGACTTTAAATTTAGGATTGAAAATTGGTCGTGTACCATATGAGTTCATTTTCATGGAATCAGAAGTTCCAAGTCCATTTAGGGAGAAATATTTTGGTAAGAGGAAAAACATTAAGGAAAAGAACATGAAAGATGCAATTGAAGTAGCACGAAATGATCATAATTCTGGTGATGATGTGCATCGTTTGAATCGTTTGTTGCTTCTGTTAAGATGCCTACTACCAGATGCATCTAATACCATTGATGTCAGGTATGTCTAAAATTCACACATTTATCTTCACATATGGTTATATTATCTGCTAAATATGTTCATGTTATCTTCTAAAATTCACACAATGTTATCTGGCAACATTGTGATCTTTATTCTTATATGCTAAATAGTAATATTTAGGCTTCATATTTGTGTCCTGTTATCGGCTACACATCAGCATGTTATCCTCTAAACTTTAATCATGTATCCTCTAAATTTAGTATATGCACAAGGTTTAGGGTAAATATGTTATGTTATATAATGTTAACATGGTTTATGTATACTGTAATAGTCTTGTAACATATATGACCATTGATCTTAGGTATGTCGACCTTGCATCAAATCTTCAGAAATTTGATGAATTTCCTTGGGGAACTGTTGTGTTCAATCTGTTAGAAAATGCTCTAGAAACAGCAGCAACAAATGAAGCAGCCCAAAAACTGAGTTACAATCTACCTGGGTGTGTGCTTGCATTTATTGTCTGGGCATACAGCCACATCCCATGTCTAGGTCCTAGAAGGGAAGCTGATGTACCACCATTCCCTAGGATGCTTGGTTGGAAGAATCTTCCAGGAAAAACAACATGTAGAGAAACCATTGATAAGAAGCTTAACCCTCCTCGCGGAAAAGCAATCGAAGTTGCTCCCCCTTTCCTTACTCTTCAAGAATCTGGTGAAGCACTTGTTGTTGAAGCAGAAAAGGTATGTATACTACTCTCTAATTAGGTTTTATATCCCATACATTATGCCTAGTCTATCTTGTAGATAGTAAATTCCTACATTAGATATAACAATATATATGCATCCTCATATTATGTCTATCTTATCGGCTAAAATTACAATTATTATCCTCTAGACTCTGAAATATTATTTGTTAATATTAGCATGTATATAATGGTGTTGTAGTGGCAACAAGAACTTGACAAGCAAGAAAAGGATATAGGTGTGGGTTCACTGGAAGGAATTCTGAAGGGAGTGGTAAAAGACATTGAGGAAGGAGTTGTTTCTGGTGTAAGCAAGATATTGAAACCCGAGGCACTGAAAGGGGGGGTCTTCATCTTCAACCCAGATGAGAAACATTCCTAAAGGAAGGAAACAGAAGAAGGACACTACCCGCACCAGAAAGAGGAAAGAACCAAGTACCTCCACCAAAAAGAAAAAGGAACCAAGTGGGGTCACCACAAAGAGGAAGGAACCAAGTACCCCCACCAAAAAGAGGAAGGAACCAAGTACCCCCAGTAAGAGAAATGAAACTAAGAAGAGTGAAGCAACTGTAGCCAAGTCTAAAACAACTGTACCTGCCCCCAAGGCTAACCCTAAAACAACTGCAACACCCAAGACCAAAACAACTTTGGCACCCAAGTCAGTTCTGAAGAAGGGCAACACAACTACCACCAGCACCAAAGCAGTCTCCAAGAGTGGTGCTAATACAAGAAGTCAAAGCATTTCCACTCCAACCAAGAGAAAGCCTACTCCATCTAAAACCAATGCAAAGACCATTTCAAGTCCTAGTGCAGATAGAAAAGGCAAGAAAATTGCCACTGAGAAGTTAAGTTCACCAATTGCAACAACTCCAGAGAGGTCTCAAACTATACAACTCTCTTTAGGTGGGATGAGGGTCACAAGGAGCACAAGTCAAATTAGAGAACAAGAGAAGCAACAAGTGACTCCACCTCCACCTCCACCAAAGAAACAGAAGACCATCCCACCTCCTACCAGAAAACAACCTCTTAGGTATGAATTTCAGTTATATCCTCTAAATGCCTAATTATTAGCAACTAATTGTTAACTTTATACCATATAATATTTGTGTTATATCCTCAGGAAAAGCAAAGTAGCAGGTCTTGACAGGTCATGGAGGAAAAATATTAAAGCCAAAGATGCAAGAATTGCTGAGAGAAAAAATGTCAAAGAAGAAACTAAAAAAAGAAGATTTATTCCAAGGCCAGATAGTGATGAAGATGAGGATATACAAGTTCAAAAGAAAGGAAAAAACACCCAAGGGGGGGGCTGAGATAGAAAAAAAGGATGATGGAGCAGTTGAAGGAGAAGGAAAGAATGCTGAAGAAAAAGTTGAAGGAGAAGGAAAAATTGAAGGAGAAGTTGAAGGAAAACTTAATAATGAAGGAAAAGTTGAAGGAGAAGAAAAAGTTGAAGGAGAAGGAGAAGGAAAAAATGAAAGTGGAGGAAAGATTGCAGTAGAAGCTAATAATGAAGGAAATGTTGAAGGAGAAGAAAAGGTTGAAGGAGAAGGACAAAATGAAAGTGAAGGAAAGGTTGCAGTGGAAGGTAATACAACACAAGAAGTTATTGTTGCTGATGCAATGGCAATATTGGCCCAATCAGATATTCTTGATACTACCATGGAGCATGTGCAGGAGTTGGCCATCCTCAAGTCTGAGAATACTGATGTGCAAGATGTGAAAGAGTTGCCTACTAAAATTCAAGAGGTAGATGCTAAGGAGGATGAGCAAGATGAAGAAGATTATAGCTTTGATGATGACATTCCAGCTCCTAAGAATATTCTTGAAGAATATTTAGTGGAAATAGATGGTGCATCAGCTGGTGAGATGCGTAATGTTGAACACCATGAAGATGATATAGTTTTCACTGGTGATTTAGAAGAAGATGAAGAAGTGGATAAGCAAGCTATTGATAACTTTAACAACAGCCAGAAAAGATTGAGAAGAAAGAATCAGGGGAAGGAAGAGGGGAAAGAAGTTGATGCTCAGCTGATGATTACCATGGGCATGTCATTTCTAGACAGAACTACAACTCATAATGAGACAGATGTTTTGAACTATTACTGGTGGTTGGCGAAGGAGCCAAATTTTAAGCATAAAGTGATGAGGGTTTATGGATATGGACTGGAAGTCCATGTGAAACAGTTTTACAGCCTATGGAACACTAATTGGGTGCATGGAGATATCATTGAAGCCTATGTTAGCTTGATCATTCGTTGGTATGGAATGATGAGGAGGCATATCACCCCACATAATCAGTATGCTATTGTTCCAACAATATATTTTGCTGTAAGTATTTTTTTTTTTTTTTTTTAAAGTTCTTATACTTGAACCTTTAAGTAGAGGATACAGTTATGTTATTTAGAGTTTACACTATGAGTAATTTGGTGATACAAATAAATTTGTTTGGTTGTGTCAGGGTATGGTTTATGGTGATGTTCAATATACATACAATAGGCGTATGAGGGATCCAACTTTTGCTGCACTATCACCAGCAAACAGAGTTAGGAGTGGTGCCTTCAAAATTAAGACAGGTGCCACAAACATTATGAGCCCTATTGGTCATATGGAGAACCAAGTTTCCCCTTACCATGCAAAGGCTATACTTATTCCTTTACAAGTAAGTATATTGACTTTGTACCCTCTAATATACTTTAACCACATCCTTTAACAACAAAGGTAATATCTGTTAAAACCTATGATATTTGCTAATAATGCAGGTTAATGATAACCACTGGGTACTCTTGAGTTTCAACTTTAAGGAAAAGAAAGTGAGAATATATGACTCTTTGGGCTTGAAGAGACCATCAAGACAACAGATAGGGTTGGAGAAAATGTTGCCTTATGTGGTCTTTGCAGCTGACCCTAACATTCTAGATTTTGACTTGGAATTTGCATGGGAAAGGGAGTTTGTGAATTGCCCAGAACAAGATGATGGTCACAGCTGTGGTGTTTTTTTGCTTGGTTACATTGATTGTATAGTCAGGGGTAGGGAACTTGATTTCAAGAGAAGGTCTGCTCTTATGAGGAAACGTATTGCTATGGACCTTGTTCAGTGTGGATTGAAGCCACCAAGTAAGGGGGTATGAACAGTGTAAAGGTGACTAAACTTTTGTAAAACTAGATAAGTTTAATGTCCCGTCAATATTTACTTTCAGTTCAATGTATTTTGGTACTTTTGAGGGATGTTCTTAAATGGTCATAAAGAATATTAGTTGGATGGTGAAAAAATTAGTCAAATGCTTGGAATTCGCGTCTTGATCTTCCCACTTTATTAAATGTTACTAGTAAAAATCCATGGTGAGGTTACAACTCAAACAAACCATTCTTGAGAGCTTTTTTTTTCAAAACTATGGCTTCATTTTTTGTTTCTCTACTCAAGGATGCAGATGAATGCCTTCTGAAGCTTCTCAAAATATCAGACCCTTTCCTTGGAAGTTTCAGTGATTTAGAAGAAGATGATGATGACGAAGAAGAGGATGATGAAGGAGCAAGTGAAGAGAAGAAAGATGATGAAGGATCTGATTCCTTGAATACCTCAGATTATGTCCAGCCCAATCCTCTTGTTGAGTACCCTGATGACAACGATGTGCCTTCTTCCCAAGAATGTGTTGCTGAAAAGGATAAGGACATCGCAGAGGAAGATGAGGTGGAGAGCAGCTTTTCTGGTGAAAATGAAGAAGAAGAAGAAGAAGAAGAAGATTACGATGATGATGAGTGAAAGTTTTCTTTTATGTTTGCTGAAGTGTTTTCTGTTTTTTTTTATGTTGTTGAAGTGTTTTTTTTTTCTTGTCTTGGATGGATGTACAAACCCTTTTCCTTTCCCTTCCCTTATGCAAATTATGAAAGTATTATTATATTACATGTTCTCTTCGTCCAATATTTAGTATAAGTTAGAGGATACAGAATTACTATTTAGAGATACTAATTATCACCATTAGAGGATACTGATGTAATATCTGGAAGATAAAAAAAGAAACATAAAAAATAAAAGGCAACCTACAAAATGTGCCATATACAGGCAAACATAGAACAAAATGGTCAAAGTCTGGTACAACTTCCAAAACAGTCCCAACACTTAATAGGAATCAGGTGGTCAAAAAATATTCAAAGTATTCAAAGTATGGTACACCTTCCAAAACACTCTCAACACTTAATAGGAATCAGGTGGTCAAAAAATATTCAAAGTATGGTACACCTTGAGCTTCTTCTCTCCTGTAATGTTGGATGTACAAATTTTTTTTCTTTAATACAAAAAGTTAGTATATATTAGATGGTAAAGTTTCACTAGTTAGAGGATATTAATCTTTCAACTAGTGGATACATATATAAGCATTCACAAAATGGCAACTTACAAAATGTGCCATATAAAAGGCAAACATAAAACAAAATGGTCAAAATCTGGTAACCTTCCAAAGGCATAACTTAGATAAAAAAACACTCAACACTTAATAGGAATCAGGTGGTCCATCAGGTAAAGGTTGGAAAAAATAGTCAAAGTCTGGTACAACTTCAATACATGTTGATTTGTTGTGTCCTGTACCCCTACACCTTGAGCATTTTCTCTCCTGTACTGGGATACCTTCAAGTTTGCCTCTCCTTCTCTTTTTCTTTGGACGTCCAGGCATAACACATGGTAGTGGTGGAAGAATCTTTCTATCCTTTGGCCATTCATCCTTTCCTCTTGTGGGTCTCCAATTTTTTTTGTAGGTCTCCATATATGTCTCCCTTCTGTAGTACACACCACAAAATGTGTATGGATCCATTTGACATTCTCTAATGACAGACATTGCGTGCTCACAGGGTATTCCCATAGTTTGCCACCATTTGCATGTACATTCTCTTGCATTCAAGTCCACCACACATGTCCTGCTCTCACCATAAACTGTCCAAATAGTTGGGGATGTCTTCCCACGAGTGAAGGTTCTACCTCTCCAAGCATTATGCAAAATTTGTTCGTGGCACCACTTAGTTACAGGTGTCTTGAATTTCTCACCATCAACACGATAATCTCTGTGATGCCTCATGATGTTGGCATGAATTCCTTCGACCAGATTTGTAGCAGGAATCATTCTTTCTGGTATAATCATTCTATTCCACGACTCCACATGATTAGTGTAAATAATTCCATATCTGCTTAAGAAGAGGAGACACATATACCATTAACCGGTATGACAACTATAATTAGACGGTACAATGACTACTAGTAGAGGATATTGAAATGCATAGATACCGACCTGGGTTTCTCCTGAAACGCACTAGCCCACTTATTTAGTGGTCCAATTGCCATTAGGCTGTGGTGTGCCTTTGGAGATATGGCCCATATTTGCAGCATCAAACCCCAGAACTCATTTTGATTGAGTGTCTTGGCAGCCTCTTTAAGCAATCACCTTACTTTTGCATTCCCATATTTAAGGGACATGTGTTGGGCACAATACATATGACAAGCCTTGGGCAAAATCTTTGGTACAACTTGAATAATACTTTTGTGCCTATCTGAAAGAAGCACAAACTCGTGGTCAGTCCCAACCACATGGTCCCTAAGTTTTTCAAGAAACCATTCCCAATACTCATTGTTTTCTTTTTCCACAAGGGCAAAAGCAATAGGGAACACATGATTATTTCCTTCAATTCCAATTGCTGATAGTACAACTCCAGGATATCTCCCTTTCAGAAATGTTCCATCTATAATGATTACCGATCTTAATGTGTTTCTGTAAGCTCTCACAGTTATACCATATGACCAGAACATACATTGGAATTCATCACCAGGGCCTGTGATAATATCAGTCTGAGAATCTGGATCGACCAACTTAAGTTCATTACAGTATGTTTCAAGTTGTTGATATGACTCACTGAAGCTTCCCCTTAACTACAATTGGAGGATAAACATGACTAATTAGCCGCTATAAACTGCATATTGAAAGGATACAATAAACGTATTCTAGGAACATACATACTACAATTTAGAGGAGATGATAAAAGTCAGTAGCCGAGATATATGAATGAACTAGAGGATAAGATAGGAAGGTGCAATTTTAAATAGAACAATACATTGGCCAATGCCTTTTCTTTAGCTCTCCAAGCAACTTTGTACGAAATATGGGTAAGATATTCGTCCTCAATTTGGCTTTTTAGTTGTTTGGATGTAAGATCTTCATTATCCCGTAATTTTCTCGCAGTTTTAGATGCAACCCAATCACTATCAGCTTGACGATTTTTTGATCCAAGTCTGAACTTCCCACATGTGTGACGCTCAGCAATGCATCTTATTTGCCAAGTACCATTCAAATTTGGTGTAGCACGAACATACCATGGGCAAGTTGGAACTTTACATTTCCAATACACCCTTTTCATCTCAGTTTTATACTTATTCAGGTCAAACTCCTCATCGATTGCATAAGATTTCATGTCTCTCATAAAATCATCCCGACACAAATATATCTGCCCAATCTTAGGGAACAAGTACTTATTGTGTAAAGGTTCAGTGTGTGGAGCACAACCTCTATTGATCCGACAAAGATTTGTGTATATATTATGTAGTTCTTGTTTGATTTCATCATCTTCATCTCGATTGTTCTGAGATGGGTAATGCCTTTGACGTCGTACACTATCTTCATCTCGATTGTTCTACTGCTGTGGAGCATTTGTCTGATTTTGAACATTGTCTTGTTGTTGTGGATCATTTGTTTGACTTGCGAAATTACCCTCCTCATGTTGAGCATTGTCATGGCTTGGAAAATATTCTGGAACTTGTCCATGACTTGGTATATTGCTCTCATGTTGTGAAGCATTGTTGTCGCTAGATGCATGTCTATATCTATCCTCTAAGTTGCATCTAACATTGGCTAAACGTGTAGACGTACCTGCTATATCTAAGGGGTTTTCTTTTACACCACAAAACCTTGACAAGGGTGTAGGGCCTTCTTCCTGGCTATCTGAATGTTGTGAACCAAACATAGGCGCAGAATCATCATACATCTGATCTTCCAATTCATCCTCTGTGGTCCAAATGATTGGTGAATCATGCACATCCAGTAGAGATTCTGTATAATTTGCATCGCTATCGTCGTCGGCTATCGAACAATCTTTACCTTCATCTTGTGGTTGCTCTTCACCTGCCCATTGAGCTTGATCTTGTAGTTGTGTTTGTTGCAGTGCATTATATTCTTCAATTTCCTCGGAGAATCCTTTCCAAAATCCATCATTATTACACATCTCAGAAAGAATTGCCGCTGCAGCACGATCGTTAGCGGATGGATTGGGCGAATTAGAGGATATATCCCCAGTATTAGAGGATATGTTATGAGAACTGTACCCAACTTTATTATCAGCTCCAATTTGCACAACATTAGCCACCAATGGAGATTCACTTCTAGATGAAACTCTAGAAGGAGCAGGAGGGGGAGTTGTTATAACAGCTTGGGGATAAGTCCCAGGTGGGGTATCCAATACAAGAGGTTGTTGTTCATTCCCATACCCCTTTGAGAAGATAACATGGCTCTTCTGTGCTGATGCAGGGTCTAGGAGATATTGGGAAGAAATACAACCTTGCTTTACAGGTGTGGAAAAATCTGAATAATCAGGTTGATTACCCCAATCTGTTGGAGGGGTAGGTTCTGGGAAAAGTTTTTTTTTCAATCCAGTTTTTCCTTTACCTTTTTCTTCCTCAATTACTTTCTCCTTTCCTTTCACCATTTTCTGTGTTTTGGAGCTTGATTCCCCATTCATTGATTTCAAATCTCCTACTATCCAAACAGACATGACGTATAAGTTCTTGGCAGCAACAATCCCCAACATTAATTGATCATAGTCATATTGAGCAGGGATGTTGCGTGGACTGTCATTGACGACAGCTTGAATTAAAAATCTGTGTCTTTGTGTATGAGTCATATCTTCAACCATCTCCATAAACTCTTCATATGGTGCCTTCAACTGCCAAATTGTTATTTTTGTGTCACCATTCTTGTATGATAACAATCCATCTGCATTAGTCTCAACCTGACCACCATAGCGAAACACAACATTGATAGTGCTACCTGAAACCACAATTTCATGCAAACTATTAAAAAATATCAGCTAAAAGTAACTAACAAGTCGGTTAGTATACTTTTATTTAGCCTCTAATATAATATAAGTTATAGTTTACTTTTAAAACAGAGT
Organism: Aquilegia eximia; assembly: GCA_023053565.1. NCBI lineage: Eukaryota > Viridiplantae > Streptophyta > Magnoliopsida > Ranunculales > Ranunculaceae > Aquilegia > Aquilegia eximia. The sequence continues at coordinate 25,588,763 of JALIGU010000003.1, forward strand.
GACATTGACCTCAGATGTGCACCAGTAAACTGATAATGAACCACAATCAAAATCACAGCACCATTTATGTTAGCTTGTCTCTAAATTATGAGGATGTGAGTTTGCTAAAGATACAACTTTTATGAGGTTGGGATTTCATAAACACACAATCTTTATCAAAGATTCCATCTTTATGAAGGTTAGGGTTCATAAAGATGGTATCTTTATAAAGATTCTATCTTTTCATGAGATACCATCTTTAAATCGCCAACACCTTCACCACATTCTTGTCATAAAACAGAACAAAACGTATGTTAAAATGCTTACACAAATCAACAACACCTACTGCATTCAAAGCCAAACAACAACACCTACTTTATTGTCCAAACATTAAAATCTGCAAATTGAAGAACATTAAAGCTTACTTACCTAATTTACTGTTCATCTGGACTTCATTTGCAATTAAAGCTTTCGATTTTGCCTTTTTCTTTGGTGGCATTTTGCGTGTGAAGAAGTACAATGTTTGTGTGTTTAAGGTTGGGGAGAAGAATAATGTAGAAGAAGGTGAAGAACAAAGGGAGAACAAACAATGTTAAGGTTCAGAGAAAAATCGAAAAAGTAGAAAAAGAGAAGAGATGAAGATGACATGGTGGTTGTATGTGCAGTACATTCATTAGAAAATCCAACGGTAGGGATCTATTGTTTTCAATCCAACGGCTAAGTTTGATTTAATGTCCTTGTCTAAAACCTAAATGCAATAAAGGAATCTTTTCTTTTCAACCAAAAAATTGATTTGATGGAGACAAGAGCAACAGTTGTACAGAAGGGTATAATTGTAAACAAAAAGTAGGAAAGTGGGGTAAGGTGGCTATTTGGGAAGATTAGCTCTCATTGGTGGCTATATGGGAAGAGACCTAAATGTGGTGGTTTTTTGAGAAATTTCCCTAAAGGAAAACAGAATGGATTATTATTAAAATAAGAAGAAGAGTCAAGAATACATGTTCAAGACTAGCCTAAACCCTAGCTACTACTTCTTTTTATATAGAGAATACAAAATATATTACTTGCTAACAAAGTATACTTGTTCTCCAAGTTAGGTCAAATTCATTGTGGCTGCTACAGGCATTTTAAAAGTAGAAATACCACATAAGAACCTAATTCTTTTAAGCCTAAGTTATACCATAGACCAAGACCTTCAGATAGACAACTCATGGGCCCAAATCGGAGTTCTGGATCATCACATAGAGTCTTGTTTTAGATTGGACTTAAGTAACGAACTTCAATGGATCTTTTGATCTGTGGGATTCATTACAACTTGGATTGAGCTGGGATTTTGACCACCCATCTTGGACATAAAGTCAAGTCCACAGGATTAGTCCAAGGGGTGCCCTCAGTAACACTGTCGGTGCAAATAGCAATTCTTCTCCTTTGTGCAAATAACACTTTTTAATGGGTTTTTTTTTTTTTTTGCTTTTGGTGGGCTTTAACACAATATTCACGTTTTGGGTTATGAAACCTACACAAATGACAAGAAAGCACTAATCAATAGATATAACACAATAATATAAGCTAAGTGCTATGCAAACAAGGTGCTCTTCGGGGGATAAATATATACTTTTGAGAACTTATCACTCAACATAAAACTTCTAGGAGGTGTAGGTATCAAAATAGAAGTCTTTTATCATAGAATAGGTTTAGGCACATTATTGGGCTAAAACTTGGGCCCAACTCGGGACTTAGGACGTCAGGAATGTAATCTGTACTGCAGTCCAACGGCAGTGTACCTGACAACTTGACTGTCTAGTGGCAATCCACATGACAGTTCCCATACTTAGCCAAATTCGACTTTCTTTTCTAGACTTGCAAATCACTCTGCATCAATACCTTCGCCAGACATGATTCTCTTCTTTACTTTCTTTTTCTTTCTTTGTTTTCGATGAACTTCAAGAGGTTGTAGAAGTTCTTTACCGGATCGCTTGTATTGGTCGCGTGTTAGGACCATAAGCCACAAAACTCCCACGAGATCTAGATGCTCTTGATACCACTTGATCCAAACGATCTAGCACTAGAACTTATGGAAAAAGAAAGATGGAAAACATGTATAAAAACGAAGAACAAATAATATGTTGAGGAAGAAATCCTTCCCCTAGGGTTTTCTTTTATTGCTCTTCAATAATCAAAGATTACAACTAGAGAGGCTTCTTGTTTCTTTTTGGATACTAGGCCTTAAAACTTTACTACTAGAGAGGCTTCTTGTTTCTAGTGGCTTGCCCATTTTGGGTGATAAGTCTTGTATTTATAGAGTGAGTACAAGTTCCTACTCCCTTTAGGGCTTCCATATAGAGTGATTACTTGTTTCCTACTCAACATAGAACTTCTAGGAGGTGTTGGTATCAAAATAGAAGTCTTTTATCATAAAATAGGTTTAGGCACATTATTGGGCCTAAACTTGGGCCCAACTCAAGACTTAGGACATCTGAAATGTGATCTGTACTGCAGTCCAGGGGCACCTGACTGTCCAGCGGCAATGCACATGACAGTTCCCATACTTAGCCAAATTTGAGACCTGTCAGAAATCTCCAGCGGCAGTCCAACTTCAAACCAATATTTTCGTCAACTCACTCAGATTCTGAGGATGTTCTATACACCGTTGGAAATAAGAGTGAGTCTACTTTCCAACTCAAAAAACGGAATACCATTTAGATCATCGAGCACAAAGTCATGGCGGTTTAATTTAACCACATGGTATACATGCGCATGCATGCTACATGTCACATACTTACCACGTCGGGTCTCAATTCTATTATATAATACGAAAACCATTTTTTTTAGTTCTTTTACGTGTATCGTTGGAACGGTTTTACTATGCCAATGTAGACCTGCCCGCGAGAATAGACCTAAGAAGGCATGATCCCAGGCGGATTCTTGACATGTATCTCCTCTTCTAGGTCCAATCATCTTTTTCACAATAATGGAATCCTCCTTCAATGGACATTCTACTCGATGTGCAGAATGTCGAGTCTTGTACTTCCTTAGAGAGTTCGTTAAGTATGCTTTATCATCATACATCTTAGAACCTTTGGTTTTCGATGTTTAAGGAGAAAGTCACTTTAGAAAATACCTTAGCCGGTGTACTCTTTTCCATAGGACGTGCTAATAACACATGTTTAACATGTGCATTAACCATCCGTTTTACTTGAGTCGCCGCTACTAATTTTGTTGGTTCATGCTCTTTACAAACATTAACATTAAACTCTTTTCCATCCTTCACAAAATGATATTTGCGAAGTCTTCGATAATGAATGGAATCATGATCCCATAGATACGGACTACCCAAAATCACTTGACATACATCCAGGGGCACCACTTCGCACGTAATCTCATCAATGTAACGATCAATGATTGCAAAGTTGACCTGCATACGCTCTGTGGACCTTGACTCACCGGATAGTCCACTATCAATGGGTGGAGCCCCGGTTACTGTATAAGAAGTTGAACCGTGGGCTCCCATACATCAACCGAGCCCACCTCAGTCAAGTAGGCCAGGTCCAGCCCAGTAAGGTCCAGTAGCGACATGGGCTCATCCAAAGGCTTAGCACAGAAGTCCAGAGGACCTGGCCAGGGAGTATGCAGTGTAGATTGAGCCTCCGGTCAGAGGAGTCAAGCCCAAGTCTTTGCGTTCAGGCTTGGTCAATCCAAGTCCCAACCAACTGGATAAGTCCAGCGAGATTCCAGGCCAACAGAACCCATGGTTCTAGCCCGCTGGAGAAGATAAAGGAAACCCAGGTTGAACTAGGACCTATCAGAGGATGCCACGTGGCAGTCATCCTGGTCAAAGGGGATTCAAACCAAGGAGATAACCGCTCGGCAACATGTAAGCTATCTCCACGGAAAACATCTTCACACTTGAACAACTCGAGTTCGTGGAGTTAAAACCGGAGGGGTGGTTGAGCCAGCCTCCTCCGACCTACTACAAATACAGGAGTTCTAAACCTCCTGAACTACGAGTTTTTCACTGAGCAACTCCATTAGAGCTTAGTGGAAGCAGAGACTTGATTCCAAGTTCATCATCTTGGATACGTAGGCAGCCTGATCTCGATCAGGTCCAGTCTCACTATATACCCCCCATCCTATCTCTGTCTATACAAGACTTTCATTGTAACTGTACGATTAATATATACATATCTCGAGTTTGTGGATCAAATTCTTGCACCCACACCCACTATTCCCACAATGATCGCAATAGTTATTCTTTAGAGTTGAACTTTCATTTCCTTTGTCTTCTTTCTCACCATTCTTTCAACCAGATTTGTTTCTAGATTTTTACTTCTTATTTTGTTGTATGATTTGAAGGTCTTTCCTTACCTTTGTCTAGTTATTCTTTGAAGTTGAACTTTCATTACCTTTGTCTTCTTTCTCACCATTCTTTCAACCATATTTGTTTCTAGATTTTTACTTCTTATTTTGTTGTTTGATTTGAAGTTCTTTCCTTCAATAGCAACATCTTTTACGGTAGCATCTTCAATAGTACTAATATTGAACAACTTGAGTTCGTTTCGTATATACTCTGCAAAACCTCCCGTATACTTCATGAATACTTCATAATCATCAACATCAATTTCCAAGACCAAAGCTTAGTTATGGAATTCGGTAGTATATTCTTGAACACTTTGCCCAAACTTCTGTCGGTAGTGTTGCCATGTATACCACCTTTGTTGTTCAAACCCAATAGGATAGAAGTGTTTCCGGATCAATTCCTTGAATTTCTTCCATGTCAATTTCGATACATCATAGTGATTTCGATAAAATTTCCACCATGTGAGAGCATGACTAAAAAGTTTCAAACTTGCAAAATTGATCTTTTGATTAGTAGAATACTCATAAACAAAAAAATAAGTTTCTAGTCTATCAATCCAATTATCCAATTTATTGGCATCAACTACACCTTGATAAACTGAAATATCTACCTTAAAATCAATCTTAAGGTTTTGCATAGGAGGCAAAATCTTACTTTTTTCCTTTACGGTTTCAAGTTCGCCAAAATCTTTTGCAGTGTCATCTCCATCCTCTGCATCTTCTCCCTTAACTTGCTTCTGAAAATCACCATCTTTGGGGTGTTCCGAAGTAGTAGTAGAAGTAGGTTGTTGAAGACAAGGAATTTGTCAATTTTTCTAACTTAACAATTAGGGTTTTGATTTGTTCTTCTAAAGAAGTCAAGTTTTCGACTTTCTTTTCTAGAATTGCAAATCGTTCTGCATCAATACCTTCGCCAGACATGATTCTCTTCTTTACTTTCTTTTTCTTTCTTTGTTTTCAATGAACTTCAAGAGGTTGTACAAGTTTTCACCGGATCGCTTGTATTGGTCGCGTGTTATAACCATAAACCACAAAACTCCCACGATATCTAGATGCTCTTGATACCACTTGATCCAAACGACCTAGCAATAGAACTTATGTAGAAAGAAAGATGGAAAACATGCATAAAAATGAAGAACAAATAATATGTTGAGGAAGAAATCCTTTCTCTAGGGTTTTCTTTTATTGCTCTTCAATAATCAAAGATTACAACTAGAGAGGCTTCTTGTTTCTTTTTAGATACTAGGCCTTAAAACTTTACTACTAGATGGCTTCTAGTGGGTTGCCCTTTTTGGGTGACAAGTCTTGTATTTATAGAGTGAATACAAGTTCCTACTCCCTTTAGGGTTTCCATATAGAGTGAATACTAGGGGTGGGCATGGTTCGGTTCGGTTCATGTTTCCTGTCAAATTGGAACTGAATTGTGTGTATCCTTTCGGTTCGGATCGGTTTGGCAAACTGAAATTTTTTAGTTAGAACTGGACTGGACTGGACTAGACCGATTCAATTCGGTTCGGTTCGGATCAGTTTCGGTTCTAGGCTTGTATTTTGGGCCTGGACAACCCAATGACCCGGTGATTTCTTATCATCAAATCCTCCTCTATTATTCATTAAATCAATCCAGTAAAATCTCCACCATCTTCATCCAAAATTGGTACAACTTCAAAGAAAGTGGAATCAATTGATGAGAAATCAAAAGATAAAGAGGTTTTGATTCATGGAAGTGTTCAATTTATACGACCTGTGAGTTCAATTCATTAAATCCTCCTCCATTATACATTAATGTATTGTTATAGCTACGTCAGATCTTGTTAGCAAACAAATGGTTATGCTTGAAGGAAGCTTAGAAGAAGAAATCAATCATCTCTTCTATTGTTGTTTTGATTCATGGAAGTGTTCAATTTATACGACCTGTGAGTTCAATTCATTAAATCCTCCTCCATTATACATTAATGTATTGTTATAGCTACGTCAGATCTTGTTAGCAAACAAATGGTTATGCTTGAAGGAAGCTTAGAAGAAGAAATCAATCATCTCTTCTATTGTTGTTTTGATTTGTTAAGAAACATCAAAACGTTTTACAAATGAAATTAAAATTGGGGTTTGACATAAGTGAAAGAGATGATTGAAAAGAAGAAGCAGAACGGAGAGATAAAGATGGCAGTTTAAAGTAATGGGTAGTGGTGGTGGACTGGTTTCTCTCTCCTTTCCTCTCTTTCTCACTTCTTATTTTATCTAAAATTCTAAAAACATCCGATAAAAATAAAAACTGAAATATGGAGTATTCATTTTCGGTTCGGTTCGGTTCAGTTTGAACTGAACGTATCAGAATAGAAAATGGAACTGGACTGTTACATACTCGGTTCAGTTCTGTTCCGGTACAGTTTTGACCAGTTCTAGTTAATACAGTTTTGACCACTTATTTTGCGGTTTTTACAGTTTGGTTTTTCGGTTCTACAGTTTTTTGCCCACCCCTAGTGAATACTTGTTTCCTACTCAACGTAGAACTTCTAGGAGGTGTTGGTAACTTGGTAACTTCTAGGAGGTCTTTTATCATAAAATCAACTCGGGACTTAGGACGTTTGGAATGTGCTCTGTACTGCAGTCCAGCAGCAGTGTACCTGACAACCTGACTGTCCAGCAGCAATGCACACGACAGTTGCCATACTTAGCCAAATTTGTGACCTGTCAGAAAACTTCAGCGGCAGTCCAACTTTAAACCCATTTTTCCGTCAACTTACTCAGAGTCTGAGGATGTTCTATACACAGTTGGAAAGATGAAAGAGTCTATTTTCCAACCCAAAAGACGAAATACAATTTGGATTACCAAACACAAAGTTATGGTCATTTTACCACAGGGTATACATGTGCATGCATGCTACATGTTAAAAGTACTTCTTCTTTTTAACACCTAAATCCTCTTGGATCAGTATGTTAGAAGACACCTATAGAGAGACACTTATGTGACTATAAATAGTGTACTAATCTGGTCAATTAGTATGCAATTAATTAAAAAAAAATCTTCTTCAATATTTCTATAATAATTCGAAGGTGCTTCATATTCGTTCTTTAGTACTCTACTATTATAGTACAATTTAGTAGAGTGTAGATTTGTTCACAATTGAACACATCCCTAGAGATGACAACAGACATGCTGATTCACTGGCATTCTTAGCATCTAAGATCGAGTCAGATCGACCGCGGGCTCTCACTATAGCAATCAGTAACAGCCCGCATATCTATTGAAAGAGGAAAATGTTCATCAAATCTCTGATCTACTAGCCACAACACCAGCAGACATCCAAGGAACTTGGATGGAACCTTTCATCACTTACCTTCAAACTGGTGTGCTTCCAGTCAACTATTACATAAAGCCACTATGTATAAACTTCATGAGGGTAAGCTGTTCAGAAAATCTGCAACCGGTCTGTTGTTACGATGCTTGATTCCCAAGCATGGGCAAATCATCTTCCAAGAAATCCATGAAGGAGAATGCAGAAACCACTCCGGAGGTCGAACATTAGCTCATAAAGCATCTCCCAGGGATATTTCTGGCCAAGAATGAAAGAGGATGCCAAGAAATTTGTGTTGAAGTGTAAAGAATGCCAACGTTTTGCTGATAACCAATATCAGCATCCAAACGATCTCATCAACATCACTGCGCCTTGGCCATTTCATATCTGGGGGCTCGATATCATGGGCCCTTTAATCAAAGAAAAGAAGTCTGAAAAGAAGTTTGTTCTAGTCGCCATCGACTACTTCATAAAGTGGGTAGAAGCCGTTGCACTCGCCAACATCACTCAAGCCGATGTTCAAAGATTCATGTGGGAGAACATAATCACATGATTTGGTCTACCAAAACGGATAGTCACGGATAATGGCACTCAGTTCATTGGCAAAAACATCAAAGCTTTTTACGAGCTATGGAAAATCGAACATTCCAGGTCAACACCTAGAAAGCTCGAAGATCAACACGATCAATGGCCACAACACTTGGAAAACATCCTATGGGCTTACAGAACAACCCCTCGTACATCCACAGGGATGTCACCATTCAGTCTTTGCTATGGAGTTGAGGCCGTTATTCCCACCGAGTTAACATTTGGAACGACCAAATCCCTTCTGGTCGACACAGAGCTTAACAATCAGGTCTGGTCGTTCGGAATCGATCTCCTCGAAGAGCGACGAAACCACGCAGTTATAAAACTTGAGCAATATCAACAACGACTAAAGCGAGCTTATAACAAAGGCGTACGACCTAGATCTTTTCATCCAGGAGAATTAGTTTTAAGGAAAATGTTCCACAACAAAAGGAAGGATATTATTGGCAAGCTCAATGCCAATTGGGAAGGCCCTTACATTATCACCAAGGTTCAAAGCAATGGTTCTTATCGTCTTCAAACACCAGAAGGAGAGATTGTTAAGAACCCATGGAATGCCTATCACTTGAAGAAGTTTTATCAATGAAATGTAAGCATCTATCTATTACATTTCAATATACAAACTCATTTTTGCCTTCATCTCAGCTCAAACATGAATGACTCTTAAAGGTCTAATCCCTTGACCTATAAATTATCAAAACTCTAGTCCCTTTGATAATTTTAATTTTGTTAAATTCAAACATCTGCAACTTAACTTGGTGCATTGGTCATATCATTCCCACGACCCATGTACAACCAAGCAACCATGCATACGACCTCATCCACCAGTAGGTCCACCACTATGATAATTACTTATTGTTTGCAAAATCCATACAGGCAGGCAACGTAACAAGAACGATAATGCAAGGTAAATAAGTGAAATCTCTTTTTACTTCACGAAATTCTAACCATTACAGGTTCAACGACCTACAAGCAACATTAAACTAATGCATATAAGAAGAACTGTTTCAGTCCGTCCTGCTTGCAGCCATTCATCTCGTCTACCTGCCTTCTGAACGAGCTACCAGGACTCCCTGGAAACTAGCTGATCAGAACCACTTAGCTACAACCTCATCAAAGAAATTATCAAATACTGCTATTCATTTCGACTTCAAATAAAACAAATCAGTGTTCACACGACCTCACAACATTGGTGCTCATACGCTTACAAACTCAAAAGGTTGCTTTGAGGAATGCGTACAAAAATAAAAACAAAACAAGACTCGCACTATCACGAGGCGCATCACCAACCACCAGGCATCATTAAGACAGAAAGGGAGAAGAAGAAGGAGATGTACTTCCCCAACGACCGAGATGACCTCACTGCTGCATAGGCTGGTCGCTAGGTTCATCCACCTCCATCCGGTCACTTGCGACCTCAACACTAGGGTCCGTCAAGGTGTCCTGAGCTGGTACTAAAGCTTCTCCAGCACCACCTCGCGTCCCCTCTCCTTCGGGCGACCCCATCAAAGCCTTCTCCAGACTGTCGCAGTAGGCCTTCCAAGCTACGCCATTCTCATAGCATGTGCGCTCCAAGTGGTCAACAGACGACCTAACACCAGCAAGATCTCCCCTTACCTGCTCCAACATCTCCTTCAACACCACAACCTCCGCCTCCTGGTCCCTGAACTTGCTCTCGGCAACAACAACAACATTCTTCGCCTGCTCGAGTTTCTCGTTGAGATGCTTCAGGTCAACCTCAGCTTGAGCTCCAACCTCAGCGACCAGACGAACCTCCTGGAAGCTGGCGTTAAGCTGCAAGTACAAGCAAAAAGTTTAGACAACAATAACTCAGTACAGACAAAGAAAAAGGAAGTAACAACACCACTCACCAAAGACATTGCTGCGTTTATCTTTGAGCAAGTTACCAGCAAAGTCTGAGATTTCACGGCTCGAGCATCAGCATCCAAAACGATGCCCTCATTTACAGCTCGGGCAACGCAGGGATCGTCAATTGCACTGTCGTTCTCATACATGACATGCTTTTCACCACGACCATCCAAATAATCGAACGGCCCAGGGCGAAATTCAGACAATACCCCCTTGCCTTTCTGCAAAGGGCGAGCAGCAGTCTTTCTGGGCAACAGGGAAGGCTCAGGAGATTTCACAGACTTCGGAGGAGGAGAGACAGGCAGAGGTGGGCGCTTCACCAGCCTCAGGTTCCTAGGGAACGACCTCTTCTTTCCAACCCCAACAGGTAGTTTGGGGAGTGAGGCCGGAGGAGATACGACTCGGGGGCTCGCCACCATCATGCCTCGAACTGCCACTACCTCGCTCCTTCTCCCCAGGACGCGAGCTGCCACCAGATCGTCCCGCCTCGGCTTTATGTACAGACGACATAAAAGCCTTCTTCAGCAACTTGCTCCTCTCTAGTTCTTCTTCAACTGTTTTCGGACCACCCTTGGGAATAAAATGCTCCCTCAGGTGGGGTAGGAACTGTATCTTCCGATTATCAGCCAACAAACCAAAACTGTTCAGCACAGACTGAAGGTCGTTCTTCCTCACCAAGTGGTCGTCCCTGATCGCTGCAAATAAAACATAAAGTCAGCAAGTCCGGAAGCAAGAAAATCGTCTACCATCCTAAGACCAACAACCAGAAACTTACAAGTATCATTCCTAGTCACATGACGCAACTGGACACTCCCTTCAGTGATCGATCCAATAATCAGCATGGGATCTTTCCACCATGGCTCACTACTAACCGGATAGATCAGAGGCAAACGTTCTGGCCTAACTTGCATATTATAGCCAGCAAGCTCGGGCTTCGAAGAACGTTTAAAACTAAAGTGGTCCAATACATCATTTACAGTGATGTTCCACTTATGCAACTTGTTGAGGTCATCAATTACCCTCATATTCCTCCAGAAATTACCATTCATCTGGCAAGGAGCTCAACCGATAGCATTCAACACATCGACCACCAAACAAGATAAAGGCAGCCTCAGCCCAGCTCGGAATTGGGCCAAGGTAAAAACAGTGGAGAAGGGGTTTTTAGGTCGATACTCAGCAGAAAGTAAACGATCAACTAAAAACCTAATCTCCAAATGCTCAATCGAGCTAAGCCCATACTGCTTCCTAAATGCAATGTGCCTATGGACATACTTCAGATTTACTACTCTACAGAGGCAACCCTCGTCTCCTTCCACCATTTCATCATCAGAGGTGTCCTCCCCATGAGAACCACTACTCTGGGGGCTTTCAAGATCCACACCACCACTAGGAGACGCAGTCTCAGAATGAGTCCTTTCAGACTCATACTCCTCACCACCACCGCCACTCAAGTTCTCATTCTGAGAGTCACTCGCTTCAGACATCTCTCTCAAGCAACAGAAAAGAAAGTAAAATAATGCAAAGAGAAGAAAGACTACAACAAAAGAGCAGAAGAAACTAACCTCACGAGCTCTCAAAACTCTTCAGATCGCAAGAGAAAAGCGGCAGCAATTCAAATGAAAACGAGATAGGTAAACCCTTCTCAAGCAAGCCACAATTTAAATACTGTAGCACATGTAATCCCAGCCATCGGTTCGAAACAGATAAACGGCCGAGATCGATCAAGGGAGCCACGTTTATTGCAGTTATTTTCCATTCAATAAATGATTCACATCCACCGTCGGATCAATCCACGTGCCACACAAAGACCTAATCAAGCAAAGAGTGCGTCAGTTGCCATAACTACACAGCTAACTGCTCGAGAAAACCTCTCCACTTCCCCGTAAGAGCGCCATGATTAGTACAGACAAGCCTGCATGACTGCCACGTCCGCAAATTCAAAAAGCAAACTACAAATCAGCATCGATCAGAGTTCTTAGTCTTTTCAGCCCGATTTCTACTGCCGACCTAAAAAGAGGGGGCTTATGTAGGGGTACTACATACTCCAACCAATCAAAAGCAGCCACGTGGCATAGTCATCACTCCATTAGGTCGCTACGACGTCGACCTACTATCAGCTCGACCACAACGACTCGACCACATAATCAACAGCGGTCTGCTAATACGCACGTGCTATAATTCGGCGCCCAAGATACTCTCTCCAGCCGTTGCACATTTACTACAACCGTTACACAATCGCTGGAGAACACCAATACAATCATAAATATGACGGAGAATCTGCAAGGTCCCACGATCTTCGCCTCTTCACCTTCTATATAAACAGAACTACGATGGCTTGATCTCTAAGTTCAATCCCCTCGAGCTAAGAGTACGTAGGCAATCTCAATCTCAACGAGGTGCAGCCACCCCGATCCAAAACTCCCCCTTTGGTCAAGTCTCCCAACGACCTTATCTAGTAAGTGCATTAATCTAGAAATAAGTTAATATAAACAACATGAACACACCTTAGAGTCATTGATCTAGAGGAATTCAATTTTGGCCTCACACTCGCTGCTGCAGAGAAATCCATTAGACATTCAGTGCTTCTTCTTTTATTTTACTATCAAGTTAATATTTCCACCAATTTGATAAGACCAACACGAACTGACTGTATCACGTCAGAACAACAAAACGTCCAAGTAAAGGATACTCTGAAAATGTCTCCCACATTATTGGCTTTGTTGTAATTATCTGAAACATTCTAAGTCATTAACATTCTGAGAAACTTCAAGAAATATGGAGAATAACTTCAAGAAATAAGATGTGACGCCCCCAAAATCCAATCCTAGTTGATTAAGCTAAGACCAACTCCAGAGTCGTAATGTTCTCCATATGTCCACCATGGACCGTAGGTTCACACTATTGACACGTGACACCAAGATCCAAATCCAATATCCATGTAAGGGCATAATAATAAAATATATACATATATACAAGAATTCAAACAAAACAACAACGGAAGATTTATTTCAAACCAAACTCTGTATATACATATATACAAGAATTCAAACAACCCAAAAGGATTAAGAGTTTATGCCTGCCCCAAGGGCTACATCAGATAACAAAAGACTAACTACAACTTAGAGCACCTTTACCTATCTAACTATCTCCAACTAGATCCTCTTTCCACGCTCCGAGAATCGCTTTACCTGTTTCCTAAAAGGAGGGGAAAAAGGAGCGATTAAACGCTAGCAAGTTACACAGCTTGATATCCGATCTTGATCCCAGGAATAGAATCAGCGCACCCAATAGCAATAATATAAGTATCAATTATAATCATTATATCAATTCAAGCAACTCGAATCAATAAACAATTATATAAATAATCCAATCATCACACACATGGCATAAAGCCAATCCATCTGTTATCAAATCATTTGGTACCACAGTACCCCAGCCATGCATCTGTATGCGACACCTAGCAATACTCTCCGCAGGCTTATAAGGTTGGTGACATAGCACCACTGAGTGTACTTCTGTATGCGACACCGAGCAATACTCTCCGTACACTCCAGGGACGTTCCCCAAATTCAGACTGTTCAAAACAGTCTCTGGATCGAAAGCCCTTTTCTCACAAATCAATCCATCTATTCAAATTAAATGCATCTTAACCATTAATGCGCATAAATTTCAAAATATGCAATCTCACCTTTGGCATGAAAACTATACATGAATAATATCACCAATAATCTAATAATTCATTGCAATATCAATTAGGATTTATGACAATCAATATCATGTTAGAATCAAATAAACACACTAACATGCTTTCCTATCAATTTTCCAACAATAACCGAAATTATAGCAATTTCATGAAATCAAAATCAAACAAATTCAATTAATATGCATAACCAAAATTGTAGTATAACAATAACATACTTTTACACCCACTAACCTCATCTATCTCCTAGAAGCAAGAGATGACATCAAATCATACAACTTACCTCGCTTCGCGAAAAAAATACAGTAACAACGAGCTATTAACCAAACACTCGCAAACCAAAGCTCCCAAGCAAAGTATCCAAGCTTTCTAGTCTTCTTCTTCTTATTAACTTCTAAATCTCTATTTCTTTTAGAATATTTTTCTGGTCTGCACCTTACACAGTTCAATTTCTTTCTTCCTCGATTAATGGTATATATATAGTGTGATCACTACAAAAGCAGGTTATTTCTCTTTGAGTTGATATGTATATCTAACAAACAGGTTATAAGCATATATATATATATATATATCCTTAGTTGAGTCGATTTAAAGTACTTGCTAACTAAGCTAAGTAAAGTCAGTTCTCATTACTGGTGTGAACAACGACTGGTTTGGTCTAAGGTCAAAACATATGTAATTTTAATCTTTATAATCCTTGGTGTCAAAACAATAAACTGCCACCTAAGCATATCAAATAACATACAACATGAAATTCAACACTAAGGACTAACTAGGAAGCAGGTTAATTACAAGGTATTACAATCTACCCCCTTTAAATAGGAATCTCGTCCTCGAGATTCACACGTGCCTTATCGAAGAAAACCGGATAGTCGCGACGAACATCCTCTTCACGTTCCCAAGTAGCTTCACGTTCTGTACGTCCAGTCCATAGAACCTGAAGAAAATGAATCTTCCTTCTACGGAGTTCACGTTCTTCCCTTTTTTAGAAGCTTCACTGGTTCCTCCACATAGGACATCTCCGGAGTTACGTTATCTGAAAGTCCGCCAAATTAATCTACATCTCCTACTGATTATGTTGTGCTTTCTTGTCATCCTTCTTAAAGAATCTCAACATAGATATATGGAAGACATTATACCATCTGCCAACACAGGAGGTAATTCGATCCTGTAAGCCACCTTCCCAATATGTTCAAGAACATTGAAAGGCCCAATGAAACGTGGTGCCAACTTCCCTTTTTTTCCAAAGCGTCGTACCCCCTTCATAGGAGAGACCTTCAATAGAACAGGGTCTCCAACCTGATGCTCAATCGGTCGTCCTCCCTTATCGGCATAACGCTTTTGGCGTTCCTGAGCAGCCACAATTCTATCCCGAACCAATAGTAGTGTCTTTGACCATATTTGGTCCTCCCATAAGAATACGATCATGATGTTCTGCCCAACACACTGGAGTCCTACAGGGTCTACCATATAGAGCCTCAAATGGTGCCATCCCAATACTAGCATGATAACTGTTATTATAAACAAACTCTGCCAAATATAAATGCTCGACCCATTGACCCTTAAAGTCAATTATACACGCACGTAACATATCCTCTAAGACCTGATTCACACGTTCAGTCTGTCCATCGGTCTGAGGATGAAATGTTGTACTGAAATTCAAGGCAGTCCCAAAAGCTTTCTGAAGTCCTCGCCAAAATTTGGAAGTGAACTGAGTACCTCTATCCGAAATAATGGTCATAGGAATGCCATGAAGCTTCACTATGTTCTGAACATACAAGGTTCCCAAGTCACTAGCAGTATAAGTATTACTAATAGGTTGGAAATGAGCTACCTTAGTCAAACAATCTACGATTACCCAAATAGAGTTATGACCCTCGAAAATAGGTAACCCCTCAATAAAATCCATCGAAATACTATCCCACTTCCACTCCGGAATGGGTAAAGGTTGTAATTCACCAGCTGGCCTTATATGTTCCGTCTTAACTCTCTGACAAGTACCACACTTGGAGACATATTCAGCCACATCCCTCTTCATGGTTTTCCACCAGAAATGTTGTTTCAAAACCTTATACATCTTAGTAGTTCCTGGATGAATAGTGTATCTCGTACGATGTGCCTCATCAAATAACTCTTTATCAGGAACAACAAGACGATCCTGAAATCTCAAACCTCCATCGGTACCAATACTCCAACCTGGAGTTTGTGTATCAACAAGAGCATCCTTCTGAGCCTGAATCCACTCATCTAAAACCTGTGCATCAACCAATCGGCTAACAAAGGTAGACTGTAAAGTCATACTACCCAGATAGGCAACTCGGGTAAACTCCTGACCTTCAAGTCTAGGGCAAAACTCGAAGTCACTAAGCATTTCAACCATATGCCATAACTGTATGGCTGCCAAACGAGCTTTCGGTTTTCTACTCAAGGCATTAGCTACAACATTAGCTTTCCCAGGATGATATTGTAAGGAAAAATCATAATCCTTAATCAATTCCATCCATTGACGTTGTCTCATATTCAACTCCCTCTGAGAGAACAAATACTGCAGACTCTTGTGATCAGTGAATAAATCAAACCGAACACCATACAAATAATGCCTCCATACCTTAAGTGCAAATACTACTGCTGCACGCTCAAGGTCATGAGTAGGATAGTTCATCTCGTGGATCCTCAACTGTCTCAAAGCATAGGCCACGACCCTCTTTGTCTGCATTAAGACACTGCCTAATCCCAACAAAGATGCATCAGTATAAACCATCAGTACTGGAGCAGAAGTAAGCCTCTGCTTCAACTCCTCAAAAGCAATCTGGCAATCTCTGTTCCAAATGAAAGGAACATCCTTCTTCGTCAAATGGGTCAAAGCTGTGGCGATCTTGGAAAAACCCTGAATGAAACGACAATAATACCCAGCAAGTCCAAGAAAACTACGTATCTCCTGAATTGTAGTAGGCTGCTTCCAATCAAGCACTGCCTCAACCTTAGACGGATCTACAGAAAGATATCCTCCAGAAATCACATGCCTCAAGAATTTGACTTCTCGAAGCCAAAATTCACATTTAGAGAACTTTGCATACAACTGGTGTTCCCCCAATGTCTGCAAGATAATTCTCAAATGCTTTGCATGCTCCGTCTCAGAACGAGAATATATCAGAATATCGTCAATGAAGACTATCACGAACTGATCGAGGTATGGTCGAAAGATGCGGTTCATGAGATGCATGAAAAATGCTGGTGCATTGGTCAACCCAAAAGGCATTACTAGGAACTCATAAGAACCATAGCGCGTCAAAAACGTTGTCTTAGGGATATCCTCTTCCCTAACCCTTAGCTGATGATACCTAGATCTCAAGTCGACCTTGGAAAACCATTGTGCTCCTCGAAGCTGATCGCAAAGGTCATCAATACGCGGTAGAGGATACTTATTCCCCACTGTCACCTTATTCAACTCTCTGTAATCTATACACAGACGAAGAGTCCCGTTCTTCTTCTTAACGAACAACACCGGTGCACCCCAAGGTGAGTGACTCGGCCTGATGAAACCCTACTCTCAAGGTCCTTGAGTTGCGCCTGCAACTCCTTCGTTTCTGTTGGTGCCATACGATAGGGAGCGCGGGAAATGGGTACAGTACCCAGAACCAAATCTATGCCAAATTCCACAACACGGTGTGGAGGCAAACCAGGAATGTCCCCAAAGACATCCTCAAAATCACAAACCACTGCCATATCAGACAATGCCAAATCAACCTTCCCAGATGCTCCCAACTCGATATGTGCCAGAAAAGCCTCAGCTTACTCATTACCTCGAGGGGTAGCTATGGTCACATCATGACCATCCACTCACAAAGTAACAGTCTTTGTTATGGTATCTATCTTCCCCTGATAACTCTGCATCCATCTCAGACCTAGAATTACATCAAAACTTTTCTTGTCATAGACAATCAAGTTCGCACGAAATTCATGCTCATCAAGAGTAACCAGACAATCCCAACACACAGAATCTAGATACTGGTGAAACTCACCAGGAAGTTCAACAATCATAAGAATACTTTGCACCCGTATGAGCAAAGGAACTTGCAATGAAAGAATACTTTGCACCCGTATCAAACAAAATCTTAACAGGCATGGAATTAACACAAAACGTACCTTCCAAGAGTGCTCCGTCAGTAGCATCTCTAGGAATCATCGTATACACACGACCACATACAGGTGGTGCTGGTGTTATCGTTGCAGTAACTGGTGTAGGTGGTGCCTGCTGCTGCAAGGGAACTGCAGCTGGAACCATTGCTCCCTGTGGAGTCTCTCCTGGCTGATAATAGTATGGTAGAGCATACAACTGTCTCGTACTTGACGAGTGATGATTGACCCTGAGTCCGCCCTGTAGACTGAGTTGAACCTTTACTCTTCCATGTGCCACTGCTACCCGCAGATTTCTGATCAGTTCCACTCTTCTTATCATCTTCTTTCGGATTCTTCTTAGGACACTCAAAAGCACGATGTCCCTTTTCACCGCAGTTAAAGCAAGCTCCACTTTTGAACTTCTCACAGTCTGCCATCTTACGTCCCGGCCTCTTACAAGCATTGCAAGTCACTGTAGGCCTCGAACTGCCACCTGAACTATCTGACTTGAATTTCTTCTCATTACCATTTTTCTGCCCATTGAACGGCTGATGGCGCTTATGAGACTTACCACCATCAAACCCTTTACCACTAGCTTCCTTCAGCTCTCGAGTATGGATAATGTCTGCCTAAGTAATCATAGCAAACTCTGCAACCTGCCTAACTGTAGGATGTTGCTGATTCTACACTGCTCGCCTCAAATTGGTTCTCAAACCATCCTCAAACTATCGAGCCAAACGCCAATCAGAGAACCTCAGATCTGTACAAAACCTGGCCAGACGAATGAATCTGTGTTCATACTCTGTAACGGTGTCTTCACCCTGCTGAATAGTCAGTAACTCTTTTTCTGTAATGGTCTTCGTTGTTCGAGAAATGTACTGCTTATCAAAGAGTCGCTCAAAATCTGACCATTCCATCGTATCCTCATCTTCTTTAGATACCACACTGTTCGACCACATCCTGGCTCCACCATTAAGTTGTAAGGCTGCCAAGAGTTATTGTTGTACTGGATTCAACTTCATAATTCGCAATACGTTCTTAACCTTAGCTTTCCACTCAACTGCCACCAAATGATTGCCTTTGCCGTCAAAAGTAGGTGGTTTGTGCTTCTGGAATTTCTCAATCACCCACAGCCATGACTCTAATCGACCTGTTTCTAATTCATCCTCAGTTATATCTGGTTCACCTGCTGGTACCCCTGGCTGACGTGTTGTATTACCCTATGGTGGATTCGCACCCATATTCCTCAAAGCTACTAACTCTGCTGTAAGATTAGTAAGCGAAGTCATCATAGGCTGCATCCAAGTTGGAATCGCAACTCCAGTCCCACTCGTATCAGTCTTATCCTTGCATGTCCCTCTTGTCCCGCCATTAGTCACTGTAACAACAAAAGTAGGAAATATGAGAAACAATCCAGGAATAGAGAACTGAATACTAAATGAAACGGAACGTAAACGTAACGTCCTCACTCAATCCATACTAACGTACGAACGTACTCCTATGGTGCTCTAACACCCACGGACTCTACGAATATCCCACTAGAACAAATGAACTGTAAGTTCTGATACCAACAGTGACGCCCCCAAAATCCAATCCTAGTTGATCAGGCTAAGACCAGACTCCAGAGTGGTAATGTTTTCCATATGTCCACCATGGACCGTAGGTTCACACTACTGCCACGTGACACCAAGCTCCAAATCCAATATCCATATAAGGACAGAATAATAAAATATAACACGAAAAAAATTCGAACAAAACAACAACGGAAGATTTATTTCAAACCAAACTCTGTATATACATATATACAAGAATTCAAACAACCCAAAAGGATTAAGAGTTTATGCCTGCCCCAAGGGCTACATCAGATAACAAAAGACTAACTACAACTTAGAGCACCTTTACCTATCTAACTATCTCCAACTAGATCCTCTGCGCACGCTCCGAGAATCGCTTTACATGTTTCCTGAAAGGAGGGGGAAAAAGAGCGATTAAACACTAGCAAGTTACACAACTTGATATCCGATCTTGATCCCAGGGACAGAAGAAGCGCACCCAATAGCAATAGTATAAGTATCAATTATAATCATTATATCAAGTCAAGCAACTCGAATCAATAAACAATTATATAAACAATCCAATCATCACACACATGACATAAAGCCAATTCATCTGTTATCAAACCATCTGGTACCTCAGTACCCCAACCATGCATCTGTATACGACACCAAGCAATACTCTCTGTAGGCTCATAAGGTTGGTGACATAGCACCACTGAGTGTACTTCTGTATACGACACCGAGCAATACTTTCCGTACACTCCAGAGACGTCTCCCCAAATTCAGACTGTTCAAAACAGTCCCTGGCTCGAAAGCCCTTTTCACACAAATCAATCCATCTATTCAAATTAAATCCATCTTAACCATCAATGCGCATAAATTTCAAAATATGCAATCTCACCTTTGGCATGAAAATTATACATGTAATATCACCAATAATCTAATCATTCATTGTCAATTAGGATTTATGACAATCAATATCATGTTAGAATCAAATAAACACACTAACATGCTTTCCTATCAATTTTTTAACAATAACCGAAATTATAGCAATTTCATGAAATCAAAATCAAACAAATTCAATTAATATGCATAACCAAAATTGTAGTATAACAATAGCATACTCTTACACCCACGAACCTTATTTATCTCCTAGAAGCAAGAGAAAACATCAAATCATGCAACTTACCTCGCTTCGCGAAGAAAATACAGTAACAACGAGCTATTAACCAAACACTCGCAAACCAAAGCTCCCAAGCAAAGTATCCAAGCTTCCTAGTCTTCTTCTTCTTATTAACTTCTAAATCTCTATTTCGTTTAGAATATTTTTCTGGTCTACACCTTACACAGTTCAATTTCTTTCTTCCTCCATTAATGGTATATGTATAGTGTGAACACTACCAAAGTAGGTTATTTCTCTTTGAGTTGATATGTATATCTAACAAACAAGTTATAAGCATATATATATATCCTTAGTTGAGTCGGTTTAAAGTACTTGCTAACTAAGCTAAGTAAAGTCAGTTCTCATTGCTGGTGTGAACAAGGACTGGTTTGGTGTAAGGTCAAAACATGTGTGATTTTAATCTTTATATTCTCTGGTGTCAAAACAGTAAACTGCCACCTAAGCATATCAAATAACATACAACATGAAATTCAACCCTAAGAACTAGCAAGCAGGTTAATTACAAGGTATTACATAAGATAAGAAGATTCCATTATTTGCTTGAAAAAAATAAAGATAGCAAAAATATAGTAAAATAATCCTATTATAGGAAGTGCAAATGATGGTAGGAATTCAAAGGTTTCTTTAATGTAAATAAGTGCAGATGTCATGTTTCTTTACATTCTGAGAATAACTTCAAGAAATAAGATAATGTCACTTAGTAGAGTTTTCTTTATTCACCTTGCATTAACATGCATATTAATATGGCCTCAAATATGGTAATTGAGGTTATGTCGTAAAACTCAACGTATCCCTGACCCTTGAAAGCGTCCCATAAGCCTCCTGCAAAATATCTGTTCTCTTTTCTACAGAAAAACTTGGGGTTTAGGTAACAATTAGATGAATTGTTAGGGTTATACCTATTATCACACAATGAGCTTAAAATTTCTTCTTTGCTCTCCTTTTTAAAACAAACAATTAGATGAATCGATCAATGAAAGAGACATATGATAGAATATGCAAACACTTCTGTAGGATGATATGTTGATGATTAAGGTCAACTAATTCGAACATAGACATAAAGAAAATAAAGGTCCTTGGGAGTTAGGGCAGAGAAACCTCTGGTAAAATGCAAATTACAAAGGCAGAAGTCGAGGGGACTGCACCTTCTTCAAATTTTCTGCGGGTACATGTTAATGGAATCTTAAAGTTGCCTTTTTTTTGTCTTTAACAAGCATAGTTTGACGAGCAATATCTTAGCAAAAATATAAAATATATATAGTTTTTCTAAGATAGGACAGTAACATCTTAGCGAAAATGAAAATTACTGTAAAAGGTGATAAGCAATTACCCAGAAAATGACGAGCAACCGTAGGAAGGAGAGTAGATTTTCTTGTAACAAAACTTATTACAAGGAAAGATAAATTCCATTTCCACATAAGCAGATGCTCCATTTTATATAAAAATCATTAATAAAATATTTTGGCAAAGACAGAAAACAGAAACTTGTGGATCAAATTTTTCTTGTGTAGCTAGGATCTAAAAGTAAGAGTTTAAATATCATAAAATGGATATTGCTTGTCAAACACAACTAATTAAAACTACATGAAAAACGGTATATAACAAGCCTAGGTAAAAAAAACTTGAGCTACATGAAACGAAAATAGGAACATACAGATTGTTTTTGTAAACATATTTTCCCCAAATTTGTCGTGACAGAAATATAGATGTATATATGTCTACCATGTCTTTAAAGTGATAGAAGACTAGTGATTAGGAATTACTGATAAGTCCTCAAAAGTGTATATTTATCCCCCGAATAACATCTTGTTTGTATATCACTTAGCTTATATTATTGTGTTATATCTATTGATTAGTGTTTTCTTGTCATTTGTGTAAGTTTCATGAGCCGAAATGTGAATATTGTGTTAAAGCCCGCCAAAAGTCAAGAAAAACGACCAAAAAGGTGTTATTTGCACAAGAGAGGAGAATTGATACTTGCACCCACAGAGTTACTGAGGGCAGCCTGCGGACTGGTCCTATGGACTTGACTTTATGTCAAAGTAGGGTGGTCCAAATCTCAGCCCAAACCGGGTTCTATTGAAGCCCACAAGTCAGAATTTCTATTTAGGCCTTTATTTAAAGTCCAATCTTAAAAAGACTTTATATGAAGATCCAGAAGTCTGATTTGGGCCCATGAGCTGTCCAATTGAAGGTCTTGGTCCAAGCTACAAGTTAAGCACAAGATAATTAGGTTTTGCTGAAAACCTAATGCATCCAGAAGACCAACAGCAGCAGCGACGAATTTGATCTAATTTGGAAGTCTTTGTATGCAAGTATTTGCTTTGTATTTACTATATTTATATGTCTATATATCTATATAATAGCTAGATCCATGCGGTCCCACATTCTCTTTCCTACGTGGGTCTCTGGATGAGGGGAAAGCTCTCTCGATTTTTCTCAGATTTTTATCTTAAAAAAATAGAAAAATAAAATATTTTGATTGGCTGTAGCATCTACGTGGCCCCAAACTTTAGCAACTACAGTATTACCTAACTCTTCGTCTCTGCCTCTTCCAACAACTTTTTCCTCTTTCAACTGAACTTCCCGTTTTGTTTAAGAAAAAATCTCAACTGAACAAACTTGACTTTCTCCAAATATCTCGATCAGATAACATATCTAACATATCTGAAGTTATAAAAGAAGTAAAATCAAATATCTCAATTACACACTCTCCTCTTATTCTCTATTCTACATACTTTCTCTCATCTTAATCTCTCTATTGTACTATAATTCACTACTATAGTTTGTTATCTACACATTGAGGGACGAAAGCTACTTTGGAGATCTCAAATCTTCTCTCAAAGGTGAGTGTATGAAACTTAATTATCTCTACTTGAAATCTTGAATTGTAGTTTTAAGTTCATCTATCGATCTCCAATTTCTTCTTCTTCTTATATATTGTTTTGTAAAAATAACTTTGTTTTGAGTTGAAATTTGACCTGTTACTTGAATTATTTTTTTTTTTTTTTTTTTTGGTTTTGCAGATTGCTGCCTTGCATTGTGGTGGTGAGTGGTTTATAGACTGTGTTTTCTTACTGATTTTTGTTTTTCTCTTAATTTGGCGCATAATCTTTGATTTACTGATTCATTGATAAACTGATTTTGAAGATCTAGGGTTTATTGAATATGTGACTTCGTGATTGTTCAGTTGTATGTGCAATGTAGATAATTTAAAGTTTATATTTGTTGAATCTTCATGTGGAAAGTTATTAAATGGAATTGAAATTGGAATTCCTTGATCATGTTTCATAGTTGTTAAGCGATCCTGTGTAGTTTCCAAGTTATTGATGCCATATCCCTCATCTATTCAACAGGCTGTAAGTAATCATTTTCTCAAAATTTTAATTTAAAAATATCATGAATTGTAGCTTTACATTTGCTATATGATGTTTACTTTTTTAATTGTTTCAGGCAATTAGAAGACACGTCAAACTAACAACAGAACATTCAGAAGCTTCACCTCTAGCTGGACATCCACAAATAATAACATTATGATAAGCAAATGGAAGGGAAAAAAATTAGATTCTTTAATTCTATTCTACACATAAAAATTTGAGTTTAAGTGACATCATTACAATCTAATTATTGCTTTTGCATACATTGATTAGTATTTCTTCTACTATGCAATGGTATAGTAAGAAAATTAACATGTTGTATTAACTTAATGATAACAACTGGTATGAACCATCTCTGTCATATTGTATCTCTTATGCCAAATGCTTGCTTTGTCTAATCTTTTAAATTACCACTTTCATGATTGCACTTTATTGGAATCTATGCCCACATTTTGAATTTTATTATAAATCCTCAGAATTTGAGGTAATCGTGTTTATGGTATATGGATCTGATATTGTGTATTAAAAGTCGACTATGAACAAAGAAAATTGGTATGCTATTAATTTCATAATAACATATACTGTATTATTAACTCTCTTTTTGAATTTTTCTTAGGTTTCAATATAAAAGCTCAGTACATTACCTCTGTCTTTTCAGACATGAGTACTTCTGACCTGGGTACACTTGTTATTCTAAGATATTTGTGGATTTGGAATTACTTCACTATTTAATTTTTCTACTGAAAATATTATTGTTAAGTGCAATTTTATAGTTCTATATTTGCGCAGATAACTATCCACAATACCAGAAAAGGGCAAGGGGAATACCTCAAATCAGGTATATTTGACATACACACATATTGGCAGTAATAATAATGTCATAAAAACTGACTGTATTTGTTCATCATAGAATGGATTCGACACCACAATATCAAAGAAGGACAGGGGGAATTCCTCAAACTAGGTATCTTTGCCATACACATATTCTCAGTAGTAAAATTGTCATAAATTCTAACCGTATTTTTGTTTATCATAGAATGGATTCTACAGATTATGTTCTTATAACAATGTCTTACAACCCAGATGGGGCTGAAGTGAAAAACAATGTCAAGCAAGAAGATAAGGAAAATGACAAAGACATGGTTGATAGAATCTTCAAGATGCAACTGTCAAAACAACTAGCAGAATTGAACAAGGTCAATTTCTATGGAAGACCATTTCAAAGTAAGTAACAAATCCCAATTTATTTTGTAACATCTCAAAATCCAGTATGTGTTTGGATGTTATTGTTTGTTAATACTGTACATTCTGACAAGTTTCTATGTACTTATGGATCACAAAAAATGAATACCACGAGCAAACATCTTGGGATCGATTAGCACAGAAAGAATTTGAACTGGGAATTGAAGAAATTACTATGAAGGAATAAATAAGATGACCTTAATAGTTAGGAGTGATCTGGTGTTGGTAGTCAGAACTTAAATAATAAGCACCTTCTTTCGAAAGATCCTTAGTATGATCATAACTTCACAATAGGTGTTTCTATTTCTTTAGATGAAAGTGCATTTGTGACTCTTTCTTAACGACTATATCCTATTACAGTACTTACTTTATTTACAATGAGAAAGGTTGAAGTTCAATGTTGATTTAGCATTACTTTTGTCATTAATTAGTAAAATATTGGTGGATAAGGTTGTTTTTACTTTAAGTTTATATGTCCTAATTGTTAAAAGTGCATATTAAGTTGTGTTATGGAGCATGTTGCCTTATGGGATTGTCTGGTGTGTATGGACCTTGCGGAATGTTTTTATTTTCAGGGAAGACCAGGTTGATCTACGAAAGGAAGTGCAGCGGATCAAGGAGGCCGCATGGCTGTTGCTGAATATTGACAAGAATGATATACCAGAATTTAACGTCATAAAGGGTGTAGTGCCCCAGCAGAAATCAGCAGCAAAGGGTGGGTGCAGTTGACTTGGCAGACACAGTAACTGAAGAAGTGATCATGTCATAAGCACGCATCAACAGCGCACCTCGACAGTTGGAAAGTTGATGCAAGTAGAATGGACCACACCCTACTCCCTTCCACGAATTGAACTTCTTCCATCTCTTCCCCTCATCTTTTGTTATTTTGTTCATCTATTCATCGCTATGATGGCCCTCTCTCGCAGGTCAGTTCTCTTAAAAAGTTAAATTATGATTTTGCCTTTCAAATTCTTTTGATTTGGTTTTTTTTTGTCCTATACAGATGCGTAATTAAGAATTCCCTAGCAAGAACTTGAATTCCTATCAACAACAGATTGAGGGGTGCAGGTCTGAACTATTCGATAAATTAGTAATTTGTTGGGGTCTGCTTAACCCGGTAAGTACCAACCAAATTTGATTGTAATCTTCATTAAAAAGTAAAGTACCAACCAAATTTGGTTAGAATTATGTTTGAAATGTACATTAATGTTAATTTGATTTCTATTTCTATTGTTGAATGTTGTGATTTGTGACAAGTAAGGCCCCTCATTGTTTTGCACTATGTAATTGATTTTTGTCACATACATCAATGTTTCTATAGCTCAAGTCTGAACACAATGTCAATGATTAGAAACAAAGATATGCATTAGTGCACAAAAAAAATTCAATTTTCATTTTGTACACAAAACAAATTGGAGCTATTCGATACAAAGAGGTGTAAATATTTCATATATTTAAATTTTAAGACTTCTGAGCGCCTGAGTAAATACTTCTCTGTTTCCTTATTTCATTTTGGTTAGTTGATATGAAGGTTCATCCACATGTTTTTGTTAATTGGTAATTTACCTCAGGTTTGCAGAATTATGATAGAGAAAATGATTTAGTTGTGGTCCACTGCTGCAGTTAAGGTGGGTGTTCTATGGTTGCTTTTATATTGGTTTTGATAGCAGATTTTAGTAGTTCATTTTGGGTGCCTGCCAATTATCAACAGAAATGCAATTTCTGATTGTTAGGTTTTATATGATGTTTTTTTTATCCCAGGTAAAAGTATTTCATTCATCAAGCAGCTCGAGAGGAGCAATTACAAGAAGCACTAAGGGGTTACAGGAGGAATGCATAGTAATAAAAAGAAGATACATGCCAAAAATTGCAGCCCCCACCCACAAGAATTAGAATCAGAAACTGAGGGCATGATCAACATCTTCTTTCATTCTGTAACATGTTAATCGACCACCAACTGTCCACGATGTTCAACAAATCTGTGAGGGCTTTCTTCATATCCAGACCTCTGTCAGTCATGTCCGGCCAATCCCATATCAGACTCTTCACCTTGGTGATCACTTCGTCGATGTTAAGAGTTGCATTCATGAAGATAGCTTCATTCCTTATACTTTCCTGCGTTCTTTGTAGAACCACCTCCAAAATCTACTGTCACTGGCATGTTATTTCTAGCACGATCTAATATCTCATCATTGGTCTTTTCATATGAAGTGGGAGAAGATTGCCTACATTTCTGTTTTAAGATTCCGCTTTCGCGAACTTCAGTAAGTAATTCACACAAATCTCCGTCCTCAATGTTAGCAGACATTTTGACTTGGAAAGATAGAAGGTTGTCAAGGTTGAACGGAGGTAGAAGAGTCCAGATCAGTGACGCGATTCCACAAGTAGTTCACGAGCTATACAGGCTATATGGTATCTTCCATTGAGTGATCATGCCTATATGAGATTTTAATTGTAGAAAATTGTTTTTGTACCGGTAGAAAATTCTGATTTCACAAAAGTGTTGTTAGAATCAGGCCTTCATTATAGCTTATATTTTCATCAAAGAAGAATAAAGTTGATACCATCTGTTCCATTGTATCTGCCTCAGTACTTTATTAAAATAAAATAAAATTTAAGATTGCGTTATTCTTATAAATTTTCTGCCTTTCATCAATTTCTTTTCTCAATTAGCAAGTGTTGTATATTAGGTTGAATTGAATAACTTTACTCATCATTTAAACTTGGTCTGATCAAGTAAACTGAACCAGCACCTGTAATCATGTTATGGTGTTAAACTTCAGAATTGCTGAAACGGTAAACACCTTCAGAATTGTGCAACTCATGTACTAAAAATTTCAAATCATTAATTACTCATCATTGTACATCTGAGGTCCAACTAACCCACATGGCCAAATCCACCCTGTAAGCCCATTAGAGTACATGAACAAAAAATTAACAACTCTTTCTTCACTAGGTCTTTAGGAGTCTTTGGGGACCACGTCTATGTTTTTTTTTTATAGACCACGTCTATGTATCGTAGTGTTTCCTGTTAGTTTACATAAACAAAAAAATTAACAACTTCTTCTTGACCAGGTCTCTAGGAGTGTTTGTAGACCAGGTCTATGAGTGGTAGTGTTTCAACTGTAGTGGTCTTAGTGGTGTTTGAGTAGTGAATTAGTGCTCAAGTTTTGTTGGCACCATTAGTGGGCAGTTATTATATACTCAACAGAGCCTATAAAAAGAAGTTCAACGGTAGTGAATAATACAATATTTTTTTCAATCATTCTTGCTTTCTTGGTTATTTACTGAAAGTTTAAATCTTTCTCCGCACAACAAGCATTTTCTAAACATTGGATCATCAATCAAGGTATACAGTTTTATATATTTTTTCTTTTCACTATATCAATCTTCTCTTCTATTCTAACTGTAGCTAACACAAAATCATCATATGTTATAGCAGGTACATACAAAAATTGAACGATGGTTAGCCAGGTTAGAAAACACTTATACTTGCATCAATTGGGGAAAACAAGAAGCAATTTGCCACTCAAGACCAGAATCTCACGAGCATGGCTGGCAAGAAACATCAACAACAAGAACCAAATCTTTGGCTACGATATGGTCTTGATTGATGAAAAGGTACAATTAAATAATCAATTTTCCATATCTATGTTGTAAACTATTGCAATATTAAATTTTTTTTGTTGAAATTGACAGGGTGATCAAATCCATGCAACTGTCCCAAATGAATTTCGAGAAAATTTTGAAGAACAGTTACAAAAAGGACAAGTTGTGGAAATCAATAAGTTTGATTACATAAAGAATACAAGTGAATATCGTCCAGTCCCTCATCTCTATAAAATTAAGTTTAAGGCAGCAACAAAAGTTACCCTTGCAAAAGATGATTCCAAAATTCCACATCACAAATTCAACTATACAGAATTTGTGGACATTCCGAATAAATATGGAGATAGAGGTCTTCTCATAGGTGATGATAGATTAGTAAAATTCAAGTAACTATTTTTATTATTTTTAATTTCATATCTTCTACTAACTGTAAATGCATACACCCACAGATGTTATAGGAATGTTAAAGGAAGTGAATGCAAAAGCTCAAACTGTTCGTGGGAAGCCCTATCGGGAGATCGAAATACAAAACAACAGGTAGCTATTAATTTTTTTTTTTTTTTTTAATTTTAGATAAACTACAATCAGCTGTAAATAAATAAATAAAAATGGGTTATCATAAACTAATCAACTACATCTGTTATTATACAGCGGAGAAAGCTTGACAGTTACATTGTGGGATGAATTAGCAGACCAGATCAAGTCTGATATAGTTCCCCAAGAAGGAACAAATGTTATCGTAGTCATCTACATACACAAATAAAATAAAAGGTCTGTATCTACTTACATAATGAAATTTAATTGTATTACTATTTGAAACTATCATTAGTATAATTCTTATTTATTACAAGGTGCTTATGGGCTTAGTACAACAACTTCAACAAAGGAATACATCAACCTCGACACAAAAGATGTTCATGATTTAAAAAAACGTATTTCAAATATTCTCTTAAATATACTATATTATATATATACATCTTACTATCTATTTACCTATTTACAGATCAAAGTCAGATACAACAACAAAGATTGAAGAAGAAAATGAAGTGATTCTATTATCACAAGAAGAGATCATAGAGAAGAACAGAGTGACAAATTCAGAGCTCATTGAATTAGCTAAAAAAGGACCACCAAAGGTAAAATATCTCTCTTTAAATCATATATTTCTTATATATATATATACTAATATACATCTTTCATAAAACATAATGAAGCTTACACATGCGAGGTTGAAGTAACAAAGATATATGACAACTCTTGGACCTACACATGTTGCCCATACTGCAACAAAAAAATGGATCCAAATGATAGTGATACCGAATGTGGAAACTGCCTCGCACATGTAACCACTCCAGCAGAAAAGTAAGCTTGCATTTATACATATTTAATAATTTTTAATACATATATCTGAGTGAATGAAAGAACTTATCGTGGTTACCTACAACAAATCAACTTATGAATAGGTATCGTTATCGCATTGGTGTAGAGGATTATACTGGAAATACTACTTTTGTAGCATTTGACAGTGCAACTTACACATTGCTCAACAAAACATGTAATCAACTACTAGAACTTCGACTCAAGGTAAACTTTAAAATTTAATTCAATATATGGTATTTTTAATTTAACTTTAAAATGCAACTTTTATATTAATATTTTGGATTTAAACTTGCAGGATAATGGAGATATGCGAATTCAAACAATTTTCGAGAAACCATTGAACAAACATTATATCTTCCAAATCAAATTTGATGCATTCAGCTACAGAGAAGAATATAAATCTTTCAAAATTACAGATGTCATCGATGGTACAAATTCACATCAGAATATAAAGGTCAAGGAAGAGATAATTGAGGAAAGTGATGAAGACAATTCTGAAGACCATGCTTCCAAGAAGATGAGGAAAGAGTAAAAGAAAAAGGTTAAAAAACAAAGACTAAGAAGAAGAAGACAATTGTTAGTTTTAGTCATATTCCATTTAGATTTTTTTCGTTTTAGCTAGATCCAGAATGCTTTGGATATTATTTTCTTTTTTCAATGTAAATAGATTATTTTCATTAGCCACTTCTAATAAATTACAAAAAGAAAAAAAGTTTATGCATCCCATATATTAATTTTGTTGGTATTCCAATGTAACCACAACTAAGTAGCAAAAATCTCGTGTGTACGTAGCATGGGTCCACAGCTAGTATCTATATAATAGCTAGACCCAATGGGTCCCACACTCTCTTTCCTATGTGGCACTCTATATGATCATCAAGCTCTCATAAATTTTCTCCCGTAAAACAAATAAAAAAGAAAAAGAAAATTTTATAACTAAATTTTTTATTTCTCTACACTTTTCCCCATTTTCCACTAAACCCAAAAAATCTCTACCCACTTTCTCTACTCTCTTAATAAAGTATAAATACAAACATTTCAATAAAAATAAAATCAAAACAACAAATATACTCAAAACACAAATTAATAATAATCAAATATAACCAAACATAATAATTTATTATATGTACATATAAATAAAAAAAAATACAGATAAATTTAATATTATATAAATTTAAAATTTATAAAAAAAATCTCTTGCAAAATCTCTAATCCCGGTGCATAGCACGGGATCCACAGCTAGCAATAGAAGTAGTAGCTAGGGTTTAGGAGAGATCATAGTTCATGTTTAAGAAGTCAAAGCTTGTATTGATTCAATTCTTATTATCAATATCAATCCATTAACTTTTTCTTTATGATGTTTTAAGTTATTTATTCCATGGTGTCATCATCAAGGATGAGTAGCTAAATTCCTTCAGGGGGATGGTTGAAGCACTCTAGATAATGCAAAAGCACCATGTTTGTTCTTAATGTTCATTGTGATTCAAAGTACTTAATGCTTATTTACTTCTATTCACGATATGAGGTAAGTATGATTATTTGCATGTTATTGTTATCCATATTATTAAAATAGTATTGTTAGAGTATAGGGAGACCTAGCTATAATGGTTGTATTTATATTGATTAGAGATATGTGATGGAATAGCTGAGAGGTGACTATCATATATCTAGAATCAATATCTTTTATTGGAACCCTTTTGTAAATAAATTGAGATCCGAGAGGTGACGGTTTGATTAATCAAACATATTCAATAGAATGCATAAGAGAATCCTATTTTAATTGAGTGGAATAGCTGAGAGGTGACTACTTGATTATTATAGGTATTGATGATTAATTGGAATAGCTGAGACATGACTAATTAATTGTTATAGATTGAACATGAAGGATGATATGTTATGTTTGCATGATTTAGTTTGTGGATACCAACTCTGTCCCCTATGTCATCATAAGATCTTCTTTACATATCTATCCATCTTCTTAAGTTAGTGTAATTATTAGTTTATTAATTATTGTCTGTAGGAAGTAGAATCATATCTCTCTCTTATTTGTGATTCACTTGGTGTTTCTTAACCATTGTTTTCTATTGTGTTTGAGCTAAGAAGGAGAATCAATATAAATCTATCTTTTGTTTAGAAGGTGACAATTTACCCTCTATCAAAATGGCGTCGTTGCCACTCTAAGGAATGGAGTTTATTCAAACACAAGCAAGAATAGTAGTTTCGGGACATCATCCCACTTCTATCCCTCTCGCCCTTCTATTTCTATTTCTTTTAATAATTATTTTTAAGTGTCTTGTTACTTAGTTCTCTTACTGATCTTGCAGCGAAGACGGATTGAAAAAAACTCAAGGAACGAAGTCAATATCTCAATTTCAAAAAGATCGCGCAAACAGGAATTTTCATGAACAGTTATTGGTTCAAATTGGGCTCGATCTTGAGTCAAGTTCATTGTGGCCTTAACTGATCTCGAGTCGAGTTCCCAGCAGGAATTTGACACATGTTTGTGGGACTTATAGAAGATATTCCAGAGCACTTTTTCGAGTTTTTTCTTTTTTGTTGAGTGATTGTGCGATCATTTTTTCCAGCATTTTTAAGGTCTTGTAAGATATTTAATTTTTCGATCCACGACACGGTTGTAATATTTTTAAAGTAGGTGTTGTTAGAATTTATTTATTTGTGTGTGTGCGGCGGATAGTAGAGCAAGGTTGTGGAGCTAGCCTTGAGTCTGCTAAGGAACAACTCCTAAGGATGATTGAAACCCAAGGAGTGGTTTCCCCTTAGTAGAATTCAACTCGTCTTCTCCCCACTTTTGTGTGCTTGTTTGGCATTTTTACTTTTCTAGCACAAAGTGGGAGGTAAGCATACTCCTAACCCTCCTTGAATCCCCTACAAGAGGAGTTTTTGTAATGATTAGCATGACCTTGATTGTTGCTTGATTTTAATTCAGTTTTTACTTTTTGCTAAAACGGGATTGACGGGGGACCTGGCCCAAGGAAAGTGAAACTTAATATCAATTGATTGCAACATTCTTAGCTTTAAAATTGAATCAACTAAAGCCATGCTATCACGATGTTCATTTGAGACTTTGAGCAGATATTTCAACTAGTACTGCGTGAACCATTCTTTGATTGGAGCACAAGCTAGGAATTAGGTCTGGAAC
This sequence comes from Aquilegia eximia, assembly GCA_023053565.1. Classification (NCBI taxonomy): domain Eukaryota; kingdom Viridiplantae; phylum Streptophyta; class Magnoliopsida; order Ranunculales; family Ranunculaceae; genus Aquilegia; species Aquilegia eximia. The sequence goes on from JALIGU010000003.1 coordinate 25,622,174, forward strand.
CCCTACACATTACGTCTGTAGAATAACTGTGGTTTTGATTAAGGAACGTTGCTTATGCACGAAAAACCTCCCACACTGGTTATTCCCTACTCGACTCTCGAAATATAGGGAGAATTCATAACGGAAACTTAGGAAGAACTCATTGACTTGGGTGGACACAATGTTGAGTCAGTTTTCGAGCCCCCTTGTTAGATGCTTTTGGGTGGTTAGGACTTCTATGGCATATGTAATGTGCATTTTTCATGCATCTTAGATCCAGTAAAATCTTGTCCAATCCTATTCAAGTCTACACAACCAGCACAATCACGGGCCGCACTCCTTCTGAGGAAGAGTTCAACAACCCAACCTCCATCCCTTCTTCTGAGGAAGAGTTCAACGACTCAACCTCACTTACTGAAGTAAATCTTGCCCTTCAGGATTATTTTTCACCTTTGGCCACTGGGCCACCTACCTGCATTGTCTTGGCTGCGACAACTGGAGATAGCTATGGCATTCGCTCTCAGATTGTGGGCATGTTGCCTAAGTTCCATGGACTTCCACGGGAAGATCCATATCAGCACCTCAATAAGTTTCTGACCTTGCTTAATACTTTCAAGCAGAAACATTTGTCTAAAGAGGCAGTTAGTTTGAGATTGTTCCCTTTATTCTCTTGAGGATCGTGGATCTCACTGGTTACATTGCCTTCCTTCCAATTCCATTGATACCTGGGGTCAACTAAGCAAAAGGTTCTTGACCAAATTATTTCCTATTACCAGAACCAATGATATTGTTGATGCCATCAGAAATTTCCGGCAGAAACAGGGCGAGGTTTTCTTTGATGCATTAGAGAGGTATCAAGACCTATTTCTTCGGTGTCCACACCACAAAGTTGATGACACAGAAAAAGTTAGGATCATGTATAAAGGCCTCAATTATGTAACTAGAAACATGGTTGAAGGCATGAGCGGTGGAGAATTTCTTGATATGTCCACTGCCAGGGCTATTGCATTCCTTGAAAAATTAACTAATAATAGCCAACAATGGGACTCACCTGGACCAACCCTGAGAAACACTACCCCAGACTCATATGATAAACCTAGAGGCATGTATGAGGTCAAACCTGACCCCGAGCTTAAAACTTTGCTTCATGGTTTAGTAAAAAAGGTAGAAACACTTGAGGTGTCCTTAAAGCCCACATCACCTGTTATGAGTGCCTCCACTCTCCAATGTGATGGTTGTCATGACTAGTCCCATACTGTCGATATTTGCCCCCTCTTTTATAATTCACAAGAAACTGAAGAAGTCTGTGCGTTTAACTACGCTGAGAAGACCAACTTTACCAAGGGCAATGCTACGTACCCATACATGGACCGTTCTAATCTGTCTTATTCAAATAATAATTATACAGCTCCACTTGGTTTTAATAACTCTAATGGGCAACATAGCAATTCCAAGTATGTTGGCAATAATGATAATCGAAACAGGGTAACGGTCCCCCCTTATTCGAACATTGCTCATCACATGAGTAGTTCCAGGGACCAGGTACAGACCAATCAATTTGCCCCTCAGAAGTCCTCCCATGAGGATGTTCTTGCCCGTTTCATTCAAAAGACGCAAGCGTCCATTGAGTGAAATGCCCAAGCCATCCAGCAGATTAAACAAAAGCTTGATGAGAAGGGCAGATTTCCGAGACAGCCAATCCCGAACCCAAGAGCAAGGAAGTTGCCTTGGTGACGGAAACTCCATCTCCGTCTGCACCACTTGCTGAAGTAAAATCGGTTTCCACACTTAGGTCAGGTAAACAGGTTGATAATCCGATTAATTATAAACTAAGTTTTAGATTGTGACCCCGGTTACCACTACCCCTGTTGCACCACCTAAAGGTCCGGCTAATGAAGCGACCACCTCTAAGCCAAGGATACATACCCGTAAAATTGTGGATACTCCATTGTCTTACGACCCACCTTGTGCCTTACCCCAGAGACTCACTAGGTCCCTAAAGGAAGTACAAACTGAGGAGGTACTTGATGTGTTTAAACATATAAATATTAATATACCTTTCCTCACGGCTATTAAACAGATACCTTTCTATGCTAAGGTTTTGAAGGACTTGTGCACCGCTACGAAGAAAACAAATGTACCCAAAAGCGCGTTTGTAGCGGAAGAATTCACTGCACTTGTCCAACATAATGGTGTGGTAAAATATAAAGACCCTGGAAAACCGACCATACCCTGCAAGCTTGGTGATAAGTTCATGGGAAAACCTTTGCTAGACCTAGGAGCGAGTGTTAATCTTTTACCTTACATCTTATACCTCAGCCTGGGTCTAACAAACTTAAAACCCACGTCTTTACAATTGGTCGACAGATCATTGAAAGTACCTGAAGGAATAGTTAAGGATCTATTAGTCAAAGTGTCCGACTTTTACTATCCTGTTAATTTTGTGGTGTTAAATACTGAACCTACTGCCAATGACTCGGTTCCCATCATCGTTGGCTAACCGTTTTTTGCCACATCTAATTCTCTCATTAACTGCCGAAATGTTCTATGGTTCTCACTTTTGGATCTATGACTGTTAAAGTAAATATTTTTAACCTATGAGATGGTGCATAGTTGTTACCCTAAAGATTCGGTTGTGCATTGCCTTGCCATGCATAATGTTGACTTTAACATCGACCAATCTATTGCCTAAACAAATGCCCTTCTTGATTTTGTGCCTATCTTTGAACCTAAAGACCTTGAGGATATTGATTCGGTTTGTTGCATTGATTTTGAGACCCAAGGTGAGACCATTACTCCACCTCCTGTAACTCTGAATCATTTTCCTCCTGAGCTGAAATATGCCCATCTTGATTCAGACGATAGTCATCCTGTTATTATTTCTTCATCTCTTACTACCGAACAGGAAAGTCAGCTTTTAAAAGTTATCCAAGAGCATCATTCTGTTATTGCCTAGTCTATCCACGACATTAAAGGCATTAGCCCTTCTGTTTGTTCTCATCGTATTCATCTTGAGGACGATGCTAAAACTTCTCTTAAACCTCAGAGACGTCTTCACCCTGCGATGAAAGAAGTTGTTCGTGCTGAAATTCTTAAACTTCTAGATGCAGGTGTGATTTACCCCATTTCTGATAGTCCATGGGTTAGTCCTATTCATGTGGTTCCTAAGAAGGCCGACATGACTGTAGTTACCAATGATAAGAACGATCAAGTCGCCACTAAAGTTCCAACCAAGTGGCGTGTTTATATCGACTAAAGAAAACTTAATACAGTCACTCGGAAGGACCATTTTCCTCTTCCCTTCATAGACCAGATGTTGGACGCTTGGCTGGTCATTCCTTCTATTGTTTCTTAGATGGTTACTCCGGTTATAATCAGATTCTTATCGCCCCTGAAAATCAAGAGAATACAACTTTCACCTGTCATTTCGGCACTTTCGCTTATGCCCGTATGCCTTTCGGTCTGTGTAATGCACCTGCTACCTTCCAGAGGTGTATGTTACACATCTTTAGAGATATGGTGGAATGATTATGGAGGTGTTTATGGATGACTTTTCCATATATGGTTCATCTTTTGAAGAGTGTCTTAGTCATTTTTCCTTGGTTTTTAACCATTGCATTGAGAAGAATTTGGTGCTTAACTGGGAAAAGTGCCATTTCATGGTTAGAAAAGGAATAGTTTTAGGTCATGTAAAGTCTCCAGAGGGTATCCAGTTTGATAAAGCTAAAGTAGATCTTGTTTCATCCTTGCCTATTCCTAAGTTTATTAGGGATATTCGAGCCTTTGTGGGCCATGCAGGATTCTATCGACGCTTTATCCAAGATTTTCAAAGACAGCTTGCCCCTTAACCAACTTATTGCTTAAGGATGCACCTTTTGATTTCACAAAAGAATGCATGACTGCTTTTGAAAATCTTAAGACCACCCTCACGACTACACCCATCATTAGGCCGCCTGATTGGAGTAAACCCTTTGAGCTGATGTGCGATGCATCAGACTTTGCTGTTGGGGCTGTTTTAGGTCAACGTCTAGATGGTAAGCCCCATGTCATATATTATGCCAGCAAAACTCTTAATAATGCGCAATGTAATTATACTACGATTGAGAAAGAGTTGTTAGCCATAGTATATGCTCTTGATAAGTTTTGTTCCTACCTTTTAGGTACTCGTACTGTTATCTTCAAGGATCATGCTGCCGTTAGATTCCTACTCTCCAAGAAGGAAACTAAACAACGCCTTACTCATTGGATTATGTTGCTTCAAGAATTTGACATTAAAATTAAATATAAAAAAAGGACCGAAAATGTAGTTGTCGACCACTTGTCTAGACTCAACCGTCCTGCGGATTCTAGTGTCATTTATGAGAACTTTCCTGATGAGCTTCTTTTTGCAATATCGAATCTCCATGGTTCGCAGATATAGTTAATTACTTGGCTAGGAACAAGTTTCCAAGTCATTGGAACAAGCAATACAGATCAAAATTTCTTGCTAATATCAAGCTTTATTTCTGGGATGGCCCTTATCTTTTTAAATACTGTCCTGACCAGATTATTCGTCGTTGCATTCTTGACTGGGAGCAACAAGAGTTCTTTAAGTTCTGTCTTGAGCATGCTTGTGGTGGACATTTTAGTGCCGAAAAGACAGCTGCTAAAGTATTGCAGTGTGGTTTTTGGTAGTATAGTTTTGAGCTACACTAATCAAAAGATTATATTTTTAACTTGAAGTTCCTTCTTGTGCCTGTATAAATTGGATATCAAAGTAGACAAGTAACAAGAAAGGGTCGTACCCACCTCAGAAGGGGAGATCTTAGCTCAAACACAATTGAAAACAATAATTATGTAACCCCGAAGTATCAATAAATAAGATTTGAGATTGATTCTACTTTCTACAGGCAGAAATAATAAGTAAATCCTAACTTAAAAAGATGGTAGAGATGTAAAGAAGATTTATGATGACAAAAGAGGAAGAATTGATATCCACAAATTAAATCATGCAAACATAACATGTTGTTCCTTCATGTTCAATCTATAACAATTAATTAGTCATCTCTCGGTTATTCCAACTAATCATTAATACGTATAATAATCAAGTAGTCACCTCTCAGCTATTCCACTCAATTAAAACGGGAGTCTCTTATGCATGCTATTGAATATGTCTCATTAATTAAACCGTCACCTCTCAGCTATTCAATTCAATTAACTCAACATATTTATTCATAACTAAATCATCATCTCTCAGCTATTTGACTTAATTACAAAAGAGTTCCACTAAAAGATATCAACTGCAGATATGTAACAATCACCTCTCAGCTATTTCACTAAACATCTCTAATCAATATAAATGCAACCATTAAAGCTAGGTCTCCCTAAACCCTAACAATAGTATTTTAAACAACGTGGATAACAATAACATGCAAATAATCATACTTACCTCATATGGCGAATTAGAAGTAAACAAACATTAAGAACTTTGAATCACAATGAACAATAAGAACAAACATGGTGTTTTTACATCATCTAGAGTTCTTCAACCATCCCCCTAAGGAGATTTAGCTACTCATCCTTGATGATGACACCATGGAATAAATAAAGAAATAACAAAACATCATAATGGAAAAGATACTAGAATTGATATTGAATATTGAGTTTGATACAAAAGAAGAAGAAGAAGAACTTTTCTCTTCAATCTTCAATTCATAAAAATCCTACATAAACCTTAGCTACTAATTTTCTTATATAGGAGATACAAAGTAGAACACTTGCATGCAAAGACTTCTAAATTAGGTCAAATTCATGGCTGCTGCTGTTGGTCTTCTATAGGTATTATGTCTTCATCAAAATCTAATTCTCTTAGGCTTAAGTTGTAGCTTGGACCAAGACCTTCAGTTTGATAGCTCATGGGCCCAAATCAGAGTTTTGGATCTCCTTGTAGAGCCTTTTTAAGATTGGACTTTAAATAAACCCCTAAATAGAAATTCTGACTTGTGGGTCCAATAGGACCCGGTTTTTGCTTGCTTTTCTTGAATTTTGGCGGGCTTTAACACAATATTCGCATTTCGGCTCATAAAACCTACACAATAGATAAGAAAGCACTAACCAATAGATATAACGCAATAATATAAGCTAAGTGCTAGACAAACAAGGTGTTATTCGGGGGATAAATATACACTTTTGAGGACTTATCAAATACCCACAAACAACACTTTACTTGTCTTCAAGCAAAGGTGAGAAGAAAAGAATTAAGGACTCAAAAGAGAAGTAAAACTAAGGTGATTCCATTAACCATATGCATCAAGGCTTTCAACCACAAGGATTTTTCAAGTGGAGGAGTTATAGTCTCCTGAGGGTTTTTCAGAGAAGATACCTACAAACTTTCTACAATGACTAATCCAAAGAATAGGAATTTCTACCATTTACTTCAGAAATGGTTATATCAAAGATAAGGATAAGTATTGCAAAACCGTTCATATGAGATAGTATATTACAAATGCATGAATAAGATATGAAATATAAACCAAGCATAACAGTTTCAAATGCATTGAAGACAGGCATGTACCCATACTACCACGGGTCTTAAGTCACCGTTGGAAAGGTCGCCTTGACTTTTGCCTCACAGTAATACACTCAGAAATAAAGTCACTCAGAGATGGTATTTATCATTTTACCTCTATGTGAGGAAGAAAGATGGACAATCATTTCACATATATCAATAAGAACGGACTGGTGTAATGGAATGAACTTAGTCTCAAAGAATGGAAACATTAGCCTTGCTTGAGATGTCGGGTTTTTCAGCTTAGCACCTTCTCACTTACTCGCCACATCCTACCATATCAGCTTAGATCTACAAAAGACAGTAATGGGTTGTAACTTGGCTTAGGACGGCTAGAAATGGAAAAGGCATTTGTGAAATATTTTTGGAACATTCGGGCCTTCAATACTTATGATTTGTAATAATAGTACATGAAAAAAAAAATTGATATTTTTCTTTTGGGAAGAACTGTTTCTCATCTTCTTTTGGAAAAATTTCAATGAAGCTCTAGCCAATATTTTGGAATCTTCCTTTCTTTTTGGATTTGAATGGTTTTTGGAAGATCCTGGCTTTTTCTGGAATTTCTTTAAACTTTTTGATTTTCAATATTTGGTTTATCTCACTAGTTTAAAGATTTCTTTTGTATTTCTCCTTTCTTCTTGTAACCACATAACAATAATCCTCATGTTTGAAAACCATGGGTAAAAGGACCTAAATATTCTAAGGGTATTTATTCCCATAATGAAGTTGGGTAAGGGTAATAGGCTCAAGAAAAGGGTTAAGTAACAAGAATGGCTCAGAATAGTCAACCTAAGGGATAAAGTAACATCAAGGTAGGTTAAGGTAAACAGGGTTTAACTAAATGTCTTTGTATCATTTCTAAGTACTGATATGGTGATCATATCTTGAATAAGCTACAAGACCCAAGTTTATATTACACCCACTTGATATCATCTTAAGACTAACTATAAAAATGAATATGAGACTAAAAACAGACAAAACTGAGAGGTTGAGTCTTTTGACTCTAGATTTATATAAGGGTAATTTCTCGAATAAGCATAGGTTTATCAACTTTCTTCCCAAAGAAGCACATTTGACTGCAATCTTCCCCAACAAGCACATTTTTATCTTTGACTTAATAATTGGACATTTCTACCCTTATGACAACTTTAAGCCGTCACATCATATCTTTTGTTTGATTGATTTTTCTCTCTCATCATTCAATTCAGCAAACTAAACTCTCACCGTTAGATGAAAAAGCATCTTTGATTACCACCGTTGGATGAAATAACACAGAAACCAGCATTCTCAATCCTCCACATCACACTACTCTATCCTCCACCCAGAAAAGACAAAAACAACTGTCTTACCTTAAAAGAGAAGTATACCAAATTTTTCTCTGTTCTTCTTCTTCACCTTCTTTGTTCATCACAGAGAATGAACAAGAAGATAACCTCTTTTCATCAGATCACATTCTCTTTGTCGTAAAGCTTCGATTTTTTTTTATGTTGGGGTTTTCATCGGTAATATTTTGGGTTCATCATGGGAAAAAAAGGAAGCAATAAGGGCAAGCAAGTTATGAACGTTTTTCAGATCGCTGGTAAGTTTTAAGGTTTGAAGGTTGTAATGTTCATTTATAATGATAATGGGGGGTTTGATTTCAGTGGCATCAATACCAATCATTGATATTAAAGTTGTCCGTTTTAGGTTTCAATCTCAGTGGCCTTAAAGTATTCACTCACACACACACACCAGCTTAAATGCAAGCATTCAATTGTGGGTGGGGTTTCAACTCTAGTTGATTGTTGGGTTGGGGTATGAAAACCCCAGAATTTGGTTTATGGGTTTCTAGTATGTTGTTTTCAAGCTTTAAATCACTAGTGTCTACCGTGTATTGCTCTCTGTCTCTGTTTTTATCGGGGGTTTTGAAGTTTTTTATCTAATGATTAGAAGATCTAAAAGTGGGTTTATCATATGGTACTAATTATCACTTTGACATACATTCTTAAATTTCTAGACGATAAACTGTCAACTGTAACCCTTAATACTGATATTGTAGCCGATAACGTCAGTACACTCGTTTATAGAGATGTGATATTAAACTCATTTTAATTGATGTTATGCAGAGAACACATTTAATATCATATTCCAATATGGTGGGCAATTGGTTGTTACAGTTGAAGAAGTTGAGATTGCATATGTACATGGTGAGTCAAAAATAAGGATCGCTAATAACAAGACATCCTACGGAGACTTCTTGGAATTGGTTGAATCCTTATGTAAGGCACCAAGAACAACTTGGTTAATGCGAGCTGTAATCAACAATAATCCAACTAAGGTTGAATGCGAAGATCATTACATGGCAATGATTGCATACATTACAAATTCAGCTGCAATGGTGATTTCTATTTGGGTGGTTGATCATTTAACACCAGTTATGATACAGTCAGAGACTAATGAAGCCTCAAGCCAAGTGAGTGAGATACCAAGAGAGCTGCCCAAGGGGGATCCCAAAACTAGTCAATCTTTGAATAGAAAACTTTTTCCTGAACCTGTTGTCAATAATCTAGGCTTGGGTAGGAAACCAGACTACCCTTCTTTTTGTACACCAACAAAACCTTTCCATCCTGATGAATATAGGTTGGAAACTCCTTCTCAAGACCAAGAAGTGATTGTAAAGGGAAAGGGGCACTCAAATGACCCTTTAGTCTTGGAAACCCCTCCCCCTAATGTTCAAGTGAGAGCTGATGTTTACATTCCTCAACATCCAGTTAACTTGACTCCCTTATCGGCTAGAACAACATCTGGATCGCTTATATGTGTACAGACGTCGGCTAGAAGTGGTAATCTTGAAGACATAGCAGGGATTCTATCTGATATGCGTAGGGATAATGGTTTTGGGGATTCAGATGAATTGGAAAGTGTAGAAGAAAGATTAGATCCAGAGATAGAGAGAAGCCAAGAAGAAGTATTGGATGATGACAATGAGGGTGAATGTAAGGAAGGCCAATGGGATTCAGAAGAGGATGTGTTCGACTCATGTATTGATTACTCTAATAATTCATTAGATAGACTTGAAGATGAGTTTGAATCTGAGATGTATACTGCCAACCAGCAAATGTTTGGTCCTACACCACCTCCTCTATTTCATAATGAAGATGATGGTGTCATCCAATCTTCATCTGAAGGCATTGGTGAGATGAAAACACCAATTCTTGACACCCAAGATCAAGAATTTGAGAATGAAATGTACAATGACAGCTACCCAATGTTTGGTGATCTATCGACACAAGAAACCGTGCATAGCGAAGATGTGGTAACGGATAGAAATGCTACTGCAGCGGATACACGGTGCAATCTAGAGGATCGTTTCGCTCGAGTAGGGGATTACGTCAACAATCAACCACAACATAACACTGTGCCGCTACAAGACAACCTTCCAACTCCTACCACTGTGCCACTTCAAGATAACCCTCCAGCTCCGACCACTGTACCTCCTGATACAGATGTACCATTTCTTAACAATGTGTCACTCCAGAAGAATGTAAGAGTTACGAAAAACCGCGATAACGATGAAGTGAAACGTGAATTAGACAAAATCTTTTTTCTTCGGTATGATTATGTAGAAATTAGAATGGAAGATGGGAAATTAGAAGATGATTGTGTAGAAATTAGAAGATGATTGTGCAGAAATGGAAGATGGGAAAGAAATTAGAAGAGTTATGAGCAGTTTAATGGAAGAAGAATCGGTTTAAGAAGAAAAGAAAGTGGGTGGTTATGGATTCTGAAACGGTGTGAAAACCCTAGGTTAGCAAACCTTTACCTGTTCCCGCTTGATTATCCCGCCCAATTAAAACCCAACGGTTAATGACACGTGGCGCTGATGTGGCTGTTGTTTAGTGTAGCAGATGCTTGTTTAAAATTTCAAATTGTAGAGGAAATAACATCTACTTGTGGAGGATAGGAATTAGCAAATTATATCCAACGGTTGTAACTTATTATCATGATCCAATGGTTGTAATCTATTGTCATGTCATTATCTAAGATGTCACATCTAATGAAAACCTATTAAAAGTAATGATTATAGGCTAAAGGGTATAATAGGGAAAAAAATATGCTAAAAGACAAAAATTCATAAGTCAAAGCTAAAAATGTGCTTGTTGGGGAAGATTGCAGTCAAATGTGCTTCTTTGGGAAGAAAGTTGATAAACCTATGCTTATTCGAGAAATTACCCTTTATATAATATCTCTCCAAGAAAAGGACGGGTCTCAAAAGCTCATAGGGTTAAGTCTCCACACTTGTTCCTCAAGTTTCTCAAGGTGTAGTTGTATTTGCACATGTAATCTGTAATAAATGCAAGTGGATGTCATGCTTATGCTCATGCAAATGTAGTATAAGACTTAACTACTTGGTGAAGCAATAAATGTCCTTAAACTTAAAAAAAAAAAAAAAATTCAACCATTATATTCATCATTGATGGTGTACTTATCCTATTTTTTTTTTTTTGAAAAAGTCTTTGTAACAAAGATTTTTGTTGATTTTTCAAAATTTTTGATTTTTTACATAAGTATGGATAAAGAAGTTTGAAAATCATTTGGAAAAAGGATTGTAATACTTCCCCACCACCAAACAAGAAGATTGCCTTGTCCTTAAGGCTCAAACTAAGAATAGGAAAAAGAGAAAGAAAGATATTACCATGAATGTATTAACAATTCAAACCGCTTTATAACTTCATGCCAAACAAAATTATCTCCACATACATAGAGATTATAAGGAATTCCATACTATGACACAACTGAAATAAAATCCTACTCTACACAATTGCTTCCCAAACTTGACTCGTAGGAAGGCCCTCCAACCTATCGCGCCAATCAACTAGCACCTCCCTAATCTCATGCCAAGGAGCCTCACCATGTTTCGTAAACTCATCATCCCTATGCAATTTAGGAAAATCCTCATACTCAGAATCAGGCACCCAAGTGAATAGGCGACTTCTCCTAATAAAACGATGAGTTGGGTCCATAGGTATAAGGTGAGTCTAATCATTGTACCTTTCCCGCCAATAAGGATAATTCACAAGGATAATTCTACAGATAGCAGTAGGAAAAACAAGCTTATCCTCATCAAACAAGAAGACATTCCGGATACCATCTAGAATCCAGGTGGACAAGTCAAGAGCATAAAAATCTTTAACAATACCACAGACGGCATGCATAGTACAGGATAATTCACAAGGATAATTCTACAGATAGCAGTAGGAAAAACAAGCTTATCCTCACCATACAAGAAGACATTCCGGATACCATCTAGAATCCAGGTGGACAAGTCAAGAGCATAAAAATCATTAACAATACCACAGACGGCATGCATAGTACTATCGTTGACATAATCCAACTTTTCAACACCCAACAAATTACCATAAAGCAGCAGTAACAACATTACCAGGAAGGCAAGTATTAGGTGCAATACTAGGGTATCCTTCGGGATGAAAGGAAAAGGTACAAGGGCCAAAGTGATTAAGGTAAGTATCTATGACGTCAACACGATTATCATGAACATAATCATCATAAGGAACAAACGGTTGGAAGACAAAAGGATTACCCATGGCAAGAGAAACAGAGACAACATTAAAAACTACCGGGAAACCATGCAAGTGAGCTTGGAAACCATCAAAGGGAGAGCATCGGCAAAGGGTAACATGAGGTAAAAAGTCTCTTACCATAGAAGGGGAATACTCAGCAGTAGAATCATAAAGAAAACCTTCCCAACCTTTGTTGAAAATCCCATCCTGAAAAGAAGCTCCAAAAGGACTATTCATAATTCCTGAAAAATCCATCTCGCGGATAATATCCATGCCATCCGGCATCCACAACCCATTCTGAACATTAGCCATTGCAAAAGAAAAAGAGAACTACCAAAAACCTGCGCGAAAATCCGAGAAAAACCGCATAAAACAAGTCAGAAAAACTGTTGCCAGGTCTGAACTCGAGTCGAGTTTGGTTAAGCCTATAAGGAATTCGACTCGAGATTGAGCAAGTTCCAGAAAAATAAAAAGTTTTCTGATTTTGAGTGACGGTCTCCTAACCTTAGTTTGGTATATATATGCCTAAAATAAATAGTTTGCGCCCTAATAGGACTCCAAAGATTGCATAAAACCTTAGGGTTTCCAAAAAACAAACCCTAATCTCTTCTTTGAAAATATTTGGACTTAGGTCCCTAAGACCAAAAAAAATTCAAAATAAGTCCACAAGTCCAGATTTTTTGCAATAAAGCCCAAGAATGGCTAAAAATTTCAGAAAAAGACAGAAGTTGCAAAAATTATAAATTTTAACCATTTCATTAATATTTTGAAATAAAGTACAATGATTAAAATCTAAATACAAGAGTGCAAAAAGTAAACAAAATACATAAAAATAAAAACTAAAAACTATAATGGCTAGTAACTCAAACTCTCAACCACGTCGTCAACGAGGCTGCCCCTGGCCTTCATCAAAGCGACGCTGCAAGCCCTCGACCGCATCCATGATCTCGCCCATGCCTCTCCAGAGAAGCTGGAACCGCTCCCCATTGGTATGGAGCTGGTGAAACGCCCCGAGGATGGGCACCTCATTGGTATGGGCCTGTACTGAATGGGCACCTCCTCCCAAGGATCCCACAACAACTGTCTGCAAGCAGACAGTTCCGGGTTGGAGACCTCGAGCCGGACGACCGACTCCAGAGAAAGAGCAGGAAGAAGAGGCGCCTCCCAGAAGCGCAAGATACTCATCACCAGGCTTGGAAGGGGCGCAGAAGTGGCTTGAGCGCCGGTGATAGTAGCGAAAAGACGGTAGACCAAACTGTAGCCGTGGAGGTCCTCCTGAAGAAGCGGCAAGATATGAATACCTTCCGAGAACAGCTGGCTCATCCTCGTCGTCCCAAGGACATTAGTGGTCAGCTAGTGTGCCACCAAGCCCTGGTTGACTCGGAGCCAACCGATTGAAATGTGACTGCTATACCGGTGAACCACCCGGTCATTGATGCGGACAACCTTGATGATGTCCGGGGTCACCAGTGCAGCCTCCTGCTGTAAAGGGGCCTCATCAAGCTCGAGCGCCGTGACTAAGGAGACAGTTTCAGGCGTGAGCAAGAAGCGATGGGTCGGATCCCAGTAAATGAAAACGCCGTCATCGGTCAACTCCATTGACTCGTAAAATCGACGAACCATTTGAGGGTTAAATGACTCGTAATCAGAGGCAAGGAGTACATCCCAACCTCGGGCGTGAATTCTCTCCACAAACCCACTCCCAAAGCGATTATCGTCGAAGAGACGAGAATAATCGCCCTCACGAATGATCACTCTAGATCTAACTCTAGGAGGCATGATTCTCGAAGAATTTGGTATGGAATTGAAGAGAATTGAAATTTGGACCACAGATGAGGGAGATCGGAGGAGAGAGGGAACTGTGTTGCCTCGAAACTTGAGTCGAGATTGAAATTGTAAGGAACTCGACTCAAGTTCTGGAAGAGATGACTGACTCGGTTGACCCGGTTTTGACTTGGTTTAACCTTGGAAATGAAAGCGACTTGTGACTATTCCAAGTACACCCGTAGGTATATATAGACCAATAACTTCCCCAACACGCATCCCCCCACTACTGGAATTAGTGGAAATGGCGGTTTTACCCCCGAAATGCGTAACGTCACGAAATAATTAAATTTAAATTTTGAAAATTCCGTGATAATGTATAAATATATTTTCGCGAATATACGTACCACTAAGATGTCAATTAAATTTCACAATCAAGCAATTATTAAAAATTCCAAAAATTGAAATAATTTCAAATTTGTAACTCTAATAATTACCTAACAAATCAAACCGCAATAGAGAGTGGTGGGCCACGCCAACCCCCAAACAGAACTAACACACAGATCTGAAAGAGGTAGTTATTAGCAAAAAACCACTAAACCCGGCAACAAATAAGATGCAAAAATGCACGATCGGGTTTAGAAGATACACAGGGCTGCCTCCCAGGAGAGATAAAACGCTAAAGTCGAATGCGCGAGATCTTGATGTCTAGCATACAACAAAGAGTCTTTTAAAGTCAGATACTCGAGACTTAAAAGAAGATGGGAAATGACTTCTCCACCCTCAAACAGAGCGAAAAACAAGTCTGTTTGGTGATGCCGCTTAAGAGAAAAGCGTGCACTGGATCAATTATACTCAGCCAGTAAGAGTTTGTTGACTATGGCCCCGACACTTTCAACCACACCTCTCAAAAAGAGACAACAGAATAGAGTAAGAGAGGGTCCGGATACCAGTAGGTCAAAGGTCAGTCTAAATAAGTAGGATCCTCTAAGAGAGTTTCCTCAACTTCAGGGGACCTTAATTCATGGAAATGCTTAAGACGTTGACCATTGACTTGAAATTCAAAATTGTCTGCAGGGTTATAAACAAGTGATAGCACCATAAGGCGTTCCTGGAGACACAACAAAGGGACTCGACCAAAGAAACTGTAGTTTACCAGGAAATAAATGCAATCTAGAGTTGTACAGTAAAACTTTGTCCCCAATTTGAAACTCTACGTAAGATCTGACGATCATGTAGTTTCTTCATATTAGCTTTATAGGACTTGGAAAGATCATAAGCTTCATTCCGAAGTTCCTCAAGCTCAGAAAGCTGGAGTTTTCTCCTCTTACCTACCTAGTCGATATTAAAGTTGAGCTTTGTCATTGCACAGAAGGCTCGGTTCTCAAGCTCTACAGGTAGGTGACGGGGTTTTCCAAATACAAGACGAAAGGGAGACATGCCTATGGGAGTTTTAAAAGCACTACGATAGGCCCATAATGCATCACTGACTCTACGAGACCAATCAACCGTTTCAGGGTCAATTGTTTTTTGCAAAATGTTTTTAATCTCTCTATTGGAAACCTCAGCTTGGCCATTGGTTTGCGGATGGTACGCAAGGGCCACTTTGTGAGTTACTCCATATTTTTGGACAAGTTTTTGAAAAGCTTTATTGCAAAAATATGTACTCTTTGATAAAATTTACTACAGTTTCTTGGTCGTTGTGCCTTGTGGGAATGACTTCGATCCATTTAGAAACATAGTCTACTGCGACCAGAATGTACAAAAAACCATGACAACCAGGAAAAGGGCCCATGAAATCAATGCCCCATACATCAAACACTTCTAAAGGAAGAATTGGCTGTAAGGGCATCATGTGTCACCTAGTGATTTTCCCTAATTGTTGACAACGAGTGCAGACAGTACAATGCATATGAGCATCCTTAAAAAGAGTTGGCCAATAAAAACAACACTGCAATACTTTAGCAGCTGTCTTCTTGGCACTAAAATGTCCACCACAAGCATGCTCATGGCAGAACTTAAGGACCTCTTGTTGCTCCCAATCGGGAATGCAACGACGAATGATCTGGTCAGGACAGTACTTAAAAAGGTAAGGGTCATTCCATAAATAATGCTTGGCATTAGCAAGGAATTTGGATTTATATTGCTTGTTCCAATGACTTGGAAACTTGTTGCTAGCCAAGTAATTAACTATATCTGCGAACCATGGAGCATTCGATATTGCAAAAAGAAGCTCATCAGGAAAGTTCTCAGAAATGACACTAGAATCCTCAGGACGGTCGAGTCTAGACAAGTGGTCAGCTACTACATTTTCGGTCCATTTTTTATCTTTAATTTCAAGATCAAATTCTTGAAACAACAATATCCAAAAATAAGGCGCTGTTTGGTTTTCTTCTTGCATTCTTTTGTGAAATCAAAATGCGCTATTTGGTTTCCTTCTTGCATTCTTTTGTGAAATCAAAAGGTGCATCCCTAATAGACTTAGGAATAGGCAAGGATGAAACAAGATCTACTTTAGCTTTATCAACCTGGATACCCTTAGGAGAGACTACATGACCTAAAACTGTTCCCTTTCTAACCATAAAATGTCACTTTTTCCAGTTAAGTACCAAATTCTTTTCAATGCAACGCTTAAAAACCAAGGAAAGATGACTAAGACACTCTTCAAAAGATGAACCATATTTGGAGAAGTCATCCATAAAAACCTCCATAAATCGTTCTACCATATCACTAAAGATGTGTAACATACACCTCTGGAAAGTAGCAGGCATATTACACAGAAGAAAAGGCATACGGGCATAGGTGAAAGTACCGAAAGGACAAGTAAATGTTGTCTTCTCTTGATCTTCAGCAACAATAGGAATTTGGTTATACCCAGAGTAACCATCTGAGAAATAATAGAAGGAATGACCAGCCAGGTGTTCCAACATCTAGTCTATGAAGGGAAGAGGAAAGTGGTCCTTCCGGGTGACTGTATTAAGCTTTCTATAGTCGATACAAACACGCCACTTGGTTGGAACTCTAGTGGGGACTTGTTCATTCTTATGATTGGTAACTACAGTCATGCCGGCCTTCTTAGGAACCACATGAATAGGACTAACCCAGGGACTATCCGAAATGGGATAAATCACACATGCATCAAGAAGTTTAAAAATCTCAGCTCGAACAACTTCTTTTATCGCAGGGTTCAGACGTCTCTGAGGTTCACGAGAAGTTTTAGCATCGTCCTCAAGATGAATACGATGGGAACAAACAGAAGGGTTAATGCCTTTAATGTCGTGGATAAACCAGGCAATAGCAGAACGATACTCTAGGATAACTTCTAAAAGCTTACTCTCATGTTCGGTAGTAAGATATGAAGAAATAATAACAGGATGGCTACCGTCTGAATCAAAATGAGCGTATTTCAGCTCAGGAGGAAGAGGACTCAGAGTAACAGGAGGTGGAGTAATGGTCTCAACTTGGGTCTCAGAATCTATGCTACAAACCGAATCAAGGGCCTCAGGGTCCCTAGGTTCAAAGATAGGCACTTTATCGAGAATAGCATTGGTTTGGCCAATAGAATGGTCGATGTCGAAGTCTACATTATGCATGGCAAGGTAGTGAACAACCAGATCTTCAGGGTAATAATTATGCACCATCTTATAAGGTAATGTTGTGAGACCTTGTGAGTTTCTGGGGGTAAGGTACAGGCGGGTTGTAAGTTTGTGGAGGATCCACAATCTCACGGGCAGTCTTCTTCGGCTTAGAGGTAGTCGCCTCATTAGTCGGAGCTTTAGGTGGGGCAACAAGTGCAGAGGTAACCGAGGTCACAATATTTGGACTGGACACATAATTAACATGATTATCGACCTATTTTCCTGACCTAAGGGTGGAAACCGATTTTACTTCAGCAAGCGGTACAGACAGAGATGAAGTTTCCGTCACCAAGGCAACTTCCTTGCCTTTGGGGGTTCGGGATGGACTGTCCCGAAAATCTACCGTTTTCATAAAGTTTTTGTTCAATCCTCTGGATGGCTTGGGCATTTGACTCAATGGACGCCTAGGTCTGTTGAATGAAACGTGCAAGCACATTCTCAAGGGAGGTCTTAAGCGGGGCAGAGTGATTGGTTGGTATTTGGTCCCTTAAACTACCCAAGTGATGAACATTATTCGAGTAAGGGGGGACCGTTACCCTGTTCTGATTATCATTATTACCAACATACGTAGCATTGGTACGTTGCCCATAAGAGTTATTAAAACCAGGTGGAGTCGTATGATGATTATTAGAATAAGATAGATTGGAGCGGTCCATGTATGGGTACGTGGTATTGCCTTAAGTAAAGTTGGTTCTCCCGGCGTTGTTAAACGCACAGGCTTCCTCAGATTCTAGGGAATTATAAAGGAAAGGGCAGAACTCGACAGTATGGGTCTGGTCATGACAAGCAGTACATTGGAGAGTGGAGACACTCATAACAGGTGATGTGGGTTTTAAGGACACGCCAAGTGCTTCTACCTGTTTTACTAAACCATGAAGTAAAGTTTTAAGCTCAGAGTCAGGTTTGACTTCATATACCATTGCTGGCTATTAGTAGCAATCTTTTCAAGAAATGCCAGAGCTTTGGCGGTGGAATAGTCAAGGAAGTCTCCACCGCTTATGCTTTCAACTGTGTTAGTAGTGAGAGTATTAAGGCCTCTATATAGAATCCTAACTTTATCAGTGTCATCGACTTTGTGGTGTGGACACAAAAGAAATAGTTCTTGATACCTCTCCCATGCATCAAAGAATACCTCTCCTTCTTTCTGCCGTAAACTTCTTATGGCATCAACAATGTCATTAGTTCTGGTAATAGGAAAGAATTTGGTCAAAACGTTTTACTTAGTTGAGCCCAAGTGGCAATAGAATTGGAAGGAAGGCCATGTAACCAGTGAGATGCTCTATCCTCAAGGGAAAAGGGGAACAATCTCAAGCTAACTTCCTCCTCAGACAAATGTTTCTCCTTGAAAGTATTAAGAACGGTCATAAACTTATTGAGGTGCTGATATGGATGTTCTCGTGGAAGTCCATAGAACTTAGGCAACATGCCCACAATCTGTGGGCGAATACCAAAGCTATCTGCAGTTTTCTCGGGCAAGACTATGCAGGTAGGTGGCCCAGTGGCCAAAGGTGAAAAGTAATCCCGAAGGGTAGCTTCTTGAGCCATAGGTGCAGGAGTTACTTCAGAAAGTGAAGTCGAGTCGTTGAACTCTTCTTCAAAAGGTATGGAGGTCGAGTCGTTAAACTCTCCCTCAGGAGAAGGAGTGAGGTCCGTGATTGTAATCTTTGGACAAGATTTTACCTGATCTAAGATACATGCAACATGCGCATTACAAATGTCACAGAAGTCTTAACCATTCAAAAACATCTATCAAGGGGCTCAAAACTGACTCAATTTTGTGTTCACCCAAGTCAATAAGTTCTTTCCAAGCTTCCCTTGTGAATTCTCCCTATATTTCGTAAGTCAAGTAGCGAATAACCAGTGTGGGAGGTTTTTCGTGCGTAAGGAACGGTCTTTAATTAAGAAACCACAATGATTCTACAGACGTAATCTGTAGGGGTTCCAGACCCAATTCCTAGCTTGTGCTCCAATCATAGAATGGTTCACGCAGTACTAGTTGAAATATCTGCTCAAAGTCTCAAATGAACATCGTGATAGCATGACTTTAGTTGGTTCAATTTTAAGGCTTAGGATATTGCAATCAATTGATATTAGGCTTCACTTTTAGGCCAGGTCCGCCATGTAGTCCTGGTTTAACAAGTACAAACATAATTAAAATCAAGCAACAATCAAGGTCATGTTAATCAATACAGAAACTCCTTTTGCAGGGGATTCGAGGAGGTTTAGGAAAGTGTTTACCTCCCACTTTGTGCTAAAAAGTAAAAAATGCCAAACAAGTGCACAAAAGTGGGGAGAAGACGAGTTGAAGTTGACTAAGGGGAAACCGTTCCTTGGCTTTCAATCGTCCTTAGGAGTCGTTCCTTAGTAGACTCAAGGCTAGCTCCATAACGTTGCTCTACTATCCCCCGCGAACACACAAAAAATAAATCCTAACAACACCTAATTTAAAAATATTACAACCGCGACCCCTTCGTGGATCGAATAATTAAATATCTTACAAGTCTCTAAAAATGCTGAAAAAATTAAACTACTTAGTTCACCTCACAATCACTCAACATGTAATATTTTTTTTTTCGATAAAGTGCTCTAGAATGTTCTGAAAAATTCACGCAAAAGGAGATAATTTCCTACCTGGAACTCGACTCGAGATGGTAATAGGCCAAATAGAAATCGACTCGAGATCGGGTTCAATTCGAACCAGTAACTTTTCAGGAAAAATCCTAAATGTGCGATCTTCTTAAAAATTGGATTTTGACACCGTTCTTAGAGCTTTTTTCAATCCATCTTCGCAGAAATATCAATTAGAGGACTAAGTAACAAGATACTTAAAAACAATAATTAAAAGAAATAAAAATAGAAGGATGGGAGGGATAGAAGTGGGATGATGTCCCGAAACTACTATTCTCGCTTGGGTTTGAATGAACTCCGTTCCTTAGAGCGACAACGACGCCATTTTGATAGTATAGTTTTGAGCTACACTAATCAAAAGATTATATTTTTAACTTGAAGTTTCTTCTTGTACCTGTATAAATTGGATATCAAAGTAGACAAGTAATAAACAAAGGTCGTACCCACCTCAAGGGGGGAGATCTTAGCTCAAACACAATTGAAAACAATAATTAAGTAACACCAAGGAATCAATAAATAAGATTTGAGATTGATTCTACTTCCTACATGCAGTAATAATAAGTAAATCCTAACTTAAGAAAATGGTAGAGATGTAAAGAAGATTAATTGGTATCCACAAACTAAATCATGCAAACATAACATGTTGTTCCTTCATGTTCAATCTATAACAATTAATTAATCACCTCTTGGTTATTCCAACTAATCATTAATACCTATAATAATCAAGTAGTCACCTCTCAACTATTTCACTCAATTAAAACGGGATTCTCTTATGCATGCTATTGAATATGTCTCATTAATTAAACAGTCACCTCTCATCTATTTAATTCAATTAACTCAACATATTTATTCATAACTAAATCATCACCTCTCAGCTATTTGATTTAATTATAAAAGGGTTCCCATAAAAGATATCAACTGCAGATATGTAGCAATCACCTCTCAGCTATTTCACTACACATCTTTAATCAATATAAATACAACCATTAAAGCTAGGTCTCCCTAAACCCTAACAATAGTATTTTAAACAACATGGATAACAATAACATGCAAATAATCGTACTTACCTCATATTGCGAATTAGAAGTAAATAAGCATTAAGAACTTTGAATCACAATGAACAATAAGAACAAACATGGTGTTTTTGCATCATCTATAGTTCTTCAACCATCCCCCTAAGGAGATTTAACTACTCATCCTTGATGATGACACCATAGAATAAATAACAAAACATCATAATGGAAAAGATAATAGAATTGATATTGAATATTGAGTTTGATACATAAGAAGAAGAAGAAGAAGAAGAAGAAGAACTTCTCTCTTCAATCTTCAATTCATAAAAAGCTACATAAACCTTAGCTACTAATTTTGTTATATAGGAGATACAAAGTAGAATACTTGCATGCAAAGACTTCTAAATTAGGTCAAATTCGTGGCTGCTGGTGTTGGTGTTCTAGAGGCATTATGTCTTCAGCAAAACCTAATTCTCTTAGGCTTAAGTTGTAGCTTGGACCAAGACCTTCAGTTTAATAGCTCATGGACACAAATCAGACTTTTGGATCTCCTTGTAGAGCCTTTTTAAGATTGGACTTTAAATAAACCCCTAAATAGAAATTCTGACTTGTGGGCTCCAATAGGACCCGGTTTGGGCTGAGATTTGGACCGCCCTACTTTGACATAAAGTCAAGTCAACAGGACTGACCGTTGGAAGCCCTCAGCAGATCTATGGGTGCAAATATCAATTCTCTTTCTCTTGTGCAAATAACATTTTTTTGCTTGCTTTTCTTGACTTTTGGCGGGCTTTAACACAATATTTGCATTTTGGCTCATGAAACCTACACAATAGACAAGAAAACACTAATCAATAGATATAACACAATAATATAAGCTAAGTACTAGACAAACAAGGTGTTATTCGCGGGATAAATATACACTTTTGAGGACTTATCAGTTTTTATTGGCCAACTCTCTTTAAGGACGCTCACATGCATTATACATCTGCACTCGTTGTCAACAACTAGGGAAAATCACTAGGAAACCCATGATGTCTTTACAGCCAATTATTCCTTTACAAGTTTTGATGTGTGGGGCATTGATTTCATGGGTCATTTTCCTCGTTGTCATGGTTTTTTGTACATTCTAGTCATAGTAGACTATGTTTCTAATTGGATCGAGGCCATTCCCACAAGGCACAACAACCAAGAAACTGTAGTAAATTTCATCAAATAGTACATATTTGCCCGATTGGGTGCTCCCCGTGCGATCTACTGATGGGGGGAGCCATTTTTGCAATAAAGCTTTCCAAAAACTTGTCCAAAAGTATGGAGTAACTCACAAAGTGGCCCTTGCGTATCATCCACAAACAACCAAGGGCCAAGCTGGGGTTTCCAACAGAGAGATTAAAATCATTTTGCAGAAAACAATTGACCCTGAAAATGTTGATTGGTCTAGTAAAGTCAGTGATGCATTATGGGCCTATCGTACTGCTTTTAAAACTCCCATAGGCATGTCTCTCTTTCGTCTTGTATTTAGAAAACCCTGTTGATTGTAAGATATTTGTGTACCTCACAATCAAAAGATAGATTTATAATTGAAGTTCCTTCTTGTGCCTGTATAAATTGGATATCAAAGTAGACAAGTAACAAGCAATGGTCGTATCCACCTCAGAGGGGGGATCTTAGCTCAAACACAATAGAAAATAATGGTTAAGAAACACCAAGGGAATCAACAAATAAGATTGAGATTGATTCTAACTTCCTACAGGCAATAATAATAAGTAAACGCTAACAAAGGGGGAGAAATTGGTATCCACAAACTAAATCATGCAAACATAACAAGTTGTTCCTTCATGTTCAATCTATAATAATTAATTAGTCACCTCTCGGTTATTCCAACTAATCATTAATACCTATAATAATCAAGTAGTCACCTCTCAGCTATTACACCCAATTAAAACGGGACTCTCTTATGCATGTTATTGAATAAGTCTTATTAATCAAACCGTCACATCTCAGCTATTCAATTTAATTAACTCAACATATTATTTATAACTAAATCATCACCTCTCAGCTATTTGACTTAATTACAAAAGGGGTCCAATAAAAGATATCAACTTTAGATATGTAATAATCACCTCGCAGCTATTTCACTACAAATCTTTAATCAATATAAATAAAACCATTAAAGCTAGGTCTTCCTAAACCCTAACAATAGTATTTTAACAACATGGATAACAATAGCATGCAAATAATCATACTTACTTCATATCGCGAATTAGAAGTAAATATGCATTAAGAACTTTGAATCACAATGAACAATAAGAACAAACATGGTGCTTTTGCATTATCTAGAGTGCTTCAACCATCCCCCTAAGGAGATTTAGCTACTCATCCTTGATGATGACACCATAGAATAAATAAATAAATAACAAAACATCATAAGATAAAGTGATTTGATTTGATTGATATGAATTGAGTTTGATACAAAGAAGAAGAAGATGAACTTTCTCTCACAAATATTTTATTTCCTCTCTCTATGAAAAACTCTAGATCTAAAAGATATGATTCTAAAAGATATCTAAACCTTAGGTACTACTTCTCGTATATAGAAAATACAAAGTAGAATACTTGCATGCAAAGACTTCCAAATTAGGTCAAATTCGTGGCTGCTGCTGTTGGTCTTCTAGAGGAATTATATCTTTAGATAAACTTAATTCTCTTGGGCTTAAGTTGTAACTTGGACCAAGACCTTCAGTTTGATAACTCATGGGCCCAAATCAGACTTCTGGATCTCCTTGTAGAGTCTTTTTAAGTTTTGACTTTAAATAAGGCCTAAAATAGAAATTCTGAGTTGTGGGCTTCAATAGGACCCGGTTTGGGTTGAGATTTGGACTGCCCCACTTTGACATAAAATCTAGTCAACTGGTCTGACTGTGGGGTGCCCTCAGGGTGCAAATATCAATTCCCCTCCTCTTGTGCAAATAACACTTTTTTGCTTGATTTTCTTGACTTTTTGCG
Source organism: Aquilegia eximia (assembly GCA_023053565.1). Classification (NCBI taxonomy): domain Eukaryota; kingdom Viridiplantae; phylum Streptophyta; class Magnoliopsida; order Ranunculales; family Ranunculaceae; genus Aquilegia; species Aquilegia eximia. The sequence continues at coordinate 25,646,307 of JALIGU010000003.1, forward strand.
GGCTTTAACACAATAATCGCATTTCGGCTCATAAAACCTACACAATAGACAAGAAAGCACTAATCAATAGATATAACACAATAATTTAAGCTAAGTGCTAGACAAACAAGGTGTTATTCAGGGGATAAATATACACTTTTGAGGACTTATCACCTGTCATCTACCTGTCGAGCTTGAGCACCGAGCTTTCTGTGCAATGACAAAGCTCAACTTTAATCTCGACCAGGCAGGTAAGAGGAGAAAACTCCAGCTTTCTGAGGTTGAGGAACTTCGGAATGAAACTTATGATCTTTTCCAAGTCCTATAAAGCTAATATAATATGAAAAAACTACATGATCGTCAGATCTTACGTAAAGATTTTCAAATTGGGGATAAAGTTTTACTGTATAACTCTCGTTTGCATTCTTTTCCTAGTAAACTACAGTCTCGTTGGTCGGGTCCCTTTGTTGTGTCTGCAGTAACTCCTTATGGTGCTATTACATGTTTAAACCCTGCAGACAATTCTGAATTTCAAATCAATGGTCAATGTCTTAAGCATTTCCATGAATTAAGGTCCCCCGAAGTTGAAGAAATTCTCTTAGAGGACCCTACCTATTTTGACTGGCCTTTGACCTGCTGGTATCCGGACCTTCTCTTGTTATGTGGTGATTGAGAGGTATGGTTGAAAGTGTCGGGACCGTTAGTGAACAAACTCTTTCTGGCTGAGTATAATTGATCCAATGCACGCTTTTCTCTTGAGCATCATCACCAAACAGACATAATTCCCACACTGTTTGGGGGTGGGTAGTCGTTTCCCATCTTCTTTTAAGTCTCGAGTATCTGACTTTAAAAGACTCTTTATTGTATCATAGACATCAGGATCTCGCATTTATCTAGGGAGTGAGTCCTGTTTGTTCCCCTTGTCTGGCTAAGACGTTAAACTTAGCGCTCCTGGGAATCAGCCCTGTGTATCTTCTAAGCCCGATCGTGCTTTATTGCTTCTTGTTTGTTGTCGGGTTTAGTTATTTTTTGGCTGATAAACTACCTTTTTGAATTTGTGTGCTAGTTCTGTTTGGGGGTGGGCACGGCCCACCACTCTCTGTTACGGTTTGTTTGGTTAAATAATTATTGTGGTTACAAATTTGAATTTTTTTTCAATTTTTTCAATTTTCAGTAATTATTGCTTGATTTTGGAATTCATTTGACATCTTAATGATATTTATATTTGCGAGAATATACTTATACATTATCACGGAATTTTCAAAACTAAATTTCAATTATTTTGTGCCATTACGCATTCCGGGGGTAAAACCGTCATTTTCACTAATTTCAGTAGTGGAGGTTGCGTATTGGGCAAGTTACTGATCTATATATACCCACGGGTATATTTAGAAAAGTCACAAGTCACTTTCATTCCTCAGTCAAACCAAGTCGGGTCAACAGAAAGTCTTATCCCGTCCAGAACTCTAGTCGAGAAGCATTGTGTGATTTGGTTTATCTTTATTATATTTGTGTATTATATATTAACTCCATTTTGCAGGTAGATAGGTGAACTAATTTATTTTGTGCAGGTGGATAGACCTATCCTTAAAGACAATTGCTACTTAGGTAATGTATTTGTATTATCGATCAATTAACATCGTAAATAGATAAATTAGAAGTGAATAATAGAATTAAACATGTGATTAAATAATGGATAAAGGGTTTAAATATAATGGAATTGATATGGTTTTTGGCGTATGCTTATTGTCCCAGCATAGAAGAATTGTTCTTGAAGGTTAATTATGTTGTCAATCATATGTTGGAACTGTATATTTATTACGTTATTTTATGGGAATAGATTTCCCCCTTGTTTACTCATACCAGCTTTCATGCTGACCCATGTTGCTTTGTTTTGCACGTGGGTGTGTTCCATTTGGAATTCCATTTGGAATGCATGCAGGAGAGGTTAGAGCTATGGAGCTGTGACAGACCGCTTGTTGGGACCAGTAGAGATCTTTAGATATTTCAATCATGTATTTTATTTGAAAGTGGTATTCATGTATTTTGTTGGAGTAAGTTATATTGTATAATAGGATGGAATCAGGAGTACTTTTATCGTTTGGATTTTTCTTCACTACATTTTAGTTAAGATTTTTATTGTACCTAGTTTATGAGTTAGAAATTGTTGCGACCTGGGTTTATTTTATTTTTTTTAAATTCGGGTCGTGACATTTCTTGGTATCAGAGCGCTAGGTTGACTTAGACCGATGTGGTCTAGGTTATCCTCGGAATGTGGATTTAGGCATTCTTATGTTTTATGTACTTGAGATTTCTATTTGATTTTGATTTTGACGTGTGTTTTGCTTGTCATGTTTGAGAAATTTTTGTGTTTCAGACTACGATTGTTTGCTTCTTTGAAAGCTTTGTGATTGATAATGTGATATAATTTTGTTATATGATTAGGTGTATTCTTTTGAGGTGTGTATACTACGTATACACCATTGACATATTTTGTGTAGTTTGTAATATGTTTAATGTGTTTATTAAAGTGCAACCTTGAAGTGTGTCATGGATTATTCAAGTTTATTTCATTTATTGGATTATTGTTGATTGGGGAATATAGTACCTCAGTTGGAGTTGTTTAATTCGATATTTGGAGTTTTTGGATTATTTATGGAAACTATTAGGAGTCCAAACTATTTGTATTGAAGTACTTGACTTTAAATGGTTATGGATTTTACCTTGTGCAAATGTTTATTTAGATTACTATCCCGATCTTTTTTTCTTTTAATTGGCTTATTGAGGGTAATTTTGTAAATTCTCCCTTTTTGCCAATTTATGGATATTAGGGTCGTGACAGTTTCTCTCTCTTCGATTCTCCCTCATTTCTGATCCAAATTAGAAAAAATTTGTCGGGTTTTGTTCCTCATTCGATTCTCTTCAATTTTATACCAACTTCTGCTCCTATCATGCCTCCTAGAGTTAGATCTCGTGTTGTAGTTCGAGAACACGATTATTCTCGTCTTTTCGATGATAATCGCTTTGGGAGTGGGTTTGTGGAGAGAATTTATGCCCGAGGTTGGGATGCACTCTTTGGTTTGGATTATGTGCCATTTGATCCACAAATGGTTCGTAGATTCTACGAGTCAATGGAGTCAACCGATGAGGGCATTTTCATCAATTGGGACGACCGTCATCATTTCCTACTCTCGCCCGAGACCATCTCTGTGGTCATAGGCCTCGAGCTCGATGAGGCTCCTCTTCAGCAGGAAGCTACACTGGTGACCCCTGACGTTTGGACGAAGGCCAGGCCCAACTTCGTCGGCGACGTGGTTGAGAGTGTAGTCAGCCATTGTTTTTTATATTTTTCTATATTTTGTTTTATTTTAGTTCTCTACTCTTTTGTATAAAATTTCAATCCTTGTACTTTATTTCAAATATTTAATAAAATGGATGAAATTTTATTTTCCAAACATGTGTCCTTTTCTGAAATTTTTAGTCATTCATGGGTTTTATTGCAAAATCTGGACTTGTGGAGTTACTTTCAAAATTTTCTGCTCCTAGGGACCTAAGTCCAAATATTTTAAAAGAAAAAGGATTAGTGTTTTGATTTTGGAAACCCTAAGGATATAGGCAATTTTTGAGTCCTAATTGGGCTCAAACTCTTTTATTTTTGCCTGTATATACCAAACCAAGGTAAGGAGACCGTCACTTTTAAATCAATTCTTTTTATTTTCTAGAAACCGCTCAATCTCGAGTCGAGTTCCAGAAAGGCCATCCTGATCTCGAGTCGAGTTCGAGTCTGTCCAAGTTTGCTGCTTTGGTTTTTGTGCGGATTTTCTCGATTTTTGTGCTAACTTTTGGTATTTTCTTTTTTCTTTTGCTATGGCTGATGTTCAGAATGAGTTGTGGATGCCAAGTGGTATGGATATTATTCCCGAGATGGATTTTTCTGGTATTATGAACGCTCATTTTGGAGTTTCTTTTCGGGATGAGATTTTTGACAAGGAGTGGGAAGGTTTTCTTTATGATCCTACTGCTGATTATTCTCCTTCTATGGTAAGAGACTTTTACCTCATGTTACCCTTTGCAGACACTCGTCCCTTTGATGGTTTCCAAGTTCACATGCATGGTTCCATAGTCATTTTTAATGCTATTGTCGTCTCTCTTGCCATGGGTAATCCTTTTGTCTTCCATCCTGTCATACCTTATGATGATTATATTGTTGACAATGATGTTGATGTCCTGGATAAGTACCCTCAACTTTTTGGTCCTTGTACATTTTCCCTGTATCTCGATAATTTACCTAATGTTGCGCCTACTACTAGTCTTATAGCTAATGTTCCTACTATTGCTTTATGGGTTATGCTTAACTTGTTGGGTGTTGAGAAGTTGGATTATGTCAATGATATTACTATGCATGCAGTATATGGTACAGCTACGAATTTTTATGCTCTTGTCTTATCCGCCTGGATTCTAGATGGTATCTGTAATGTGTACTTCTTGAGACAGGATAAGCTAGTGTTCTCTGCTGTTATCTGTAAGATTATCCTTAATAGCTATCCTGATTGGCGAGATAGGTACAATGATTGGACTCAAATCATACCTGTGGGTATACAATGAGACTGGACCTGATGAGGATCAGCTTGCCTACGTATCGAAAAAGATGAACTTGGAATCAAGTCTCTGCTTCCACTAAGCTCTAATGGAGTTGGTCAGAGAAAGACTCGTAGTTCAGGAGGTTAAGAACTCCTGTATTTGTAGTAGACCGAAAGAGGCTGGCTCAACCACCCCTCCGGTTTTGACTCTATGAACTCAGGTAGTTCAACTGTGAAGATGTTTTCCGTAGAGATAGCTTGCATGCTGCTGAGCGATTATCCCTTTGGTTTGAATTCCCTTTGACCATGATGAGTACCACATGCCATCCTCTGATAGGCTCTGGTTCAACCTGGTTCTTCCTTTATCTTCTCCAACGGGCTAGAAGAATGGGTTCTGTAAGCATGGAATCTTGCTAGAATTATCCAGTTAGTTTGGACTTGGATTTGACCAAGTCCGGAAGCAAAAACTTGGACTTGACTCCCCTGACAGGAGGCCCAATATACATTGCATACACCCTGGCCAGGTCCTCTGGGCTTCTATGCTAAGCCTTTGGATGAGCCTCTGTCGTTGTTGGACTTTACTGGGCTCGACCTGGCTTACTTGACTAAGGGAGCCCACGGTTTAACTTCTTATACAGTAACCGAGGCTCCACCCATCGATCGTGGACCATCCGGTGGGTCACGATCCACGGAGAGAATGTGGAGTCCTTGAAACTGGGTTGGGCCCTACCCGATAGCCTAGGCCTGGCTGGCTAATGCTCAGGTGCTCCCGGTTTAGCTTCTTATACAACCACCAATGACACCTGTCGGGTTTTTTACCTAGGGTACACACATCGCCCCCTCTTTGTCAAGCAGTATAAAATCTGTTTGGGAAAAATCTTCGAAATATCTTCCTCGTCTGTTGAGATTCGGAGGATTCCTTCCTTGATACGACTCTTGATGACGATTCCATATCCCTTGGACCAAGGACTAGGGTTTACTTCTTCCTTTTATAAATAGCAAGCCAAAGGTGTAGAAGGATATCCACTTCTACTGAAGGATGGCTGACGACCAGAGTATCATCCAGAAGTACACTGTAAATATGCGGGAGAAAATGACTTTGGAAATTGAAGACCGGCATCGCCGTATAGAGTTGATGACAAGTGTCTGTTTGGAGGACATTCGTTAGGTGCGCTTGATCCTCTTTGCTTTGAACGGACAGCTTGCTGATAATAGCCGGATGCTTCAGGATGCCACTCAACGGATCCGGGTTCTTCAGAGTGAACTGGCAATCGCATATGTTCTGTTGGAGTAGCTGGGGTACCATCCAGTTAAGGAAGAGAATAATCTTTGACCTGTACCTCCTCGACTTCCTGCACTGTGTAGGGGAGTAGTGCCCCTGATTAAGACAAATTAATGAAATTTTTCTTTATTCTGTCTTTGACTTTTTCCAAATGCTGAATCACCAACTCATCAGTCTCTTCAGGACAAGGGTGCCCTTGTGAGTGACACCAGTCCCTTGTAAAACGTTACTTGCTTTGAGTGACTCGTGACTCCCTTTCTTCTGAACGAAAGAGTTTCTTAACAACCCGGCTTTCTTTCTGCGACCTTGACTATGACAGTAAGCGACAATCGATCCGAGATAGTTCGAAAATTGTCCCGTCAGGTGGATGACCTTAAGAGGAAGATCGATGAGTTTCGCGAGGGACAACTTCTTCATGAAGATATGTATGATACCCGAATGGCGGGTATGAAGGAAACTGTGGAATACTACCGGGAGAAGCTGGAGGAGAAGGTGGCCGAGCTGTCAGAAGCCAAGGAGAAAGTAGATTTCGATGTTGCTTCATCTTGGAAAACTGGGTATGTCGCTGCAAAGATTAAGTATGGCCTTCCTGACTCGCTGGAAGGGTCTGGTCTGAATCCTCCGTCTCCCCCTCTGATGTAATCCAGTTTTGGTCGCACTATGTAGGGGGTTTGGTGTACCCCGTATCATGCATTTCGTAATAAAATATTTTTTTCTTTTATCACTGTCTTGAGCTCCGTTAGGTAGATCCGGTTATCTTCCCATTATGATGAGTGCAGGAACACATGTTGGTCAATCGACCTTTGATTGTGATGACAATGACCGGAGGTCCACGTGCCGCTGACCTAGACCATGCGAACCCCACCTGTACATGCTGAGTGGAGTGGGTCCTAGCTGATGAGGGTCCTAGATGACTGTGTGGTGTGGGCCCCAGCTGACTGTGTTAAGTGGGCTCTATTTCGTTTTCTCTAAACCTTCTTTTGTTGGCGGAAAGATGTACAGCTTCAACTTTCAGTGAAAGCTTGTGACTCTTGCTCATCGAGTCATTAAACCAGTTGGTTTAATGATCTTGAATTAATAGAGAGTCCATTAAAGATACTTGGAAGACAATGAGCCCGTGGACCATGGGCTCCGCCTTATAAAAGGAAGACTCGAAGGTGAGAAGGGCATTCCCGTTCACTTTCTTTCTCTTTCTTCTTCTTCTGTTCCATTTCATTTTTCAGCCGGAACCCTAGGTTCTGAATCCTTTGAATTCTGGCGATATCTGTGCGAATTTGGCTCTAAAGATGAGGAGAACTTTGGTGTTGAGCTCTAGCAGCGACGAGGAGCCTCTGAACTTGGCTCCCTGTCCTGCCGCTGATGAGGGTAAAACGAGTGAGATTCCAGCCACTGGACCTCCTTCGCCTGTTGGTGTGGCGGAGGTGGCTCCTCTGGATGTAGCTAAGCCTTCAACGGAAAGGCCTAGGAGAAGGTGGCAAGCTTCCTCCAACCTCCCCCGGAATCATGAACTCGAGTGGATGAGCGCGACGGAGGTTCAGGAACAGCTCGGCTGGAGGGGGGGTTAGGTTTGGCTCCCACCCCTCCATTTCCGATGGTTGCTCTGGCAACTTAATTGCGGTGAGTCTCTACCAACTTTTGTATGGCATGCAACTCCTGCTACATTCTTCGATTCTGCGATTGTTGTCGTGGTGGGGAATCCCGTTGGGTCAGATGCACGTGTCCTTCCGGATAATCATGCCCCAGATTTGGGCTGATTGCCTTCCACTTCCAGGTTCCCTTTGGCTCGGTCGAGATGTTCCTGCTCATGAAGTCGGTTGCCCGAGAGGCCAAAGAGCGCTGCTTCTACGCCATCTCTTGGCGCACTGCCCGGAGGCTGTCTGGACTTCCCAATCACTATGGGAACTGGTCCGAGCCTTGCTACCGGGTGTCAGGGTGGTCGTCTGACCGCAACATCTAGGTGCTGCAGGACTTCATAGGTAAGTACGTATCTGAACCTGCTTTCATTTTTGTCCTTATGCCTTGCATGCTTGCTGAGCTCCGGTTCAGGAACAGTTTATAATGCCCCTAAAATCTAATCCTAGCTGGCCAGGCCAAAACCGGACAACAGAGTCATAATGATCACCATATGTCCTCCATGGACCATAAGGTCACACTACTGTCACGTGACATCACACCTCTAGACCATAGAAGAACATAATAAAATAAACACAAACAATAAACTAACAGCGGAAGGATAAACTAAATACAAACTATATAAATATAAACTAGAGTCATGCCCGAAGGTTACAACTCATCAAAACTCCAACTAGACATATGAGCAACTCAAGACAACCTCCACCAGACATCTCAACGAACACTCTAACAATAAAACAGCTACTACCTGAAAAGGAGAAAGGGTTAAACATATACTCTAAGCAAGCTATAGAACTTGGGTGTCGATCTTAATTCCAGGAATAGAATCAGCGCACCCAATATATAATAACAATATATAATCAATAACAATAAAATGAACAATATATAAGCATAAATTAATATCTATGTCCAACATAATTAGTTCATACTAAATCCAAAACTTGTGCTATGCACCTGAGAGTTTAACAAATAACATTCTAGCAAATCAAATCTTATATCATATCACACATCATACATATATATATATATATATATATAAAGAAATATATATTACCACAACCAACACATAACCAAACTAATCATAACATATCAATCTTGTGCCACTTGCACCAATATTGCTGTCCAACCAGCTATGTGCCACTTGCACCAATATTGTTGTCCAACCAGCTATGTGCTACTTGCACCATGTGTCCGTCGACACCAACAAATCAAGAGAATGAACATGCCATATCTCTACCCAAATGCTGACCAACCAGCTATGTGTTCTTCACACCCGTGTCCTTACGACACCAACATGCCAAGAGGATGAACATGTCATATCTCTACCAAAATCCTGACCAACCAGCTATGTGTTCTTCACACCCGTGTCCTTACGACACCAACAGGCCAAGAGGATGAACATGTCATATCTCTACCCAAATGCTGACCAACCAACTATGTGTTCTTCACACCCCGTGTCCTTACGACACCAACAGGCCAAGAGGATGAACATGTCATATCTCTACCCAATACTCATAGAGTTTCAACATCATATCCATTGATACATGTCCTCACACAGTTCCAACATCATACCCTTTGAAATACACCCTCATAGAGCTTCAACATCATATCTTAAGATATATGTCCTCTAGAGTTTCAGTATCATATCTTCCAGGTATATGTCCCACAAACAAACAAATACACAATTCAACATATTACATCATGTTCATTAATTAATGAATACATGCAAATCCATTTTCAATATATATGTATATTAAATAATTGATTTAAGGTCTCGGTCTGTAACATGTCCAGTAAATATAGGGTTCAGTCGACTGGCCTCCAGTTGACTGGACTCCAGTTAACTCCAGTTTCTGTTTAAGAGAACAAATTCAATCTGTAACATATAATACACACTAACATGATGACCTAATCATCCAAACACGAATATCAAAACATATAAACATATCGAAATCTGAATTCAACATGTAAATCATCTCTAAACATATTTCCATATCATATATCATTATTATTTACAATTAAAATTCATTATCATGTTTTTAATTAACTTAACATGCTTTCAAAATAGATATTACAGCAATACCAATATTCCCAATTCAGCAAGATATCATCTTTATAAATTAACTATCAACGCACAACAATATCTATCATGGCAAGAGATTATGTATATAATTATTAGCATATTAATACACAAACTAACTTCATCTAAACCTACAATCAAGATGGAAACGCAAGTTAGATAACTTGCCTCAATCCAAGGAATGGAATCAACTCCGAATTCTATATAATCCAATTTCAATGCCAAGCAATCCAACCAAGCAAGCCAAATCAAACCCTAGATGATGATTAACCTTCTTCTTCTTATTGCGCCTCTTTTTCGTGATAAAACCCTAACTATTATTATCATACTTTATATATAAACATTATGGGCCGGTTTTCAAAATAACATAAAATATAACCCGTCTGTGTACAGATGCCCAGTCAACTGGACCTCAGTCAACTGAACACTGAGAAAACTATACTTAAGAAAATGCCAGGTATTACAATCCTCCCCCCTAAAAAAGGAATTTCGTCCCCGAAATTCGCACTAAAACACAAAACAAGGATAGCAAGGATCAACCAAGCAATATCCATCCGGTATGCTCTAAACATATCATAAATACTCCCAACAAAGTGACTAGTGCTTTAGTCCATGCATACAAAACTACCATATAACAATCATCATTAAATATATGCATCCACAAGCCATAACGATCCACATGATCAAATGTATTGCTATCAATACCAATATCCATCATTAATCCATACATGTAAATTATAACATTATACATGCTTAATAAATGTCTCCAAAGCAAGCTAGCATAAATGAGATAAATCCCCCAAAAATCGAACACCATAATCCAAAAGCAAAGCATAAATGCAAAATGAAACATTCTCATAACAACTCCAGTGAGGATTCTTCTGTGGTTGAGGGCAACATTGAGCATTTTTTCAGCCTGCCCGCAGACCTGCGGGACCTGACACTTTCCGATCAAATTATGACGCACATTTGCTTCCCAGCCAGGCTTGCAGCCCTAGTGGCTCTTCCGCAAGTAGTAGAGGACGAGTCCAACTCCAGTGAGGATGTTGCCTCTGTAGAGAGTACAGTCCCCAGTGCTGCGGAAGAGCCTCCGGTCGAAACTGAGGCTGTTGATCTGAGGGGGGAGATGGACGATTGGCCCGACGAAGCTCTTCCAGTCGGGGGAAGATCTCCTCCTGATGAGCTAATGTCAGACGTCTTGCTGTAAGTCATCCCAGTTGTCCGGGATGTTCAGGTATCTGACTAGCTCTGCTTGTAATTCAAACCCTCCCTTGGGTCGCCGAATGAGACCACACTTTTTTTATGGTTCCTCTGACTCTTCCGGTGACCCAAGCATGATGTCGAGGGATAGTGGACTTCTGCTTCCCTGTGGGTCTGGTGAATCAGCTACTGAGGGATTCTTTCCTACCCCGGTGTTGGTACATGCTGAGGTGGCTAACCTAGTCCAGCCGGAGATTGTGGGAGGTGTATCCGAGGAGACCGTGGTCGCCTCTGCTGCTGAGGGAGGCGAGCCAGTTGTGATCTCGGGGGGTCCACCAGATGAAGTGGGCGCCCCCAGTGCTGCAGACGCTGGTGTTGAGGCTCCGGTGGAGGTAAGACCTTCCCAGCTTCCTACTGTTGAAGTTGTTTCTGTACAGTCCCCTGCCCTGTTGATCCAAGGGGCAAGGCTGTTGTAGATGAGTCTGCTAGGGGCTCAAGGAGAGCTGTTTCTGCCTCCCCTGCTGACCAAGGGGAGGCTGTGCGTTTTGAGAAGGGAGGATATCATTCCTCGGGTGCGGAGGGGACCAGTAACGGGGACTACCCGGATTGGTAGTGGCTCCCGCGTCTTTGTTGAGGATGCTCTGGCCGTCGAAGATGTCCAGATTGAGGTGGAGTTTACCGTGTCGGGCACTGCTGATGATGAAGCCCCGGTTTACGGGTGGGGTGACCAGGTCCCATACACTGACCTGCCCACTGGCCCAACTGTGCCATTGGACCCTGAATCGGATGAGTACCACCCCGAGGCTACTCCGGAGTTTCCACTGCCGGTGTTCACCATTCATCCTGCATTCCTGAATGGGGAGCCAATGTCGATTAGAGACTCCGGCATCATGAACATCCACACTGCCTTTTGACTACATCTTCCAGAACTTGCTCCCGGAGGATCAGGCATACTACAGCCGCCTTTCTCGCGACCGGGAGATGACAGTAGCGGCTCAGAACCTTATTGCGGTATGGTTTTCTGCCTTGGGTTCTGACTGTAGCTTTGTAGATATCTATATGTTTATTCCTGATTTCTGTTTCTTTTGCTTGTCAGATGCAAGCTGCCATGGCCCGGGTCTTTGAGGTGAGTGTCAGACCCCGACCTTCTGCCTTGGAGGATTTGGAACACCTTCGAGCTGAGAATCGGCAGCTCGAGAAGGACCTGGCGACGACAAACAACGACCAGTGGGCTCTGGAGGAGGACAAGCGGTTCATAGCGGCAGATTACCATAACCTGGATTTTACCTTGACCGCTGCTTTTCAGAAAGAAGAGGACGCCAAGACTTCCCTGGCAGAGCTGGAGCCTGATAAGTCCTCAAAAGTGTATATTTATCCCCCGAATAACAAACACCTTGTTTGTTTAGCACTTAGGTTATATTATTGTGTTATATCTATTGATTAGTGGTTTCTTGTCTATTGTGCACGTCTCATGAGTCGAAATGCGAATTGTTAAAACCCGCCAAAAGTCAAGAAAAACAATCAAAAAGGTGTTATTTGCACTAAGAGAGGAGAATTGATATTTCCACCCATAGATCTGCTGAGGGCACCCCACGGTCAGTCCTGTTGACTTGATTTTATGTCAAAGTGGGGCGGTTTGAATCTCAGCTCAAATCGGATCCTATTAAAGCCCACAAGTCAGAATTTCTATTTAGGGCTTTATTTAAAGTCCAATCTTAAAAAGGCTCTACAAGAAGATCCAAAAGCCTAATTTGGGCCCATGAGCTGTCCAATTGAAGGTCTTGGTCCAAGCTACAACATAAGCCCAAAAGAATTAGGTGTTGCTGAAGACCTAATACCTCTAGAAGACCAACAGCAGCAGCCACGAATTTAACCTAATTTTTGGAAGTCTTTGCATGCAAGTATTATGTTTTGTATTTTCTATATAAGAGAAGTAGTAGCTAAGGTTTAGAAAGCTTTGAATAATCTTTGAATAGAGAGCAAAGTGAATATTTTTGAGAGAAAAGTTCATTTTCTTCTTCTTCTTTGTATCAAACTCAATTATCAATATCAATCCATATCTTTTCCATTATGATGTCTCGTAATTTATTTATTTATTCCATGGTGTCATCATCAAGGATGAGTAGCTAAATCTCCTTAGGGGGATGGTTGAAGCACTCTAGATGATGCAAAAGCACCATGCTTGTTCTTAATGTTCATTGTGATTCAAAATTCTTAATGCTTATTTACTTCTAATTCACGATATGAGGTAAGTATGATTATTTGCATGTTATTGCTATCCATGTTGTTAAAATACTATTGTTAGGGTATAAGGAGACCTAGCTTTAATGGTTGTGTTTACATTAATTGTAGTTATGTGGTGAAATAGCTGAAAGGTGATTATTACGTATCTGCAGTTGATATCTTTTATTGGAACCCTATTGTAATTAAATTGATATCCGAGAGGTGACGGTTTAGTTATGAAGAAATATGTTGATTTAATTAGATTGAATAGCTAAGAGGTGACGGTTTGATTAATGATACATATTCAATAGCATACATAGATTGTTATAGATTGAACATGAAAGAATAACATCCCTCTTATTTGTGATTCATAGTGGTGTTACTTAGTTATTGCTTTCAATTGTGTTTGAGCTAAGACCTTCACCTTGGAGGTGGGTACGACCCTTTCTTGTTACTTGTCTACTTTGATAACCAATTTATACAGACACAAGAAGGAACTTCAATAAAAATATAATTTTTTAATTAGGATACACAAATATCTTACATCCAAATGGCGTCGTTGCCGCTCTAAGGAACGGAGTTCATTCGAACACAAGCGAGAATAGTAGTTTCGGGGCATCATCCCACTTCTATCCCTCTCAACCTTTTATTTTTAATTCTTTTAATTATTATTTTTAAGTGTCTTGTTACTTAGTCCTCGTGTTGATCTTGCAGCCAAGAGGGATTGGAAAAAACTCAAAGAACGAAGCCATTTTTAAGAAGATCACACATTCAGGAATTTTTCCTGAAAGTTACTGGTTCATACTGGTCTCGATCTCGAGTCAAGTTCATATTAGCCTACAACAATCTCGAGTCGAGTTCTCGGCAGGAATTTGCCTCGTGTTGCCTGATTTTTCTAGGACGTTCCAGAGCACTTTTTCAATTATATTTTTTTCCTGTTGAGTGATTGTGAGGTGAACTAAGTATTTCAATTTTTTCAGCATTTTTAAGGACTTGTAAGATATTTAATTATTCAATCCATGAAGGGGTCGCGGTTGTAATATTTTTAAAGTAGGTGTTGTTGGGATTTATTTTTTGTGTTCACGGCGGATAGTAGAGCAAGGTTGTGGAGCTAGCCTTGAGTCTACTAAGGAACGAATCCTAAGGACGATTGAAACCCAAGGAGCGGTTTCCCCTTAGTCTACTTCAACTCGTCTTTTCCCCACTTTTGCGCGCTTGTTTGGCAATTTTTTCTTTTTAGCACAAAGTGGGAGGTAAGCATTCTCCTAACCCTCCTCGAATCCCCTGCAAGAGGAGTTTCTGTAAGGATTAACATGACTTTGATTGTTGCTTGATTTTAATTTTGTTTTTACTTGATAAATCGGAACTGCAAGGCGGACATGGCCTCAAAGTAAAACCTAATATCAATTGATTGCAATATCCTAAGCTTTAAAATTGAATCAACTAAAGGCATGCTATCACGATGTTCATTTGAGACCTTAAGCAGATATTTCAACTAGTACTGCGTGAACCATTCTTTGATTGGAGCACAAGCTAGGAATTGGGTCTGGAACCTCTACAGATTACGTCTGTAGAATCACTGTGGTTTCTTAATTAAGGACTGTTGCTTACGCACGGAAATCCCCCACACTAGTTATTCGCTACTTGACTCACGAAATATAGGGAGAATTCACAAGGGAAACTTGGAAAGAACTCATTGACTTGGGTGAACACAAAATTGAATCAGTTTTTGAGCCCCTTGTTAGATGTTTTTGAATAATTAGGACTTCTGTGGCATCACCTGTTATGAGTGCCTCCACTCTCCATTGTGATGCTTGTCATGACCAGACCCATATTGCCGAATCCTGCCCTCTCCTTTATAATTCACTAGAAACTGAGGAAGCATGTGCGTTTAATTACGCCGGGAGGACCAACTTTACTAAGGGCAATGCCACGTACCCATACATGGACCGCTCCAATCTATCTTATTCCAATAACAATTATACGGCTCCACCTGGTTTTAATAACTCTTATGGGCAACATAACAATGCCACGTATTTGGTAATAATGATAATCGGAACAGGGTAACGGTCCCCCCTTACTCGAACAAAGCTCATCACATGAGTAGTTCTAGGGACCATGTGCCAACCAATCAATCTACCCCTTCTAAGACATCCCTTAAGGATGTGCTTGCACGTTTCATTCAACAGACTCAAGCGTGCATTGAATCAAATCCCCAAGCCATTCAGAGGATTGAACAGAATCTTGATGAAAAGGGCAGATTTCTGGGACAGTCCATCCCGAACCCCAAAGGCAAGGAAGTTGCCTTGGTGACGGAAACTCCATCTCCGTCTGTACCGCTTGCTGAAGTAAAATCGGTTTCCACCGTTAGGTCAGGTAAACAGGTTGATAATCAAATTAATTATACACCGAGTCCAAATATTGTGACCCCGGTTACGTCTACACATGTTGCCCCGTCTAAAGCTCCGGCTAATGAGGCGACCACCTCTAAGCCGAAGAAGACTGCCCGTGAGATTGTGGATCCTCCACGAACTTACAACCCGCCCGTGCCTTACCCCCAGAAACTCACAAGGTCTCTGAAGGAAGTCCAAATAGAGGAAGTATTTGATGTGTTTAAACATATAAATATTAATACACCCTTCCTCACGGCTATTAAACAGATACCTTCCTATGCCAAAGTTTTGAAGGATTTGTGCAGCGCCAAGAAAAAAACAAAGGTGCCTAAAAAGCTTGGTGACAAGTCCATGGGCAAAGCTTTGCTAGACCTAGGAGCGAGTGTTAATCTTTTACCTTACTCCTTGTACCTCAGCCTGGGTCTAAGAAACTTAAAACCCACGACTTTGTTTTTACAACTGGACAACAGATCATTGAAAGTACCTAGAGGTATAGTTGAGGACCTATTAGTTAAAGTGTCTGACTTTTACTATCCTGTTGACTTTGTGGTGTTGTATATTGAACCTACTGCCGATGACTCGGTGCCCATCATCCTTGGTCGTCCATTTTTTGCCACTTCCAATGCTCTCATAAACTCCTGGAACGGTTCTATGGTTCTCACTTTTGGCTCTATGACTGTTGAAGTAAATATATTTAACCTTGGCCTACAACCCCCTCATTTTTCCTTATCTGAAGATGTGTGCCTTCTTGACGCATTACCTTATGAGATGGTGTATAGTTATTACCCTGAAGATCCGGTTGTTCACTGCCTTGCCATGCATAATGTTGACTTTGACATCGACCAATCTATCGCCCAAACTAATGTTCTTCTTGATTCTGTGCCTATCTTTGAACCTAAAGACCCTGAGGCCCTTGATTCGGTTTGTAGCATAGATTCTGAGACCCAAGTTGAGACCATCACTCCACCTCCTGTTACTCTGAATCCTCTGCCTCCTGAGCTGAAATACACTTATCTTTATTAAGACGGTAGTCATCCTGTTATTATTTCTTCATTTCTTACTACCGAACAAGAGAGTCAGCTTTTAGAAATTATCCTAGAGCATCGTTCTTCTATTGCCTGGTCTATCCATGACATTAAAGGCATTAGTCCTTCTGTTTTTTTTTTTCATCGTATTCATCTTGAGGACGATGCTAAAACTTCTCGAGAACCTCAGAGATGTCTTAACCCTGCGATGAAAGAAGTTGTTCGTGTTGAAATCTTTAAACTTCTGGATGCAGGTGTGATTATCCCATTTCGGATAGTCCCTGGATTAGTCCTATTCATGTGGTTCCTAATAAGGTCGGGATGACTGTAGTTACCAATGATAAGAACGAACAAGTCACCACTAGAGTTCCAACCAAGTGGCGTGTTTGTATCGACTATAGAAAACTTAATACAGTCACCCGGAAGGACCACTTTCATCTTCCCTTCATAGACCAGATGTTGGAACGCCTGCCTGGTCATTCCTTTTATTGTTTCTTAGATGGTTACTCTGGTTATAATCAAATTTCTATCTCCCTTGAGGATCAAGAGAAGACAACATTTACTTGTCCTTTTGGCATTTTCGCTTATGCCCGTATGCCTTTCGGTCTGTGTAATGCACCTGCTACTTTCCAGAGGTGTTTATGGATGACTTCTCCATATATGTTTCATCTTTTAAAGAGTGTCTTAGTCATCTTTCCTTGGTTTTTAAGCATTGCATTGAGAAGAATTTGGTACTTAACTGGGAGAAGTGCCATTTTATGGTTAGAAAGGGAATAGTTCTTGGTCATGTAGTCTCTCCTCGAGGTATCCAAAAAAGTAGATCTTGTTTCATCCTTGCCTATTCCTAAGTCTATTATGGATATTCGAGCCTTTCTGGGCCATGCAGGATTCTATCGACGTTTTATCCAAGATTTTTCAAAAATAGCTCGCCCCTTAACCAATTTATTGCTTAAGGATGCACCTTTTGATTTCACAAAAGAATGCAAGAGTGCTTTTAAAAATCTTAAGACCGCCCTCACGACTGCACCCATCTAGATAGTAAGCCCCATGTCATATATTATGCTATCAAGACTCTCAATGATGCTCAACGTAATTATACTACTACTGAGAAAGAATTGTTAGGCATAGTATATGCTCTTGATAAGTTTCGTTCCTACCTTTTAGGTACCCGTACTGTCATCTTCAGGGATCATGCTGCTATTAGATTCCCCCTCTCAAAGAAGGAAAGTAAACAACACCTTATTCGTTGGATTTTGTTGCTTCAAGAATTTGACCTTGAAATTAAAGATAAAAAAAGGACCGAAAATGTAGTAGCCGACCACTTATCTAGACTTAACTGTCCTGAGGATTCTAGTGTCATTTCTGAAAACTTTCCTGATGAGCTTCTTTTTGCAATATCGAATGCTCCATGGTTTGCAGATATAGTTAATTACTTGGCTAGCAACAAGTTTCCAAGTCATTGGAACACGCAAGATAGATCCAAATTTCTTGCTAATGCCAAGTATTATTTATGGGATGACCCTTACCGTTTAAAGTACTGTCCTGACCAGATCATTCGGCGTTGTATTCCCGAGTGGGAACAACAAGAGGTCCTTAAGTTCTGCCATGAGCATGCTTGTGGTGGACACTTTAGTGCCAAGAAGACAGTTGCTAAAGTATTGCAGTGTGGTTTTTATTGGCCAACTCTTTTGAAGGACGCTCACATGCATTGTACAGTCTGCACTCATTGTCAACAATTAGGGAAAATCACTAGGCGATAAATGATGCCCTTACAGCCAATTCTTCCTGTAGAAGTTTTTGATGTATGGGGCATTGATTTCATTAGGGGTGGCAATCAGGTCAGGTCGGGTCAGGTTCAGGTCAGGTCAGTCGGGTTATCGGGTCTCAACCCCTAAACCTGAAAACCTGAATGCATTTTTTTTATGTAAAGAAAAAGTACTGGATTGCTTGTGATGAATCTGACCTTAACACCTGATGACTTAATTACTTAATATAGCTAAGTATACAACCAGAAATTATCCAAAAAATAGAATGGATCATCAAAAAATTTAAATATCCAAAAGAAACGTCATGAATCATCATAAAATTCATAGGTTCGCGACCCTTAATTTGACGCAAAATGTCAAATACAAAAAGCTTAAAGAATCATAAGCCTAATGAAGTCTTCATTTTATTTCTTCATGTATGATGACCCTTAGTCGATATATGCATGTGTGAGGACCCCCATGGCTAGAACTGATAGCAACACGACCTTCACCTTGGAACGAT
The DNA here is from genome assembly GCA_023053565.1 of Aquilegia eximia. Classification (NCBI taxonomy): domain Eukaryota; kingdom Viridiplantae; phylum Streptophyta; class Magnoliopsida; order Ranunculales; family Ranunculaceae; genus Aquilegia; species Aquilegia eximia. The sequence continues at coordinate 25,664,969 of JALIGU010000003.1, forward strand.
CCAAACATCCGACAGTCTTTTGGAGTACTCAACCTGTCATATAAGTTTGAGTAGGAACAATCACGACACAATGCAAAGAAGCTACAATGTTACAAGTATTAAACATAGCTCTCTTCACACTACTGCCTTTAGAATCAGCAAATTGGGGTGACAATCATTTTTAAGAGGCTATATTAAATGATGTTAACCACTATTAGTACAAGTAAAAAAAAAAAACAAATTACAACAAATAACAACTAGACATCACTCTACTGGTAGAATTTGGTAGAAACAATATTAACAAGAGCATTAAAACATGCATACTGAATTTTGTAGTTGAAACAAATTAAATTTTCACATTCACTAGCCACATGGTAATGTTAATCAAATGTTTCAGTATTGAGAGGACCATCAATCAAACAAATACATATTGCAACTTATTGAATTGGTTTATTAGAATATAAATCTCTACTCTCTAGGGCTTAGAACAATGGAAAAAAGATAACTTGAAGATTAAAAGAAAAAAAAAAATGTGATTTCACTATCCTAATAAAATTAGTTATGTATACCACAGATTATCCTAAACCTAGAGCATCTTACAGAATAATTCAAAAGACAAAAGTGTAATGATGATCGGAAAACAACAACAAGTAGATAGACATTGTGATGGCCTGCCAAGGGAAGAGTGGAGCTCAAAGCTCTTATGTTCGATAGTTGAATGAACAACTACATTTGCATATCAAAGGAAAAACTGAATGCATCACTGCCTCTCTTGAATCTCTAAAAACTTAATAATATAGAATAAAGTAATCAACTGTCTCAATTTATAAGAAATCTCAACAACACTAGTCCATGTTTCTTCACAAGAATTTGCTCCTTTTCTTCATATAAAACCCATGACAGAATATTACAACTTTACAAGTACAGCAGTTGCAGAGAATAACAACAAGCAACAAATAAAGCACAACAAAAATCTTATAAATCATGTAATTCAGTATTGTAAACATCCAATTCCATATTTCCAGACGAAAATCGAAAACTTTACTATGAATGATTCAAACGAAAATCGAAAACTTTACTAAATTTATCAAGATCTGGAGCTCAATTGTAAGGAAACATGAGAATTAAAAAGAGAAGAACAAAAATTTTGAAGTAAGATCATGTGATCAGTGAAAAGATTCCCCCCACACAAAAAAACAAAAACAAAGAAGAAGATTTGATTTGATTGAACATCAGGATTGGATTTGATTGTAATTAGCAATTTAGCTAAAAGATTAATATAAAGTATAGCCAAAACGTACCTATTTCTTAGCAAATCTGAACCTTTGTTGTTCGATGCACCACAACCTTTTCACTCAATTCAGTTCATTGTTCAATTAAAATCCAACTTATTTACAAGAAAGGGCCGCAGGAATGAGATTGAGATAAGTAGGTTAGAAAGATAGAAATTAGAAAACGAATTGAATTAGGTTTTACTTTTTTCCATCAGGTTTCGGGTCGACCCGACGGGTACGTAAGAAAAACCCGAACCTGACCTGAGTGTATATCGGTCAATCAGGTCCGACCTGATCAGCCCAAAAACCTCAATTATCCAAACCCAAACCTGACCCAGATCAGGTCGAGTTTCGGGTCGTCAGGTCTGATTGCCACCCCTAGATTTCATGGGTCCTTTCCCTGGTTGTCATGGTTTTTTGTACATTCTGGTCGCAGTAGACTATGTTTCTAAATGGATCAAGGCACAATGACTAAGAAACTGTAGTAAATTTTCTCAAAGAGTACATATTTGTCCGATTTGGTGCTCCCCGTGCGATCATTAGTGATGGGGGAGCCATTTCTACAATAAAGCTTATCAAAAACTTGTCCACAAGTATGGAATTACTCACAAAGTGGCCCTTGCGTACCATCCGCAAACTAATGGCCAAGCTGAGGTTTCCAATAGAGTGATTAAAAACATTTTGCAAAAAACAATTGACCCTGAAAAGGTTGATTGGCCTCGTAGGGTCAATGATGCATTATGGGCCTATCGTACTGCTTTCAAAACTCCCATAGGCATGTCTCCCTTTCGTCTTGTATTTGGAAAACCTTGTCACCTACCTGTAGAGCTTGAGCACCGAGCCTTCTTGGCAATGACAAAACTCAACTTTAATCTCGACCAGGCAGGTAAGAGGAGAAAACTCCACTTTTCTAAGCTTGAGGAACTTCAGAAAGAAGCTTATGATCTTTCCAAATCCTATAAAGATAATATGAAAAAATTAAATGATCATCAGATCTTACGTAGAGATTTTCAAATTGGGGATAAAGTTTTATTGTATAACTCTCGTCTGCATTTATTTCCTGGTAAACTACAGTCTCGTTGGTCGGGTCCCTTTGTTGTGTCTGTAGTAACTCCTTATGGTGTTATTACATGTTTAAACCTTGGAGACAATTCTAAATTTCAAGTCAATGGTCAACGTCTTAAGGTCCCCTGAAGTTGAAGAAATTCTCTTAGTGGACCATACCTATTTAGACTGACCTTTGACCTGCTGGTATCCGGACCCTCTCTTGCTCTATTCCGTTGTCTCTTTTAAGAGATGTGGTTGAAAGTGAGGGGGCCATAGTCCACAAACTCTTGTTGGCTGAGTATAATTGATCCAATACACGCTTTTCTCTTTGAGCGTCATCATCAAACAGACCTGTTTCTCGCTCTGTTTGGGGGTGGGTAAGTCATTTTCCATCTTCTTTTCAGTCTCGAGTATCTGACTTTAAAAGACTCTTTGTTGTATCTTAGACATCAGGATCTCGCGCATTCCACTCTAGCGTTTTCTCTCTTCTGTATCTTTATTTAAAGTAGCATTTATCTAGGGAGTGAGTCCTGGTTGTCCGTCTGTCTGGATGAAGACATTAGACTTAGCGATCCTGGGAGACAGCCCTGTGTATCTTCTAAGCCCGATCGTGCGTTTTTGCTTCTTATTTGTTGTCGGGTTTAATGGCTGTTTGGCTAATAAACTATCTTGTTTGGATCTGTGCTTGTTCTCTTTGGGGGTGGGCGTGGCCCACCACTCTCTATTATGGGTTGGTTAGTTAAATAATTATTACAATTAAAAATTTGAATTTATTTCAATTTTTGGGATTTTAATAATTATTGCTTGATTTTTGGAATTTATTTGACATCTTAATGGTACTTATATTCGCGAGAATATATTCATACATTATCACAAAATTTTCAAAATTTAATTTGAATTATTTCGGGCCTTTACGCATTCCGGAGGTAAAACCGTTGTTTTCACTAATTACAATAGTGGAGGGATGCGTATCGGGGAATTTACTGGTCTATAAATACCCTCGGGTTTATAAGAAAAGTCACAGTCAAACCTTTCAGTCCTTGGTCAACATGGGTCAAACCTCAGTCAACAGAGCAATCTTCCTCTCTAGAACTCGACTCGAGTTCAGTAGTGAACAACCAGAACTCGACTCGAGATTCGAGTCTGATCCAGTTTCTCTCTCTTCGAAACTCCCTCATATGTGGTCCGATTTCGTTAATTTTTATTGGGTTTTGTTTCTCATCCAATTCTCTTCATTTTTATACCAAAATCCGCAAGAATCAAGCCTCTAAGAGTTAGATCTAGAGTTGTAGTTCGTGAGCGTGATTATTCTCGTCTTTTCGACGATAATCGCTTTGGAAGCGGTTTTGTAGAGAGGATAATCTCCCGAGGTTGGGATGTGCTCCTTGGCTCTGATTACGAGCCATTTGACCCGAAATGGTTTGTCGATTTTACGATTCAATGGAGTTGATCGATGATGGCGTTTTCGTCAATTGGGATCCTGCCCATCGCTTCATGCTCACGCCTGAGACTGTTTTCGTAGTCACGGCGTTTGAGCTTGACGAGGCTCCTCTTCAACAGGAGGCTGCACTGGTGACCCCGGACATCATCGAGGCTGTTCTAGTCGATGACCGGGCGACTCACCGGTATAATAGCCATATCTCGATGGGTTGGCTCCGAGTCAACCAGGGCTTGGTGGCTCACTGGCTGACCACCAATGTCCTCGCTACGACAAGGAGGAAAGAGTTGTTCTCAGAAGGTATTCATATCTTGCGCCTTCTACAGGAAGACCTCCATGGCTACTGCATGGTTTGCCGCCTGTTCCATACCATCACCAGTGCCCGAGCCACTTCTGCTCCTCTTCTCAGCCTGGTGATGAGTATTCTGCGCTACTGGGAGCGCCCCTTCTTTCTGCAATGTCTCTGGAGTCGGTTGTCCGTCTCGAGGTCTCCAACCCTGGACTGTCTGTTTGTCGATAGTCGTGCTGGGACCCTCAGGAGGAGGAGGTGCCCATTCACTACAGGCCCAGCGACCAGCGGGCGTTCGAGCAGATCCATACCAATGAGGAGCGGTTCCAGCTTCTCTGGAGGGGTATGGGAGAGCTGATGGATGCCGTTGAGGACATCTAGCGTCGTTTGGACGAAGGTCAGGCGCAGCCTCGCCGACGACGTGGTTGAGAGTTTTTATTTATTAGCCATTGTAGTTTTATTTATTTATTTATTTTGTTTTATTTTAATCTTTGCACTTTTGTATTTAAATTTCAATCCTTGTACTTTAATTCAAAATATTAATGAAATGGATGAAATTTTAAAAATTGGCAAACTTGTGTCCTTTTCTTAAATTTTTAGCCATTCTTGGGCTTTATTGCAAAAATCTGGACTTGTGGAGTTTTTTCAAAAGAGAAAGGATTAGGCTTTTGATTTTTGGAAACCCTAACGATATAGGCAATTTTTTGAGTCCTAATTGGGCTCAAATTCTTTTATTTTTGCCTATATATACCAAACCAAGGTAAGGAGGCCGTCACTTTAAAATCAAAATTCTTTTGATTTTCTGAAAACTGCTCAATCTCGAGTCGAGTTCCAGAAATGCCATCCTGATTGTATATTTATCCCCCGAATAACACCTTGTTTGTTTAGCACTTAGCTTATATTATTGTGTTATATCTATTGATTAGTGTTTTCTTGTCTATTGTGTAGGTTTCATGAGTCGAAATGTGAATATTGTGTTAAAGCTTGCCTAAAGTCAAGAAAAGCAACAAAAAAAAAATGTTATTTGCACTAAGGGAGAAAAATTGATATGTGCACCCACAGATCTGTTGAGGGGGCACCCCACGGTCAGTCCTGGTGACTTGACTTTATGTCAAAGTGGGGCGGTCCGAATCGCAGCCCAAACCGGGTCCTATTGAAGCCAGAGCGATTTTGTGGACATACAGTTTTTTCTGTCCACAAGACAGCGTTATATTATTGGTCCACCTCATAAAAACTTCCACATCAGTGTTTTTTGTTTCTTAATTTTGTTTTGTTTTATTTTTTACTTTAACGCTGATGTGGAAGTTTTTATGAGGTGGACCAGTAATATAACTCTGTATTGTGGACAGAAAAAAACTGTATGTCCACAAAATCGCACTCTATTGAAGCCCACAAGTCAGAATTTCTATTTTAGGCATTTTTTAAAGTCCTAACTTAAAAAGGCTCTACAAGGAGATCCAGAAGTCTGATTTGGGCACATGAGCTGTCCAATTGAAGGTCTTGGTCCAGGCTACAACTTAAGCCCAAAATAATTAGGTTTTCCTGAAGACCTAATCCCTCTAGAAAACCAACAGCAGCAGCCACGAATTTGACCAAATTTGGAAGTCTTTGCATGCAAGTATTATTCTTTGTATTTTCTATATAAGAGAAGTAGTAGCTAAGGTTTAGGTATCTTGGAAGAGAGAGGAAAGTGAATATTTGTGAGAGAAAAGTTAATCTTCTTCTTCTTCCTTGTATCAAATTCAATTATCAATATCAATACATATCTTTTCTATTATGATGTCTTGTGATTTATTTATTTATTCTATGGTGCCATCATCAAGGATGAGTAGCTAAATCTCCTTAGGGGATGGTTGAAGCACTCTAGATGATTCAAAGTACTTAATGCTTATTTACTTCTATCTGCAGTATGAGGTCAGTATGATTATTTGCATGTTATTGTTATCCATGTTGTTAAAATACTATTGTTAGGGTTTAGTGAGACCTAGCTTTAATGGTTGTTTTTATATTGATTGAAGATGTGTAGTGAAATAGCTGAGAGGTGATTATTACATATCTGCAGTTGTGTTTATTTGTAATTAAATCAAATAGCTGAGAGGTGATGGTTTAGTTATGAATTAATATGTTGAGTTAATTAAATTGAATAGTTGAGAGGTGACGGTTTGATTAATAAGACATATCCAATAGCATGCATAAGAGAATCCTGTTTTAATTGAGTGGAATATCTGAGTGGTGACTACTTGATTATTATAGGTATTGATAATTAGTTGGAATTGCTGAGAGGTGATTAATTAATTATCATAGTTTGAACATGAAAGAATAACATGTTATGTTTGCATGATTTAGTTTGTGGATACCAACTTTTCCCCCTATGTCATCATAAGATCTTCTTTTCATCTCTACCATCTTCTTAAGTTATTTTATTTTATTATTGCCTGTAGAAAGTAGAATCAATCTCTATCTTATTTGTTGATTCCTTGATGTTTCTTAACCTTTGTTTTCTATTGTGTTTGAGCTAAGATCTTCACCTTTGAGGTGGGTACGACCTTTGCTTGTTACTTGTCTACTTTGATAACCAATTTATACAGGCACAAGAAGGAAAATCTATAAAAATCTAATCTTTTGATAGGTGGAGACACTAATTTCCATCTATCAAAATGGTGCCGCTGCCGGGAAAAGGAACAGAGTTCATTCAACACAAAGGCGAGAATAGTAGTTTCGGGACATCATCCCACTTCTATCCCTCCCCCCCTTCTATTTTTAATTCTTTTAATTATTATTTTTAAGTGTCTTGTTACTTAGTCTTCTTATTGATCTTGCAGCAAAGACGGATTCAAAAAAGCTCGAAGAACAGAGTTAAAAACCAATTTTCCTGAAAGTTACTAGTTGGATCTGGTCCCGATCTCGAGTCGAGTTCAGATTGGCTTGTAGCAATCTCGAGTTGAGTTCTCCACAGGAATTTGCCTCGTTTTGCGTGATTTTTCCAGGATGTTCTATAGCACTTTTTCAATTAATTTTTTCTGTTCAGAGATTGTGAGGTGAACTAAGTAGTTTAATTTTTCCAACATTTTTATTGACTTGTAAGATATTTAATTATTCGATCCACGAAGGGGTCACGGTTGTAATATTTTTAAAGTAGGTGTTGTTAGGATTTATTATTTGTGTGTTCGCGGCGGATAGTAGAGCAAGGTTGTGGAGCTAGCCTTGAGTCTACTAAGGAACGACTCCTAAAGCCGATTGAAACCCAATGAGCAGTTTCCCCTTAGTCGACCTCAACTCATTTTCTCCCCACTTTTGTGCGCTTGTTTGGCAATTTTTACTTTTTAGCACAAAGTGGGAGGTAAGCATTCTCCTAACCCTCATCGAATCCCCTGCAAGATGAGTTTCTGTAATGATTAACATGACCTTGATTGTTGCTTGATTTTAATTTTATTTTTACTTGATAAACCGAGACTGCAAGGCGGACCTGGCTTAAAAGTGAAATGTAATTTCGATTAATTACAATATTCTAAGCTTTAAAATTCAATCAACTAAAGCCATGCTATCATGATGTTCATTTGAGACCTTGAGCAGATATTTCAACTAGTACTGCGTGAACCATTCTTGATCGGAGCACAAGCTAGGAATTGGGTCTGGAACCCCTACAGATCACATCTGTAGAATCATTGTGGTTTCTTGATTAAGGACCGTTGCTTACGCACGGAAAACCTCCCACACTGGTTATTCGTTACTTGACTCTCAAAATATAGGCAGAAATTACAAGGGAAGCTTGGAAAGAACTCATTAACTTGGGTGAACACAAAATTGAGTAAGTTTTTGAGACCCTTGTTAGATGTTTTTGAATGGTAAGGACTTTTATGGCATATGTAATGCGCATGTTGTATGCATCTTAGATCAGGTAAAATCTTGTCCAAACCAACTCCAATCTACACAAAGAGCACAATCACGGCTGATAGAGAGGAAAAACGATCTACTATCAAAAGATTGTATTTTTAAGTTGAAGTTCCTTCTTGTGCCTGTATAAATTGAAAATCAAAGTAGACAAGTAACAAGCAAGGGTCGTACCAACCTCAGAGGGGGAGATCTTAGCTCAAACACAATAGAAAACAATGGTTAAGAAACACCAAGGGAATCAATAATAAGATTGGAGATTGATTCTACTTCCTACAGGCAATAATAAATCCTAACTTAAGAATATGAAAGATATGAAAAAAAGATATATGATGACATAGGGGGAATAATTGGTATCCACAAACTAGATCATGCAATTATAACATGTTGTTCCTCATGTTCAATCTATAATAACTAATTAGTCACCTCTCAGCTATTCCAACTAGTTATTAATACCTATAATAATCAAGTAGTCACCTCTCAGCTATTCCACCTAATTAAAACGGGATTCTCTTATCCATGCTATTGAATATGTTTCATTAATTAAATCCTCACCTCTCAGCTATTGAATCTAATTAACTCAACATATTATTCATAACTAAATCATCACCTCTCAGCTATTTGATTTAATCACAAAAGGGTTCCAATAAAAGATATATATTATAAACATGTAATAATCACCCCTCAGCTATTTCACTACACATCTACAATAAATATAAATACTACCATTAAAAGTTAAACCCTAACAATAATATTTTAACATCATGGATAACAATAACATACAAATAATCATACTTACCTCATACTGCAGATACAAGCAAATAAGCATTAAGAACTTTGAATCACAATGAACAAGAGAAACAAACATAATACTTTTACATCACTTAGAAAGCTTCCACCATCCCCCCATGAAGAATTAGCTACTCATCCTCAAGGAACGAATAAATAAATCATAAAACATCATAATGGAAAATAATGGATTGATATTGAATTGAATACAATGAAGACGAAGATCAACTCTTCTTCAATGGATCTTAAATTGGAGGCTAAAAGATAATAAACCCTAGTTACAACTTCTCTTATATAGATATTAGAAAGTAGAATACTTGCATGCAAAGACTTCCAAACTTGGTGAAATTCGTGGCGGCTGCTGTTGGTCTCCTAGAGGGATTAGGCAATCAGCAAAACCAATTCTCATGGGCTTGAATTGTAGCTTGGGCCAAGACCTTCAGTTTGATAGCTCATGGGCCCCAATCAGACTTCTGGATCTTCTTGTGGAGTCTTTTTAAGATTAAGACCCAAAATAAAAATTCAGGTCAACGAAACACAACAAAGTTGACCAAAGTCAGCAAGGTCCAACAGTTGACCGAAAGTCAACAGAAGTCAACCGAAGTCAACAGTTGACCGAAAAGTCAACTAAAGTTAAAGTTGACCGAAAGTCAAGTCAACAGGGTTGACCAGAGTTGATTGTGGGGTGCCCTTAGCAGATTTCATGGGTGCAAATATCCATTCTTCTTCCCTTGTGCCAATAACACCTTTTTGCTTACTTTTCTCGACTTTTTGCGGGCTTTTACACATTATTCGCATTTCGGCTCATGAAACCTACACAAAAGACAAGAAAGCACTAATCAATAGATATAATGCAATAATATAAGCTAAGTGCTAGACAAACAAGGTGTTATTCGGGGGATAAATATACACTTTTGAGGTCCGATCACGGACCCCCCTCCTTCTCTTGAGGAAGAGTTTAACAACTCAACCTCACTTTCTGAAGTAACTCCTGCACCTATGGCTCTAGAAGCTACCCTTCAGGATTACTTTTCACCTTTGGCCACTGGGCCACCTACCTGCATAGTCTTGCCCGAGACAATTGCAGATAGCTATGGCATTCGCCCTTAGATTGTGGGCATGTTGCCTAAATTCCATGGACTTCCACGGGAAGATCCATATCAGCACCTCAATAAGTTTCTGACCGTGCTTAATACTTTCAAGGAGAAACATTTGTCTGAGGAGGAAGTTAGCTTGAGATTTTTCCCCTTAACCCTTGAGGATAGAGCATCTCACTGGTTACATTGCCTTTCTTCCAATTCTATTAACACCTGGGCTCAACTAAGCAAAACGTTCTTTACCAAATTCTTTCCAATTACCAGAACTAATGACATTGTTGATGCCATCAGAAATTTTCGGCAGAAAGAGGGTAAGGTTTTCTTTGATGCATGGGAGAGCTATCAAGACCTATTTCTTCAATGTCCACACCACAGAGTTGATGACACAGAAAAAGTTAGGATCATATATAGAGGCCTTAATTATGCAACTAGAAACATGGTTGAAGGCATGAGCGGTGGAGAATTTCTTTATATGTCCACTGCCAAGGCTATGGCATTCCTTGAAAAAATAGCTAATAATAGCCAACAATGGGACTTACCTGGACCAACCCTGAGAAACACTACCCTGGACTCATATGATAAACCTAGAGGCATATATGACGTCAAAACCGACCACGAGCTTAATACTTTGCTTCATGGTTTAGTAAAAAAGGTAGAAGCACTTGAGGTGTCCTTAAAGCCCACATCACCTGTTATGAGTGCCTCCACTCTCCAATGTGATGTTTGTCATGACCAGACCCATACAGCTGAGTTTTGCCATCTCCTTTATAATTCACCAGAAACTGAGGAAGCCCGTGCGTTCAATTACGCCGGGCAAACCAACTTTACTAAGGGCAATGCCACGTACCCATACATGGACCGCTCCAATCTTTCTTATTCAAATAATCATTATACGGCTCCACCTGGTTTTAATAACTTATGGGTAACGTAGCAATGCCACGTATGTTGGTAATAATGAAAATCAGAACAGGGTAACAGTCCCCCCTTATTCAAAAAATGCCCATCACATGAGTAGTTCCAGGGACCAAGTGCCGACAAATCAATCTGCCCCTCCTAAGACCTCCCTAGAGGATGTGCTTGCCCATTTCATTCAACAGACGCACGCGTCCATTGAGTCAAATGCCCAAGCCATCCAGAGGATTGAACAGAAACTTGATGAAAAGGGCAAATTTTCGGGATAAGCGATCCCGAATCCCAAAGGCAAGGAAGTTGCCTTGGTGACGGAAACTCCGTCTACATCTGCACCACTAGCTGAAGTTAACTCGGTCTCCACCCTATGGTCAAGCAAACAGGTTGATAATCAGATTAATTATAAACCAAGTCTTAATATTATGACCCCGGTTTCCACTACACCTGTTGCCCCACCTAAAGATCCGGCTAATGAGGCGACCACCTCTAAGCCAAGGATACATACCCGTAAGATTGTGGATACTCCACTACCTTACAACCCATCCGTGCCATACCTCCAGAGACTCATAAGGTCTCTGCAGGAAGTCCAAGCAGAGGAGGTACTTGATGTGTTCAAACATATAAATATTAATATACCTTTCCTCACGGCTATTAAAAAAATACCTTCCTATGCCAAGGTTTTGAAGGACTTGTGCACCGCTAAGAGAAAAACAAATGTGCCCAAAAGCGCGTTTGTGGTGGAAGAATTCTCTACACTTGTCCAACATAACGGTGTGGTAAAATATAAAGACCCTGCAAGGTTGGTGATAAGTTCATGGGTAGAGCTTTGTTAGACCTAGGAGCGAGTGTTAATCTCTTGCCTTACTCCTTGTACCTTAGCCTGGGTCTAACATACATGAAACCCACGAACATGTCTTTACAACTGAACGACATATCATGTAAAGTACCTAGAGGAATAGTTGAGGATTTATTAGTTAAAGTGTCTGACTTTTACTATCCTGTTGACTTTGTGGTGTTGGATACTGAACCTGCTACCGATAACTCTGTTCCCATCATCCTTGGTTGTCCATTTTTAGCCACCTCTAATGCTCTCATAAACTGCCAGAATGGTTCTATGGTTCTCACTTTTGGATCTATGACTGTTGAAGTAAGTATCTTTAATCTTGGCCAACAAACCCTTGATCTTTCTTTATCTAAAGATGTGTGCCTTTTCGATTCTCTACCCTATGAGATGGTACCTAGTTGTTACCCTAAAGATCCGGTTGTTAATTGCCCTACCATGCATAATGTTAACTTCGACATCAATCAATCTATTGTTCAAACCAACGCTCATCTTGATTTTGTGCCTATCTTTGACCCCAAAGACCCTAAGGCCCTTGATTCGGTTTGTTGCATTGATTCTCAGTTCCAAATCAAGACTATACCTCCTTCTCCGGATCCTCGTCCTCTCGAGCTGAAATGTGCCCAATTTGATTCGGACGAGAGTCATCCTGTTATCATCTCTTCATTTCTTACTACCGCACAAAATAATCGGTTTTATTTTCACATTGGACACAATGTTTTGCTTTATAATCCTCGTTTGCATTTATTTTCTGGTAAACTTATTTCTTGTTGGTCAAGCCCCTCTGTTGTGTCTGCAGTAACTCCTTATGATGCTATTAGATGTGTTAATCCTGCAGATGGTTCTGAATTTAAAGTCAATGGTCAATGTCTTAAGCATTTTCATGAGTTAAGGCCTCCTAAAACTCTCTTAGAGGACCCTACCTATTTAGATTGACCTTTGACCTGCTGGTATCCGGACCCTCTCTTTTTCTGTTGAGAGGTGTGGTTGAAAGTGCCAGGACCGTTAGTCCATAAACTCTTACTGGCTGGGTATAATTGATCCAGTGCACGCTAATCTCTTGAGCGTCACCACCAAACTGACCTGTTTCCCGCTCTTTTGGGGGGTGGGGATATCATTTCCCATCTTCTTTTAAGTCTCGAGTATCTGACTTTAACAGACTCTTTGTTGTATCTTAGGCATCAGGATCTTGCGCATTCCACTCTAGCGTTTTATCTCTTCTGTATCTTTGTTTTAAGTAGCGTTTATCTAGGGAGTGAGTCCTGTTTGTCCCCCTGTCTGGCTGAAAACGTTAAACTTAGAGCTCCTAGGAGGCAGCCATGTGTATCTTCTAGGCCAGATCGTGCTTTACTGCTTATTTTTGTCGGGTTTAGTTGCATTTTGACTACTAAACCGCCCGTTCTACCATCTGTACTCAATTCTGTTTGGGGGTGGGTGCAGCCAGCCCACCCACTCTTTCTCTTTGTCGTTTGGCTGGTTGATAAATATAGCGCTTACAAAATCCATTGTTTTAAGATAGGATTTCCCTTTATGTAGAGTCAGTCCTTTATTTCAACATATTTTATTTCAGTTGTGTCTTAGTATGGAATTCCTTGTAATCTCTATCTATGTGGAGATAATTTTGTTTGGTAGGAATTTATAAAGCGGTTTGAATTTTTAGTACATTCATGGTAATATCTTTCTTTCTCTCTTTCCTATGTTTCGTAGGAGCCTTGAGGACAAGGCAATCTTTTTGTTTGGGGGTGGGGAAGTATTACAATCCTTTTTTGCAAAAGATTTTCAAACTTCTTTTTCCATACTTATATAAAAATTCAAAAAATTTGAAAAATCTAAAAAAAATATTGTTACGAAGACATTTCCAAAAAGTTAAGATAAGTACACCATCAATGATGAATATAATGGTTGAATTCTCACTTTTTCAAATTTAAGGACATTTATTGCTTCACCAAGTAGTTGAGTCTTATACTACATTTGCATGACCATAAGCATAACATTCACTTGCATTTATTACAGATTACATGTGGAAATACAATTACACCTTGAGAAACTTGAGAAATAAGTGTGGAGACTTAACCTAGTGAGCTTTTCAGACCCGTCCTTTTCATGAGAGTTATTACATACATCTGGAGTCAAAAGACTCAACCTCTCAGTTTTGTCTGTTTTTAGTCTCATATTCATTTTTATAGTTAGCCTTGAGATGACATCAAGGGGGTGTAATATAAACTTGGGTCTTGTAGCTTATTCAAGATGTTATCACCATATCAGTACTTAGAAATGATACAAAAATATTTTACTTAACCCTGTTTACCTTAGCCTACCTTAATGATTGTTTTATCCCTTAGGTTGACCATTTTGAGCCTTTCTTGTTACTTAGCCTTTTTCTTGAGCCCATTATCCTTACCCAACTCCATTGTGGGAGCAAATACCCTTAGAATGTTTAGGTCCTTTTACCCATTGTTTTGGGAACATGAGGATGATTGTTTATGTGGTTACCAGAGGAAGGGAGAAATATAAAGAAATTTCCAAACTAGTGAGATCAACCAAATATTGAAAATCAAAAGGTTTGAAGAAATTCCTGAAAAAAAGCCAGAATCTTCCAAAACCATTTCAAATTCAAAAAGAAAGGAAGATTCCAAAAATATTGGCTAGAGTTTCATTGAAATTTTCCCCGAAAAAGATGAGAAACACTTCTTCCCAAAAGAAAATTTTCAAAAATTTCTCCATGTGTTGTTACTACAAATCACAAGTATTAAAGGCTCGAATGTTCCAAAAATAACTCCCAAAAGCCTTTTCCATTTCTAGCCATGTCCTAACCCAAGTTACAACCCATTACTGTCTTTTGTAGATCTAAGCTGATGTGGTAGGATATGGCGAGTAAGTGAGATGGTGCTAAGGTGAAAAACCCGACATCTCAAACAAGGCTAATTTTTCCATTCTTTGAGACTAACTTCACTCCATTACACCAGTCCATTATTATTGATATATGTGAGATGATTGTCCATCTTCTTTCCTCACTTAGAGGTAAAATGGTAAACACCATCTCTGAGTGACTTTTATTTCTGAGTGCATGTCTGTGAGGCAGAAGTCAAAGCGACCTTTCCAATGGTGACTTAAGGCCCGTGGTAGTATGGGTACATGCATGTCTTCGATGTATTTGAGATCGTTATGCTTGGTTTATATTTCATATCTTATTCATTCATTTGTAATATGCTATCTCATATGAACGATTTTACAATACTTATCCTTATCTTTGATCTAACCATTTCTGAGGTAAATGGTGGAAATTCTTGTTCTTGGATTAATCATTGTATTAAGTTTGTTGGTATCTTCTCTGGAAAACCCTCAGGAGACTATAACTCCTCCACGGGGGAAATCCTTGTGGTTGAAAGCCTTGATGTATATGGTTAATGCAATCACCTTAGTTTCACTTCTCCTTTGAGTCCTTAATTATCAATATCAATCCATATCTTTTCCATTATGATGTCTTGTGATTTATTTATTTATTCCATGGTGTCATCATCAAGCATGAGTAACTAAATCTCCTTAGGTAGTTGAAGCACTCTAGATGATACAAAAATACCATGTTTGTTCTTAATGTTCATTATGATTAAAAGTACTTAATGCTTATTTACTTCTATCTGCAGTATGAGGTAAGTATGATTATTTGCATGTTATTGTTATCCATGTTGTTAAAATACTATTGTTAGGGTTGAGCGAGACCTAGCTTTAACGGTTGTGTTTACAGTGATTGAAAATATGTAGTGAAATAGTTGAGAGGTGATTATTACATATCTGCAGTGTTAGTATCTTTTATCGGAACCCTTTTGTAATTAAATCAAATAGCTGAGAGGTGATGGTTTAGTTATGAATTAATATGTTGAGTTAATTAAATTGAATAGCTGAGAGGTGACGGTTTGATTAATAGGACATATCCAATAACATGAATAAGAGAATCTCGTTTTAATTGAGTGGAATAGCTGAGAGGTGACTACTTGATTATTATAGGTATTGATGATTAGTTGGAATAGCTGAGAGGTGGCTAATTAATTATCATAGATTGAACATGAAAGAATAACATGTTATGTTTGCATGATTTAGTTTGTGGATACCAACTCTTCCCCCTATATCATTATAAGATCTTATTTTCATCTCTACGATCTTCTTAAGTAAGTTTATTTTATTATTGCCTGTAGGAAGTAGAATCAATCTCTATCTTATTTGTTGATTCTTTGGTGTTTCTTAACCATTGTTTTCTATTGTGTTTGAGCTAAGATCTTCACCTTTGAGGTGGGTAGGACCCTTGCTTGTTACTTGTCTACTTTGATAACCAATTTATATAGGCACAAGAAGGAAAATCTATAAAAATATAATCTTTTGATAGGTGGAGACACCAATTTCCATCTATCACTGATCTCGAGTCAAGTTCGAGTCTGTCCAAGTTTTCTGCTTTGGTTTTTGTGCGGATTTTCTCTATTTTTATGTTGACTTTTGGTATTTTCTTTTTTCTTTTGCTATGGCTGATGTTCAGAATGAGTTGTGGAGGCCAAGTGGTATGGATATTATTCCCGAGATGGATTTTTCTGGTATTATGAACTCTCCTTTTGGAGCTTCTTTTCGGGTTGAGATTTTTGACAAGGGTTGGGAAGGTTTTTTTTATGATCCTACTGCTGATTATTCTCCTTCTATGGTAAGAGACTTTTACCTCATGCTACCCTTTTGCAGACATTCTTCCCTTTGATGGTTTTCAAGTTCACATGCATGGTTCCATAGTCGTTTTTAATGCTATTGTCGTCTCTCTTTTCATGGGTAATCCTTTTGTCTTCCAACCGATCGTACCTTATGATAATTATGTGCGTGATAATCGTGTAGACATCTTGGATAATTTCCTTAATCACTTTGGCCCCTGTACTTTCTCCTTCCATCCTGAGAATTATCCTAGTATTGCACCTACTACTTGCCTTCCTTCTAATGTTGCTACGGCTGCTTTATGGGTTTTGCGTAATTTGTTGGGTGTTGAAAAGATGGAGTATGTCAATGATAGTACTATGCATGCCGTCTTTGATATTGTTAAGGATTTTTATGCTCATGACATATCCACCTGGATTTTAGATGGTATCCTGAATGTTTTCCAATTTGGTCAAGAGAAGCTTGTTTTCCCTACTGCTATATGTAAGATTATCCTTCGTACCTATCCCGACTGGACGAACAGGTACAATGATTGGACTCACCTTATACCTATGGATCCAACTCATCGTTATATTAGGAGAAGCCGCGTATTCACTTGGGTGCCTAACTTCGAGTATGTTGATTATCCTATCTTGCATAGGAATGATGAGTTTATAAATGAGGGTGAGGGTTCGTGGCATGTGATTAAAGAGGTAGTAGTTGATTGGCGTGATAGGTTAGATGGTTTTCCTACGGGACAAATTTGAAACCAATTGTGTAAAGTAGGATTTCCCTTTCTGTTGAGTCAGTCATTTATTTCAGTTGTGTCGTAATATGGAATTCCTTGTAATCTCTATCTATGTGGAGATAATTTTGTTTGGCAGGAATTTATAAAGCGGTTTGAATTTTTAGTACATTCATGGTAATATCTTTCTCTCTCTCTTTCTTATGCTTAGTAAGAGCCTTGAGGACAAGGCAATCTCTTTGTTTGGGGGTGGGGAAGTATTACAATCCTTTTTTTCAAAATTTCAAACATCTTTATCCATACTTGTGTAAAAACTCAAAATTTTTGATAAATCCAAAAAAATTATTGTTACAAAGACTTTTTCAAAAATAGGATAAGTATACCATCAATGATGAATATAATGGTTGAATTCTATCCTTTTCAAGTTTAAGGACATTTATTGTTTCACCAAGTAGTTGAGTCTCATACTACATTTGCATGAGCATAAGCATAGCATTCACTGCATTTATTACAGATTACATGTGCAAATAAAACTACACCTTGAGAAACATGTTGAATAAGTGTAGAGACTTAACCTTGTGAGCTTTTGAGACCCGTCCTTTTCTTGGAGAGTTATTACATACATCTGGAGTCAAAAGACTCAACCTCTCAGTTTTGTCTGTTTTTAGTCTCATATTCATTTTTATAGTTAGCATTGAGATGACATCAAGTGGGTGCAATATAAACTTGGGTCTTGTAGCTTATTTAAGATGTGATCACCATACCAGTACTTAGAAATGATACAAAGACATTTAGTTAAACTCTGTTTACCTGAGCCTACCCTGATGATATTGTATCCCTTAGGTTGACCATTCTGAGCCTTTCTTATTACTTAGCCTTTTTCTTGAGCCCATTATCTTTTACCCAACCGCATTGTGGGAGTAAATACCCTTAGAATGTTTAGGTCATTTTACCCATTGTTTTTTGGAACATGAGGATGATTGTTTATGTGGTTAAAAGAAGAAATGAGAAATACAAAGAAATCTCCAAACTAGTGAGATAAACCAAATGTTGAAAATCAGGAAGTTTGTAAAATTTCTGAAAAAAACAGAATCTTCCAAAACCATTTCAAATCCAAAAAGAAAGGAAGATTCCCAAATATTGGCTAGAGCTTCATTGAAATTTTCCCAAAGAAGATGAGAAACACTTCTTCCCAAAAGAAAAATTTTCAAAAATTTCTCCATGTGTTGTTATTACAAACCACAACTATTGAAGGCTCGAATGTTCCAAAAATATTTCACAAAAGCCTTTTCCATTTCTAACCCTGTCCTAAGCCATGTTACAACCCAATACTGTCTTTTGTAGATCTAAGCTGATATGGTAGGATGTGGCGCGTAAGTGAGAAGGTGCTAAGCTGAAAAACCCGACATATGAGATAGCAAGGTTCATTCCATTACACCAATCCGTTCTTATTAATATATGTGAGATGATTGTCCACTTCTTTCCTCACATAGAGGTAAAATGATAAAACACCATCTCTGAGTGACTTTATTTCTGAGTGTACGTCTATGAGGCAGAAGTCAAAACGACTTTTCCAATAGTGACTCAAGACCCGTGGTAGTATGGGTACATGCCTGTCTTCAATGCATTTGAGACCGGTATGCTTGGTTTGTATTTCATATCTTATTCATGCATTTGTAGTATGCTATCTCATATGAACGGTTTTGCAATACTTATCCTTATCTTTGATATAACCATTTTTGAGGTAAATGGTGGAAAATCCTGTTATTTGGATTAGTCATTGTAGTAAGTTTGTGGGTATTTTCTCTGGAAAACCCTCAGGAGACTATAACTCCTCTACTTGGGAAACCCTTGTGGTTGAAAGCCTTGATGCATATGGTTAATGCAATCACTTTAGTTTTACTTCACTTTTGAGTCCTTAATTCTTTTCTTCTCACCTTTGCTTGAGGACAAGCAAAGTGTTGTTTGGAGGTATTTGATAAGTCCTCAAAAGTGTATATTTATCCCCCGAATAACACCTTATTTGTTTAGCACTTAATTTATATTATTTTGTTATATCTATTGGGGTGAACCACATGGGTGGGCCCTGATCCAAAACCCTCTACTGTTGGATATCCGCAGTGACTAAAGGGGGACAATATTGACATTAGCGAGCGGTATGGTGCTCGACGCACCGGGATGAGCGAGGACGAAATCCCGGGCGTTACATAGGAGTCTTATGTGATTCGATGAGACCCTTAGATAGCTCCATAGGTTTGTAAGCACATGAGAAAATGACACTGGAGGTGCTACCGGCGTCGACCATGACTCGTCGGACCCGGTAGACGCCAATCCATGCTGTGATGACCAGGGCGTCATTGTGTCGATAATGCACGCCCCTTTCGTCTTCCTCGGTGAATGTCAAACCTCTGGGGATAATGGACTCAGTGTTCGTCCCTTTGTTGAAGTTGACCTGTCTAACTTCGTGGACATGTCCTATCCACCGGAGCTTTTCTCGGGCACAATTCTTCCTTTCTGTCTTGGAAGAACCGGGTGTCTGTACGTGGCAGACATATACAATTCGATCTCCGATTTTTACCTGTTCGACTGCTCCGGTCTGCACCATGTTAGGGATGAGGCTGGCGTCGACCAGACGCTGCATTTCATACTTTAATGACCTACAGTTCTTCATATCGTGACCGTAATCATTTTGATGATCACATTTCTTGGACTTATCTCTCCTCCCTTCCGGGTCTACCGGGAGAGGGGCAAGTTCTTTGAGCAGCCCTCTGTTCTTGATCTTTTTGAATACTTCCTCGATCTGGAACCTCGGGGGTGTGAATTCCCTCTCTTTGCGTTTGCCCCCAGTAGATTTCTTTGACCGTCGGTGGGGCTGCCGGGCTGGTGTTTTTCCCTTCCTGTCTTTGTTTCTATCATGGGCCTTTTCCTCTTTGCGATCCCTGCCGGAGCTTTCTTCCTTTGCCTTCTACAGCTTCTCGGAGGTTTGACCTCCGACAAGTCTTTTTTTCCTAGCTTTCAGGTCGTCCTCTTCCTGAGCATACCTTTCTACTTTCTCGAGCGAAGCCGAAACAGAGGATGGAGGCTTCCTTGCCAGCGGCCCGTACAATTCTTCATGGATGTTGTTCAAGGCATACTTGAATGCTTGAATGACGACGCTATCAGATGCGTCATGTATCTCTGATAGTAAGGTTCGGACCCTTCGGGCGAAATTCCTGAGTCTTTCGCTCCGGTCCATCGTAGGGAGAACAAGATTTCAGCTCCCTTCTTAGTTTTTACATTGAATTGGTACTTTTCCTCAAACAACTCAGCCAGTTGTACGAATGTGTGGACGGACGCGGGCGGGAGATTGTGATACCACGTCTGCGCTTCGCCTTTGAGTGAAGCAGCAAACATTTTTGCGAGTAACTTGTCATCATGGTCCCAGATGGCCATGGTGCTCTTGTAGTTCATGACACGCTGAACCGGACAACCGCTCGTTTCGTCATAATGTTCAAAGGGCGGTTGCTTGAAGCTGGCCGGGTCTATATGATTCTTGACTTCTTCTGCCAAAGGTGACACAGCCAATCTTGAGAGGGTAAGCTTTCTGATTCGTTCGTCCCGGTTGGCTTTGTTGGAAACAGCCAAGTCGATCATCTCTTGCAGCCTGAGTTGATTCATCTGTTCCACATTCAGCTCTGGTTGTCTGTGATGGGTGCGGTCTCTTTGGGGACTCCTTCCTCTCTGACCGTGGCGTGCCGGGGGAGTGTTTTGGTGCCTCCTCCGGCGCAGTCCTTCTGGTGGAGTAACTTCTTCGACGGACCCGCTACGGGTAACCCTGCGACCATGACGTGGCCCGGGTGTTCTTGCACGTCCGCGACGATGTTTCTGAACTGGAGAGATAGACATTCTATCCCTCCCCGGTGCTAGCCTGTCCCAAACAGGGCGGGGATCATGGCTATGGGGGGTAAGGCTCCGGTCGCTTCCTGAACATGGTCTTATTTTCTTCTGAGGAGATGGACTTGAAGATGGATGGGGCTGAAGATGTCTGGCTATCTCCGGCCCTGGTTCTCTTCTTTCTTCTCAGTTCTGCATTTTCTCGGGTTAGCCGTTTGATGATTGCAGTTGGCGACTCAGCCGCTGGGCCCTTCCCCTTCTGTTGGTCGGTGTAACCTCCTCCCGTGGCTAGGGGAAAGGTTCTCTGGTCTCTTCTTGTAGAGGCTACTCTGGAAAGTTCAGGATCTTACGATGTTGGTATCCTGACGGTCCGGTTGACTGCATTCGGATTACCAGGATCGTTAGTGATTTGTACCACTAAGTTTTCTGCCTCCGGCTGTCCACTTTCAGACTGTTGCGAGCCCTGATCATGGCCCTTGCTCCCGAGAACTGATTCTTGATTGACGGGCTCTGTCGCTTCAAGGACCGGAGACAGAGGAGAAAGTTTCTCGGTCTGACTTTTAGTAACTTGGCTCATTCCATTGTTGGAATGAGTCGGACGTCTCTTAGTTCCAGCCATTGCTGCAGCAACTCGGTATGACTGGATTGAGATTCCTTGCAAGGCTCTGGAACTGATGGGAGATTCAGCCCCACGGTGGGCGCCAAAGAGTATGGGTGCAAAAATTTGATTCACAAACTCGAGATATGTATTGATTAATCGAACAGTTACGATGAAAACCTTGTATAGACTGAGATGGGATGGGGGTATACAATGAAACTGGACCTGATGAGGATCAGGCTACCTACGTATCCAAGAAGATGAACTTGGAATCAAGTCTCTGCTTCCACTAAGTTCTAATGAAGTTGCTCAGTGAAAGACTCGTAGTTTGGGATGTTAAGAACTCCTATATTTGTAATAGACCGGAGGAGGCTGGCTCAACCACCCCTCCGGTTTTGACTCCATGAACTTATGTAGTTCAATTGTGAAAAGCATTTGAAAAAGAAGGATCGGCTGTTTATAGTCTACTGTAATAAATACTAGAATAAAAAGTTGTAAATGTGGGTTTAAATTAATCGCATTGCAGTAAAAAATAGTAACCCAATCCATCAATTTTAATATTTTGGATTCCTATAGAGAAGTTGTATATGAACTTTCCCAACAGCATGGTTCTATAATAACTCAATCCGTTGTTTATAGATAACTCAAGCGGCTGTTTATACCTTCTTTTTTTTTTCAATTTGAAAGAGTAGTTGGGTAAGAAAATGTTTTTCACAACAGCATGGTTAACTAAGCTTGAATTGCTCAAAGTTTAATGTGTACACTTAATTAGAAGATTATTGTTATAACATGGTTTTATAATCAATAAAACATGAAATTAAATCTGTTGATTAAGTGTAGAGAAGAATACCTGTAAGTAGAAAATCCCAAAACCCAAATTGATAGTAGTAGAGAAGAATACCACTCGGTTGATTAACGTTTAAGGTTTGCTTGAGAGATTGAAGGTTTGGAAGATGATAATTTAAGGTTTTCGTAAGAGTTTTTATTTTTAGGATGGGGGGTAAGGAAGAAGATAATTTAAGGTTTTTTTTTTTTTTTTTTTTTTTGGATAATTGAAGGTTTTCGAAAGAGTGTTTATTTTTAGGTGTAAAGAACTAATCTCGATAAAATCATTGATCTAAGTATTCATCTCGATAAAAGCACAGCCATAAAAAAAAGAACTTAAATATAGACCCAATAAAAAAAATCTAATCCAACAGCCTAAAAATAATTTCAGATTAAGATCCAATCTCGATAGTACTAGAAATATAAAAGATGAAATATATTGATAATAATTAGGTTTTAAACTTACAAAGAAGGTAACTCTCTATATATAGAGAGAGAAACCACATAGACTTTATATCTAAGCTATGTGGGACTAAACTACACACCTAAAGCCTACAATACCCTTACTTCCAACAATAGTCATCCGACGGTTTAAAATATCCAACCAAACTATACTATGTCATATTTGTGGCTTATAACTTAGATTAAACAAAAAATAAGGACATGCTTTAGTTATACAACGAGAAGTTGAAAGAAATATTATAAAATACAAATGATGAAACAAATGATTTGATTAGTACCTGTAATAAATGTCATAACATGGATCTGATTCGAACGCACTAGCAGAGATCATTCAAACGATGCAGTGTTGTACAAGAGGAACAATAAATGGCATGTGTTGCAGGTGCACATAGATCTTTGCAAATACTTAAAAGCAAGGGAAAGAAAGGTGGCTAGCAAACCTTCAGAATTCTTGTGCAAAAGTACAATAAAACTCAGTTTATTAGTTCAAAGAGAAAGTTACTCATAATATATAAAAAACGCTACCATCGCATATTACTTCAAATAGAATGGATGGATGCCTAAGAAAGTACCCATTCAGTTGGCACAACCCGATTCAAGTTGTCACCACCCCATTCAATAGTCCACTCTGAATGTAACTATGTAAAAATCCAACTTCTTTCGAGTTGGCCCGAACCACATGTCTAGTCTGTCTTAGTTAAGTACATTCAATTTCTGTTGTGTTGTTTCCCCCCATCTTCCATTTCCTAATAAAGTACCCATTTTGCAATAAACCTCCCAACAACACTTCAATCTCTCTCTATATATATATCAAGAATGAAAGAGAATAATTTTCTTAATTTAGGGATTTGATAAACAATGAAGATCTTTTTTAGAGGTAAACAATAAGTTTATTCATTAAAAAACAAGGTCAAATTACATACTCCCCAAGGGATGAGCTATCCCTGGACAACAACAAAAATAAAACAATTAGTAAAAAAGCTCAAACAGACTCCCACGAGAAACATATGCCGCGAATGGGATGCTCCTGTAATCCTGCCATCTCTGACACCAAAGATATATAAATCCTTTAATGTCAAGAATAGTGTGAACCACATCTCGAACAATGCCCTGAAAATGTCGATGATTCCGTTCAAACCAAATACCCCAGAGTATCAGAAAAAAGAATGATACTCCATAATCTTTTCCTAGCCCATGAAGAGGATCCTAGTCTACGCCAAATCGAGAGTAGATCACAAACCAACTCACCAACCACCCACTCTACAAAAGCTGACTTAAGAAAATAACCCCAAGTGGAAAAAAGAAAACTGGCAGTAAATCAAGACATGAATAACAGATTCCCCACCCAGTATACACAAAGGATAAAAGTTGCCTATTAGTTTCCTAAGGTTACGAAGATTATTCATGGTATGGATATTCTTAAGAATGGCGCACTAAGTATAAAAATCAACCATAGAAGGCATTTTCGCTCCTCAACAATACTGCCACGGAAACTGGGGATGTGGGAGGGAATGAGGGTAGAAAGGGAAATTCAGGATAAGCACAGAATGCGAAGACTTTACCAAGAATCACCCTTTGGGTTCATGGACCTACTCCAGTTTGTCCTCCTGGAGGTTTGGCCCGGGAGGATCCCCAATCTGAGCCAGGAAAGCAGCTAGATCCCCTATCTCCCAATCATTAAATACATGTCTCAAGTCAATAATCAAAGAAGTAACAACATTATCCACAGAAATAAAATCAGGAACAGTACAGTTCTTATGATTAGTTATGGCATAGAAGTCCGCAATGTCCCTACAGAGAGGTCTCTCCCCAACCCACACGTCCTAAAACCTCACCCAGTCCTAAGACTGGAGATTGCCTTAGCGCAAGCTAGAAGGCCCCTGAGGTATCTCAACTGATTAACCTTGTCTTCGAGAAGAAGATAGTGTCACCAGAAAACTGAAAAAAGGAACACCAGCATTTGGTTCCTACCGATCCTAAACTCTGACAACCCACCGCACCCCCCCCCCCCCCCCCCCCCTTTTTGTGATCCTATTTATAGCCTCCACCATTATAATGAACAGAAATGGGGACAATGGATCCCCTTGTCTCAACCCATGAAAAATCCTAAACCAACCTGGTGGGGATCCATTAACAAGAATGGAGAATCACAAGGGTAGAAATACACTCCCGAATCCAACTTCAAACCCCATTCTACCCAAAAAGGTAGTCCATAAACCTTCAACAAAAATGATCGTACGTTTTAGACAAATCAATCTTAAGCATAATACCAACCTCATTGGACCTACGTTTATAGACTCATTAGCAATAAGAATGACAGAAATACGAACCTCATTGGACCTATGTTAAGGCGTACCAGCCACATAGGCTCCTTGCTCATCCATAGTAAGCTTGTCGAGAACACACTTAATCGCAATGGAAAGGATCTTGGATATGTTCTTGTATAGGTCGTTCCCACAAGACTTATAGCTAATATTAATGGCTCCATAAATCTTGGGGATATGGGTGGCAACATGTGGTTCAAGTTATGCTCCAAGAATCAAAGCAATTGAAAGTCCCTAACCACTCCTAAACGCTGTTCTTTGATAGTTCCATAGAATCTATTAAAAAAGTCAACTAAAATCCATCCAACCCCGACATCCTACATTTCCATAACTTTCACGGTGCTGAAAACTTCTACTTCAAGGATGGGCCTTTCCAGCAATTCCCTATCGTCTGTCGTGATAAACCTAAAAACCTTGTTATTTAAGAGAGGAAAAGGAATTGGAGATTTGTTATACAACTCAAAGTTTGAACCTCGCAATCTCCTCCCTAAAGGTATATTCATCATTCACCATCTACCGTACGATGTTTACGACGGTACAATCATTGTATCTACGTTTAGCATTTGCGTTAGCATGAAAATACTTTTGAGTTTTGGTCTTCCTACTTAATTTATGTTTCCCTTGACCTCTGCCTCCAATTCGTTTTCACCAACTGAATGGCTAGTTCCAAGGTTGTATTAAACTCCCCACTTCAATCCCTCTCATCTTGTGTGACAACCCGATTTTCTTTTAGAGTATGAATATCCAACTGTTCCAACTCAAGCTTCTTTTTTTTTTTTTTTTTTTTTTTCTACACACTCAAACACCTCTTTACTCCAAATTTTCAACTTTGTTTTTATAAATTTGAGCTTCCTGGGAAAGGAACAACTTGGGCACCCCAAACAAGTTTTCTCCACCCACCAAGCATTGACAAGGTCCTCAAAAATCAAATTTAAAAGCCACATTAGGTTAAATTTCCACAAACACATGCAACGAGAACCCCCATTACTTTCTAGCGTGATGAGGTCTATGATCTGAAGTCGTAACCAAGTGGATAGTCTATACCAGATCGGATACCTTACCGTCCCAAAATAAAAATCTACCAAGAATCTATCCAACCTCACAAGGGTGTGGTCGTCCTTGTGATCGGACCAAGTGAACTGCCCACCATTTAGTGCTTATCCACTAACTCATGTTTGGTAACAATGTTTGTGAACCTTATCATGTCCATCAATCCGATACCCTCTATTACTCTCACACGTGAACTTGACCATGTTAAAATCCCTTGGCAAACACCAAGATGTGTTACTAGATCGAGTAAGCCCTACCGTAATCCAACTCTTCCATGGATTACGAAGTCTATCTCTACCCGTTGGACCGTACACCTCTGCGAACATCAACAGGTCTGCCAAACTCATCAGCTTGAACACAAGCAAACTCATCAGCTTGAACACAAGGGTAACACACATTGTATCTACGTCTAGTAATGGCTTTAACATGAAAATCCTTTGAGTTATGATCTCCCAATTAAATATCCCCTGACCTCTGCATCCAACTCGTTTCCACCATCCGAATGGTTAGTTCCAAGGATGCTTTAAGCTCCCCCAAATATATCCCTCTCAATCTGTGTGAGAACTCAATATATCCTTCTCCCCCAAATATATTTCACTAGAATAAGCCCTATCATAATCCAACTCTTCCCTAAAATCGAATAAGTCTGCCTTTATCCGCTGGACCATACACCCATGTAAACATCCATAGGTCTCGCAAACCCATCAGCTTAAACACAATGGTTACAAGCATTGTATCGTCTAGTATTAGCTTTAGAATGAAAATAATACGAGTTTTGGGCACCCTCCTTAATATCCCTTTCCCTCGACCTCTGTCTCCAACTAGTTTCCTCCATCCGAATGGTTAGGTCCAAGGTTACTTCAACCCCCTTCTATCCCTCCCAGCATGCGTGAGAATCCGAATATCTTCTAGGTTGATAGCTAACAGTTTCACCTCAAACATTTTTTTTCCCCTACTTAAACACCTTTTTGTTCAAAGTTTTCCATATTTTTTTAATGAATTTGAGCTACCCGGAAAAGAACAACTTGTGCAATCCACAAAAGTTTCCTCCAACCACCAAGCATCGACAAGGTCTTCAAACGTCAGATCAAGAAGTCACATTAGCTCAAATATCCATAGAAACGGGCGACAAGAACCCCCATTACTTTCTAGTGCGATGGGTCCATGATCCATAGTTGGAACCAAGTGGATAGTCTATGCCAAATCTGATACATTACCGCCCCAAAGGCAATCTACGAAGAATCTATCCCAACCACACAAAGGTAGGGTCGTCCTTGTGATCGGACCAAGTGAATTGCTCAACCATTGAATGGACAGTCCACAAACTCATGTTTGGTAACAAAGTCTGCGAACCTTTCATATGTGCCCGTTAATCCAAAACCTTAATTTCTCACATGTGAACCATACGATGTTAAAATCCTCCGCCAAACACCAAGATGTATTACTAAAGTACAACCCCGTAAACATCCACAAGTCTGCCAAATCCATATGTTTGAACACAATGGTTACAAGCATTATATCTACGTTTAGCATGAAAATACTTTGAGTTTTAGTCTCCCTCCTTAATATCTGTTTCCTTTAACCTCTGCCTCCAACTCGTTTCCACCAACCGAATGGTTAGTTCCAAGGTTTCATAAACTTCTCACTTTTATCCCTCTCATCATGTGTGACAATCCGATTTTTTTTAGGGTATGAATTTCCAAAACTTCCACCTCAAGCTTCCTTATCTTCTTTTCTACGTACCTAAGCACCTCTTTGCACTAAGTTTTCAACTATTTTTATTTTATAAATTTGAGCTTCCTGGCAAAGGGACAACTCAGGCACCCAAAACAAAGTTCCTCCACCCACCAAGCATTGACAGAGGTCCTGAAAAATAAGGTCTAAAGCCACGTTCGCTTAAATCTCCAAAGAAACGGCGACAAGAACCACATTTAGGTTCTCGCATGATGGGTCTATGACCCGAAATTGGAACCGAGTGGTAGTCTATACCAAATCGGATACCTTACTGTCCCAAAGGCAATCTACCAAGAATCTATCCAACCTCACAAGGGTATTATATGGTCGTCCTTCTTATCGGACCAAGTGAAGTGCCTATTATTTAACGGAAGATACACTAACTCATGTTTGTTAAAAAAGCATGTGAACCTTCTCATGTGTCCATCAATATGACACCCTCTATTACTCTCACACGTGAACCTGGACATGTTTAAATCCATTGCCAAACACCAAGATGTGTTGCTAGAGTAAGCAACAACACAATCCAACTTTTCCAAAGATTTCAAAGTATGCCTCTATTCGTTGAATCGTACACCTGTGCAAACATCCACAAGTCCGGAAAACCCATCAGCTTGAACACAATGGTTACAAGCATTGTATCTACGTCTAGCAATAGCTTTAGCATGAATACAACTCTTCCCAATGGTTAGCTCCAACGCCCTCTATTGCTTTCACATGTGAACCTAACCATGTTAAAATCCCAAGGCAAACACCAAGATATATTACTAGAGTAAGCCCTAACATAATCCAACTCTTCCCAAAGATTTCGAAGTCTGCCTTTATAGCGAACCATACACCCTTGCAAACATCCATTGGTCTAATAAACCTATCAGCTTGAACACAATGGTTACAAGCATTGTATCGTCTAGTATTAGCTTTAGCATAAAAATACATCAAGTTTTGGGCTCTCTTTTTAATATTACTTTCCCTCAACTTCTGCCTCCAACTACTTTCCACCATCCGAATGGTTAGTTCCAAGGTTGCTTTAACCCCCTTTCGTCCCTCTCAACATGTGTGAGAACCCAGTTTATCTTCTAGGGTAGCGATTTCCAATAGTTGCACCTCAAGCTTCTTTTTCTTCTCTTTTACGCATCCGAAAACCTATTTGCTCCAAATTTTCAACATTTTTTTTTCTTATAAATTGGAGCTTCCTTGCAAAAGAACAACTTGGGCACCCCACAAAAGTTTTCTTCACCCACCAAGCATTAACAAGGTCCTTATAAGTCAGATCTACAAGCCACATTTGCTCAAACCTCCACATAGACGGGGGACAAGAACCCCAATTACTTTCTAGCGTGATGGGTCTTGATCCGAAATTCGAAGTGAGTGGATAGTTTATGCCAAATCGGATACCTTACCATCCCAAAGGCAAATTATTTCGAATTTAACCAACCTCACAAGGGTATGGTTGTCCTTGTGATCGGACCAAGTGAACTGATGCCCAGCATTGAATGGAAGGTCCACTAACTCATGTCTAGTAACAAATTCTTTGTGAACCTTCTCATGTGTCTCTCAATCTGACCCCTTTATTACTTTTACACGTGAACCTAGCCATGTTAAAAAAAACCCGCCAAACATACCAATATATTTTACTAGAATAACCCCTATCTTAATCTAACTCTTCCCAATAAATTCGAAGTCTGCTTTTATCCGCTGGACATAACACCCATGTAAACATCCATAGGTCACGCAAACCCATCAGCTTGAACACAATGGTCACAAGCATTGTATCGTCTAGTATTAACTTTAGAATGAAAATAATTCGAGTTTTGGGCTCCCTCCGTAATATCCCTTTCTCTCGACCTCTACCTCCAACTAATTTCCTCCATCTGAATGATTAGTTCCAATGTTGCTTCAACGCCCTTCTAGCCCTCCCAGCATGTGAGAGAATCTGATTTTCTTTAAGGGTATTGATAGCTAACAGTTTCACCTCAAGCTTCCTTTTTGTTCAAAACTTTCTATTTTTTTCATGAATTTGAGCTTCCTAGCAATGGACAACATGGAGAATCCACAATAATTTCCTCTAACCACCAAGCATCGACAAGATCCTCAAAAGTCAGATATTGAAGTCACATTAGCTCAAATATCCACAGAGACGGGCGACAAGGACCCCCAATACTTTCTAGCGTGATGGGTCCATGATCCATAGTTGGAACCAAGTGGATAATTTATGCCAGATCTGATACATTACCACCCCAAAGGCAATCTACAAAGAATCTATCCAACATCACAAAGGTAGGGTCGTCCTTGTGATCGGACCAAGTGAATTGCGCACGATTGAATGGACAGTCCACAAACCCATGTCGGGTAACAAAGTCTGTGAACCTTCCTATGTGTCCCTTAATCCGAAACCTTAATTTCTCACACGTGAACCTTCTTGCTCCATGAATTTGTGGTGGAACTATTGGAAATCGATACCCTATGAATTTGAACTTCCTAGTAAATGAACAACTTGGGCACCCCACAAAAGTTTCCTTCACCGACCAAGCATTAACAAGGTCTTCAAAAGTCAGATCTAGAAGCCACATTTGCTCAAACCTCCACATAGACAAGGGACAAGAACCCCTTTTACTTTCTAGAGTGATGGGTCTTGATCCAAAGTTGGAACTGAGTGGATAGTTTATGCCAAATCGGATACCTTACCGTCCCAAAGGCAATTTATTCCGAATTTAACCAACCTCACAAAGGTATAGTCGTCCTCGTGATCGGACCAAGTGAACTGATGCCCACCATTGAATGAAGGTCCACTAAGTCATGTCTGGTAACAAAGTCTCTGTGAACGTTCTCATGTGTTTGTCAACCTGACACCCTGTTTACTTTTACACGTGAACCTAACCATGTTAAAATCCCAAGGCAACACACTGATATATTACTAGAGTAAGCCCTAACATAATCCAACTCTTCCCAAAGATTTTGAAGTCTGCCGTTATAGTGAACCATACACCCCTGTAAACATCCATTGGTTTGACAAACCTATCGGCTTGAACATGTTGGAAGTAAAGGTATTGTAACAATACCTTTACTTCCAACAGAACACAATGGTTACAAACATTGTATCGTCCAGTATTAGCTTTAGCATAAAAATACTTCAAGTTTTGGGCTCTCTTCTCAATATTACTTTCCCTCGACTTCTGCCTCCAACTATTTTCCACCATCTTAATGGTTATTTCCAAGGTTGCTTTAACCCCCTTCCGTCCCTCTCAACATGTGTGAGAACCCGGTTTTCCTCTAGGGTATTGATTTCCAATAAATGCACCTCAACCTTCTTTTTCTTCTCTTTTACGCACCCAAACACCTTTTTGCTCCAAGTTTTCAACCTTTTTTTTTTTCTTATGAATCGGAGTTTCTTTTTCTTCTCTTTAACCCACAAAAGTTTCCTTCACCCACCAAGTATTAACAAGGTCCTCAAAAGTCAGATCTAGAAACCACATTAGCTCAAATCTCCACAGAGATGCGCGACAAGAACCCCCATTACTTTCTAGTGTGATGGGTCTATGATCCGAAGTCGGAACCGAGTAGACAGTTTGTACCAAATCGGATACCTTACCGTCACAAAAGTAATCATCCAAGATTTTATCCAACCTCACAAGGGTAGGGTCGTACTTGTGATTGGACCAAGTGAACAGCGCACCATCGAATGGAAAGTCCACTAACTCATGTCTGGTAACGAAGTCTGTGAACCTTTTCACGTGCCCATCAATCCGACACCTTCTATTTGTCACACGAGAACCAGACCATGTTAAAATCCCCCGCCAAACACCAAGATGTGTTATTAGAGTAAGCCCTATCATCCAACTATTCCCAAAGATTACGAAGTCTCTCTTTATCTGCAGCACCATACAACCAATTAAACATCAACAGGTCCGTCAAACTCCTCAGCTTGAGCATAATGGTCACAAGCAAGAACCCTACAAGGGAATCAACATTATCTATGATTTTTCTATCCCACGTCAGACACACTCCGCTCGAGGCTCTCACAGAGGGAAGTGAAAGCCACCCGACATTATTTAACCCCTAGATATCTCTAACGACCGCTTAGTCGAAGATTTCCAACTTAGTCTCCTATAAGGTAACTATCACCGCCCTGAACTTCTGAATATACTCCTTAATCGAGTCTATGTTACACTAAGGGGATTCTCCATAGTTAATCCCCGAATTTAATTTACTAATTCCTCAGCCATGCGAAACCCCTTTGTACCAATGCCCCTTTCTATCACCATGTTATGGACCACACTTAGTTGTATTCGGGGTAGTGATTCCGCCGGTCCACATCAACTCACAAATTAGTTCCAAGGCCGCCTCCTGGTTACCTTAAAACATCATACCCGAAATAGAGCAAAACTCTTCACAATGTGCCTCTAGCAAAACCTTATGTGACTCATGACTCTCACTTGTACCTCTAGAAACACTAACTAGAGTCACCACTAAGGGACTCACCCCACCCTCAATAGCTAGCATCGAACTAGCAAGCACATTACCATCACTGTAAATGGGACTATCCGAATTGCCAGCCACAACCAAAACACAAAAACTAGAAGTACAATCACTAGAACCAAGTGTGGATAAAGATGTTACTCCTATTATTGAGTCAAGACACGTACCTGCCGAACTGGAAGATAGAAGATCCAGCTCTTGCTCAGTCTCGAGATCAGGCCAACCTTCCAAGCCAAAGTCCAGGGGGTTATCTAACTCAGTGTGGGTCCATGCTCCCTCAGAAAACCCCTGGGAACAGTCAACCAAAGCATTGGAACAATAACTAGGCACCAAAGCATCAGTAGGAATGGAAGACACTGAGATTGGAGGAGCAAAGCAAGTAAAACCAGAAATTTTAAGTAAGAATAAAGTGGCAGAGAGAAGTAAAGAAGGTCGGTTTACAACTGTGATCCACAAATGATAAGCCGGCTAGAATCAACCTCACGGTGTCGGTATTAATTAAGTAAGCATCATTCCTCTTTTCCACTACCAAAGAACGATTGGCAACGTCATCGTTGGTACGTACAAGGTCTACCTTTGAGTCTGCACTGCTGAAATTGCTGCTCAAATCACAAGACCCAACAACTTCACTAAGGCTAACAGTATTGAGGGAGTACCCACATAGAATACTATTTCCCTCAAAACTATCTTGTTTAAAACTTCCGGCCTTTGGAGAACTGTACTTAGTGATCGAAGACTCCAACAGTGCATCATTGGCTGCTATCAAGGTGAAAGTTCGACTCAAATGTGAAGAAGCTGCACAATCAGATTAACTCAATTCAGTTCAAAAAGTCAGACTTATATTTTCTGGTGAAATAAGTAAATTTACTGAAAGCTAGAAAGAACAAAACAAGCATATGTTTTTTTTTGTTTTGTTTTTTTTTTTTTCATTTTTAACCGGCAAAAGAAGTAAAATTACAATCCAATTTGCAACTCTAAACAATACATGCAGAAATGACACAAATACACCACAAGATTTCTGATATAATTAAGTTTGAAGATGGCAAATTTCCCGCCTTGAAACTTAATCATAATTCATAATATAACTTTACCAAAGACCAATCAACTACACAAGAGCATATCATAGCTCATAGTCCTCATAATCGGATAGAGCACCCAATTCTAGACAAGATTTCATTGTTGCAATGACTGCTCTTTTGAATTGTTCTTTTCATAAAAAATTCTTATATTCATTACAAATTCAGTCATACCGCATTAACATTCACAAATAAATGAACCACTACACCAAAACGAAGATATATTAAAAATCGGAACAGAGATATTGTCAAACACGGATCCGAATATAGAAGATATGACACCTTAAGGTGAGCTAATTTACTTCAAGTACATATAATTTATATATGACATACCAGTGTATTCAAAGAGCTACACGTACCCTGCGTACAGTTCAAGCAAGGAGGTGGGAAAAAAAGCACCCACTGGTTCCAAAGTCATTGCCTTTTGGTTGATGCACAATAAAACATCAATATTCCAGCGTGCTTGTTCACCTAAAAGCTGAAGATGAGACTTAACAGAACCTTGGTTCTCAGAAAGAGGCGCATAGCGCTGAGATACAAAAAATCATATGTCAGGAACCAACTTGTAAGTCGTGTGACTGATGTCGAGACCTAAGGTAGACAATTAGTCTGTCAAGTGCAGGCGTAGCTGAACAGAACCCAGGATACGGGAAAGTAAAAGCCATAGTATACTATCTAGTCTGTTTCCCCAATGATGAGGGAAAAAGACTCTGCCTTTCCCAGTACCATGTATTTTCACTCCTGTTCTAGAGCTTACATTTCAGCCAATTATGTCAAGTCAGATTTCTGCGCCATGATTGCCTCTCGGCATATATAGTGAGGCTGACCTTGAAATATTTGTCCAGTTTTGGAAATTGTGGAAGAAGCAATGCAAGATTATGAGCAGCAGCCTCTCGAACAACTGTTGCAGAATCCTCAATCAGTTGTTGCACGATGGACAGGATGAGAGAATCACGACTTGGGTTGAACAAATTCCGCAAGAAGCCTACGGTCCTCATACGTGTGATTAATCTACAGTAAGAAAATCTGAATCCTGAAAACGGGTCTTTTAGCAGAAATTATATTCTCTAGACCAGTTAGATTGTTTTCAGAAAAACTAAAGCTTACTTGTTCCCAAAACTGTGGATGCAGTTTAATTAGGTTCTCATCTCCACCACATTTTTAGCAAGACTAAAACAAGCCTGGAATAAACAAGACAAGCTTTAACCCAACATTAATGGAAACAGACAAAGAATAAATTTCACACCAATCAAACAGACACACATTTATCTTCAAGTCTACACAATGAACATAACAGAAAAGGATGCTAGCAAGGCCTCATTCACGCAGATTGCTCCAGGAAATAACTTACATCCATAATAATTTTTCTCTGCTGTTCATCAGGCCGTTTTATTAAATTAAACAATGCATGTGTTAATGAACCTCGTGTGCTGCTATCTGGATGGCGCTCAATAGCACACATTATAAGAGGCAGGAGTTCCTGAAAGTGTAGAATTTAAAATTAGTAAAGATGAACACAAACATATTCTTGAAGAAAATTTACCATATTTCCATGAACAGGTTCACTTCTTTGACAATTCAATTTCAATATCTAGCAAACTATTATCAGGATGCTGAGTGAATTGTAATGAATTACATTTGTATGTGTTCCCATTGGCTTCAACTGAACTGTTATCATTTGCGTAGTTCATGGGTGGCTCAAGCATAACTTCCTCAGAACTATCCTTGTTGTCCTCAAATTTCAGTTCCGTCTGACTTGTAGTATCTTTAACATCTGAGACTCCAGACGCTAAGTTCACAGGATGAACATTATAGCATTATCTTCACGTATCAACAACTTTTTCTTCTGAATGCATGTTCTTATTTTTACAAATAACCAACTATCCAGGACTTTTAGACACCAAACTCTATGCCTTCAAACTTTCAATTTCCATCTGCAAAGATTTTATCTCTTCCTCATAGTTTGCAATAGACTATGATTGCACATGTTCAATATTTCCAGTAATCTGACTTTTACAAGATCGAGATTCTGCTATACGCATCTTTAATGAAGTGATTTCAGCTCTGCAATCATTGAGTTGTGTCTTTGCAAACTCTAGTGACTGCTTGAAATTTTTCACCTGAAAGTAAGTACAACAGTAAGGAAATGTAAGAATATAACTTGATATTAAAATAAGTTGTGTTAGAAGGAAAATTAAAGTTAAAGAGAACAACCAGAAGCTCCTTATCCTTTTCCTGGTTTCCAATGACTTTGGTAATGCTATCATTTGACCCTCCGCAACATTTTTGTTTCTATGCTCGGAGTTATTTTCATGATTCAACCTGTCCTTTTCCTTTTGCAATGACTCATTTTCTCTGAGGATGGAGATCTTCTCCTGTAGGCAAGAAGTAAGGCGGTATAGTTTAGGCCAACAGAATCAATTATCAAAATCAAGAAGACCATGAACTTGGGATATTCACAATATAAAGCAAGAAAATCTGAAGAGAACCTATTTAGACTTTGAACTACAAATAGAAAGAGAGAGAGAGATGACCATAAAAAATGATGTAGGACATCCTACCTACACCAATTGGTTTCCTATTTGGGTTAATGTTTATTTAGAAGTCATTATAAGTTTAGGATTTCTATTTTAGAGTCTAGAAGTTCTAGAATAGTTGGTTTACTATTAAGTTGATATTAGTAATACAATTCAAAGTAGGATTTGTATTTTGATTTATTTGTTTAGGAAGTTCTAGTGCTAGTTGGTCTAAGTCTTTAGTCTATATAAAGAGTCATGCTTTGTAGAACAATTATTCAACCTATTGAATTATTCAATCAATACAATTAAGATTTGTCTCTACAATTTAGTTTTCTCTAGTTTTATATTAGTTCTTCCTTGTTTCAAGGCAAACCTCCCCTTGGGTTATTCAAGGTTTGATTTTTAATCGCTTCCGCTACGTCAATTGGTATCAAGAGCTTCGTTTCGATCTTACAATGGTTAATGACGGAGATTCTTCACCCCGCTCCCAAGTCGGTAATCTTGGAGATTATGTGACGAAGGTTGAATTCAATTCGGCTATTGATCGTCTCACCGCTTTAATCGACAATCTTACTCTTCGATTTGATAAGTTGGAAGGTAAGCAAACTATTGTTGATGCTCCCACCCTCCCACCCTCTTTCATACCACCACCACACCCACCCCCATCACCACAATTTACCACTACAACTTTAAAACAAGTTTCCTATATTGGTTTTTCATCTCTCCCTATTAATGTCAACCCTCAACCATTACAAAACCTAGCCTCACACCCCCAACACTACAACTATCAATACTCACAACCTTGTAATACCTCTCAACCATCTCAAATTTCCATTACTCTACAAGTTGCCACAACCTATACCACCATTAATTCTCCCTCACAATCTCAAAGTCAAGCCCTACTTTCAACCGCACCACCAACAAATCATGTTTGTCTTAAAGAAGAAAAATGTTATAACAGAGAGCTACCAAGTTTTAATGGAGAGCCACCAATGGAAGATTCTTCAAATATCGTGGCCAAAATTGATGAAGCAAAACCAATTTTTACTAAAGACAAATATCATAAAGTTAAAATTGCTGCGAAAGATTCATTACCTCTAGATGTTCAACATTATGATTTTATTGGAATTGATCATATACTATCACAAAAAGTTCTTTTTGTTCTCCAAGTCCAAGGTTTTGAATCAAAAGACGGAACTACAACTTTTATTAATATAAGGAAAGTTTACAAGAGTCTGTGTTATTCAAAGTATTTTTTCTTATGGAGCGGACGATATCAATACAACATAAATTCGAGGACGAATTCTTTTGAAGAATGGGGGACTGATGTAGGACATCCTACCTACACCAATTGGTTTCCTATTTGGGTTAATGTTTATTTAGAAGTCATTATAAGTTTAGGATTTCTATTTTAGAGTCTAGAAGTTCTAGAATAGTTGGTTTACTATTAAGTTGATATTAGTAATACAATTCAAAGTAGGATTTGTATTTTGATTTATTTGTTTAGGAAGTTCTAGTGCTAGTTGGTCTAAGTCTTTAGTCTATATAAAGAGTCATGCTTTGTAGAACAATTATTCAACCTATTGAATTATTCAATCAATACAATTAAGATTTGTCTCTACAATTTAGTTTTCTCTAGTTTTATATTAGTTCTTCCTTGTTTCAAGGCAAACCTCCCCTTGGGTTATTCAAGGTTTGATTTTTAATCGCTTCCGCTACGTCAAAAAAGATGAGTGAACTCAACAAGTTAGACACACTCATTTGCAGCACTGGGAGTTTTGGCAAATAGCACAGGATATACGCGGCTAATGCTGGTATGGATCAGAATTCTCCAAATATAAAAATGTATAGCGATTCAGAGATAAAAGTTCCCTTTTATACTTTAAAAAATATTGATGTATGACCAAAGCACCAAACATGTTATTAAAGGAACATGCAAGAGTAAGAAGTGATTAAGTCATCTAGGAATTTCTTACATCTTATAGGGAAATCACATTTATATATTAAAAGGAATAGAACTTGCAAGAATAATAGGGTGATTATTTGAAAGAAGAGACAGAGAGAAAGTAGATATTCAGGCCATCTCCAGAAACCTAGAGAGAAATCTGTGAATTATTGGTAGTGATAAATTGCAACGAGATAACATTATTTTAACTTTTAAATGAAAACAGTTCATCAAAATATGAAATGGTAAAATTGTATATCTAGGAACTCCTTCACACAAATAATAACCATTTGCATGTTCGAAAGGTTGTTTGTTACTTGCATATCTTAGGCGACAAGTCGACAACCCACAAAGAACTAATTCCAAAATCCAGTGTTTTAACTAGATATAACATAATAAGTTAGTATCATACATTAAGTTCAGTAGAGATTTCTTAGGAAACTACCATGTATAAGTGTAACATTCAAGACTAGAATTGTAAAAGCTTACATAGAAGTTTGGTTAGGGTCATCCATAGTATTTCGTAGATGACCTTTCAACTTGCATAGAGATATGTTATCATTTATCATGCCCAGCATGCATCAAAACAGCTTAAAATGCTCTAATTTACTATGATTGCTGTCTATAGATTCAAAAATTACCATTTTTTATACTCAAAGGTGGAAGTTGTGTATGTGCCCACTTAACTGACTTCTACAAAAGGGTGTTTCTAAATTCGACTTAAACACAAGGTGTTGAGCTAGCCAATGTTTTGGGCTACAACCCTCAAGGTGCAAACTTAGATGGTTTAATAAATAAAACAGAAGATGTGGTGAGTAAAGACATAAAGTACTATAACAACAAGTCAACAATTGTTTCCATAAAAAGAGATAAATTATGACATCAAAATACAAAACCTCCTTCTCTCTTTCTAAAATCTAAATCATGCACAGTAGATTGACAAAGTGACAAACTAAATGTTTTTCTTTTATATATACAACGAAACGAGATTTACCAAGATTTTGCACAGTAGATAAAAAAACACATTCCATATCACAAATGTTTCACAACTGGGAAGACAAGTTCAAAACGCAAATCGCTAGCACGGGAGCGATTTTTGGTAACACTGACTTTAAAAGCTAAATTGATAAATGATATTATACAGAAAAGTCATACCATTTTGACAAGATCAAAATAAAAAAGCCATCTTGGCAGTAATGTCAATAAGAAACAAGGCATACCATTTAATTCAACTGGAGGGGAGTCTGCTTTCTTCTCCACTTCTGCCTTATGCCTCAAAATATCCTCTTGCTCATATTCACTGATTGCCAATTTCTCTTCTAAAGTTTTTTTTCTCCTCTAACAAGCTCTGTGCGTCCACAACTGTATCCATGAAAACACATTTTATTGTTACTGTATCTAATTCTAAAATCAGTGGTGAATGAGCCTGTGGCTCAATGGCAGCACCCCTCTCACAAAGTGGAGAGGTTGGGGGTTCAAAACACGTCAACAGCTGATTGTTGATATATGTTTTGTTTCCACACGTAATTTAAATGGGCAGGGGTCCCCTCAACCCCACTTGGCAATCAAAAAAGAACCAAAAAATGCTAAAATCATGATAAAATGGAAACACTGTCATACAGTACGTCTTGAGTGATTTATCTCTTTCACATTGATCAGAAAAGAAGCAAGCAAGCAAGCATTGGCCAACATACTTTTATGGTTTCATTTGTCAATGCAAAACATGGAATATGGATATAAAGGGGAATATATTTAATTCTGAAACGAATAGAGAATCTAGTATGTTACAAAAATACTATAAAATTTTAAAATATAAAGATCCCTCACTGATGATTCAGGTCTTTCGAAACCTGAAAGCCCTAACATTTTTAACAAGTTATCATCTCAACTTTATGTGCATCACATCTTGGTATTATCCTAATTATACAGTGTCATGCTTTATCAATCATAATCTTGCATTTTTCGCTGATCCCAGTAACTTAACAGATCTCGTGAAAGTTGTCATACACCACAAAGACCAGCTGCTACTCTATGACTTGAAGAGTCAGAAGTGCACGGAAATTAGATTTCTTAAAAAGGACCAGAAGCTGTGCAGACCTTTTTTCTTGCGGGGTTGCAAAACAAGTTATAAGCTAGGAATGGCTTGAACCTTTTGCACTGAATTATATGGTCTATAAATTATATGGTTAATTTACTGCTTCGGTGATTTGTTCTACTTCCTAAGACTGCTACGCTTGGCACTAGCATAGACACATAAAAGCAAGTCTCCACACAAATGCTGCAAAATTTAAGGAGGCTCCTGATGTAACTTATCGCACATTTGATTAAGTAATTGGTCAAGAGAGCAGTGTGAATGTGTTAGTGAATTAATATGTTTCTAAAGTTCTATCTTTAAGACCTCTGTAAACTGCCATAATGTTTTCATTGATTATAAGGCAATATGCCTGAGTTGTAATTCTTATAATATATCTAATAAATACCGCTTGCATTCGTAATCTTGCATTTTTCTCATCTTACTATGCTCATGTTTCCGACACTTCAAGTCACTCAGCAGCATTGTACAAAATGTACAGAATTGGGTAGAATTCAGTACATCTGAAATTATTTATTTATTTTTCGTTTTGTCTCATGTGTTCCCATTTGCCACAATCTTAGGCCTTAAGTTATATTCTATTCAATCCTAATACAGATTAAATTAATATTGGCAATAAAAATGTAACATGGCAAATTTGCTAAAACATAAACAATAACCTAATTTGCAAGTGAAATACACTAAAGAACAGCTTATTTGTTGTGCTCAATTGGTTCGTCTCTATAAAGACACACAATGACACAAATAAGACTCATTACTAAACAACAATCTCACAACAACAATCAATTATTCGTCCATTGCACCTCTCATTCCTAAATCAAAATAAATGTGTAATTCAGATCAACTAATTCGAGCATTTCTATACAAGGACTGAAGGAAAAAGCTGTCCAACTCTCTTTGAAAGACAGATATTTCATAACAGGGTATTAAAAAGGGATTTTATCTCAAGTCATATGAATGAGCTATACCTTACTTTTATTTCACTTTTGGTCTCAAACATGCCTGCTCAAGGGAGCTACCACGTCAGCTAGAAATCATCCAAGAAGTCTGTAAGAGCCTTGTATACAACAATCCATGCATACAGCTACAAATCCGAGGGGACGCCCCAAAATCTGTGGTGTATGTAACGTTAGTCTCCTGACCTTCCAGTCCCTATCAACGGACTTCACATCAGGGATTTGTCGAAGTGCTTCTACCTACAAAAGATATTGAATTACAATGAGATCATTGAGTAAACCTATCAAACACAAACTAGAAGAAAAACAATGACAACAGACTTCTTATACAATCACCTGCTAAGGTGAAGCATGCACAGCGAAGCCATTAATAAGATGCTTGTAGCTGTAAATCTTCTTTTAGGTCCCAGGTTCAAAG
This sequence comes from Aquilegia eximia, assembly GCA_023053565.1. Taxonomy (NCBI): domain Eukaryota; kingdom Viridiplantae; phylum Streptophyta; class Magnoliopsida; order Ranunculales; family Ranunculaceae; genus Aquilegia; species Aquilegia eximia. Next base: position 25,706,281 of record JALIGU010000003.1, read on the forward strand.
AGGAGAGCAAGAAGCATGTCTTCTCGAGGTGATGGGAATAGCATGTAACAAACTCACTGTACAGGGGAGGCAGTAAAAAGACAAATGATTGGGCAGTTGGGCACTAGATTGGCTTCTTTGGAGATAACACATTGAATGGGGTCTGGGATTTTAAACAATGGTTAAATATGTTTTTGTGATGGAAATACCAAAATAACCTTGATATGTAATGTTTTCATCAGATTCAGAAGCAATGGATCCTTCTATATTTCCTTTGTAACTCGCTACAAGCTAGCCTCCAAGTGTCACAATATAAATCTCTGCCTTCCCATACATCAGAAGACTTAAAAACAACAAAACTGTACAACCAAACTTTCTTCCAGTCACTTCAACCCAACCAACAACTATAGGGAGCTACACTGGCCGTTTCTTTCGAGTCCTTGGCTGCAGTCCATACCAAAGTAGGATGAGTAAGATAATACAAGTTATCAAGTATAAAACTAGTAAAATCAAAGGGAATGACACAAAATAGACATAAAAAGAATGCAACAAACTAGAAGAACTAGTGAAAAGGTAATAATCTAGATGCAACCTTGTCTGTTAAAATGAGTGAGTGTGTGAAACGGAGGGAAGGAAATTACATTTGGATCGGAGATGTTCTCAGTGTGGTTTCTCTTTCGAGTTGTAGATCCCTGTGCATAATAGAAAAATGAAAAGATCAGCAATGTTTGAACAATACAAGAGTTAAGATTACAGTACATGACATTACAAAACTAACATGTCAATCAAGCTGTACTCACCTTTGTTTCAGGATTCTTCACAATATCAACGGCTTGGGAAGGCTCTGGTCGTTCCATGCTGATGTTCAGCCTTTCCATGCTACGAGTGATTCGTCTGTTAGTGCGTGAGTCTGGGACTGGTGGCAGAGAAGCATCCTTTGAGTTTAGAGAAGTCTCCGGTCTTTCCATGCTTGCATTTAGCTTTTCCATCCCACGAGTAACTCTTCTGGTTGGGGATAGATTTAAGACTGGCGGAAGAGAAGTGCCCTTCGAGTTTTGAGAAGTCTCTGGTCTTTCCATGCTGGCCTCTAGTTTTTCCATGCCACAAGTGACTCCTTTGGTAGAGGATAGATTCACGACTTGCGGAAGAGAAGTGCCCTCTGAGTTTTGAGAAGTCTCCGATCTTTCCATGCTCGCCTTCTGTGTTTTCATCCTATGAGCGTGTGGTTTGGTTGTGCATAGCGGAAGAGAAGCGCTTTCTACTTGTACTTCTTTAGAGAGTGTGGAAAGCCCTAAGTTGCTTTTGCGTGCTTCTTCCTCAAACTTCTCCAAGTTGACTTTTAATTTCACAATCGTTCCATCTTTATCATTGTTTAATGACTGCAGCAGCTTTATCTTAGCCAAATTCTCCACATTTTCTTGTTTTACTCCGGCAAGCTTAGTCTCTCTAACCTTAATGTAGGCTCTTAAGTTCAAAATCTTATCATTTCTAGCACTGTTTGACGATTGCAGCTGCTTCATCTGAGCCACAACCTTCTTATATTCATGTTCTACATTCAAACGTTTACTCTCTTCAGAGCTAATGTTGGCATTTAACTTGACAATCATCTCATCTTTTCCTTTGATTGACAACTGCAACTGCTCCATCTCAGCCACAATCTCCTTCTTTTCATGTTCATCTTGGACGCGCTTACCCTCTAGATAGTTAACGTCGACTTCTAGCTTGGCAATCATTTCATCTTTTCTTTTGATTGATAACTGCAACTGCTCCATCTCAGCCAGAATCTCCTTCTTTTCATGTTCATCTTGGACAAGCTTACTTTCTAGAGAGTTAACGTCAACTTTTGACTTGATAATCATTTCATCTTTTCCTTTGATTGATAACTGCAACTGCTCCATCTCAGCAAGAATCTTCTTCTTTTCATGTTCATCTTGGACACGTTTACTCTCTTCAGAGCTAACGTTGGCATTTAACTTCAAAATCATCTCATCTTTTCCTTTGATTGATAACCGCAACTGCTCCATCTCAGCCAGACTCTCCTTCTTTTCATGTTCATCTTGGACGCGCTTATTCTCTAGATAGTTAACATCGGCATTTAACTTGGCAATCATCTCATCTTTTTGTTTGATTGATAACTGCAACTGCTCCATCTCAGCCAGAATCTCCTTCTTTTCATGTTCATCATCTTGGACAAGTTTACTCTCTTCAGAGCTAACGTCGGCATTTGACTTGGCAATCATTTCATCTTTTCCTTTGATTGATAACTGCAACTGCTCCATCTCAGCCAGAATCTTCTTCTTTTCATCTTCATCTTGGACGGGCTTACTCTCTAGCTTGACAATCATTTCATCTTTTCTTTTGATTGATAATTGCAACTGCTCCATCTCAGCCAGAATCTCCTTCTTTTCATGTTCATCTTGGAGAGTAAACTTCTCCAAGTTGACTTTTAATTTCACAATCGTTCCATCTTTATCATTGTTTAATGACTCCAGCAGCTTTATCTTAGCCAAATTCTCCACATTTTCTTGTTCTACTCCGGCAAGCTTAGTCTCTCTAACCTTAATGTAGGCTCTTAAGTTCAAAATCTTATCATTTCTAACACTGATTGACAATTGCAGCTCCTTCATCTGAGTCACAACCTTCTTATATTCATGTTCTACATTGAAACGTTTACTCTCTTCAGAGCTAATGTCGGCATTTAACTTGGCAATCATCTCATCTTTTTGTTTGATTGATAACTGCAACTGCTCCATCTCAGCCAGAATCTCCTTCTTTTCATGTTCATCATCTTGGACAAGTTTACTCTCTTCAGAGCTAACGTCGGCATTTGACTTGGCGATCATTTCATCTTTTCCTTTGATTGATAACCGCAACTGCTCCATCTCAGCCAGAATCTTCTTCTTTTCATCTTCATCTTGGACACGTTTACTCTCTAGACAGTTAACGTCGACTTCTAGCTTGACAAACATTTCATCTTTTGTTTTGATTGATAATTGCAACTGCTCCATCTCAGCCAGAATCTCCTTTTCACGTTCATCTTGGACAAGCTTACTCTCTAGAGGGTTAACGTCGATTTTTGTCTTGGCAATCATTTCATCTTTTCCTTTGATTGATAACTGCAACTGCTCCATCTCAGCCAGAATCTTCTTCTTTTCATCTTCATCTTCGACGCACTTACTCTCTAGATAGTTGACTTCGACTTCTAGCTTGACAATCATTTCATCTTTTTCTTTGAATGATGAGAGCATAGAGTCCATCTCAGTTATAATCTCCTTCTTTTCTTGTTCCTCTTGGTCACACTTCTTCTCTAGAGAGTCAACCTGAGCTTTTAAGTTGACAATTATTTCATCTTTTTCATCGTTTGATGGCTGCGACTCCAAATGCTCTATCCTAGCCAAAATGTTGTTATTTTCCTTTTCCAAATTTGAAATTTTTACTTCTTTGTCAATTCTTGACAACTCTGACAACTTCCTTTTTTTCTCAATATTCCACATTTCAGTTTCTGCTTTGAAAATCTCTTGCTCTAAAGATTCAACTTGGAGTATTAATTTCATAATCATTCTATAACTTTCTGCCATTGTTAACTTACTCAGCTGACTCTCTAGATTACGCCTAGTACAAGCTTGCTTTCTTTGAAGATCACAATAACGAGTGAACCTCATGATTGGAAGCTCATCATTCTGATGAGATTCTCTAAATGCTGACTTCAACTGAAATTAATAATTCGAAATAAAAATCAAAACTTGTTATAAAAAATCAAAAACAAAAAAAAATTCAAACTTTACCTCAGAAAATTCAGTTTCTAACATTCCAAAAGCAAAAAGACATCGACTTTGCTGTTGACCAAGTAAAAATTCCATTTCCTTATGGTTACTAGACATTTGTTCTCGATGAGTTTGAAAACTAGCTTCTAGTTTCTTCAAAGCTAAATGCCATTTTGGCTTTTCACTGTAGCTTGTAGGTTGGAAGCTCGACATTGTTGTTGTTGTTGTTTGGAGTCTCTCTCTCTCTCTCTCTCTCTCTCTCTTTCAAGTTTTGAAATGATCTCTGTCCTAAGTCCTAACTGAAACAAGGATAAAGACAGATATACTGTGGTATGGGCCGTGCTGTAAGAAGATGTCATGTACTGTGGGATGGGCCTCCTAACATCTGTGCCTAATAAACACCCAGCTGGTTGTTGTGTTTGGTGATTGGTAATTTGGTATAACTGAATTGCTTATATGTATAACATTTTTTATTAATTCATATCGACTCCCAAAAATGTTTTCTCTAAGCATATGCACATAGAGCAAATTATTCTTCAGTTGCACAAATTAGTATGAGGCTATGAGCAAATTAACATCATGAAACACACAAGTTCAGCACATAGAGTTGGCAGTAGGGCTATATAGCATGCCATTTATTAAAAATTTGTTGCAAGTTTGATCGAATTGGTTCCCTTGCAAGTAGATTTGTCTGACATTTAAATTAACTCCCCTAACAAATCATCCGTCTGTCTTTTTGTTTATGTCCATCATGATAGCAACAAGTTTGTCAAGGTATACCCTGATCTTGGCCATGATCGACAAAAAGATAGACTACTGATAAAGTACTTCTCTGTCAACAAGTCTATCTTCTTGCTATCATCATCGACATAAACAAAAACATAAACTCATGATAAAATACCTGATCGGCATAAACATAGCAACAAGTTTGTCAAGGTATACCCTGATCTTGACCAATAATTGAGTTTTTGTCATAGCCCCAAGATCACATCTGACATATAGAGTCAAAAAAGCCTAATCACTGTAGCTCGGTAGCCCTTGTAATAAAAACAATAACAATAATAATATGTAATTAGGGATCAAGGTGGATATAATGTGGTATTCTATTCTCTTTATCATTGTACTTCCATAGCCTCATATGATTAGTCACAAATACCTAAAATGAATCAAACACTGAATATTCAACTCTCACAAACACTTCTTTATACAAATGCTTGTAGCAAGACTCACACCAGAGAAGCCCCATTTAAGTAGGTAAGTTTGCAAGCTTCCCGAGCTTGACTTATGAACGATGCGATTCTTGGTCTAGTGCCACTAGTATCCATGCATCCACAGATGCTACAAGCCTACAACCATCACTTCCCTCACTGTTTGCCATGCAACGATTCTAAACCTTCCACTAACTTGGATACATTACAGTCAATGGGGAAACCTTCCCTTTCTTGCAACCAAGCACTAAGCAAGACTTTGCCAATCAATGTCTCTGTCAGTTGTAGAAAAGTGACATGTGGAGGTTACAAGTAATGGATTCCTATTAGGAATCGATTTTCTTATTTGGCAACAAGTGTGGTGGAATTCTATTAGGATTCAATAAGACTTTCTAATCTATTAGAAATCTAAGTTGTTGTTGATTTAGGAATTGGGTTACCAATTGGATTAACCAAAGAGGTTATAAATATTAGTGTTGTGTAACCATAAGAATTTGAGCAAAGAATGAACACATAAGAAAGTATGAGTGAGGGAGATTTGTGAGGAAACCTAAACTAAGGTTTCATTAGTTATTGTGTAGTTCACTTCTCAATTATCAATAAAGTTATCTCTCTTTGTCCCGTGGATGTAGGCATATTGCCGAACCATGTATATGATTGTGTTTCCGTATTTCTGCTTTAGTTTACATCTTTTGTGTTTGTTTCTTCATTAATCATATCAAGATCCTATGTATTTTATCATAACAATTGGTATCAACAGGCCTGCAGTACGATTAGGTTATGTTTGACGAGGGATATCACACACAATTTTGCCGGTGAAACCTCGGCAAAGGAGTTATGCGAGAAGTTAGAGAAGCTCTATCTTAGTAAGGACTTGACGTCAAAACTCTATCTAAAGATGGGTTTGTATTCGACAAGATTTACACCTGGTAAGTCTGTAATTGATCATATTAATGATTTTAATAAGATCTGTTCTGATTTAGCAAACATTGATCTGATACTACCTGATGGTGAGAAGGCTATAATTTTATTATGTTCATTACCATCTTCGTGGGAAACAACAGTTGATTATTTTATTGCAAACAAAAAGACCACAAAGCAGTTGGTCTATGATGATGTGGTTTCGATGTTACAATCCAAAGCCATTAGAAAAAAGGAAGTTGATGATGAAGTTCAGGCTGAGGGTATGTATGTTAGAGGTAGATCATCACATAGACGTTCGTCGAGTTCTAAAAGTCGCTCTAAATCTCAGAAAAGATATTTGAAGGATGTTGAGTGTTATTATTGTCATAACATGGGTCATTATAGTAAAGATTGTCTTAAGGTTAAGGCTAAAGAAGAGAAGAAGAAGAAGAAATCTAATTCGAACACTGAAGTTGCTAACATTGCTCAAAGTAGTGATGAGGTAGCAAAGTCTATCGGAGACAATGAGGATGAGGTGTTAACAGTTACATCAAATAGCTATTTAGCTAAAGGATGGTGTCTTGATTCAGCTGCTTCGTATCATATGTGTCCCGATAGGAAGTCTTTCACAACTTACAGAGAAGTAAATGGTGGTAAAGTCTTTATGGGCAATTTGAATGCCTGCAAGACAGTTGGTGTTGGTACAGTACGGATCAAGGCACATGATGGAGCTCTAAGAACCTTGTCAGAAGTCAGGCATGTTCTTGATTTGAGAAAGGGTTTGATTTCATTAGGTGTACTTGAAGATAGTGGTTTAAGTTTATCGGTGAGAATGGTCTCTTGAAGGTTTACTATGATGACAGGTTATATTTGATGGGCGAAAGACATGAAAACTTATATTTTCTTATTGGAGATATAGTTTCAGGTGGAGCTATGGCTATGGTTTCTCAAGCGGTTGATGAGAAACAATTAACTTCTACTCAGTTATGGCATATGCAGCTAGGGCATATGAGTGAAAAAAGTTTGTCTATATTGAGTAAAAAGGGTTTGCTTGGTGGCCAGAAAACTTGCAAGCTCGATTTTTGTGAACATTGTGTATTTGGCAAGCAGTGCAGAGTTCGTTTTGGTACCGCTGTTCACTGCACTACGGGTACTTTAGATTATATACATTCAGGTGTATGGGGTCCCTGTAGAACAGTTTCTAAGGGAGGAGCAAGGTGGTTTGTGACCTTTATCGATGATTTCTCGCGGAGAGTTTGGTTGTACACCATGAAGCACAAAAATGAAGTCACCGATTTGTTTAAGAAGTGGAAAATTATGGTTGAAAAACAGACTGGCCATGTTGTGAAAATGATACGTTCTGACAATGGTGGAGAATACACTGAAGACCCATTGAAAGTTTATTGTGCAGAACAAGGTATCGTTAGACACTTCACAGTGAAAGGTACACCACAGCAGAATGGGGTAGCTGAGCGTATGAATCGCACACTACTAGAGAAAGCACGGTGCATGTTATCCAATGCAGGTTTGGGTAAGGTATGGTGGGCTGAAGCAGTAAATACGACGTGCTATCTCGTGAATCGATCACCATCTACAGCCATTGATTGTAAGACACCTATGGAAGTTTGGTCTGGTACACCTCCTGATTATTCAGATTTGAAGGTGCTTGGTTGTCCTGCTTATTTTCATATCAGAGAAGATAAGTTAGGAGTCAGGGCCAAGAAAGCTATTTTCTTGGGATATCCACAAGGTATTAAGGGTTATCGTTTATGGTGCCCAGAGTTGAATAAATTCCAAATCAGTCGTGATGTGACCTTTAATGAGAAAGCAATGCTTGATTCAAAAAAGTTCATAGGTTGGGACTCTCAACATGAGGGTGATAATAATGACAGTGATGGTGACGATACCATGCATGTGGAGCATAATGTTCTATATTCATCTACAATAGATAAAGAGGTGACTGTTGTACAGGTACCTACAAGTTCAGAGGTTACACAGGTAACTACAGACACATATCCAGACACAAAGAGTGTAGATGATGAGATTGAAGAGGAGGTTCCTCTTGAAGATACTTTACAGCTGCAACAATTAGAGCAGCATCATGAATGGTCATCTTTAGCATCTCAACGTGAACCACGTTTGAGAAAAGCACCAGTTCGACTTGATTTTGAGGATAGTGCATCTTTTGCATTGTCAGTATTTTGTGATGATGAGCCTTCTACCTTTAAGGGGGCAATGAGGAGTTCTCATTCTCATGAATGGAAGTCAGCGATGGATGAAGAGATGAAATCTCTTCACAAGAACAATACTTGGGAACTTGTAAAGTTGCCTAAGGGTCAGAAGTCGATTGGTTGCAAGTGGGTTTTCACAGTGAAAGATGGTATTCTAGACTCCAAGGGTACAACTAGTGGTGTACGTTACAAGGCAAGATTAGTGGCTAAGGAATATGCACAAACGGAAGGTGTGGATTATAGTAAAGTTTTCTCTCCGGTTGTTAAACACATTTACATCCGAGTCTTGTTAGCTTTGGTGATCCAGTTTGATTTAGAGCTCGAGCAACTAGATGTCAAAACTGTTTTCTTGCATGGAGATTTAGAGGAGGACATATATATGTTACAGCCCGACGGTTATAAAGTTGCTGGTAAAGAAGACTATGTGTGCAAACTGATGAAATCCTTATATGGATTGAGGCAAACACCACGACAGTGTTATAAGAAGTTTGACACATTTATGTTGAAACAAGGGTACTCTAGAAGTGAATATGATCTGTGTGTCTATTTCATAAAGCTTCAAGATGAGTATGTTATATTTCTCTTACTCTATGTGGATAACATGCTTGTAGCTGCAAAGAGCAAGTCATGTATTGTTTCTTTAAAGAAACAATTAAGTAAAGAGTTTGAGAATAAAGTTTTAGGAGAGGTGTTCACTAAGGTGGTTTTCGGGGTCAAGTTTAGGCATTGTTTTAACTTGATCAATCTCTCCAAATGTTGAGGCCCTTCGGGGTAGTGGCCCTTATAGGCGTGTGGGGGCAAAGATGAGACGACGCTTGTGTGGTACAAGAGAAGTACGTATGAGTTCATTATGGTCGGCTCAGTTTTTTACAATCTTCACCGAGGTGGAGAATTGTAGAAAAGTGACATGTGGAGGTTACAAGTAATGGATTCCTATTAGGAATCGGTTTTCTTATTTGGCAACAAGTGTGGTGGAATTCTATTAGGATTCAATAAGACTTTCTAATCTATTAGAAATCTAAGTTGTTGTTGATTTAGGAATTGGGTTACCAATTAGATTAACCAAAGAGGTTATAAATATTGGTGTTGTGTAACCATAAGAATTTGAGCAAAGAAGGAGCACATAAGAAAGTATGAGTGAGGGAGATTTGTGAGTAAACCTAAACTAAGGTTTCATTAGTTATTGTGTAGTTCACTTCTCAATTATCAATAAAGCTATCTCTCTTTGTCCCGTGGATGTAAGCATATTGCCGAACCACGTATATTATTGTGTTTCCGTATTTCTGTTTTAGTTTACATCTTTTGTGTTTGTTTCTTCATTAATCATATCAAGATCCTGTGTATTTATCATAACATCAGTAACATCCCACAAATTGGCATGTTTACATCGTAGATCAATGAATAATAAAAAAAGTTTTTATTATTTTATATTAATTACAAAAAACCACATTTTCGAGTATTTTTGGGTTGTCTAAGGCCCCAAATTATCATGAGTCGTCCCTGAATGATGACTAACTCCATATATTTCAAGATTCACTAATATGTTATATATGTTGTCCACTCAGTGGCATAAAAATAATTGAAAAGGGGTTTTTATGATTATTTCTCATAACATTTGGTGTTTTGTTGTTACACGTGTATTTGTATTCCCACTGGTTAATAAAATTTGCATATCCACGTTCCACTAGTTAACAAATTGAAAATCGCAATTTAAAGATCTTAGTCACACCACGCAAATCTCTCATACACCACATTTGTTTAGCTTACCACAAATATTCTTAAGATTCTTTAGACACACCACAAATAAAATAAATAAAAAAATCTCTCAGTACACAACATTTTATTTTATTCTTTTTAGTAGTAAAATATATATAGAAACAAATCTAAAGAATCTAGAAGATGAAAATAAATCTAAATAACAACAATATTTCTAGATAAGAGAGTTTACTTTCATCTACAATTGGAATCATAAAAAAACACATTCAAATCAATTGGATTTTGATTATTGTTCTCTTCATTAAGGTCACAACGTTCCATATTTTCTTTTCATTGAAAATTTTATAATGAAGTTTTAGAAGAAGAAGAAGAGTTAGAGGAAGAGATAGTTGATTTTTTGATTTTAGTATATTTTAGCAAAAAATGAAGATATCTTTATTTACTAATTTAACAATGTTTCCTTATTTGTTAGATTTTATTTGGCAAGTAAAATTTTTAAAAAAAACAAAATAAAATAAAAAAATGTAATTTGTGGTGTGCCAAATAAAATAATAGAGATAAATTCGTAAAAACATAATTATTTAAAATTTATCCAAAAATGTGGTGCATGAGAGATTTGTGTGGTGTGACTAAGATCTCCCTATTTTATTTCCAAAGTGGAAAAATAAAAAAAAAAAATTTCAAAAGATAAGAACATTCCTAATCAGTGAGCATGACCAAATTTACTTGAGCTAGATTTTTTTTTTAATTTTTTTTGTATATATGTAATGGTATTTTAGTGAATTTATGGAGGTAGGGCATGTTAAGTAATTTTAATAGATTTGGTAGGAATTTGTGGGCTGGATCATGGACCAGTAATTTAGCCAAACTGTTAGACCTGGTTGGTGGGTTATATTGTTGGCATGCGCTTAGGAAGACCCAACAAATATGTCTGACTAGTAAAGTGACAAGGGCTAAAAACACTCATCTTTAACTCCTTCAATAGCAAGAGCTTCTGAAGATTGTGACAGAGTTGCATCCTGCAATACAACTACTTCCTAGACGATATGGGACTAACCCCAACTCAATGTTATTACATTGGATGACTTATTAAAATTGATGGACTGACTAGACAGAATGCAGTATTACATGAGACTATCAAGAACAGCAAAACACTCATCTAAATTAGCTCTAATATTTTAAAGTGAAAGTTTGTTTTCAAAAAATTTGAGTTTTTTACTTCTTGGGTTATTAGATAATTGACAATTCCTTCTAATAACCCAAGAAGTAAAAAACCCAAATTTTTTGAAAACAAACTTTCACTTTAAAATATTAGAGCTAGTTTTTAGCCCTTGTCCACTTTACTAGTCAAACATATTTGTTGGGTCTTCCTAAGGGCATGCCAACAATATAACCCACCAACCAGGTCTATCAGTTTGGCCAAATTACTGGTCCATGATCCAGCTCACAAATTCCTTCCAAATCTATTAAAATTCTAGCCTTTAATAAAAAAAAACTTAAGAAAATAACAGATAAGGTCTCAGCTCATCCATTCCATACTAGGATGGAATTTAGCAAGTAATGAGTTATATAACTGGATCTCCACGTTGTAGGCTAATCAAGCAACAAAGCACAATCATAACAATACTAAGAAAACATTTTGCTTTCTTGTAATATTATAAGAACTTAATACTCATTCGAACTGGCTGCAAGTCTCCAACATGATCATTGTAACGTTGTAAGTATGCTAAATGTCTATGCAATTAAAACCGTGCCTAAGGGTAACAGCGAGGTAGAATGCTTAGTTATAGGCGTTGTTAGGGTGTATTACGGCTCTTTTTATCTCTATGTCGCCTTGAGCGCCTCGGTGTGCCGTGCACTGGATTCACGTGGGAACCTAGGCGTTGGGTCTAATATAGGTGTTGTTAACCGTTAGGTCTTGCCTTTTCCTATACTTGCCACAACCCATTAGCCCTAAATTTTTGATAGGCACAAAAGACATATCAAGGCTTTAAATAAACTGATTGCAGAGAGATATTCTCTACACCTCTCTTCTCACGCCTCTGCTTCTCTCATTATCTTCGTCTTCTGCTTCTTCTTCAACGTTTCCTTACTTTATCATAAAGGAAATGAGCAAAACAGCCTCTTACAGCTACGGCAAACTTATGCGTTACTGTACATTTTGTCCTGACTACTAAAATTTAAGTCGTCTTGATTATTATTATTACAACTTTTGTTAAATATGAATAATGATGGTTGTGTTTGTGGTATTATTAGTTTGTCAAATTTATTGGCATAACTTATGCTAAAAACTATATTACATGATCGGTGTATATAAGAGGGAATAGGCGAAATTCTACATTCAGTTCCAAAAAGGGTGGGTGTGCTAGGTTCTCGTCTAGGCCCTAGGCTCTAGACTCACCTCAAGCGCCTAGGTGGCGCCTGAGCCTCTAAGTGCATAGCTAAGTTTTCAATCATTGCTGCAACTTCGTTGTCATTGAATAATTCACGCACAAGACAATGTGAAAAGTGTAATCTATTTATTCTTTGATGAACTCTTACCTATTCGAAAAAGAATTCAGACAAAACTACACCTTGACAAGGGTTGATGGATCATAACGACCTTTACTCCCCATAAATCTATACAATCTACATATATTGTCCTATGCATTGAAGTGAAACGAAAAACCTACATGAACATCAGAATCTGGCATCATAATTATTGGCAGTCGGTTGATGCATTCAGCTTCAAGTTCTTGAGTAGCTTCTATGATCAGTTAACGGAGAATTCCAGAAAGGCATTCCGCTTGGGTAGTAGCAAAAGATGAGAGATAAATTTCTTATTTGGAAAAATTCCCCGTCTAGTTATGCAACCTCTTCGAAGGAGCATTTGGTAGATGCATTCTACAGTCTCAGATACAGAGCTCGCACCCCCAAGAATAACTCTCAGAAGATTTTCATTTGCCTTAAACTCAAATTTACACTTCAATGTAGAGGTCATTTTCAAAACTGCTGAATCTAAACACGCGGAGTCTAGAGGATGACTCAGTAGCAAACATATCCAGGGACCAAACCATGACTCCTTAATGTTTCTGTAACAAAAAAACAAAACATGTCTAAGAGCCAACTAATTTCGAATTGCAATTTGCAAGAACATCCTACAAGTAACAAACAGTACTACACATTATAACTGTCATTAAAGCCACTATAATATCCTAAAGGCAAAACCGCAAAATTTATGACCATGGAAGCAAAATACCAAGATGTTGTACTTGTAAGAACTAAAAGAACATCTTACAAGTAACAGATAGTATTAGACATGATGACCCATAACAAAGCCAAATTAAATTAAAGGATAACCCGCAAAATTTTTGACCATGGCAACAAAAAACCAAGATGCATTCCAGCAAGAGTATTTGTGCTCGTGGTTTTCTTGTGCACATCCTCGCCCCAATGCATGCATAAACTGGGAATCAGTTAAAAGATCAACCACATCCTATCATAAATTCATTGTCTTGAGAAACTTCTACACTAATGACTCTCTTGTGTAAGTGCCCACATCAAGCACATGTACATAAACAGGAAGCAAGGAAGATACCAACCTCAAAAATTTATCAAGGCAGCCATTCAGTTTTTCTCTCCATGCCCACCACTGCGACTTCTGTTTGGAGCTTGAAGACGGGTAATTCTCCTCTAGTGTCACTTTGAACTTTGGAGCAATATCATCCACCACACCACAACCCCATGGACAGTCCCATTTTTTACTTGAGTCAATCCCCTTAGAAAAGGTAATATAATCGACATCATGATCCATATCTTTAGGAATTACATCAGAAGGAAATAGAATGACAGTAGGTTCATAGTCAGAGTTTAATCGTGACAGTAGCACCCAAGCCGGAGAAGAGACATGGTCAGGCAAAACATTCCACAAAAAATAGCATAATCTTTTCCAAAAACACTAATACAGATTACTGTAGTGCTTGGAAGGAGTTGGAAAAAGTCCAGTATCAAGTTTTCAAATCAGCAATACATCCTGGAGCAAACCTGCATTAGAACGGGGGAGGCTGATTAGTCTTTTTTCTCTTACTCGAGGACAAAATGGTCCTTTGCAGAATAATTAAGACATTTAGGACTTGAGCAAGTTGAAAATTTCTGGTGATGTTGAAGTCAAGGCAGCAAATTGCGATCCCTGGAAATACAACACAAAGACTTATTAATAAACTGGACATATGTGCTTTTACATATAATCATTCGATATGACTAGGTAGAGAGGAATGATATACACCACTGCAAAAAATGGTTTAAAATTTACTTGTAAAAGTGTTCAAGTAGTTTTCCTTGAATACTTTTACAAGTGTTCAAAAATGGATCCAGAATGGATGAAGTTACCGATCTTTCAACGTGCCAATGTTCCACTTCCTTTATATACTACGCAATTGGGCTATGCTTCTATATGGGGTTACAACCTCCAAATTTCCTTTGTTCTGTACTTTTGAAAGATACTGTAAAGGTTTATACTGATCGATATGAAAGATACTATAAAGGTGTGCCCAGAAACAACTTGTCGTGCAGCAAGTTCTTGTAAATTAACTTGAATATGTAATCTGACATCGGGAAGTACATTTGTGCAACTTGTAACATCATTCCCAACTCCAGCTAAATGCTCCTTAAACCGCGTCACCCCTCCACCTCGCATTTTCTTCTCACAAAAACCACAAACTATTCCAATCTCATCACCTGGCTCAACAAACTCGTACTCCCACCCAATGTCTCTCTTAGCCATTGTCCTAGGCTCCTACCAATATAAAAATTTATACAAGTATAAATGTAAGACAACATTAAACTTAAGAAAACAAATTTTATTCATAGTGTTGTTAAGAAGTACAGCAATTTGCAAATACGAGTTTCACACAAAGATCATCAAGACAAGACAAACCAACACACAAATTATCAAAACAAACCAACACACTAAGTAACAAGACAAACCAACACTTTCTTTCATCAGAATGAGAAACTTCCATCTTGAACCATCTGAGGACGGGCTCGCATCATTGCTGGGAAGAACTCATTGCATAACCGGTCCCACGTCATTGTTTGAGAGTATTTCATCCGGTAATTCAAAACATGCATTTTGTATGTATCTTGATCAGTACAAAAGGAAAAGAAGGATTCAGAGATGGGATATCGCGGGTCCATCCTTATTGGCTGAGCTGTATCAAGTGATGGCATATCTGACCCGCTTGTCATTGAAGACAACTATTGATTCGCATCTGGAAACCATGCGCCATCTCTAGGAGAATAGTCACTTTGGGAGTATAGATGCGAAGGATTTGGGTAACCTGGATCGTTATACAATCCACCATATGGAGATTCAGTAGAATGAATCGACCCGTAGTTTCCGACAGTCGAATAAGGGGTGTTACAGGATGAATCAGAAGAAATGTTGTCAGGAATGTAATTGTCACCTGAATATGCTTCAGGGGAAGGATTATACCTGTATTGCTCTTGATAGGTCGATGGACTATCCTCCACCCTCGATAATTTTGTTTCAACAGTAGGGTGGAACCTTCTTTGTCTTTGACGTTTTGGAATAGGTGTTGCACCATGATCCTTATCCTGTGTGGCATGGTCAAACTGAGACTCCATTGTAAAATGAATGTCCAAAAAAAACTGATATACCGTGAGGAACCTGCGACACATTTTCCACGTGCTGAAGATATAACACCGCCAGTTCCACCATCGTCGGAGTTAGAAGGTGAACCTGATGATAAATAAACTCGAAATAAGTCACTACCATCACTGGGAATGTTGAGATTATCTCCCAAAGGGTCATCTTCGCTAAATCGGGGAACATTTAACTGGGTATGCACTGGATCCGGTAGCAGAATGTTATCTTGAACATTCACGCCCAACTCATTTGCGATCATAGCGTTTGGAACCCTTGGTGCTTCGTCTAATTCAAGCTCGCCTCCATCCTCAAATTTGATCTAATCCATTGGTGCATCATCAGAATCACTTGCATCTACCCTAGGATACAACAACATAAGATCGACGGGTTCATTTTCAACCACGACGACTCTTTTAGCATGTTTCTGTTTCAACCTCAAGTTGTTGTGGGAGTATACCAGCTTATCTAGTTTGTCTAGATTAACTCGACATTGTCTGTTCGAGTGAATCATACCAAAGGTACTCTAATTATGTTCGCATCTAGACGATGCGACTGTTTGAGCAAAAATGTGCACTGCTACCGTTCTCAAAGATGGTGCATCATATCCATAGTTGATCCACCACTCAGCTGTAAGAACAAGTAATTTTGTGTTAATACAGACCCACTTGATGCATATTTCGAAAGAGCTTTAATTTTATACAGACTATCGACAACTCACCTGGTTGTTGTTGAAAGATGGACTTTTTCGCCAATTCATTCCCAAAAGAACCTGTTTGTTGCCGAAAGAGCCTCAACTACAATTACACATTTCAAAATGTGTTAAAAATATGTTTGAAATTACATGACAGCCACTGACATTTTATTGATTTCTTACCTCATGCATGCAATCCGCATGTGTATCTTCATCAGGCACCAGAGTTGTAATTGCTTCTTTCATTGCATCCACAAAATTGTTATCATAAGTGACTGAATCTTGATCAGGACCATACTGGATCGCCGGGTTGAGCCAATATGCTAAACCCAAACCGTGTTAGTTACGAAATATGTCAAATAAATAAAACAGACTACTGTTTTAATCATGTAACATGGCTCACCAACTTTGTGCAAGGTATGGGAGAGTTGGTGTTCCCATATGCGGTCTATTAATGCTACACATTATTTAAGATACTTCCCTGTCATTTTCACATTTTGCTTCAGGTTCCCCATCCATTTATAAAATAAACCCATTGTAGGTACTTTATCATCGTCAACCTTCCTCAAGGTCTCAACCATAGATTCAAGACTATCACAAACACACTTTATCTTTCTCCAGAACTGATGACTGTTGATTAGATCTTTAATCTCAACCATAAGTTTATCTTTTGTACGAGTTCTAATCGCAATCCACTTAGGATGGATTATCATTATTTCAAGCGTTCTTGTTTCCTGAGCATGCTTTGAAGGGCTAAAAAGTTGGTAGAAAACCTCGTCAATGTCGGTCTAACAATGTCGCCACCACAAATTTCTCTCATCAAATCACAAACTTGTGAATGATTGTATATATACTTGGTTATTTTTCTGGCACGCACAATAACCTTTTTGATTGAATCCTTACGACAGAATTCTTTGAGTATGAGGTCAATGGAATGTGTTGCACATCCGGTCCAGAACATATTATAACCTTCCATTAAGTATCATATTTATTAATCTTTCTTTTGAAAATAAGTATATATGTATAATAATTGACCAAGACTTACCAGGGAGTTTACAAAGATCTTCACCAGCCTTCTTGTAGTTCGCCCCGTTATCAATAACGATTTGCACTACATACTATTTTCCCACCTTATCTACAACTGCCTTCATTTATTCAAGAATGAGTTTTGCATCTTTATAAAAGCCTGACACATCTACAGACTTGATGAAACATGAGTCACCATCGCAATAGACCATAAAATTCATCAAAGAATGTTTAGTTGGCCCCGTCCAACTATCACACATTATAGTTACCCCATATTGTGCGCACTTTTTCTTCATACTATCGATGAAATGGTCCCACTCCCCGACTATTATATCCAACTGAGGACCCAAGAGCTCATAGGCCATTGGAATTCGCACACCCAACCCAGCTCCGCAAGCTGCATCAATAGCAGGTTGGGTGTAGGGATTGGATTCAACTAATTGATTGGCGTTGATACTAGGGGTGTTAAACGAGCCGAAAGAGCCGAGCTTTGTATGTTCAAACACGGTTTGTTTATAAACAAGCCGAGCTCGAGCCGAGCCCAAATTTTATACGAGCTTTATTTTATGTTCAAGCTCGGCTCATTTAGCTATACGAACGAGCTCGAGCCGAGCTTTTAACGAGTCGAGCCCGAGCCGAGCTCGAGCTACTCGATTAAATTACATATAAAAGTAGGATTTTATCTAAACGAGCCGAGCTTTGGTATGTTCAAGCTCGATTCGTTTATAAACGAGTCGAGCTCAAGCCGAGCCCAAATTTTATACGAGCTTTATTTTATGTTCAAGTTCAGCTCGTTTAGCTATACGAACGTGCTCGAGCCGAGGTACGAACCGAGCCCGAGCCGGGCTCGAGCTGTTCGGTTCGTTTAACGGCCCTAGTTGATACCTCCGTAGTGAGTCATCTTGGTAAATAGGTTTTTGAACTTTGTCCCCAACCTTTTGTCCTCCGTAATGGGACATCATATTTTTCTGTAGATTGAGGGGACAAAAAATATTGCGAAGGCAATGGAAGTAATTTGACTGGTATAGAAAAACTAGAGTAATTTGGTTGATTGGCTCAATCTAAATCTTCAGAATTTTTTTTTCTTCTGCACAATTTTCCCTTTCTATTTCGTTTGAACCTGACTTGGATCACCAACTATCCAAAAATAAATGACATAGGTTGTTTCAGTAATTGTAGAAATCATCAACGCGTAGTCTACCTTAAAAGCAACAATCGTTGGTGGAGATTCATCCACAACATGTTCAAGGGATAAGTTAATCCTTTCTGAGTTACATATAGTTTCGGCCTTCACATAAAATTCTTCATAGGTTGTATGACTTGTATCCCTAGAAAGAACTGATACCTTGTACTCACCATTGATATATAAAAGCACACCATCATCCTTAGTCATCAGCTGACCACCATGTCGATATATCATCTTGAATGTATTTGTTGAGACAAAAGATGGTACGTCGTTAGAATTTGTCGGCTAGAAAGTAACACTTGTCTGCTAACATGTTAATATACCTTGTACTCACCATTAATATATGAAGACGAAACTGGAATAAAACTCATTTTTGAGGTTTATGAGACTAAAATATGCTTCGATAAAGTTCAAATCTATTGATGAACCCCCCCCCCCCCATAAAAAAAAAATTAATGTTTGAATGCTTCATTAATAACATTCTTAGCAGATCTGATATGCAATAACTACAACAATGGAAAAATAACAACAACATCAACAACCTAAAAATAACATCTTTAATCCTTAAAATGATAGATTATTGTTGCGAAAAGATCTAACTTTTGACACTTACCACAACATGCATGATTTCCTCTTGTTGCTCCTTATACTTGATGGTCATATTGGTTGGCTTTTTTGTTGGAGCCTTCGTTGTAATCTTCTTATTCTTCACCATGGTTCAAAGGCGGCTCTACAGTTTAAGCAGAATAAGCAGGTGCCTAGGGCCCCACTTTCTCTCGAGGCCCCCATTTTGTGGAATTCTACATAGTTTTCCTCATATTTTGTTATTCTTCGGGATTTTTTCCTAGTCTAAAGGGTTTTTTTTTTTTAATTTTTAAATCTTTTTCCTAATTTTTAGGTGTTTTATTGTTTTGCTTCGTTTAAATGCAATCAAATCTCTCAAGAAAATTGTTATTTGGATTAGTTGATAGTGGGTTTGTATTTAACAAAATAAAAAATCATTGGTATTTGTTATTTGATAAATTTTTGTTATTAATATTCTAAATTACAAAATGTCTGAGTTTTCAGATGCTTAGGGCCTCCAATTTGCTTGAGCTGGCCTTGCCATGGTTAGAAGATGAAAGCAACCCAAAGAAATTTGACAAAGGAAGACAGATTTAATTAAACAAAAGATGAAATTATTTTGGTTTTTAGAACCAAGAAGAAGTACTGGGAACAAAAAGAACATCTGGTACATATACCATGTTCTAGGTTTTCCCGCTAAAACAGAAGACAATTTGTTTTTTCTCTTTTCTCACTCAAATTCATCTAGAGGACATTTAAAATCAAGGCGTCGACATTTGCATATAGTTTAGAGTTGATTAATATTAAAAAGGAAGACACGTGTATAATCCAACGGTCAAAAAAATCTGAAATCAATCCAACAGCTGGAAACTTGCTGTAGATATTTAATGAAAAGAGATAAGACAAAATATTTACTGCAAAAGTAAAATATGATGGTGAAAATGTACAGAAGAGTAGAATGGGTATGAAAAATCAATTTTGGTCTGGTTGGGATATTTATAGTTTGTTGGTCCGGTTTGGGAAGAGGCACCGTTATCTTGGTCCCACCTGGGAAACTACCCTAATTTATGATATAAACCAAGCATTATATCAAGTATAGAAGCCCAAATGTAGAGTACCCTGAAACCAATCCCAACTCCCCTCTTAGCCACCTAGCTTGTTTGTTACTCTTTTGCTTGTTTTGGGGCTCACTATTGTTCTAATTGGACTTCAGATCATGTGTAAGGGCAGACAGACATCAATGCTGAAGATAATACACCAATCCTTTATTCTCTGCTCTGTAAATCATTAAGGGAAAACAAATCTTCAACAAAATTAAAGAAAAAGAACAAGTAGGATAATCTTGGGAGGAGGTTTGTTCTCCTTTTGTAATGTGGAAATATTAATGCTTTGTGATGCCTCATCTTTATGTTGCTCGAGTCTCATGCAGGAGCTTCTAGCATATGAAGAAATGGAAGCCCAGAACATGAAACTATGTCAAATCATAAAACTTAAAAATTGTATTGATTGTTTGTCAGAGGCTATATCTTCTATCTGATCTTATATTCATTTATTTTGTTGCTTATTCTAATTTGTTCCAACTTATTCTTGATTTTTCTTTGATTGTATGGTTGACATGGATCAGTCAAACCAGATTGAATTTTCAAAGTAAAATCCCCCACAATAGTTATTCGGGATTTTTAGACTTAACCCCCTCCTTTTATGGTCACGTTTTGAGTAAACCCCCATATTAGTCCAAGTTTGGACTTTACCCCCTCTCCGTCTACTTCTGTCAAATAAATAACTCAAGGCCTTGAGTTATGTACTTCTATTTTCTTACTTGTAGTCTTGTACCACTTAATTACACCTGACAACAGTTTTTAGAAAAACTATACAAAGAGTTTTATTTCCTAGCAGTTAGCTATTTTGTGCATTCTATAATATCTTCCTATATAATTGCAGCCAGCAACTTTTTTTTTTTTTAAATAGTCAGCATATATATATAATTTAGATCGTCTTATCATAGAATAAGAGGTCAAAATCCAACTGGTATTTAAGCCAAGTAGGTGAAATAAAGTAAGAACTGGGAACCACTAGACTTTTGTCAGCAGCCTGTGCTAAAACATGAGCGCAAGAGTTCCCAGACCTGTTTTGCAGCCAACAACTTAAAGTGTCACTTCTTTACACAAATGCGCAAGACTTGTTTTGCACAACTGTGAGTGTTTTATCTCATCTAAATGTGCATAAGATTTTACTCATTTCTGTAGATATCTATGAAGCATGGACATGAGATATGGATACGACACGATCCGGACACGTTGATCCACAACTTTCGAGAAAAAGGATACAAACACGTTTGGAATAGAGAAATGCTAAGAGGACCGCCATGGTCTGATACAGGTGTATCCTATTAGGAGCTTAGTGATCCTCGAGATTGGTGTTTTGATGATAGACATTTGCCACCCTACGACTTGGTCGTCGCGAAGTGACGACGCTGCGGGTCCAGGGCGCAGCGCCTGGCTGGGGTTCGGGGCAGCGCCCCGAAAGGTCTTTGGGATTCTGAAGAGTTCTAAAGATAGATTTCCTTATTCCGGGTGAATAGGAAATAGGTTTCCTTGTATGATTCGAAGTCGTCCAAGGTCTATAAAAAGGTGTTTTGGCCAAGGCCAAAACATAAGAGAGGCAGCTAGGGCTTAGCTTGTCTAGAGAGTATTGTGAGGGAGAGATTCTTGTAATCTTCATAATATTCAGTAAAGAAGATAGTTTTCTTCGAGATCTTGTGTTTTGTTTATCTATATTTATTGCTATTGTTTAATTTTGCACTCAATAATACCTTTACCTAGGAATCTGTATCATGGTCACTTTCGAAAAGGACCACCTCTTTATATTATACATACAAGAAACGGCTAAAGATTCAGCCGGTTTATCCCAAATTCTAAAAAAAAATAAAAAAAAATACTCCTTTTCTTCTTCTTCTTTCCTCTAGTCTGAACTCTTTCTCTTTTCTTTCCAACTTTCTTCCATGGGTGTTTCAATTTCTATATGACTTTCAAAATCCAAAACTAGTCGGTAATTTCTAGTGCAACATGATTTGTTATTTAATCCGTAGACATAGATGGGTTTGATATTGCATACCTATCAAAAAGAATTAAACCCAACCTATTATACCCCAACAATTATCTAAACGAAGAAACCCATCATTAGAACTAATCAAACTTCAAAACAACACCAATTGTGTTCTTTTTTTTTCAAATATGATAATAAAATAAAATCTAATACAGCTGAGGCACGGACTAGGTCACTTTCTTTTAGATGAAACTACAATCTGATGCAGAAGACGAAACACAATAATCCCTAGGATACAATAGCTTTATCTCTTCTAGTATCTCAAGAAAAATACAACACTCTTTCTCAAGATTGTAACCACACCATTAATAAACTTTTTTCTTGCTCTTTTTATAACCAAAATGATGAAGTTAAAATAACTATCAACTCCTAATCGTGGGGAAAATGAATCTCCTATATTTACTAACCACAGACGGGCTAATCTGACTTGAGTTCAAAACACATGCTACAAATATCTTAAGACTTAGTCCAATTTGAAACCATCTTGAAACGGGCCAAAAAGTTTGGTTAAGTCATAAGAGACCCAAAATGCCCAAAGGCCGTAAGGCCCTCATAAAAGACTATTAAACATGTGTTTGGACTAGGTTGGATCCCATGACCTTCCAGTTCCACGTGGGGACCAATGTCCTAGCCAATTCAACCATTTCCATAAGTGAAATATAGTAGATTGTTTTATATACTTTACTTCATTAAAATTTCAACAGTTTGATATTGCATACCTATCAAAAAGAATTAAACCCAACCTATTATACCCTAATAATTATCTAAACGAAGAAACCCATCATTAGAACTAATCAAACTTCAAAACAACACCAATTGTCTACTTTTTTTTTTCCAAATATGATAATAAAATAAAATTCATAAAAATTAGAGAATTAATTTTCTTTAGTTACTTTGTCTTGACTTGAATAGTAAGAGCTTCAGTTGAAATAGACTTGATAGGATAGGCAGAGGAGAGAGAGTTCGTAAATTTTGATTTTTTTTTTTTTTTTCCTTTTTTTCTTTAGTTTTCTCTCTCTCTCCCTTTTCTTTTGCTCTACTGATTTCTTCCTTAGCCGGTTGTCTAGTATACACGTGGTAAAATATAAGGAGGCAGTCCTCCTTAAAAGTGACCGTGGCAGTCCTCTTAGCATTTCTCGTTGGGATATGCTGAATATTATATATATTTGTACAAATCATATATTTTTGCTATAAAGAATAATTTTATTTATTTTTGAAAAACAGAGTATATACACTAGGGTGCTTTGGACCGGGGTTCAAAATTTCGCTGATATCCGCGAAATTTCGGTGACATATGCCAATTTCAAGCATTCGAGCGGTGTGAAAGGGTGGATCTGATTCAGTCTAGATACCTACCCCTGCCAACCCGAATTACCAATATAATCACGGATATCCGACAGTAGCAGACAATCACGGATATCCTTTAATTGACAGATTCCGACCAGTAATGGTGGAGTGATTGGAGTCTCCACTTTTCGACTTTTTTTTGCTATAAATTAAACCCATTTTCATTGACAATTTTGCCGAATATCTCTCTCTCTTTCTTATTCGCTGGAATTTGTGAAATTAAAGCTCTCTCCTTGTCGGAATTTCGTTGTCTTTCGCTGGAATCTATACTGCGGAATCTGTAAGTTTTTAATTTTTTATGAACGATGATCATTCAATGATCTATAATGATTTCAAAGTGAAATTTCAATTTTAAAATTCATTACTGCCGGCCGGAATTGTTGTTGCCAAAATTGTTAACAAATTTTGTTCTATCATACTATGATGATTTTAATTGTTGAATTGTTGATGATTTAAAATTTAAAATTTATACTGTCAGATTCTATACTGCCGGAAGCTATGGCTGGAATCTATGCTGCCGGAATTGTTAAATTTTTTTTTTATATTATATAACTTATATAGTGTTGAACTGTTGATGATTTAAATTTTAAATTGTTATACTGCCGCAATTAATATATACTGTCGGAATTGTTATTGCCGAAATTATTTGTTAGTAAATATTTTGGGAAAAAAACTATTATATTAAATTATTGCTACCGAAATTGTTTGTTAGTAAAAAGTAAGATTAAAAATTAATAAAATATTTCAAATATAGAAATTTAGAAATTAATAAGGGATATTTAGGTTTTAATCACTATATGTATATACTAATTAGGGAAATAGCACTTAAGTTTAATTAATTAGGTTTTGATCAGATTTAACCAAAGAATTCTTTTAAATGGCTAGAATACCCTCTCTGCAAGTCATGTGCAACACACATGATAACTTAAAAATTAAAACATAACAAAAAAACAATAAAACAACTCTTTGTTTCTTACCACCACCTCTCTCTTCTCACCACCACCATGCCACACCACCACAACTAGCCCATCACAACACCTCTCTCTCAATCACCGTCCACCACCACAACTTCAAGCAAATGATCTTCAGAACCTACCATTAATCCCTTCACCTTCACATAATTCTCTCTCTCCAAAGTCCAAATGTTCTTAATAAACCTTAATTTTCTTCTTCTCCCCCCTTCAAGAAAACCCAAATTTTTATTGGGTCTCAAAAATTGTTATAATGCAGTTTGTAATCACTTGATTCGGTTAGATTGACCGAGTAATGGTGGCAGAATTGGGTCAGAATATAAATCGGTATTTGCTGCAATTCATCAAAGATTGAGAACTGGACCCATGTTCTTCATTTGCAGAAATACTTCTCAATTATTGATGTTGCTATTGAACTTCAACATGTTGCAGCCACAAAGAATTAGAAAACAACACATGAATGAGGAAGATAAAAGAAGAGAAGAAGAAGCAACAAAGTGTTGAGAAAACGGATGAGGTTTTTAAGATAGAAAATAAATAGAGAATTTTTTGTTGAAGAAAGAATCTGAACAAAAAGATGATGATAGTGGAAAATATTTTGAAAACATTCATGAGATCCTACGGTTTTTAAGAAGGTAAAGTTATTTTTTTTCCCTTCAATTTGATGTTTTGGATGAAGAATTGATTTAAATTTGATTGCTTTCAATCTTCAAAAATGTTTTCTTCACAATTGTAAAGGTTGCAGAAAGGTTTGAGGAATGGTAGAAGATGAACTTGAGATGCCTCGAGATATGTGTTCGTTGATAGATTATTGGACAGAGTGCACCTACTGCCGGGTCTTGTGCTACTCACATGTTTGTTATGTGAGGATATTTTGGCTATTTTATAATGTTGTGTGGTTCAGCAACCGGTTCGTGATCAAAACCTAATTAATCGAACTTAAGTGTTATTTCCCTAATTAGTATATATATACAATGACTAAACCCTAAATACCCCAATTAATAACAAATTTTATTAATTCGTAAAACAAATTTTAATTCGCAATAACAGATTTAATTAATTCGTAACAAATTAATAATATAATTAGTCAAAAATAAGGTTAGTAAAACAAATTTTAATTATATTTTCAAAGATTTATTAAGCTAAGTTAGTCTTTAGTAATACTATAACAGAAATAGAGGCTCTCAGCCCCTCTGGAGACGCCGGGATCGACCATTGCTTAAGCAAGCGCTTCCATGGCTCTGGGATAGTGTACTTTTGAATGATGCTAGTTTTAAGAATGTCTGCGAAGAATACGAGTGGTAACTAGTAATAACATAAAACACATTTTAAAATAAAAATATAATAAGCTTTGTATTATATACAGAATACAATATGCCTAAAGCGAAAGACATGGCTTGGGAACATTGCACGAAAGTAGATGGGAACCATAATGTCGTGACATGCAAGTATTGCGGAAGGACCTTTTTGGGGGGTAGAATTACTCGATTTAAACGTCATTTAGCTGGTGGAGATCCAAATGTGAAAATATGTGCTAAGGCAAGGAAGGATGTTAGGAACTTGTTTTGACAGGTGGTAGACCAAGCAGTACAAAGAAGAAATGCAAAGGTCATAGCTGAAAAGAATTTTCAAGATGCGTTGTTGCACATCGACGACTCGGATGAGTATTCTGATGAAGACCCAGAACTTCGTGATGTCAGACGAGCAACACAGAACTCATTGACAGAACAATGGGAAGATGACCAAAATACTCAATTCCAAAAAAGGCGACACAGTTCATTTGTCGGATCAAACAGAGAATGAGCTAGTGGTTCTGGGTTAGCCTCCCGTAGACAGACCCAAAGCTCGATCAAAACATGATGTACGATGACTCTGCACCAGCTTTTGGACCTGACAATCAATCATCTATTTTGACATTCGATCTCAATGAGTCACCAAAGTCACCTATTGGGACAATCAATTTCAATAGGCTAAACATTGAGTGTGTTGCACACACATAAACTTTGCACGTGGGTTACCAAGAACCTTGTTTTGGACAAGTGTATAGGTGTTGTGATGATCTTATTAGAGACATTAAAACATATGCAATCCAAAAAATGTTCAGCCTTGGCCGTGGAGAAACCTGCCCTGAGAAGATAATCCGTCGATGCAAAATTCCAATGTGTCTCTGGAGAATTTATGCCACTCCAAAGTCGATCCCAGTTATGCTCAATCATACCAGATGTTGGAAGCATAGTTAAAAATGCCGACATATTTCGCGAAATTTCGGCGGAATATGCCGATTTTTAGAAAATCGGTATTTTTAAATCCGAGAATAATCGAGAATATTCCCGATATATTCAGATGACATTTTTGTTTCGATTGTCGAAATGTTGGAATATACCGTTTTTGTTTTTTTGAAATTCGAAATTTCGCCCGGATTCGGAATTTTGAACCATGGTTGGAAGCATAGGTGAAAAAATCGTTTAGGGGCGGATATCCGATCTGCCAAAAACCGGATTATTCCGCGGATATCCGACCTCCCGTGTCGGATTTTTGAGGTTTGGCAAATTCAAAAAAACCGGAATTTTTCGCGGATATTCGCGAATATTCGCGAAAAATTCGACAAATTGAGAGGTTTTCTGCACTTTCCGTGTTTTTTTTTTCTGATTTCGATATATAAACTTATAATTAAAAGAAAAACATACATTACAAATTAAACACACGACAAAGCTAAGACGGAACTATTACACAAGATAGTTTTACTCATAGGTGAAAAAATCGTAAATATCGGGCGGATATTCATAGAACTTTTATATGTTTACAATACAAGAACTAAACACAAACAACCTCATTACAACTCAACCCATAGTTTTATTTTAATAATCAAAATAAAAGACATGTTAACCCCAGAATGATAGACGCCCCTTGTCAAACCGATGAGCTTCGAGTCGCATGCGTATGGGGACGAACTCAGTACAGTAATATTCCCATGACATTGTTTGCTCGTACGACCTGAATTGGTCAATATGCATATCATATGTATCTTGATCCATACAATACGGAGCAAATGATTCAAAGATAGGAAATCTCGAGTATTGTTGAACCGACATTAATGTATCGGCTGACTGCACGTATGTATGAAAAACCAATTCGATACCAATTATTCATTACACAAAAACAAACCTTGGATACAAACAGTATACTGGTTTGCCAAAAGTGAGAGAGAACTTCACTTTGGCATGGGCGTGCTTTTTTTTCGTTTCTTTCTGATATATTGCTCTTGGAGGGCCATCAAGTTCGTCGCGAAAGTTTCCAAACGTCTAGTGCCTTTTGGACCTTTTTTTGATAATCTCATCGAAAATTCTAGTTCGGGGGGATTAAAAATAAATGTGTTAATTTTATAATCGAAAATTTCATAAATTTCGATAAATATCGGTTTTTGCCGAATTATGCCGCGAATATCCGATAAATGCCGACCGGCATGGGGTGTTTTAAAATCCGTTTATATGCCGTATGCCGTACCGTGCCGATCTCCAAAAAAACGGAATATATCGCGAATATCCGGTCGGCAGAAACGATTTTTTCACCTATGGTTGGAAGCATACTGTAAGGAGCTTAAAAAAGTCGATCTAGATTCCTACACAGATATTGTTATAGATCTTGATGATCATTTTGTATAATTCTTTTGAACGTATGGCATTACCATTCGAGCTTACAAAAATACTTTGCGTCAAGTGATTATGGTGGATGGAACCTTCCTCAAGGGTAGATACCTTGGCATGTTTATTTCAACTATTGTCGTATGTCCAAATAACCATGTGTTTCCCATAGCATTTGCACTTGTGCATAAAGAGTATAGTTTACAAATTATGTCATTTTACCCCTCATCAGTGTTTTTTTATTATTGCTTTTAATCCTTTCTAAAGTCAATAATAACAGTATTGATAATATGTTATAATATATCTTGTAATGTATACAGACCTAACATTTAAATTCCATGTAAAAATGGAGAGGACATATTGTATAATCCAGAAGATAAATTATTTTATTCTCAATAACTTAATTTAATGGTCAAGATGTTATCTACAAATCAATGGTGTTTAATTGATAACCAATCACTGTTAAATAGTCACATCATGTACAGTTTGACTGAAAAGTGATAAGAGAGAGAGAGAGAGAGAGAGAGAGAGAGAGAGAGAGAGAGAGAGAGAGAGAGAGAGAGAGAGAGAAGGTTAGTATAGGTATAGAAAATATCACCTTTTGATTTAAGACACACTTTTTTTTGTTAAACAGGTTTGGTTTGGGATATTTTCGGTTTGTATTGGAAGAGGAACCATAATCTTGGTCCCATCTGGAAAATTACCCCCATAAATTAATTTGACTGAAAATTAATAAGAGAGAGAGAGAGAGAGAGAGAGAGAGAGAGAGAGAGAGAGAGAGAGTACATAGAAGGTTAGTATAGGTATTGAAAATAACACTCTTTGATTTAAAACTCATTTTTTGGTTAAACAGGGGTCCGGTTTGGGATATTTCCAGTTTGTTGGTCCCAAATGTGATGTAGAACATGTCTAGGTTTCTATTTTTTATTACAAGTATTATTTAGAAGCCTAAGTAGTAGTAGAATTTGATTTCTAGGTTGTTATTTTCGTTTTTATTACTTAAAGTGTCTTTAGAAGTGTCTAAAAGACTTATTTTAAGTCCTAATAGGTTTAGGAAGTTGTCAAAAGGTAATACATACCTTAGGGAACAAGTAATTCAAGTTCTAGAAGGTTTCTAGTTGTGCTAAGGGAGTTATCTATATAAAGAGCTCAAAAAACGAATTTCTTAGCGAATATTGATGATTGATGAGTTTATTATTTAGTTTATTGTTTTTCAATTTAGTTTTTACTTCAAGTTCTTTATTTTCCGTAATTTACTTTCAAATTATTTAAATTTCAAATTTACTTATTGCAATTCCTTTCCGTTATTTCAGTTCCTTGCAATTTCAATTCTCAGATTAAGTTTATTTTTGTTTTCGCTGCATCAAAATGGGAAAAGCCACCATAATCTTAGTTTTATTTAAAAAATGACCCCATAAATTAACTTTCATCAATAAAAACAAAGGGAAGAATTTCACATGGTGCCTGAACCCATTTCCTCATAATTTCCATAGGGTCATCCAAACTTTCATACAAATTTGGTACAACAGGCCAGTTATTTACAAGAGCAGCTTCTATAAAGATCTACTTAAATTTGAGCTTCCACATTGATGGAGGGCATCCAATAGAAGAGTCGCAATACAACAAGCTTTGTGTAACAATATGAGTAATTGTGATGTAGAACATGTGTATGTTTCCTTTATTACAAGTATTATTTAGAAGTCCAAGTAGTAGTCGAATTTGATTTCTAAGTTGTTATTTTCGTTTTATTTACTTAAAGTGTTTTTAGAAGTGTCTAGAAGGCTTATTTTAAGTCCTAATAGGTTTAGGAAGTTGCCAAAAGGTAATACATACCTTAGGGAACAAGTAATTCAAGTTCTAGTAGGTTTCCTAATTGTGTCAAGGGAGTTATCTATATAAAGAGCTCCAAAAACGAATTTCTTAGCCAAGATTGATGATTGATGAATTTATTCTTTAGTTTATTGTCTTTCAATTTATTTTTTACTTCAAGTTATTTACTTTCCGTAATTTACATTCAAGTTATTTAAATTTCAGCCTTTATTTATTACAATTTCTTTCCGTTATTTCAATTCCTTGCAATTTCAATTCTTAGATTAAGTTTATTTTAGCTTCCGCTGCATCAATTGGTATCAAGAGCAGGTTATTTTTCGATCCTTATCTTAAATCGATCCACCACCTCCCCACCACCACCTTTCAGTTTGTTTTCAACCATGGCCATTAATGATGAGACTAAAGCTTTCTTCAAGAACATGTTAGACAAGTTGGTTGCCGATCAAGATGCAAAATTCGAAGACAAATTCAATGCCAAATTCGTTCAACAACTCGCAGAGATCAAGACAACCCTTGGTATCCATGAAACATCAACCAACAAGAAGATTGACGATCTTAAGGTTTCTATGGAGGCGCGTATGGATAGCAAAATCAATCACGTCGAGACACAAGTAGAAACCCTTTCTAAGGAGTTCAATGATTATGTGAAAATCCGAGGTAAGCGTCCTATCAAAGAACCGCTCACCACATCTTCTACCAACCCACCACCCCTCATATTTTCTAATTCCATCTTCACCCCGCAATCTTCATCGTTGAGTTTTCCACCACCTACATCACAACCATCATTTTCATCTCCAATTGTTTCTCTTAAAAACTCAAATTTTCACCATAATCCAAACCCTCCTACACCTTCTTTTCCAACTACACTTATTCACCCCAAACCAATTACTCAATTTTCTTCCCCTCCACCACAAACAACTTCCACCATGTTCACCACAACAAAACCTTTTATTGGTCCTTCTAAACACCACCATCAATTAATTATTCTTCCCACACTAATTCTGGTTTTTCACCCGAACCCACTTTTTATCCTCAAAATTCTCAACCATTAATTCCATATGCATCGTATTCCACTCCAAACCAACTCAATCAACAACCTCCATCATTTTGTTCACAACCAAAACCACCTAATTACCCAACCTTTGAAGATGATTCACCTAAGTTTCCACCACACAAAAGAGATTTTCGACGCCAACCTGAGTATAAGATAAAAGCCGATCTTTCAACTTTCAATGGGCAATTAAATATTGAAGAATTTCTTGATTGGACTAATGAAGTTGAAAGGTTCTTTAATTTTATGGATATTCCACCGGAGAGTCAAGTTAAACTTGTAGCATACAAACTTCGTCGAGGGGCATCTGTCTGGTGGGAACAACTTCAACATTCTCTCACCACCAACAACATGCCACAAGTCACAACATGGGCTCATATGAAGTCTTTACTTCAAGCAAGGTTTTTACCTCAAGATTATGAGCAGATTTTGTTCCAACAACTTCACAATTGTCGTCAAGGGACTCGAAGTGTACATGAGTATGCATCTGAATTTTATCGTCTTCTTGCTCGCAATAATCTTTGTGAGTCTGAAGCACATCAAGTTGCTCGTTTTCTCTCTGGGTTGAATCGAAACATTCATGACAATATTATTAATTCAATTCCCAGTTTGACAGAAGCGGTTCAAGTTGCACTTAGAATTGAAGGTAACAATGAAAGATCATATTCGCGTGGGTCCAATGGTAAGTCATATCATTCTTCACCTCCTCGTGTTGACTCTTCCCATATCGCTTCCGCACAAACCACTATTGATCCCTTACCTCCTCCATTGGCCAATTCATCTTCTCAAACCAATTCTTCTACTTCAACTTCTCAAAATAAATCTACTACCAATAATTCCAAACCTTCATACCCTCGTTCAACAAATCCATATGCTCATCCTTCTTTCCGCAATTTACATTCAAGTTATTTAAATTTCAGCCTTTATTTATTACAATTTCTTTCCGTTATTTCAATTCCTTGCAATTTCAATTCTTAGATTAAGTTTATTTTAGCTTCCGCTGCATCAAATTGATTCTCTGGACCAATCATGATGCCTTGCTTCCAAAATTTCCATTACGAGTCCAAGATAATCTACAACATGGTTCCAACACATCTGAAGCCTGCCAAAAAAAAAAAGATTATAAAATAAAAAATTTGATTTTATGTTTGGTTGTCTTCAATGTTGGACTAGGATAAAAAACTATCTATTGGCAATGGTTTTGGCTAGAGTTTCCAAAAAAAAAATTGATTGGCGAGCAAGGTTGAGGGGACCCCTACCCCTTTTAATTACGTGTGGAAGCTGTTGACGTGTTTCGAATCCATAACCTAGCCACAGGCTTATTCGCGAGTTTCTCAATTTTTGACTTCTCTACAAGTGGCTTGGAAACTAGGCATTCAAATTAAAACTTCAACTGCCAACTACTCTCTAGACTTTTCCTTGGGCCGGATTTGGGCTCCATGGATTGTATGAAAGGTTTGCCTTAAACCATGTTCCACGCAGGCCTTTTCAAATGAACAAGTAGAGGTCCACTCAAAACTCCATATTTAATTAAAAAAAAAAAGGCTTGCAGCGCAGTTTGTAGTGTGTTTGTCCTCTAGCTTTTTGTAATTCTTCTTTTATCAATAAAATTTGTTTTTGAGTGAAAAAAAAATTAGTACAGACTGGTCAGAAGGCAGATCAACACTACGCCCAGCTGATGTTTTGATATATAGTTGGTTAGAAGGGAAACATGCATGTGTTGACAGGATAGGAGCATCTCCGATGGTGGGGTTTGGTAATAGAAATTTTGAAGTAGGTCAGACAACCATTAATGCAGTTGCAGCTAAGGTACAGAAACACGAGAGAGCATGTGCAACGAACCAGCATTGTTTCATTTCTTTTGCTTTTGACACTTTTGGGTTTCTAGCACCAGAAACAGTTGAACTTCTCAAGAGGGTACAGAAGGTGATGAATAGCAATGTGATGACGACAGGTTTCAATGAATATGTATTTCGTAGGATTGATTTTGATATTTCAAAAGGTTTATCGATTGGTTATGTGAAGTCTTTATAAAATAAGTTCTTAAAACCTAAAAGAGAGGGAAAAATCAAATTGAACTAGCTAGGGACTTGAAACTTGAGATGACGTATGAAAATAAAATCGATTTTTGTTAATGCTTGTTTCTGTGTTGTACGTTTTCAATTGGTAGGGATGACTACTGATGGTAAGCAAGATGCCACTTTGTACAATAGTATTAATTATGGATGGCTCTAATCTAATCAAATTAAATTACCTTAATTAAACGGCCCAGACCAATACCCAGTTGTTAGGTCTAGCTATAAGTTAGCTAGACGTAGAGGTACATTCATATAAATATTGGTAAAATGGTTATTTTATACAATGTACTTTGTCCAAATTCTCACTTAATACAATGTAAAACTTTTTTGTCCTAGTTATGCATCTACTTTTCAAAATTCCCACGTTATACAATCTGCTATGTTTCATGCTAACGGCTGCTGATCTGTCTTATTTTTTTCCTACGTGTCTTATTTTTTTCCTACGTGTCTCTAATATATTTTTTTTAATCAACTTGATTTTCCAACACAACAAAGCTAAACATATCATGTGAGGAGCACGTGCTTGTCTAAATCAATCTATTTATACATAAAATCCCTAATTTCTTTTTCCTTCTTCACTATCTGCAATGTCTTCATCTTCTTCCAGTAGTATCAACTCCCACCGTTCTTGCAAATGTGGACGCCTTTCTCCAATTAAGATTGCTTGGACACCTGAGAATGCTGGAAGGAAGTTTATTGGTTGTGGTTTGTTCTCTAATGGAGTCTCAAAATGTGATTTCTTCACTTGGATTGAAGCATACATGAAACCTGAGCTTCGACATTAGCAATTATACTACCAACATGAAGATTTGAAGACTAGCACTGGGTACTTGAAGACAAGAGTTGAAGACCTTGAGAACACAATAACAGAGATGAACAAGTTCAACAAAATTCTGCAAAAGACTATTGAAGCTAATGAAGAATCTAAGTTGCAGGCCAATGAGAAGATTAAACAACTAGAGAAATTGTATGAGAATGCTAAGATTCTAAAGAAAATTTGTTTTTTTTTATGATTCTTATGTTTATCTACTGCTGGATTTCTACTTGAAATGGATTAGCAATTGAAATGTATTTCTGGATTGTGTTGCACTATAAATGACACTTTTTAGTTCATTTCAAGTTCATTTCACTATTATGTACCATACATTTGTTGTGCACTATCAAATAAAGCATTACCATCACAAGCCATTGTAGGGCAAAAACACTAACTCCATACCTAATTCTACCAAGCCTTTCAAATTAGATACACTTACAACATTTAATCAATACTTAAACACTAACTCAATATAATCAAGCTATCAAGGCAAAAAGCATTTCCACATTTAAATAAATACCAACATTGTTTAGGCAAGTGTCTGAACTCCCACATTACACAACATAAGCAAAAAAAAAAAAAAAAAAAACTTGAATTCCTAGAGCAAACACTTAAACAGAAAACATTGCCTACATTTCTTCATCCCCAAAAAGTAAAAACTGAAAGCCAGTTGCCTTTCTTCCAGGTGTTTTTGAAAAGGTAGGATCATCTCTTGCAGGGTTTGGTTTAGGTGGTCTGCCAGGCTTTCTCTTGTTTGTACTTGGACCACTTGCAACAGCTTCTTTCCCAGTATCATTTATAGCATTCTTCCATGGAGATCTTCTTGGAGCAACGACACTTGGAGCAGCAGCAACAACACTTGGAACAGCTTCACACACTTGATGACCTTCTTGTGCTTCCAAATTTCTTTCTTGGAGATCTTCTCAGAGGAACACTTGGAGCAAGAGGTACTTCATTAGAAAAAGGTAACACTTTCAAGACAACAACATCATCACTTGCTTCTTCTGGTTGTACATGTTTATCACTTGGAGCTGGAGCTGGATTGTTGTTGTCTTCCTTGTTGACCATCTTGTACGTTTTCACTTTTCCGCTTTTTTCCTAAGTGTTCTAGATGAACTCTGTGTTCCAGATGGTGCTGCACTAGTTTGTGATAATTGTGTTCCTCCATCACCATTATCATTTGTACCTGGATTTCTACCTCCAATATCATTAACATTGGCATCGAAACCAGTTGGAGCATTGCTACTTCCACCAGTACTATTTTGACCATTGTTTGCCTTCTTCTTACCAGCATTACTTACATCATCTTTTCTATAATACTTGCCCTTTTTAGTTCCAACCTACAAGGAACAAATACACAAATAAATACTCAAAGGTATACCATACTCAAATAAAACTATCACATACTCAAAGAATATACCTACCCTCACATATTGGTCACCATTGTCAAATGTTAACACTCCAAGTCCCCCAGGAGCAAATGGAGCTTTGGTCTTGGTTTTCTACACATTAAAAATGTCCATAACCTTAGCATTTATCTCAATAATTAAATTAATCTTGAATTCAATAAAACCAAATCATATACCTTTGCTTTTTCTATAGCTTTTGCCTTAGCTTTTTCTTTCGCTTTTTCAGCTGCTTTAATAGCCTGGTCTTTAGCTTTCTCTGCTCTCTCCACAGCTTTCTAGACTTTTCAGCTTTTACCTTAGCTTTCTAACCTTTTGCTTCTTTATCCTGTGCACTGGGTTTATTTCTCCTCACCTACATCAATGGAAAACAAAATAATTTAAATATAATTAAGACCAACTAAACAGTTTAATGTAAAAAAAAAAAGGTTAAACACTCACAGGGGGGCTTTAGTGATTGGTTCCTTGCATGTCTTTCTGTTGTGTCCCTCCTTCCCACAATTAGTGCAATGCATGTAATACCTGGCATTTTCTTATGTATAGTTTTCTCAGTTGTCAGTTGACTGAGGTCCAGTTGACTGGAGTCCAGTCGACTGGGCATTTGTACACAGATGGGTTATAATTTATGTTGTTTCGGAAACCGGCCCATAATGTTTATATATAAACCATGAAAATAATAATTAGGGTTTTATCACGAAAATTATCTTGTTTAACTTTAAAGAAGAGGCATAAGAAGAAGAAGAATGTTAATCATCATCTAAGGTTTGATTTGGCTTGCTTGGTTGGATTGCTTGACATTGAAATTGGATTGTCTAGAATTCGGAATTGATTCCATTGCTTGGATTGAGGCAAGTTATCTAACTTGCGTTTTCATCTTGATTGTAGGTTTAGATGAAGTTAGTTTATGTATTAATATGTTAATAATTATGTATATAATCTCTTGCCATGATAAATATTGTTGTGTGTTGATGGTTAAGTTATAAAGATAATCTTGCTGAATTGGGAATATTGGTATTGCTGTAATATCTACTTTGAAAGCATGTAGAGTTAATTAAAAGCATGAAATGAATTTGAATTGTAAATAATAATGATATATGATATGGAAATATGTTTAGAGATAATTTACATGTCGAGTTCAGGTTTAGATATGTTTATATGTTCTGATAATCGTGTTTGGATGATTAGGTCATCTTGTTAGTATGTATTATATGTTACGATCGAATTTGCTCTTTTAAATTAAGACCGGAGTTAACTGGAGCCCAGTCGACTGGAGTCCAGCTGACTGGAGGCCAGTCGACTGAACCCTAAATTTACTGAACATGTTACAGACCGAGACCTTAAAGCAATTATTTAACATTTATATGGAAAATGGACTTCTATTCAGTAATTAATGAACATGATGAAATGATGAATGTTTGTTTGATGGTTGTGAAATATATATTTGATAATATAATGTTGAGACTTTTTGTGTAGAGTTTAGTGCAAGTGGCACACGGCTATAGTGTTAGCCAATTTATATCCATAGTGTTGGATTATCCATAGTGTTGGATGTGGTACGGTGGTACCTATGGTTGGGGATCTTGATCCTTTAAACCCGATAGTGTCGAC
Organism: Aquilegia eximia; assembly: GCA_023053565.1. Classification (NCBI taxonomy): domain Eukaryota; kingdom Viridiplantae; phylum Streptophyta; class Magnoliopsida; order Ranunculales; family Ranunculaceae; genus Aquilegia; species Aquilegia eximia. Next base: position 25,743,047 of record JALIGU010000003.1, read on the forward strand.
GGACACATGGTGCAAGTGGCACATAGTTGGTTGGACAACAATAATGGTGCAAGTGGCACATAGCTGGTTGGACAGCAACATTGGTGCAAGTGGCACATAGCTGGTTGGACAACAATATTGGTACAAGTGGCACAAGATTGATATGTTATGATTAGTTTGGTTATGTGTTGGTTGTGGTAATATATATTTCTTTATATATATGTATGATGTGTGATATGATACAAGATTTGATTTGCTAGAATGTTATTTGATAAACTCTCAGGTGCGTAGCACAAGTTTTGGATTTAGTATGAACTAATTATGTTGGACACAGATATTAATTTATGGTTATATATTGTTCACCTTATCGTTATTGATTATATATTGGGTGCGCTGATTCTATTTCTGGAATCAAGATCGAGACCCAAGCTCTATAGCTTGCTTAGACTTTATGTCTAACCCTTTCTCCTTTTCAGGTAGTAGCTGATTTATTGTTGGAGTGTTCGTTGAGATGTCTGGTGGAGGTTGTCTTGAGTTGCTCATATGTCTAGTTGGAGTTTTGATGAGTTGTAACCTTCGGGAATGACTCTGGTTTATGTTTATATTTATATAGTTTGTATTTAGTTTAGTCTTCCGCTATTAGTTTATTATTTGTGGTTATTTTATTATGTTCTTCTATGGTCTAGAGGTGTGATGTCACGTGACAATAGTGTGACCCTACGGTCTATGGAGGACATATGGTGATCATTATGACTCTGTTGTCCGGTTTTGGCCTGGCCAGCTAGAATTGGATTTCAAGGGCGTTACAATGCATCTCCCTTCCCACTCTTAAAACTTCACCCCTTCCTGACCTTTCATGAAACTCCAATCTTCTTGCCTTTTTAGGTCTGCCAGGCATTTTTCTTTTAAGTGGTGGGAGTATAGCTTCATAATTGGTCCTAGCCCAAACCTTCTCACCATTGCAACATGGAAGTGGATATTGATAAGCCTTCTTCGCATAGTCAACCTTGAGATAATGTGAGACATAGATATCTGGGTCTTCATTCATGTAGTATATTGCTGCAATAGCATGGCAGCATGGAATACCACTCAATGCCCACATTCTACAAGTACATTCCCTAGTAGCCAAGTTAACCACATATTGATCAGCACCACATGATACTTCATATTCAACATCTCCATTAAAAACAACAGTCCATTTTCCTGTAAGTTCTTTCTGCTCTTCAAGTTTCTTCCTAATTCTTGGACATAGAACATCCTCCTCCTTTTCTAGTTGTTCCCTCCTTGTTCTCATTCTCACCATCAAATATTTTCTTATATCCTCCATCATATGCCACAATAGTTTTCCTCTTGCTTCTACCAAGGTTCCATTAAAACATTCACACATGTTATTTTCTACTCCATCACATTGACTTTCAGTTTGGAAGAAGGCTCTAGACCAATACTTAGGATTTTGTATAGTTGTTAGGTGGTTTTGTGCCTCAGGAGATACAACTTTGACCTCATCTAACACAGTGTTAAACTCACCTACAACAAAACAAATATAATTTAAGTTACATATACATTGAAAAAACAAATATATATATATATAACAATTGAAACTCACTTGGTGTAGCAATCTTTGCTGCCTTTCAGAACAGTCCCCTAATTTGAGCACCACTATGTTTCTTCCTGAAATTAGCATAGATGTGTCTAGCGCAATTTCTATGTTCTGCCTCAGGTAGCTTCAAACTGACTATTTGTGCTAATCCTTTTTGTTGATCAGAGAGAATGGTGAAGCCTTTACCTTTATCTTCTTTCAAATTCAAGTCCTCCATCAACTGATCCAAAAACCACCCCCAATTGTCATTGTTTTCCACTTCCACAGTTGCCCAAGCTATTGGGAACATCTGATTGTTCCCATCTCTCCCAACTGCTGTAAGAAATTCACCCTTGATATACCCCTTAAAGAAAGCCCCATCAAGACCTATAACAAGTCTGCAACCTTCCTTCCAACCTCTCTTAATTGCATTTAAGCACATATACATGCATTTAAATCTTGGAGGTGAATCTGGTGTAGTTCTGTTAACACACAATTTAACTGTGTTGTCTGGGTTCTTGTCCAAAACCTCTTTAGCATAATCCCAGAGTCTAGCATAGTGTTTTATCAAATCATTGTCAACTTCACCCCTAGCCATTTTCCTTGCTTTACAGACCTGTGAGATTATAACATCAACATTGTGTTCTCTTCTCATCTCTTTTTTAATTTCCCTTAACTTCCACCCAGGATTAGCTAAGATTCTATCATGATATAGCTTGGACCACCACTCTGCATTGCATATGGGAATCTTGTTATGCCTTGAACACCTGTGCTTCTTCCTTAAGGAATTGATCTGGAAGCTTTTCTCTTTTTGCATCCAGGTTGCCCACAACCTCCAAGGACAACTAGGAGCACATATTGCCTCTAACAAATAGGTCCCACTTCTTGCAAATGTAATATGTTTGCCTTTCTTCACAGCATATGCTCGAAGACAATTTTCAACTGCTCTGCATCAGCAAACCTAATACCCTCTTCAGGTACAAACAGGAATGGATCATTGTTAGGATCCCACATAGGAAACTTGGGTTGTTTCTTCTTCTTCTTCTTCTTCTTTCTTATTGGTTTGTCCTCATCCTCCTCACTTTCACTCTCTAAACTATAATATGCATCACCAGAATCATAATCTGCATCATACATATCTTTTTCCTTTTTGGCTATATCTTCATCCCCCACCTTAATATTCTCTTCCTCATTGTCACTGCATTCCATCTCACTACATTGTACACTTGCATCTATATCTTCCACCTCAACATTCGGTCCTTCACTAAAATCAACATCCTTCTTTGTTTTCTTACACAATTTCCTATCTCTTTCTGCAAGCCTAACTGCAGCCAACTCATCATCAGAACATTCTACAGATGCAACATCACTGTCATCCTCTTCTTCAACCTGCCTCTCATATTGAAGTTCCATCTCACACTCCTCTATATCACTCTCATTGTCGTTAGTATCTTCTTCTTCTTCAGTCTCAACAGGAGCATTTGCATTGTTAACATTGTCAGGTTCTTCAAAACTGTGCTCAGTGTAAATTTCAATACCACAAGAACCTCCATTTTTTTCGCACAACTCAGCCATATGTTTGATATTTTTATCATCTACAAGAAGTCTAAGATTGCTAGTTAGGGTTCTACCTCCTTCACAATAATGAATTTTAGTGATGTCCTTATACCCTAAACTGTCTATATAAGTCTTGAGTTCAAAATAGGTTACAGTTTTGGGATTGATGTTATACACATAGTCTGGTACCTTTCCACCATTTCTGTAATGCAACAATGCCTTTGTATCAAAATAACCCCCATGGTGAACCTCAAACACACTATGAATCACTGCAAATATATACAACAAAAAACAACATTAAGCAAAACATGTTTATTCAAGCATACTTTAATCATCAAAATCATACTTTAATCCCTCTTGGTATACCATTATCATAATTTAATCACAAAAACCTAAATTTCATCTATACAAACAGGTTCAATCACAAATCCCTAAATTTGTAACATTAAACAAATTTATTTCATTATTTAATCACAAATCCCTAAATTGCTAAACAATAAACTAATTTATTCATAATTTAATCACAATTCCCTGATTTCTAACACTAAAGGGGGTTTTTTGCATAATTTAATCACAAACCCCTATTTTTGAAGAAAAACCCTAATTTCACCACTAAACAACAAACCCCCAAATTTGGAAGATTAAACAACTACAATCACAATAAACGAGTAATTGATTGAATAAATTAGCTTACTTTTTGAAAAAATCTTCTTTTAACCAAGCATGCAGCAAAAAGATTCCTCCTTGTTGAAGTAAATCCAACAGCAATCAGTAATTTCTTAACAAATTAAGGTTTCATGGTAAATTATCTTGTCAAATTAGGTTTTTTGGTTGTTTGGTTTCATGGTGGTTGTGAAGTGAAGAAGAAAATTTGTGGTTTGGTGAAGTGAAGAAGATATTATATTAGGGTTGAAGTGATGAAGTGTGTGCAGTAAATAATGTTGGTTGGGTGTTGTTGTTGACAACGGTGGGAAAAATGGGCAGGAATAGATTGAGGGTGAGGATTAAAACACATGGTACATAGATCTATGGACACGTGTTCCTTACCAATATTAGATTGATTTAGACAAACACGTGCTCCTCACATGTTTAGTTTTGTTGTGTTGGAAAATCAAGTTGATTAAAAAAAAAATATTAGAGACACGTAGGAAAAAAATAAGACAGATCAGTAGCCGTTAGCATGAAACATAACAGATTGTATAACGTGGGAATTTTGAAAAGTACATGCATAACTAGGACAGAAATTTTTTACATTGTATTAAGTGAGAATTTGGACAAAGTACATTGTATAAAATAACCATTTTACCTATAAATATTCTATCCACAAAACCTTAAGTAACTCTCTTCTTTATTATTACTACTACGTGCTTACATTCAGTATAATGGATTGCATTAGAAAAGAGGAAGTTGATGAAGTTGATGAAGATGAAAATATTAAGGATTTCACAGTCACCATTAATCATGATAATATCATCCGGACTATCTATTGTGAATATGAGGATGATGTAGTTACTGCATGGATTCACCGTATGCAACAACTGTACGGAAAAAAACAACGCCACAATCTCTTGGTTGGTCTATTTGGTGAACTCAGGGGATACAGTGGATGGTGGTGGCGGCGACGAAGACGCCGCTCAAAACCTCGTGTTGAGATTGAGAACTTACAATTCTTCATTGGTTTTCACTTCCTAGTTTTTGACAATTATTTAATAGGTGCACTTAAAAGGTTCCTTGCAAATCCTAATATTACCTTTGTAGGGTTTAGGATCGATGAAGTGGTGAAGCTTTTAGAGAGGGAAAAGTTTTATGTAGCCAATACATTGGACTTGCATACCTTGGTGGAACATGCATTGCGAAGGAACGATTTGGCTTAGTTAGTGTGGAGGGGTTGGCCAAGTTAGTGTTGGGGGACAACATGTATGCTGCTGATCGGCCGACTAGGGATGTAGATTGGGATGGCGATGATGAAGAAATTTCACAGAAGGTATTGTTCTCCACAGTTGATGCTTTTCTTTCTTATCATACTGCAGTTAAGTGCATTGAGATGATTCGAAGCAATTGTAATACAAGTAAGAATAATGGGACTTCTTAATCTTCAGTGAGGAAAATTAAGTTAGGCTAGTTAGTTTGTGTTTTAATACTTGGCTATCTATTTCTGTGTTATCATAAATTTTTTTTTTCTCATTCCTAGTTATTATTGCCTCCCTGCTACATTATTGGATCACTTAATGATGTTTTCGAATATATATGATTTTACTCTAGTCAAGTAATCTGCTTAAGTCTAATAATTAAAATAGATATGGTGAATAAGTTGTGAATAAGTTGTGAATAAATAAATCAAACCATAACAATGTTATTGTAAGTGGTTGAACATCTATCAAGTACCATATACAGTATATACTCATCACTACTCTCGACCAGTAGTGAATGTTAAGTTCTTTAAATATAATCCAATGAATGCATAATACAGTAATGCTAAGAAATATTATAAACCAAAATAAATTAATAATAATTATGTAGTAATTACTAATTACTGCAATCCAAAAAGGAAAGGATGCACAATAGTGGTGGCATTCTGAAAAACCAAAGTGGATCAGAGCAGTAGTCTAAGACTCAAAGGGGGTCTGTCGACGTCTAATGATCGGATTGAGTGTGTAGAGCTGGATGCAATCCTTATTGAACTGAGAATAACGTGAAACATAAACTATTGTACAAGAAAGTCGGAGCTTGAACATTCATATATGTATGTATGTATTCATTTAAAACAAGCAGCATATTGTTACACGTTCTGGAGCAAATTAATGATTCTAAAATTGAAGGAACCCTAATGATTCTGAAATTGAAGGAACCCTAAGGACAATCACTACAAAATGCTGTGCAAGATTAAGCGAGCCAGAGACCAGATTCAACTACAGCACTATTCAACTTTTGCAACACCTTAAAAAAGCAGTGTTTTCGGAAACCTTACAAAATGCCTTGTTAGAAAAGGTTTGCTACGACCTAACTCTAATTCCGGTGATTTTATAACATTTTCCCGATGACCTACTTCTTATTCCGGTTATTTTATAACATTTTTCCGGCGTCTCTCTTTCTTTCTGATCAATATTTTATTTCTCTAAAACTATCTCAATTGTTTCCGGCAGTAATCTTTGGAGACTATACCTTTCCCCAAATTGAATATTTCTTTGATCAATTAAGTAGTGTTTGGCAGTGTTTTTAACACATCTATTTTATAATTATACCTCCTTTGAACTTTGTTGGTAAATTGATCTTCTTGGGTATTCTTGAAACCCAATCTTTTAGTTATGTATTCGGTCTCCACGATGACGATATGAGTCATGGAGACCACCCCAACCTTACTATGTACATATCTACCTTCCTCTGTATTGATACGAGTCGAAAGAAGGAAAATAATCCTACTGACTCTTTGCTCCTTTTAACTTTAATTTCATCACTTACAATGGTTTCTTTGGTGTTCTTTTGGGTGTATTCTATAGAACTACCAACATCTGAAAGTTGAAGTCCTTATTTTCTCCCTGAAATCTCTTCAAAACGAGTTCGGTTGCGCATGCCATTCACTTGTGAATGAGTATGATACCTTACCATTTTCTGCATGGTATCACCTAGAAGGTTATCCTCTTCTTCTAGGCCTGGCAACACCATTCCATCATTATCCTCATCCATCATCCTTTGGTCCTTTTTTAATTTACAAGGTTGTAAATCAATTGCTCTTTGGGAGTTTGAGGTTTTTCTTTCTTTGTTGTGGATCAAACATTTGGTAAAATCCAAGTTTTCTTTTGAATCCATTTGTGCTCTGATGATGTTCGGTTGTGTTCGAAGGAGTTGGTCCGGCTATGATCGTAAAAAGAGTTGGTTGTCTTGGATCAGTAGCATAATTTGTACTGTTTTCCTTAATGTTTCTTTCTTTATTTTCGAAGAATTATATCTTCAAAAAAAAAAAAAAAAAAAAAAAGGTTTGCTAGGTTTATGATACTGTTTTCAGAAATTCTAAATGCTACAAAATTTGTCGCATCTATTAAACGATGTAAAAATTCTGTAACTAAGTTGCAATCTTTATAAACATCCAACTGTACTAAACTTCTAATATGCCAATTATACCATGTGGTCATGTGGAACCGGGGAAGATCAAAAGTCCAACTCTTTTTATGACATCAACATAAGTTTTAAAAAAGACTCATGAAAGACCATCCACTCATCATGCAAACACATTAAATCAAAGTCATATCAATTTTAAACCAGGCATAAAGATAAAAGGTTTACATACAAGGATCCAATTCCCAAAGTACTACAAGAGAACACAAAACAAAAAAAGATTTGAGCTTTAGTAAACTCAACCTCACACTTCAACTGCAACAATATTAGAATAAGCTACCTTCGAAACAGAGGTGCCTCTCATCCTAACTATCCAGGACCCAAGTATCAACTTGTATTTGTTAGGACTACACAAATTGTCAAATTGTTGGAAGTAAGGGTATTGTAGGTTTTAGGTGTGTAGTTTACTCCCACATAGCTTAAATATAAACTCTATGTGGTTTCTCTCTATATATAGAGAATTAGCTTCTTTGTAAGTTTAACTTAATTACTTTCAATATAATTCATCTTTTATATTTCTAGTTGGTATCACAGCCAAGTTAGGTCATGGTTTTCGGCCACCGGCGACACTAACTCAAGTGTTGGTGGTCAGAGCTCCGGCAAAGTTTTTTTGTCAAATTTGTGTCTTTGTTTCCGCTGTTTTTTCTGCGTCTTGTGCTACTGGTTTTTTTTCCTGAGTACTGTTCATGAGTACAATTCACGGCTATTGTTCATCAAGTAATGTTCACTGGAATCACTGTTCATCAAGTACTGTTCATCAAGATTTTTTTTAAGATCCAGGTTTGTTGTTTCTCTTGTTAGTATGCGCCATTCATGTCCAACCCTTTCTAGGGTTTTATGTGAGTTGTTGATGTCATGCGCGACTTGTCCAACCCTTTCTAGGACCTTGTATGCGTTGTTGTCGTAGTGCGCCACTCTTGTTTAGCCTTTTCGAGGGTCTTGTTTGCGTTGTTGATGTCATGCGCCATTCTTGTCATGCGTTATCATCCCTCTACAGCTCTACCGTTCTCGTCAACCCTTTCAACGGCCTTGTTACTTTGAATTAGTCTATTTTATCGTGAAGTAGCCTATCTTTGTCAATTAATTCAAGTTATATCCGATACTTTGTGGAAAGTAAACCCTAGCCACCGAAACGAACATGACACCACTACGTCTGGCGTCTTTCTTAGCTGAGCATGTGGTAATCCCTGCTTGTTTATTGTCTCTGCAGCTGAACATCCCTGCAGACGGTTCTTCTCACAGCTGGTCATCTTTGCCATTGAACATCATGCCCGGTGTCGTTCTCATTATACTTTGTAGGGGATGTGAGAGAACTTTTTTTTGTATTTCAAGCTGAAATTCAGAGTCTGAATGCTCAGCTTAAGGGGGAGTGTTGGAAGTAAGGGTATTGTAGGTTTTAGGTGTGTAGTTTACTCCCACATACCTTAGATATAAAGTTTATGTGGTTATAGAGAATTAGTTTTTTTGTAAGTTTAACCTAATTACTTTCAATATAATTCATCTTTTATATTTTTAGTTGGTATCAGAGCCGTTCGGTCTTGGGAGGTCATGGGTTCGATTCTTTGTGGCAATATTTTAAAAATAAATATGTTGCTGAGGGGGAGTATTGAGAGTAAAAGGGTGGTTTGGTTTGGTACTTCCAACACAAATAAATGGAGCAAAACACATTAACATTGCGTTTTTATTGATGACACGGTTTAAATTTTCTGGTCATGGGGACTGAAACCACGATAATGTGGTTAAACACCCTACTGCTGAGCTAAGAAGCCACGTGGATGAACAAACACCTCAGTTAATCAAAGATATAAGTCGTGATGAACAAACACCTCTACTAATCTTTAAGTTGTGATGAACAAACAAATGTCTTTATCCACTTATAACAATAATCCACAAAGCAATTACAGAAAAGGAGTTGGATAAATATAAAGTTTAGAATGGTTTGATTGAGTTTCAAGAAAAATATAGTCCTGCAATACCCAAGCATTCAAGCTTTGTTTGCCATTTGGAGACATTTGGACTGTACAAATGTACTTGCAGGATTATTCTTATTTATTTTAATTAGCAAGCGTGGTTGGGGGGACCCCTACCACTTTAAATTACGTGTGAAAACTTGTATCAACAATCAGCTGTTGACGTGTTTCGAACCCACAACCTCTCCACTTTGTGAGAGGTGTGCTACCATTCAGTCACAGACTCATTCGCATTATTCTTATTTATAATGTTAGAAGGTACATAATAAAGGAAACTCAGGGCAAGGGAGTTGGGATTATAGAAATAAAAATGTTTTGTTGGGAGTTCTTACCGATGGCATTAGACTTGTCACAGACTTTGCATAAGAATGTGAAGTTGTTTAGTGGCAACAGAGAAGCCAACACAACAGGGGTGGCTCAAGCTTTGGATAAAATCTGCTCCAAGGCTGTTATTCAAGAGTTTCGTAACGGGCATATCCCATGGGAACACAGAGCTTAATTGAGAAGACAAGGTACAAGTTAACAGAGATGAAATTATCCCACGTCTGGAGAGAAGGAAACTCCATTGCAGATGCAGCGGTAAACAAGGTGCATGCAAGCAGGAGAAGCAATTTGTGACAGAGAGACTATTCCTTGTAAAACAGCTAAAAATTGATATACATGTCACATCCTGTAATCCCCTAAGGTGTTGTTTATTTTTTCAGTTATCTAGTTTCTGATAGCTTATAAGCTATTAGAAAACCCAAAAGTTTGTTTGTTTTTACAGGTAGTTATGGTCTTAATAGTTTTTCTAGTAGAAAACTAGAAATTGGCTGAAAAAATAGCGGTTACCATAAGCTCCATCCTCAAGCTGATAGCTAGTAGCTCTATTAGATAAAATACAAACACAAAGTGTCGTGATGTTACATTGAGAGTAGAATGGTCAATGTAGGAAGTGAGATGTTAGATGAGAGCTACTTGTCAATAAATGAGTAAAAGTAGGATTCTGTCAGAGATAAGAGATAAAAAGGAGTGAGTCTGAAGAAAAGGTTATCCAATGAGATAAGAGATAAAAAGGAGTGAGTTTGAAGAAAAGGTTATCCAATGAATTGTAATAGAAGGCGGAGGCTCAGTTTCGATTTAAAACTTAAGATTAGTCAATATTTTCTCAAAATTATGTTGTTTTGTTGATTAGATTGTTACAACATGCTCAATATTATAGGACATAGGTTCATGTAAATTTGGTCTTACGGTAAGAGTACATTTCTTTTTTTTTAATAATAACAAATTTTATTGATAAGCTCAACGAATTACACAAAAGTAGAGGACAAACGCGGTACAAACTGCGCGTTTTTTTTGTTTTTTTTTAATTTTTGGGTTTTATTAATAAAAAAGAACGTTTACATAGTTGGGCCCTTAGGCATTACAAAAGTGCTAAAAAAGGAAGGCTAAAGGTTTCTTTGTTATCTCTGCAATCCTTAATTGGTAATTGAGTTCAAACAACTTCTTCTTCTGCTCTCATGGCTACTCCTTATGTTTTTGATCGCATAGAGTCTGCCATTTTGCGTTTCATCTGCTTGAAGCATACCAAGGAGTTGATGGCAGTGTTTGGGTTGTATTGCGAAGCGTTTGCTCTTGTTGTGGATAGGAGTGACTATGGCATTCGAGCTTTCCTTGATGAGACTTTTCCTTCTTATCCCTTCAAGGTTACCAAAAAACATTGGAGGAACTTTGGAGATTGGTTGTATTATGGTCTTGGCAAGCCTTTCCTTCCTCTTTGTTCTCCATGGATGGAAAAAATTTATACTAGTTTAAAGAAGTGTAAAGCCTGCAGGGAAGAAGTGTAAAGCCTGCAGGGCTGCTTCTAAGACTGTTTCTGCAAGTAGTCTTGGGATCTGTCCCTTCTATGTAGGGGAGAGAAGCTATGGATCTTATCATTCTGATGATTGAGTGATACACAATGATGATCTATATCATGTTCAAGGTGGATTGGTCTTTGAGGAGGGTGTTGCTGCAGTGAAACCAGAGGAGGATGAAGGTCCCCCAGGTGTTCTTTATCAGGGCAAGTAATTCAGTTTCCCTTCTTCTTAAAGAAAGTTGTGCTAGTTTGCTGAAAAACAAATCTGTGTTTGTTTGCAGGGGCAAGGCTATGGATGTGGAGGAGGCTGATGAAGCCAGGGATGACCCAATGATGTTTGATCCAGATGTTATGAAGTTCACCAAGACTCCCACCACTGGTTCTACTTACTATGGCTCCACCTCTTATGGTAACAACTGAGTAACCCCTGTTTGTTTCATTCTGATGTAATGACTGAAGTAATATTTCCTTTGATGAGTTGATGATGTAGGAATGACTGTAAGACTAGGCATTGTATTTGTTATGTCTAATGTAGGCTAGGCTCATTGCATCTCCAGTGATCGATGAGTTGCTTGAAACTTTTGTTGACATGACGATTGGTTGATCCATTTCATTGGAGCTTCAGACCCAGCTTAGATAGATAGTTTGCTACTCCATTTGCTTCCTTGTACACATTCACACACAATACACATATATCTTTGCATTCTGTTAGTATAATTTCCCACCATCTTCTCAGATGGTATGGGATAGATATCTTCTTGTTAAACCACCCAACAACCATCTGAGAGTCAGATTGAATGATCACATTGTTAATATCAAGGTTCTTACAGAGAAGAATACCATCCAAGATGGCTCTGGTTTCAGCAAGATTATTGCTACCTTCACCATAATAGGCAAAGAAGTTGGCCAGATGAGTGCCATGATTGTTTCTAATGATCCCCCCACCAGCAGCCAAGTCATTAGAGGCAGTCCCATCAGTGTTGAGAGCGACAAAGTGATCTGGAGGTCTAGTCCAATAGACCAACATAGGTGGCTTGGTAGGGGGGTCCTTAGGAGATATGCCCAGCATAGAAGCCATATGATTGAAAGAGTGAGATGATTGAGACTTAGGGACATAGACACTGCTCATCCTGATGAGCCAGTATCTAACTTTAAGCATGATGATTTTGTGATTATGTGTGACATTATGGTCATCACTGTGCCTTCTTTTACACCTCTCAACCCTGATTTCCCAAAGAATGACCAAGGGTATGAGAGTGCATGCATATCATGGTCTCCATAGACTTAGGTTTCCCTTTATTGAACCAAATAGTGAGAACACTTTGGATGTTGGCCCCTCTTGGTCAGGACAGATTAGCAATAGAATTAAAGTGGTTCCAAGTGTAGGAGGCCAGGTCACTATAGAGAAAGAGGTGGTCAAGGGATTCAATCTGTGAGTGAGAACAACAGGAACACTTTGAAACAATAGGGATGTTACACCTCATAATGGCAGTGTCAGTGGGGACTGCATTGTAAAGGAGTTTCCAGACAAAAGTGGAGATTTTGGTGGGGATGAAAGGGCTCCAAAGTCTTTTGAAGATAGTCTTAGGATTGTTGGTTTGGTTAAGACCAACATAAGACTTGATGGAGAAGTTCCCGGAATTAGTGTAAGGCCATCTTCTTTGGTCCTCCAAATGGTTGGACCTAAGAAGGTTGTAAGCAACAGAAACACATTGTTGCATAATAGGGTTGAGGATGGGGATGTTGAAATCTAGGGAGGCAGCATCCTTAAGAGTGTATTGATTACAAAAGGGGTCCACCAGAGTGGGGGCAAGGCAGCCTTGTCCCATCCAATTCTCATGAGTGAGGCTGAAGTTGCCAATGCCAAATTCCTAGGTGGAGAGCTCAATGAGCTCATGTATGCATATCCAGCATTCCATCCAAATTTTGGAGACATGAGGGCTATAGCAAATGCTATTAGGGGGTCTGTTTTAATATATTTGGCATTCATGTACTGGGCCTAAAGGGATTGAGAGGTTAAAATATTCCAGGTGGATTTCATTCTGAAGGCTTTAAGGACCAGATTAAGGGGTCTAATACCAAGACCCCCATCACTGAGAGGTTTAGTGATCTTGTGCCATGCCGGCGACCCACCTTCTTTTGGCTTTTCCTTCATAGGATCCCCAGAAGAAGTTGGCAAACATGGACTCTAGGCAGTGAGAGACTTTCTTGGGGACATGATGTGCAGAAAAGTATAAATAGGCATGCATTGAAGCACATGTTGAAAGAGAATAAGCTTACCTCCCTGAGACAACAGCTTCCCTTTCCATCCTTCCACTTTCTTTCTAAGTTTGTTAATCATTTTCTCAAAATAGATGGCTTTATATCTTCCATGGAAAATTGGAGCTCCGAGGTATACTCTAGCATCGATGCAAAGTACTTGAAACCAGTAGTCTTCTTGCTGCACAAAATAGACTTAAGAGTAGCTTTGTCAGAGATCACAAAAGTGCTTTTGCCTGCATTGATCATTTGGCCAGATGTATTACAATAATCTTTAAGGAATTCATACAACCTAGGATAGAGATGTTCCTTCCACTTAAGAAGATCAGAGTGTCATCAGCATAAAGAAGGTGTGTGATGGGAGGGCAGTTTCTAGGAGTAGAGTAAAGGCATATCTTCTCTTCATTAAAACATTTCCTTAGGCCTCTACTCAAAGCTTTTGCAGCAAGGATGAATAAGAAAAGGGATAGAGGATCCCCTTGCCTTATGCCCCTGGAGGAGTAGAAGCTTCCTTTGTATGTGCCTTGGAAAAGAACTGAAAAGTGGCTGTTAGTAATACAGGTCTTGATAAGATCAATGAGAATAGAAGAAAAAACAAACCTATTGAGGATCTCAAATAGATAGGACCAATCAACCCTATCAAAGGCTTTCTCCATATCCAGTTTGATGATCAGGTTGTTGCTTTGGACTTTGGAGTTTAGGCTCTGCATGAGTTCTTGAGCTAGACAAATATTGTCAGTTATCAGTCTACCTTGCACAAAAGCACCTTGTTCAAGAGAGATCAATGATGACATGTAAGGAGCAAGTCTATTGGTGAGGATTTTGGAGAACAACTTGTATATCACATTACTCAAACTAATAGGTCTGAAGTCAGATATCTTGGAGGGACTATCAACTTTGGAAATAAGGCAAATGAAAATGGCTAGAAAGGATTTAGGAAGGGGTTTACCTTGGAATAAGGCAGTGGTAGCTTTAAACAGATCTTGGTGAACTAGGTCCCAACAGTTCTGGAAGAGGGAGGTGAGACCATCAGGGCCAGGGGCACTGTCAGGGTTAATACTGAAAAGAACATTCTTGACTTCTTCCAAAGAGGGGGGGGGGGGGGGCTAGAAAGCAGTTGGTTATCTTCCAAAATTGTTCATTTTAGTTGAGAGCTTGTTGGTATTTTGCCTGCAATCTTTTGAGTTCAATATGATCCTCCATAGTCCAGGTTTCAATGAGCCTAAACTCAGTTGCCACTAGACTATCTTCCAAACTTTGGATGTTTTGATGCAAGTTACCAAAGACATTGTGATTCCACCATTTAAGGCAGGTTCTGATGTTTTGATTTTGAGCTCAAGATTGAGAAGGGGTTGGGGTGAGTATCCAGCCTGATCCCATCTTGAGGCAATAAAATCCTTGAAATTATCATGAGAGGTCCACATCTTCATAAATCTGAAAGGATGTGGACCACTTCTTTTGTTGGATTTAGTCTCTTTAATCACAAGAGGAAGGTGATCAGAGTTCAGTCTAGGTTGGTGTTCAACCATCAAGGTTGGGAGAGAGGTGGACCAATTATAGTTTATAAGTACCCTGTCCAACCTCCCCCACCTTCTTCTCAAGCCATGTTGGTTGTTACACCAAGTAAACTTAGTTCCAGTATAGCCACAATCTATGAGCCCAACAATAGAGATAAAATCATTAAAATCTTTTGTGTAGGATAGGGAGGCGGGCTCCCCTCCCAGTTTTTCATCAGAGGAGAGAACAGTGTTAAAATCCCCCCCAACAACCCAGGGGAGATTAGTTTGAGCACCAAATTGTTCCAGTTCTTGCCACAATTCTTATCTTTCTGAGATGGTACATTTTGCGTAAACAAAAGAAGCCAGGAAAGTTAAATTGTGGGAAGGAGAGAAAATAGAGAAAGAGGAGCTTTGGCTGGTATCTAGGATAGGGGTAACTCGAACATTGTCATTCCAGAAAACCCATACCTTTCCACCTGCAGCTTGGTTGGAGTGAGTGTGAGGTAATCGTATAATGTTAGCAACACTTTGAATCCTGCTATGGGGAATCATAGGTTCCATTATAGCAGCAATGTCAGCATTATAATTGTGAACAAGGGTGGCAAGCCTCCTCTGTGTGTTAGTATTTCCTACACCTTGAGTATTCCAAATAATGAGGTTGTGCGCCATTATTTTAACGGAGAGTGGAGTGAGAAATCATCAATGGCCTGTGCTTGAGCTCTTGTAACAATGGGAGTGGCAGCAGGCTTATTCTTTTTTATTTTGGACTCAGTGTCAGAATTGTGGTTTATGACATTGGGGAGTTTTTCCTTAGGTTGAGGTAGTTCAGGAGTGTTGAAGAGAAAGACTCTTCCTTGAATTTGACTATTCAGCATGGCGTTAGAGGAACCTGAGGAAGTGGAAGAGCTAGGATGTTTTGTGGGGGGTTTCTTGGCCTCAAGTTGAGGTTTAGTTACCTGATGAGTGGTAGATTTCTGGGGTAACAGAGTTCTAGGGGAAGTTGCAGAGCTAGGTTTTGGGCTAGGAGCTTTAGAGTTTAAAGTTTTGGCAATGCTAGAGGAATGGAGCTGAGAAGTGATTCCTTTGGAAGTAGAACTAGTTTGTTTTTTGTCAGAAGAGGCAATCTGTGGTTGAGAGGTGGTTCCTTTGGGTGTACTTTCTTTAGGTGTTTGAGGCATCTTACCACCAGGGGTTGCTGGGAGGTTTGTATTAACTGAAGGGACAGATGCCTGGTCATGCTCCTTAATTAATTCCATCTCTATGTCTCCTGATTGTAATTCCTGTGTCTTGACCAATTCATCTACAACAACAGCTTCCTCTCCTGATGCTTCTATTGTAGTGATTGAGATGGCAGCATCTTCTGTTGTTCCTTCCATGTCCTCAGTAGTTGGTTCCAATTTTGCATCTAGATCTGTGTTAAGGACGATTATTCTAATATCTTGATCTTCCATTTCCTCTGTAGAGGTGTTGGCCATGTCCTGAACCTGTGCTTTCTCAGAGTTCTCCTTTGTGGGTTCAACCTCCTCAATGTCTAGATCTAGAGCTGCAAAGTTGTTGGTGATGGCTATCTGGCCTTTATGTCTCTGGCTTCCAGGTTGTGAGTGTTTAGGATGTGAATCTGTCGATTTACTTGATGTAACATCATTTTGGTGAGTTTGTTTTTCCTTGCCTTTAGTTTTCCAGAGGTACTGTTGGATGTTGCTTGTTTTTGGTGGCTTAGGAGCAGGTTTGATTTGATTTGCAGCCTTATGATCATTTGGGTCTCTGGAGGTTTCAGTGGCTTGGTTCTTCTTCTTGCAATGTTCCAGGGAGTGACCAATTTTGGTGCAGTGTTTAGAGTACAGAAAGCCAGGATAAAAGATTGGCTGCCAAAATCCTTCATAGTGTTCACCCTCTAGCCAGATTTTATCTGGTGGTTCTTCCTGTACATGTTGGGTTTTTTATGGAAAACAAGAGGACAAAGGGAAGTTTTTGTCTGGGAACGTACGTACGTACGTAGTTATGGCGTACGTACGTCTCGTATCACAGACAACTTGGTTTTTTGCTGAACGTACGAACGTCAATTCGACGTACGAACGTTGTATTTGTTCAGGGAACGTACGTACGTAGTTAGGGCGTACGTACGTCCCGTATCACAGATGATTTCTCCGTGGCTCGACGTACGTACGTCCTCCTTTGTTTTGTGCAATATGGGCCTGTTTAAGCCCAATTCGTGGTCTATTGTAAGGCTATGATATAAAGCCAAATAGAAGTGGAAAAACCTAATTATGTTTTGATAGGAGAGATTGTGAGAAGCCATTAGAGAGTTTGAGAACTTTTGTGAGGAAGAAGATTTCGGTTTCTTCGTGAGGGCTTGTACAATTGTCTCGATAAGAAAAGCATCATCCTTTCTCCTCGTGGACGTAGGCATATTTCCGAACCACGTATATCTTGTGTCTTGTGTGGTTGTTTGTTTGATTTTGTCGTTTTTATTTTACTTTCATACACTAGTTCAATCATCTTATTTGTGCATTAGTTTCCGTTGCGCACAACAAGTGGTATCAGAGCTTCGGTTAGATCTTGAGCGTCTTGAAGGTGTTTGAAGAAATTCCGCAGTGAGTTTCTTAATTGTGTTTCAAGTCCAAGGTTCTATCTTTTGTTCGTGGGTTGCATAGAAGGTGTTTGTTGAAATTCCGGTGTGGATTTCAGATTTGTTTACATTCGGTTGGTGATTGTTTAGTGCATGAAAGTTGGTGGAAAGATGGCAAAAGAATTGAATTCGAAGGATTCAAAGGGGGAAATCAAGACAATGGTTTTCCATCAAGCAAAAATTGATGTAGAGAAGTTTATCGGCACCAATAACTTTGGTATGTGGAGGTGTGAGGTAATGGATGCTCTATGTCAACAAGACCTAGAAGATGTTCTGGAGGATAAGCCAGAAGGTGTGGAAGAGAAGGATTGGAAGAAGATGAACAAACGAGCTTGTGGAATCATAAGATCGTGTTTGGTTCAAGACATTAAATACCTTGTGATGAATGATGCTTCTGCAAAGGAGATGTGGCGAAAATTGGTGGAGAAGTACATGACAAAGACTATCCACAATAAGAACTATCTACTTCGAAAGTTTTATCGAATAGATATGAGAAGAGGTATTTCAATGGCGGAGCATCTTAATGATTTTACCAAGGTAATTGCCGACTTGGTGAATCTTGGAGCAGATGTAAGTGATGAAAGCAAGGCAGTGTGTCTCCTCAATTCGTTACCGGACGAATATGAACACTTGGCTATCACACTTACATATGGAAAAGACAAGCTGGTGTATAGTGAGATTTCTGCAGCATTGTTAAATCATGCGTGTATGAAGAAAGACAAAGAAGAGTTCAAAAGCTCAACACCAGAGGTCTTAGTGGCAAGGGGAAGCTACAATAGTAGGGGTGAGTCTCGTAGGGAGCCGAAGAGCAGGTTTCTACCAAAAGATGAATGTTCCTTTTGTCATGAGAAAGGGCATTGGAAGAAAGATTGTCTTCAAGCCAAGGCAAAGGACAAGAAGAATAACTCTGAGGTAAATATTGCACGTAATAATAGAGATGAAGATGATGGTTCTGATTACTCTTTATTTGTTTCATCCATCGATTGTTCCACTAATGCTAATGAGTGGATATTAGATTCGGCTGGTACTTATCATGTGTGTCCCATAAGGGAATGGTTTTCTAGCTTTAAAAGGCTAGATAATGGTGCAGTAGTGATGGGCAATGATCAACCTTGTCATGTATTGGGGATAGGTACTATTCGATTAAAGATGTTTGATGGAAAGATAAGAGAGTTGAGGAATGTAAGATATGTTCCTGATTTGAAGAAGAACCTTATTTCACTTGGTACTTTAGAAGCCAAAGATTACAAGGTAGTAGCTCAGAATGGTGTTCTAAAGGTTATGGTTGGTGCAATGGTATTACTAAAGGGTACTCGACGAAGTAACTTGTACTTCTTGCAGGGTAGTACAGTTACATGTGATGTGGCCATGTCAGAGGCTACAACGAAGTTTGCTAGAGAGACTACCAAATTGTGGCATATGCGGCTGACGCATAAATGTGAAAAATCTTTGCAGACAATAACGGAGCAAAGGTTTGTTATGGGTGCTATCGCCTGCAAGTTAGAGTTCGGTGAGCATTGTGATCTGGGCAAGCAGACAAGAGCAAAGTTTGGCACAACTATCTATTGTATGAGTGGAGTTCTTGATTATGTTCACATGAATGTCTGGAAACCTACCAAGTACACAGCTTGGAGAGGTAAGTCTTATTTTGTGTCGTTAGTTGATGAGTTTTCTAGGCGTGCGTGGATGTCCATCATGAAGCATAAGGATGAAGTCCTAGAAATATTGAAGTGGAAGAAGCTAGTTGAGGCCCAAATTGACACAAAGATCATGGTATTGTGCTTAGATAATAGCATAGAGTACAAAGATGATCCGGTCTTGCAAGTATGTCAGACTGAGGGTATTGAGCGTCACTTCACTGTGAGAAAGACACCGCAACAGAATAGGGTGGCAGAACACATGTTGTCTATGGTTGGATTAGACAAAGTGTTTCAGGTTGAGACATGTCATCTTATTAACAGGTTGCCTTTGATTGTGATAAGTGGTAAAACTCTTATGGAGGTTTCTATGTTGAAGCCTGAGAGTTCTCAGCAGGTGGAGAACAAGACTAAAGAGGTTTTGCAGTGGGTGGAGATTTGCATATCTCCATATGTTCCAGTGGGTTCTGTATCTAATGTGGAAACTCTTGTAAAGGTTTTGGGTGTTCAAATTCTGATGGCATGACAGATGATGAGACGATTGGAGATGCAAAAGATGGTGATCCTATTGATGAGGGTCCAATTGCAACTAGATTACCTAAGAAGGAAGAAGAATCTCCAGGTAAAGATGTGCACTTGAAGGTAAACGTTTGCATCCTTATGGCCTTGGTAGTGCGATCTGATTTGGTATTAGCTCTGTTTGATGTGGAAACGGTTGTTTTACATGGTGAGCTAGATGAGGAGATTTATTTGTCTCAGCCTAGTGGTTTTGGAGTCGCAAAGTATGATGAGTTGGTGTGTTTCAAACCATATATTTCACGAGCAGTGGGCATTGTAGGTAGATACATGCATGATCCTGATGTGAGACATTGGGAAGCTGTGAAATGGATGTTCCACTACATTCAAGGTAGTGTGGAGGTTGGTTTGTTAGTTCAACATGGAAGGACTTTGAGTCTGCGGTGTGTTGGTTATGTGGATGTTGAGTATGATTGTCACTTTGATAGACGTTGGTCTACTCCTGGATATGTGTTTACATTGGCAGTGAGATCTATCAACAGGTTGTCTACATTACATTCTATGGTTGCTTTGTCTTCGACAGAAGCTTGGAATATTGTCGTGACTAAAGTGGTGTATGGGACTAAGTTCTATTGCTTAGAATTGGTCCATATCCTTCCTTCGAGTTGATAGTATATCTTGAAGTGAACTACGATGGCTTGATCCCTTAGCAGAAGGGTACGTAAGCAACCATGAGGTGGTGCAGCCGAGGTGGTCTTTCGGGACATGTGTGGGAGTTTGTGACTTGTGTTATTCTTGGTGTCGGCTTAGATTTATTGAATCTTCGCCGAGGTGGAGAATTGTTGGGTTTTTTATGGAAAACAAGAGGACAAGGGAAAGTTTTTGTCTGGGAACGTACGTACGTCCCGTATCACAGACAACTTGGTTTTTTGCTGAACGTACGAACGTCAATTCGACGTACGAACGTTGTATTTGTTCAGGGAACGTACGTACGTAGTTAGGGCGTACGTACGTCCCGTATCACAGATGACTTCTCCGTGGCTCGACGTACGAACGTGATTTCGACGTACGTACGTCCTCCTTTGTTTTGTGCAATATGGGCTTCTTTAAGCCCAATTCGTGGTCTATTGTAAGGCTATGGTATAAAGCCAAATAGAAGTGGAAAAACCTAATTATGTTTTGATAGGAGAGATTGTGAGAAGCCATTAGAGAGTTTGAGAACTTTTGTGAGGAAGAAGACTTCGGTTTCTTCGTGAGGGCTTGTACAATTGTCTCGATAAGAAAAACATCATCTTTTCTCCCCGTGGACGTAGGCATATTGTCGAACCACGTATATCTTGTGTCTTGTGTGGTTGCTTGTTTGATTTTGTCGATTTTGTTTTACTTTCATACACTAGTTCAATCAGCTTATTTGTGCATTAGTTTCCGCTGCGCACAACAGTACATTCATTTCCACGCACAATCTTGCCACATCAGGTCTTGTATAGCAAATAGTTTCTTTGTCGATAGCAAAAGTCTCCCAGGCTGTTACCTATGGGTTTAAGAATAACAGGGTGGAAGAGCTCAAGAGGTAAACCTGGTAATTCAACCCATATAGGAGCAAAGATGGGGTCTTTTCTGAGGTTGAACCTAGAAGCCATCTGAAGACTTTGAATCGGATACCCATAAATTGGCAGTTATACCTGGATAAAACTTTGTTTACCTTTGACTCAGATTCAAATCGTATAAGTACATGTCGAGCATCAATGAGTCCCATGGTGAAGCCTCCAATCACATTCCAATCCTTTTGGATGCAACCTATGATCACAGTGAGATGAGGTCTCTGTGTAGAGAACTTAAGAACTACAGAATGAAATGCTACAAGTTGTTGTCCTCTGTTGATGTCCTCATTACTGAAGGATAGGGCTAGTTTCCCATCTGTTTTGAAGGCATGGAATGTAGCTGGAGTAAGATCGATAGGATTAGGAGTGAATTATTTAAAAAGTGTAGAGAAAGGGGGATTGTTAGACCCATTTGAGGCCTCAGCGACCTTGTTTGGATCTTGAAGATCACCCATGGCTTACTAAAAATAGTAAAAGAGGATGAAGAAGGACATGGGTGGTAGGTGTAACGGATAGAAAAACACTAAAAGAGGAAAGAAATGCGCACTTTAGCTCAACAGGCTTAACATGCGCTAGCAGATGAACTTTTTCTACAACCCAATTTAAGTCATTAATTTCTTGTGTTTCGGTAAGAATACGTGATAAACATAATTTTGGAGAACTGCAACAAATAAACAGTAGAAAAAAATTCTAAGATGCAGACATGAAAATCATGTGCTTCTGTTTATGATGGTCACCAACACATGCCATGCAGAATGTTATCTGTTTATTTATTATTTTGATTAGATTTTCACTATGTTCATGATTGTCACCAACACATGTCACGCAGAATGTCTAAACAGAACTCTTTTGTGTGTGTGCACTACCAAAAAACAAGTTAGCTTTTAGCCACTGCTTGTGACTGTGGCAGGGCAGTGGCTACAAGTGAGGTGGCAAATACTGTCACAGCCTATGGCAATGGCAAAAACCCAAAATTGCCACTGCCAAGGACAGTGGCGAATAAGTGCCACTTGCTACTGCCAAGAACATTGGCAAATAACATTTTTGAAACTAAAAAAAAAATTCACATTTTCAGGATTGAATGCTGATGCCAATTCCAAAAGAGAAAATGTTTACATACATTTTAGGGCAAATTAGACTTACCCCACAAATTTATCAATTTAATTAGATTTACCCCACAGATTTCAATTTATTTAGAGAAACCCCACAGATTTATAACAGATGTTAGTCAACCAGCAGTTGACTTAGTCAAACCCATATTTGACATGTATTTTGACACAAACTACCCCAAATACCCCTAAACTTATACACCCCACATTCCACTGTTACTCATCTTCTTCTTCCCCAAAATTGGTTTTATGCATCTTATACAAAGAAATTTATGATACCAAACAATTAATATATTGACCCATCACATAAAAAAAAAAAAAAATGGTACCTAAAACCTTAATTTAATTTACTTGAAGTGTTAGATATGCTCCTTGTCTTGGTACTTTTTCATCTTATTTCATCAACACTCTAACCTTCAAGCAACTGTATCTCTGTAAGCGAAGAAAATGATAAACAGTTTATGTGTTCTCTATTTTTATTGGTTTGGAAATGTAGGGTTACATCTCCACCTTTGGATAAGAAATCATATTTAACTTAATCTAAGGGTTGCAAAACCAAGTTGCCATGGGTTTAAGTGAGTTTCTTGTCTATCTAAAATAGTTTATGGGTATTTTAGGTACTTAATGTTAAAATACTAGTCAACTTTGAATTTGATTGGGTCAGCTGATGGTTTGACTAACATCTGTTATAAATCTGTGGGGTTTCTCTAAATAAGTTGAAATTTGTGGGGTAAGTCTAATTAAATTAATAAATCTGTGGGGTAAGTCTAATTTGCCCTACATTTTACTTAATCTCCTCAAAACATTTATCACAAAACTCCAAAATAATGGTTACAATGATAATAAATTAACGAATTCTAGATTTTCAGAAACTCTTACAATGATCACAAAACTCTTACAGACCAACATAAAATTTACAGAAATCCTCAATAAGTCTTTCAGCTTTTCAGTAGTAGCGTTGCCAGGCAGGTTTTTCACATAAAGAGCCTTCACCTGAGAAGTACAAGCAGGTAATCTAGATTTAGAATTCTATACCTTAATAAAATTGTTGGCAACTAGGAAAGATTGTGAGGAGCATGGGTATCATAAGAGTTAGGCATAATGCAAAACCTCGATTGCGGCCTAGATTTTGTGGATCCTGCAAGACAATAACACAAAGTATACTTCATAAAAATACAACACTCAATAAGAACTGCGTCTTCATGGAAAGATACAGTGTCCATCTCAGGAGGTATCAAACCTTTACAAGATCAACATGTTCAACTCCAGGACCATTTTTCTCAATGGCTACTCTCAGATCCTTCTCTGTCCAGCCCTTTGGAATATTGCCGATAAACAACTTGTGTTTAGCTTGGGATAAAGAACACCTCAATGTTCTCCCCTGTAGAAAATGGAAAGAGACAAGAAACAATAACAGAAATGAGATAAATCACACAGATGAATCCCAGAAAAACTGTAGAGGGATTACATGCAAAATATAGGCAACAGTAAGAAAAAATCAACTAGTGCTATCCATAATCCATTTTAAGCTAATATAGGCAACAATGAGAAAACACTTAACTAAAGCAATTGAAGAATCACCTGTCATCTCCTTCACAAGATTTTAAGGCTATACCTTGCCTATGTGCTATTCTTTTAAGTTGTTTTCTGATGTCAACTACCTTCTTCTGCAAAATAGATCATTCTCATTAAAACATTTACTGCGTAAACAAAAGATAACAATAGACATAGAGTTGCTCTAAAATACACAAGGACCTATCATGGTGTGTTAATTTATAATAAACATTAACCACTTTCCTTCATGGCTCGTTGCAAAAGCTTAATCATGAAATTCAAAGGTACAAGCTCTCCCTTCTCTATGGTTTTCTGAATCATGACACTGCAAGAATTCATTCAGAACTCAATGATCGCAAAGTGATAATTGCATACACCATGTATGGCATACATTAGATTCCTGCAAATAGCATGCATAAGTATAAAGTCTTCACTAAATCTCCACCATATGCACCACGTAATGTCACAACTCACAACTAAGACAGTGACTCCTAAATTGCAGTCTTTAATAAATCTCCGTGAAATTAGTCAAACTTCTTTGCCATGAACTTGGAATCCATATACACTAAATACCGAGTTACAACTAGGACAGTGAATGTGAATCCTAACAATTACGCTTGAACTAAACATCCAACAATCTTTTATAATCAACTTTACGGCCTCCAATCCAACAGACCATTACTGTTTTAATGATGAAAAAATATATATAGGAGATAACACTTTTATGACAAACATCCACACGAAAAATCCAAGCAATGATGGATGTTTGTCATACAAATGAACACACTTTCAACTCTAACAAATTCTCAAGCACAAATGAACTTACAAATAAATGAAAAAAGAATATTACCTCGAAATTGGATTTAGCTTCATGATCACATGTTTTACAGAAAAAAATCGTAACTATTCTCGACACCTAGCTGCACGAGAAAAAAAAAACATTATTCTTGAAATTGGAAAGAGAAGGAAAGCAACAGAAAGACATTTCTATGAATTTCCATAATGTGTCAAATATGCAAAAAATGTCATACCAAGTGATAAACTTTTGAGGTGATAATCAACGAACCAACACTCACATATAAGTTGTATTGTAAGAATTGGACTGAACATTATGAAGTTACACTTAAAGCAAGTCCAATCTCAGCTTATGCATGTGGAAATTCATAGCTCACAAATTTGCTTTTTGAAAACAGCCACACAAATCTGCAAAAGAAGCAACAGTTTAATCACAAATCATCACCTTTTATGAGAAGAGTCAGCAACTTGTCTTCCCTAGCTTGAAGTACAAGGGGAACAATGTGGTGAACTTAACAACACGAAAGATAAAGACGAAGCCCACAGAATTGTCTGCAGATAGTAATGTAAGTATATATGACAAATTAGGATGATTTGTATGAACAAAAAGTCGATAATTCACCTTCACATTCTTAATCTGAGTTTCTGCTTTAATAACACAAAAATTATAACAGGACTTTTCAAGGAATAGTTGTATCAGTTGCAAAAAGAAATTCCCAAGTCCCTGCACACAGCCTTTCAGCTGTAACTCATAAACATATAAGCAACATCATCAGCAACAAAGTCATATCTACTCCGCAAATGTAGTCAAAAATCAAAGAAATCTAAATACCTACTTATTCAGGTCACAAATTATCAAAGAATTAAGAATATAAAAAGGAGATATAATAGGAAAGCTATTTGTGGACACCCAAAGATGGCAGCACAAAGGCACAAACACTTGACAATAAATGTAGTCTTTTGAGTATGCCATTTTCAGTTTTTAACCTAACAGCCTTTTAAGTTTGATTTGATTCTAATGGAAATACCTACTGTCACCTGTGTTTATAGATTCTGGGCCCACTTATTCAGGTCACAAATTATCAAAGAATTAAGAAGATTCTAGGCAAAAATCTAAATACCTACTTAGCTTTTCCACTGAGCGAGTAAATAACGACAAATAGCACAGATATGAAGAAATTCTAATAAAGCTTGAATTTATAAAAAAAAAAAAAAAAATAGCACAGATATGAAGAAATAAGCTAACCTGTTGCGAGTGAGGAGTTCTTCAACCTCGGCAACTCTGTTTCTTTCCATAACCAACCTTGCTTGCCTATCAAAAAAAAAAAAAAAAATCTGTTTTTCTCAACCGTAAAAAAGGCAAAAATAAGCACAAAAGATCTCAGATATGAACAAATTGAAGAATCTAGGATTAGAACCAAAATGAAGGAAGCATAGAGTAGGAAAGATGAACAATAGAAAATCTAATTGGCTATGTTTTCTTCATCAACAATTTGATAATAAAAGTGAAAATACAATTGATATTTTTAGAAAACGATGAGTTCACAAGTCAAATAAATATAAAACATTTTAAAGGTGTGCAATAATCTCCTTTGCAAAGGTTTAGTAAAATACAAGTTATGCTTTAACAAGAGAATCAGCTGTTCTGCTAAGCATTTAACTCACCAAGATAATTGTGTAATATTGTTCCAGCAACCTGCAAGACTCAGTGTGCACCACCGTTGATCAACAAACATTTCGTAAAGGTAAAATGATCAAAAAATACAACGTATTTTCACAAATTTTTCACTTTATACGATGTACTAAAAATCAAGCCAAAATATCATTGTACGTTGAAAATAATTTCACGTTACGCAATCTGTCTAAAACTACCTAACGGACTGTTTAAGTGGCTAATACTTTGAAAATAATTTCACGTTACACAATCTGTCTAAAACTACCTAACGGACTATTTAAGTGGCTAATAATTATCTACGTGTATTTTAAAAAAATAAAAATAAATAAACAACATTTCCAACACATCAAATGAGGTACATGTTTCTCACGTGGTCGAACTCCTTTCCTATTTTAATAATTCGATTCAACAAATGTAAAAATCCCCAAATCATTTTCAAGTATTAAACTAACTATTAGTTACTTACTTGAAAGAAGATTCTTCTTTTACACACACAACAAGATTGTTCCACGCCGATTCTTTCTTGAGATTCACTAATTCACCATAGATTAGTGTTTGATTTAAAGTAGGGGTTTTTAGTTGTGAGAAAATGGTTAATTAAAACTAGGGTTTGAAAAATTAGATAGAGAAGATTTAGGGTTCAATATTGTTGTGAGAAAGAGAGATGGAAGAAATGTTAATTTAGGGTTTCGTAGTTTTCTATGTTCGATATTTCCAATGAGATAGACAACAACTAAAAAAAAATACATCTATATCTCTAACATCTTGGCGTGAAATTTGGGTGAGGTTAATGGACGGTTTAGATGTAAACATTTGTTGACATGATCTGATGACACATTTTAAAGTAAATGTGTTGGTTTTAGTTTTACAACTCAACATTTCTTTTAAAAAAATAAAATACACGCGTAGATAATTATTAGCCACGTAAACAGTCTGTTAGCTAGTTTTAGACAGATTGTATAACGTGAATTATTTTTTCAAAGAACATTGATATTTTGACGTGATTTTTAGTACATTGTATAAATTGTATAAAGTGAAAAATTTGTGAAAGTACATTGTATTTTTTGATCATTTTACCTTTCGTAAATAATAACTTTGGTATGTGAACCTGGAGATCTAGGTCTCATACAAAGACTAAGTTATAACTTCAAAGCCATTCTATGGTTTGGCTCCAATAAAATAAAAAATAGAATTATATTAGAAAAAGGAGCCAACCCACTGCAGCTTGGGTGTCATTTGAGTTTTGAGCATCAGTTCCCACAGGTTTCAGTTTATATTGGTGCCAAAATTCTTAGAACCATTCTGCTAGTATGACCCCAACAATATCTAGAAGCTTAAAAGATACTAAGAACCCTGTAGAGCGTTCATTTTACGCACAGTCAACAAATTTACACAACAAAGATCCAGCAAACAGTAAAAAAAACGAAAAATGGAAGCTATCAGTTGTGCCAATACAAAATAAACTAGAAAGTGCATACATGCGCAGAAGTTGGCAAGTAAAGCAAACAATTTATCATCTTCCAACAAAACAAATTCTTAGTTTCCAAGTCAACTCAAAACCAACTACATTCCATTCACGTGTGAACCTCAAAACGCCAGTTACAACCAGAAGGGAAGAGTAATTTGAGACCTCAAAAATGAGAACTGACACAGACAATGTTTAGAGACAGATATCAAAACAAAAGAAGATCAACTACTATCAAGTTAAGAGTGTTGTTATGTTGCACAATTAATCTAAAGAGCATTGGATATGAGAATGAGGCAGACCATATTTTAACTAAATTTGGCCCTTTTGGGAGGGCCACCCCTGGGATTCTTATTATCAGGGATACGAGACTTCCCAAAAGCTTTCTTTTTCCTTCTTTCTCTCATCTCCTCTTCGCTGTCTGAATCACCTTTCTCCCGGTCTGCTTTAGTAGCCTCTCTCTCTAACACCTCCCACGACTCGCCCTCCTCTTCTTCTGAGTCTTCTTCAGTGTCTTCCTCTGATTGCACCACGGACTCACTGTCATCATCCTCATCTTCTGACATAGAATCAGAAGCATTATCTGATGGCTCATAGCCTTGGTCAGAGTCCTCTGTGTTCTCTGACTCGGAGTCACTAGCTTCCACGTTGAGGAACTCCCACCCTCCCTCTTCTATGAATTTTTCTGGATCATCCATGATGGTCTTTAAGATGGGCGTCCACATCAGATTAAGCCTGCTCTCATAGTACTTAATGTCCGTTGTGTTGAGCCAGTCTTTGACATCATCAAGTGATGTAGAGGGAATTGAATCTATCCGAAAGACATCCCTCTTAAAATCCTTGAACACAATTGTCATGTCAAAACTCTTTTGCCCAAGCCCCACCCTCTCCAGGTTCACAATCTCAACCTCATTTAATGTGATGACAAGGAAGGGGTTTTCCACCAGCTCAACCAGGCAATTGTTCCAAGTTGGAATCATGAACACTGATGCCTTGTATGGTACTCCATGAAAACCAAGGTCTCTGATAGGTTTGTCGAACTCTAGGTCAAGCTCAAACTGAGGCTGCCCCAAAAGGTCACTCACCTTATTTACAAAGTTCTGGAAGTCCATGTTAGTTCTATTCTTCCTGTCTCTCTCTCTCTGTTCTTCCTCAATTTCATCGGGATCGTTGGCAGATCTTCTTGAACCTCCCAGGGTTTGGACAACATCCATCACCTCAACATAGAACTGAACATCCTTAGTCTTTTTTCTACCCACCATGATATGATTATGCAAATGAAAGTGCAAGAGAGTAATCATCTCCTTCTCAGCTGCCTGGAAGAATGCATGTTTTATATTCCCATAGAGTACGTCCACACGTTCTTCTACCCTTGAAGTAGAATACCTGAACCCATTTACATGGGCTTCAAGAGTGCCAGTGAGCTTCCTTCCTCTCCCACCAAATGAGGGTCGAATCCACAGATCAGGCAGCCGTATTGGCTTGAATTTGGTGCCTGCTATTAGAAGTTTCTCCTGAGTTACCAAGGTAGCCCTTTCTGCTTTTTCGGATTCCCTTGACTTAATCTGGCGAAGGAGGGTCTTGATATGCTGCACAACTTCATTGCTATGTTTGGGGTCCAATGAGCGAAAAGAGACTTCCTTCAGATAAATAGCATCTGGGATTTTCAAGGTTTTCAAGGAAGAGCTTAATGTAGTAGCAGGTGTGTGGAACGAGATCCTGATGCGACAAGTACGATTTCCTTCCTGCTGAATGGTCGCACTCTTGACCATCGCAACATGGAATGGAACCATACCCCCATACATGGGAAGGAGAACAGTCTCATTCTTTGAATCAATTTGAATCATCAAGTCCCTTGAAGTAGGGATGTCATTAACATTCCTATATGCAATATGATCGCGTGAAGATCTACCAACACCACGACCATCTCCTGAACCATAACCACCATTAGTTAACCTCATAGCAGTTTCTTGATTTTTCTGATGAACAAGTTCAGCCTGATGCTGTCTCCGCTGCCCCTCCTTTGATAACTCCTGCTTTCCTGACCGCAGTGTCCTTGTAAAGGAGGCAATGGTCCCATTAGATTTGACTTTGGACGTGGGTTTTGGTTTTTCTTGTTCCTCCTCATCTTCATTGACTGAATATGCAACATCCTTGAAAGTTTTAGAACTGATTTTTGTCACAACATCAGGTTTTTCATTAACAATTACCGTGTCAGCAAGCAAGAGAGAGAATTTCTCGGTTTTCGGATTGTTTGTCTGTATTTGCAAGTTCTGAAACCCAAGAGACACATTAAATACCATGCCAGATTTCAAGACACTATCATTCTTGGTGTTCAAGCTTAACCCTGATTCGCGGAACTCAAGACCAATGCCTGTTCCAGCAGTCTTGGTGAGATTTCGAGTAAATTCAGGAGCATCCCTTTCAGTAACTGACATGGCCGCCTGGTAAGCAGCACTAACCTTGTTCCCTGGCTTTAATTGAGAAATTGCTGCTTCATGGGCCATCAGCAGAACCTCATATGCCTTGCTCTGGACTGCATTGCCATTAATCAAAAATGACCTAGCTACATTCGCACAGTAGCTATTATAGCGAGACCCAATGGCACAAATGATAACACTCGTCGAGTCATAGTACAAACTATGATCATTACTAGATGCAGTTGGCTTAAGGTCAAACTCTCCCCCACTCTGGAAGATTGGAGGATAACATATATCAACATTCTCAGCCTTCAGCTTCAGCTTAATTCTTGACGGTGCCAATATACACTTCTCGGTGTCATTCATCAGTGTCGAATGTGAAACTTTTTTCTCCTCATCAATAATGTTTTCAAGCCTTGGTACAACATAATTCGTCATCACAGATGCTGCCAAATATGCTGCTTTCTTCATGTTAGTAAGCTCAGCGCTGTCTTTAACAGCAAAAAGTTCGGAAAACCCGTTTGTCACATCAGCAAGTTGGAAATTCGAATTCTTCAGTTTCTCATCCCAGATCTCTAGAAGATTTCCTTCAGGAGCTTCCTTTGCTATGTATCCAACAACAGGGGTATGATGGCCATTTAATTTTGACTGAGCACGAATTGAACGGAATATTTCATCCATTAAGGTAGTTCCATCATCACTCTTTACCTTCACATGCATCACAATTTCAACACTAACACTCTCCTTTGCTGGTTTCTTGAGAAATTCTAGCACAGATGCTTTCTTCGGGGAGCACAAAAAGTGGATCTGCTTGTTCATGAAAACCATGATCGTCTCTGGAAACTCCAACCCAAGCAACCACGTGTTTAGAGCGGAAGATTTCAGGTATCGAAGATCGTCGCATGCAAGAGGAGGGGTTGCAACAACAAGAGCATCAGAAGAACCCCAATAATAAGTATTGGTTTCCTTCCAGTGTGAATAAAACAGTTTCAATCGCTTTGTAAAATTTCCTAGATCAATTGCATAAGCATTACCTCCACCTTGAACACTTCCATTTCGAGTGTCCGCCATTCAAAAATCCAAATTTATAACAGGTCGGGATTCACGACAAAACCCTTTCTTCAGGAAATAGAAGGACCATAGGCAAAAAGAGTTCCCAGTTGATGTAATCTGATACAGTATATAGAGAACAAGGAAATATAGTTATGATTACAGATAATACATAATATCCTGAACAATAACGAAACTGGAAGCTATATAGACTACAGATGTTCCGTTCAGATGTTCTGTTCATGGCTTGCCCACAGAGAAGTCACAATGGTGAGACGTGAAGATTGATATATGAAATTTATAAAACTCTATGAATTGTTTGACCCATTTATCCAAATCCAAAATTTAAGAAACTGTCAAAGGCATCAAACTTTATAGTGGAAAGATATATAAGCCAAGCTATATAACCCAATGTCTTTATGATTGATATATAAGACTATCTATAAGCACTAAAGAAATTCAAAATCAAATATTGTCTTTATTATGTATACACCAAAAATTATAAAGTTTCTGAAAAAATGGTAAATTCAAACCTAGATGAAAACTCCACACCACAATTCTGGTATATAAACCCTAACCCTAATTATTTATTGTATCAAATAGGAATAAAAGCACGAGTTTACATAAAAAAGTTATCTATAAGACCTTTTGGGGGCGAGGAATACAAATTGGTAAACATTGTCTCTAACTCTCTATACCCACATCCTAGGTATTGCATTGCACCAAGTTAATCTGAAGATATTAGCAAATAGGCACTTACACCCTCATAACCATAGAACTGAATCCAAAACACCCAAAAAAAAAAAAAAATCCAAACAACAAAACAAAATATTTCAAGACATGCACCTTCCAGACTCCATTACAAACTGTCTTGCTAGTTTGTTTCAACCAAACACCACAAGTTGAAAGTGAAGCACAGTAAAAACAAAAAGGAATTAAGATATATATGTGATAAAATCCTTAATTTCCTCTTCTTTTATTTATTATTTATTTTTTATTTTGGGTTCCCTTTTTTTTCTCTCTAACTTCTTAGATAGAAACAGGGTGATTAATTGATTATGTAGTAGTAAAAATCATGGAAGCAAATCATTATAAGTAATTAAAATTTTTAATTACACTGTTTAAATTTTAGTATTTTAATAAAAACAAATTTGGAAAAGAAAATCCCAATGTAGAGTTAGGGTTTCTACAACTTCAATAATCGAATAGAACCCTAAAATCAAGAACATACAAAGAAAACAAAAAAAAAAAAAAAAGAAGAAGAAAAAAGAACTTACAAACTTCCACTTCTTCTGAATATTTCTTGATTCTGAATCGAAAACTCGAAATCTTCTTCACTTTGTTTAGTGTTAGAATATGATTTCTAAGAACCTGCAACGTTTCAAGTTAGTTTTAGAAACAATGACAATAGATAGTGAAACTTGAAGTGAAAAGATCGAAACAAATATATGAATTGCAGAGATGATGAAGAAGCTTACTTTGATGATTTTAAAACGTTGAAGAAGAGATTGATAAGAAGAAGAAGAAGAAAAAAAAGTTGCAGAGAGAAAATCTTCGAAGTGAAAGAGAGAAAGAGAGGGAAATTTCTTGAAACAGAGCAAAGTGATCTTGGCGGTCTTCAAAATTAGAGATTATACAGTGAATGAACCTATGCAGAACGAACTACCCATATTTATGTATGATATTACATAAATTGCCACCGTCATTAAACCGCCAATGTGCACTAATGGACCAAAGAGATTCAGGCACCATTATTTCTGGCCCATTAGGCCCAAATATTGGGGGTAGTTTAGCTTTAGGCTTTAGCACTCCAGAAAGAGAGGAGAGAGAGAGAGAGAGAGAGAGAGAGAGAGAGAGAGAGAGAGAAAGGCCGAGAGAGGCAACATGATGGGATGGGACTTCAGCAGGGAGTGCATTTGAAGGTGATGGTTGTTGGTTGTCTCCGCATGAATTGCTTTTCGGAGTGGTACAGTTCAAAATGGTAAAACTGCTGGATTGCCCAAACCTATAGACAAGCCCAAGAAGCAAATATACTTTGAAGGGTCGTCTCTGAAAGAGTTGCCAGCTGGCTGCTGTGTAGTATATTCCCTGAGAAACAACCACTTACAGAAGTCAATATCATTCTAAACCTCATTGTATAACTACACTACTTTGATTTACAAACAAGATTACTATTTTCTATGCAATGTAATATCAAATCAGCAGCAGGAAAGATTACTATTTTTCACTTCAATTGGCGGTAAAATGGTGGTAAATTGTTTTTGAACTTGTCAGGTCTGGTCTTATGATATGTAACCAATGTGTGGTCTTTCTCTAAGAATGCCTAACCACCCTTGGTATCTTTGTGTTCATTGGCTTTCTGAATATCAATTTTACAAAACTTTGCCCATACAGTGAGTTAGATTTTGCAGGTAATATGTTTGATGTGTTTTGAAGTAGTGTACAGGTGCAACTTGAAGCCTATTCCTTGACTCAGTTGAATTTTTATATAACAAAGTTTTTAAAACAGGCCGATGATATTCATCAGTCTAAGCTAAAGATTAAAAGAACTTGCACACATGTATTGGAACAAAAGGGACTATAAAATCCCTCATACCACTTCTCGATTGTCTTTGGTTCATACAGTCTGAAGCATCAATCAAGAAAAGGTATTAATTGCACAGAACAAGGAACAAATAAAAGGTAAACCATGTAATGGATGCTCCTACTTCGACCAAGGAGTGTAGTAGAAAGAAAAGATTGTACAAAGCAAATAAGAAAATTAAGTAATAATTGTGAAGGTTAAGATAGGTTCAGTAACTAGCCAGACCACATTGTAAGAAAAACTTCTGCGCGTAAATCCACAAATAAAAGGTAAGCAATTGTAATGAACGAAGACGGAGAAGATACTGGACTTGTGTCTCCTCCATTTGCAATAAATCCACAAAGTGCTGTGAGTACCTCCCAGTCCCCAACTTCTGACTCTTTCTTGACTCCCCCATCCGTGGGAACCAAATCACCATCAAGAAGATTAAGCAAAGTAGATTTCCCAGCTCCATTTGGACCCACAATTGCAATACGATCTCCCACATCAATGCCAACATCAACACCCGAGAGTTGAAAGTCTTGCTTGTTTGGATAACTGAAAACTGACACCAATTAGTTGCATAAGAGGCGGGTTCAACTCAGTAGGCTCGGCCGCTTGGGGAAATGGAACACTACACTGTAATCCCTCCCCTTCCTTGGAGTTTCTACCAGGAGCTCATCCTCATCGACCTTCCCCTTATTTTTCTTTGAGGTATCCTTGGCTGCAAATTTAACCTTCTCCTGCTGAACTTGACTACCTGTTCTTTTTTGCTGCCCTCACCTGCATATCACATATCTCAAATTTCATGTTCATCTCTCTGATACCCGATCTCAAAATCATCGAAGTTTCCACGGTAGACTTGGAGCTTTTCATCATGCAGATGGATAACCTCAGTACAATGTTGAGAAAATCACGATCATGTGATACTACAACAAGAGTTTTCTTCCATCAACCCAAGTATTCTTCTAACCAGAGAACAGCTCAAAGAAGATGGTTTGTTGGTTCATCCAAAGTAGAAAGGTTGGCTGCACAAACAATGCCCTGGCCAATGAGATTCTCATCCTCCACCCACCACTAAAGGACTGGGTTTCCCAAACCTGGATATCCTTGGTGAACCCCAGTCCTGCTAGAATCTTTGATGCTTGAGCCTCAGCTGCATCTGACCCCACCAGCTGCAGCTTTTTATACAATTCAGTAAGCCTCGCATCAAACATCAGCATTGTGATCATTGTCATCCCCATCTCCGAAAAAAGCCAAAGAATTTTCAACAATGTGACTTCTTGTCGGAGCTTGACAAGTTCTTCATTGGCTGAAACAACAGCCTCGATAGCAATTCTATCATCACCTACTACCTTTTCAACCAAAAGCACATCAATGTTCTTTGGTACAGGGATTTATCTCCATGCAAGAAGCTTCAGAAAAGTTGACTTTCCCTTACCATTAGGCCCAATACAACCATACCTCTTTCCATGAGAAATCTTCACAGAAGTGTTCTTTAGAAGAACCTTAGTACCTTACTCTGTGTGAACACCGAAAAGTTCTCAACAGTGATATCTTTAACATTCGCATCAGCATCATTTCCCACCCTCAAGGATAGAGGCCCTGCTACCAATAACAGTGAAGGCATCACGATCATCCTTGAGCGCCTGATCTGCAGCATAGGCCACAGGCTGATCCTTCTTTATTCATTTTTTTCATCTCCTTCTCAGATATAGAGACTGGGGTTTCAACTCAGAACGATGAGTAGATCTCTTGTCAGAACCGCTAATGCCATTCTGTTGGCCGCCGTCATTGGCATAATCATCTTCATCATCAGAAAGGGGAAGATCGATGTAGGAAGCTTTTCTAGGCATTGACTTAGTCTTCGGCTTATTAAGAGCAGTAAAGAAAGACTCCTTCTTCGGATTATCAGGTTTTGTATCCATACTGGTAAGCATGGCTGAGACTGAGAACTTCTCTTTGCTGGGATTTGCATTTGTGGCTGCTGTTGCTCAACTCTCCTCTGTCTTTCTCCTTCCCATTGTAACCTGAACACAAACAACAGAAAATAAAAATACAGACTTTACATTTATTCAAAAACAGATGAAATAGACTTTATTATTACTAATAATACAATTATTACTATCATCTTGAGTATCCCTCATGTTCTGCTCCACCCATTCTAAATACTCGGCCATTTTCGTTTTAAGTTAGGTCCCTCTAGGTCAGATTTATATAAACAGTCCATGAACCCCCACTATTAACAAAACCTGTCCCCATACTATCAACTAATACCCTTGCCGATCAACTTACATCCAAGCACAAGAATGTCAGAAGTAATCAAACGTTTACAATATACAAGAATTATTTTCATATCAATAAACTGAAATAAAAAAAATTCCTTAAAAATATGTGAGTGCTACATATTACTAATACCGAAGCTTTTCTAAGTAACACATTTGCAAAAAGTGAAGGTACAAATTTAAAAGTCCTTATTTTAAGCAATATATTAAAAATGTCAGTTATCACAAAATTGTTATATGTTTCCAGGAACTTTCTATGGGATGATATGGAAGAGCAACCCAGGTAACACCTTAGTTAATTTGGACCTAGAAAAGAATGGAGATCTTGTTCTTCATAATACCATACATGGAATGCTGGGTTTCTAAGGAAGTGGAGGTTTAGGGAGGTGTAAAATATCTCTGGAGAAGTGGGGGTGGTGTCGCTTTTGAAGTTTCTCATCTTGGGTTTAAAACTAGTCCGTTTTGTATCCCATATGGATTCAGAGTGTGGAGCAAAAAATAGTGAAAGTCTAACCTGCTTAATTGAGAACATTAAGTAATAAATTGGGGGATGGAAAATATTTTAATTTGGGAGGATCTGAGGTCAAAGTAGCATCTACAAAAAAAAAAAAAACATGCCTTGACAAGCATATGGTAAGTTGTATCAATACACTCTCTTGTAAAATGGTATACACAGATGGCTAGGCCCAGTGACGTATTTGGCTATTGTTTTTGTTCAAATGAATCATTGGATCCTATTGACACAACAGTCCTACAGTACTACACCATCCAAATCAAACTAAATATTTATTGTAGTAAAAATCATTGAAGCAAAGCATTCTAAGTAGTTAACAATTCTAATTAAACTATCTAAATTTTGATATTTTTTTTTTAAGAGAAAAAAAATAATTCAATGTAGAATTAGGGTTAGGGTTTGTACAAACTTCATTACTCATTAACCGAATATAAAATAAAATCAATAAGAAACTATGAAAAGAAAAGAAAAAGAAAACTTACTTGATAATTTCTTGGTTCTCGATTGAAAGATTGAAATACGAAATCTTCAATTCGTTTAAAGTTGAATATGAAGTGCTTAAAATTGAACAAAATACCAAATGATAAAGAGGAGGAAAGATAGATGAAATGCAGAAATAATGAACAAGCTTACTTAATAAGAAAATGTTGAAAAAGGATATTGATTTGAAGAATAAATATTAGAGAGATAAGAAGAAAAGTTGCAGAGAGTGGGAGATTTGTTTGAAAGAGAGCCAAGTGTTGTTCGCGGTCTTTGAAATTAGAACCTGTACAGACATACCTATATTTATTTATAATATTACTTCAAATGCCACCCTTATTAAACGGATCCAAGAGAATGGAGCCCCATTACTTGTGGCCCATAAGGCCCAATCTATCAGAGGATAGTTTAGCACAGTAGCCAAGAGAGAGAGAGAGAGAGAGAGAGAGCGCTGCTCAACAACAAATTGCTGAAGGCAAAAGCTAAGAGAGAGGCAGAGAGAGAGAGGCAGAGAGCTGCCCATCTTGTTTCTTCGAAGTGTATTGTGGTGTGTTGAGTGTTTGCATATAAGTTGAGGTGAGTTTACGAGAGTTTAGTGAGGATGGAACCATCACAACCTGAACCTCAACCTCAACGCTGCTGTTTCTGGCTTTCCAGGAAAAATCGATTCTGTGCTAATGTCCCCATCAATCAGTCCCTGTAACTCTCTCTCTCTCTCTCTCTCTCTCTATATATATATATAACAATTTGTTTATTTTATAAAATCTAACTTGTTTTTTTCTAATTCAACATTGTAGGTTCTGCGGCAATCACAACCCCAACACGGAACAACAAAGGATACCATGCCCATTTGACCCATCTCAGTAAGCTCTTTCTTACAATTTCAAAGTTCAAAGTTTGTTACAGTATTTAACATCTGCAATTTGAACCAATTGTCTTCATTTTTTACTGATTTTTTTTTTTTTTTTGGGTAATGTTGTTCTTAATCGAAAAGCTCTGTACTTAAAGAAAACATTGAAACTCATAAGTATCGATGCCCCTTTTTAAAACAAGCTGAATCGTTAAGACTGCAACCTTTTTACAATAAGGGTATTAATGGAGGCTCAGATGCAGAAGACGAGCAAGCCCCAATTTTGGAAAAATCCAGTGACATTGGTCATATGGATAAGTCATCGCTTAATGCGCT
The DNA here is from genome assembly GCA_023053565.1 of Aquilegia eximia. Lineage (NCBI taxonomy): Eukaryota > Viridiplantae > Streptophyta > Magnoliopsida > Ranunculales > Ranunculaceae > Aquilegia > Aquilegia eximia. Next base: position 25,781,319 of record JALIGU010000003.1, read on the forward strand.
TTCTGAGATCGCCACCTCACAGATGAAGAGGAATGCTGTTTATAAAATGACTGTCAGTGAATTCTTTGGGTTAATAAATAAGATCAAATCGATTCATAGTTCTATGGGTTCAGACCTTCAAGATTCCTACAAGATACCAGAAGCTTGTAGTTTATGGATGAAGAGAGAAGTAGACGGGTATGAGTATACACCACTAACTGTCATTTTTATTTTTTTCCTCTTGTATGTTTGTTTATTATAGTTGATGACATAGTTTTGTTAATCGTAGGAAATTGCCTTTCCAGGAGAAACATGTCCTGCAACAGGCATCCATTCTGGGGAACTTGGATGAGTTTGGATTATTGTTGAGTTCTGCTCAGGGTGCATCAAATACAAAATTCAATGAAATGAATGATAATGGGGTCCCAGCTGTAGTTGAGTTTGGAGCTGGAAGAGGATATTTGACCCAAATGCTTGCAGATTGTTATGGGATACAAAAAGTATATCTAGTTGAACGTCGATCTTACAAGTTAAAGGTTGGTTGTGTTCACTCTCAACATCATATTCTTAGGAAATAACAGTACTTGTTCTTTATGTTAGTGAATTGGATATCTCATCAATGAAATTATTGTGGAAGCTGTAAGAACAATGGAAAATATATATGATCTCGTGTTTCATAATTACTTATCTTACAGATTCGTCTTTTCTTTGCTATATGTTAATGCAAAATCTAGGCGGATCGTAGTCTGCGACAAAAAGAAAACTTAAAATTGGAGCGATTGAGAATTGACAGTAAGCTGTTTTAAGTTCTTTGTTTGTTCCTTTGTCTAAAGATTTCTTTCACTATGTTTCACGAGTTGTTAGGTAATGAGTGGATTGCTAATCTTTCACATAAAATCCCCCCTGCTCACTAAAACTGAGACTATATTACAAATGAGTATGACAGAGACAGTCACACTACAGCAAAAGCAATGCACAGTGCTTGACGATGTATCACAAACACTAGGAAGGTGACAAGCATGCCAATATAAAGCTTGGTGTTGGATATGATCTGGCCAGAGGTTGAGAACTTGTCTTCAAGATTTTATGATTACACTCCATCGAAAGCTGTTACACGGTTGTATAAAAGAGTGTACTTTAAAATAGTTTGCCTTTAAGAGTTAAAGTGGAGAAAGATCAGCTTCTAAGAACCTTGGAAATGTTACCGGTGGACTGACATTTTAAACTTTCCCAAAAGAAGTTTTCAATTTTCCTATCCAGTCTCATTTGCATCACACTCCTGCTTGCCATGTTTTCGTTCCTTTTCTGAGGTCGTTAGTTGTAAGACTTCATCCCACACAGACCACACTTCACTTTTTGCTAACATGGACTGGCAATTTACACGTTTAGGTTTTGGTGGTCTTGTTGTCTTCAAAGATTGACTGCTATGTCCACCATGGTGATTTATTGGGGAAAGGTGATGTAGGGAATGAAAAAGAAAAGTGAATCTTCTTTGCAGTGTCGCGTTAAAGGAACAATGGTTTTGTGAGCTAACTTCCTTGAAAGGACATGACACTCAAATTTTAAATTCGAGGAGGTACTCCTAAATGAAGAGAGACTAAACCTGAAACTAAGAAAAATCTCAAACACGAAAGGACTATAACCCTAAATGAATGGTAACCCTAAAAAAGTTTGAAATTGTGAACAATAAACTTACTTGCGGGATTACAAGGGTTAGGGAAGAAAACCTTTTGAAGAGGTCTTAAAATTGAAAGTGAACTTATATGTGGGAAGAGCTACCACTTTATCTTCAGAGTGGACTCATATGATGGAAGAGTCTCCATTCATTCATATGAGGGAAGGGTCCAATTTCCTTCCATTGTATGCGATTCGGTTGGCTCTTTATCTGAACCCTCTAACGCTTTCTTGCCTTTGACGGTTATTTCACAGGTCTTAAAGCGCTCACAAACTTATAAAACGGAAGAATTTTAAATATTAAGACATGTGGAAGACAAAAGTGGTGATTTAATTAGAAATTACTCATATTTGTGTGAATCATTGGACTGATGATGAATAGCACAAGACACTACTGAAAGGAAGATTATAAGCACACTCAAAGCATAACATACTGAATCAAGAACACTTTAAGTTCTTGATCCTTTTCCTTGAGAAGATTTTTTTAAGAAGGCAACTCAAGAGGACTATGGACTTCAGAGACTATGAGAGTAATCTAAAACTTAATTCTAGACTCAAACCAACTCCGATTTCTATCATTCTAAGACTCCCTGTTTCTAGGAGGAAAAAGCCAATTGTAAAGCCATAAACAAAAGAGCATCAGACATGGCCATACTATAACTTGCCAGCTTGGTAGTTTTGAATGCAAGTTCTGTAATCAATTGTTTCTTAACTTGTTATGCAGCTCTTCATTACTTCACAGTTGTAACAAACATTTCATGCTTTGTATGAACTTTGCAGTAGAAGATTTGGACTTGCATGGCATTGAGTCTCTGAAGAGAGTTCCTTACCTGGCAATTGGGAAACATCTCTGTGGTCCTGCTACAGGTGATTCTTCAAATTGAATTAAAGTTGCAAAATTTGACCCATAATCTAACTCTTTCCCGTCACCTTCTATATTCTTTTTTGTACTATAAAAAAAGTGTTTTAAATTACCTCGTAAAGTAGCTCACATTTTAGCCTAAAATATGATAAACATGTATTAATTGTGCAGATTTGACATTAAGGTGTTGCCTCCGAGAACATTGCAGCCAAGATAAGGCGGTATTTGCGAGTGACAATCACCTGAGAGGCCTCGCTGTTGCAACATGTTGCCATTATCTATGTCAATGGAAGCATTACATAAGTAATTTCTTGATTGCTTGATCCCACCAGTTGTAATTGCCTGAACATGTGTATTAAACGTGACTACTGACACGATCATTTGTGTTGCTTCTATAGATAAAAGTTACTTCTCAAATCTGGGGATCACAAAGGATGATTTCCATGCAATTACATGGTTTACCAATTGGGCAGTAGATGCAGATCACAGCTCAGATCATTTTGATGTGGCTAATCAGAGATCATCTGTAGATTCAGGGTAATCCTGCTTATTTTATATGCTGTTTTAAGCTTTCTACATGTCAAATGAAATAGACAGTGCTTATCAAACTACATGTCAGAGGCTTTCACTTTGTAAGCATGAAGATGATTTAACAATTAGTGATTACTATTTCCTGAAAATAAACTATACTCTGAATCAACAATGGCATTTCATTTGCTTTTCTTCCAGTACTTTTTTCTTGGCATTTTATTCTTGTTATTGTATTGACGAAGTTTTTATTCATGTTGCAGAAGGGAGATTAAGGAATGTGGCGAGAACGTCCTTGGGCTTGATGATATTGTGAGGAATATGTCGCCTTCAGAAAGGGCAGTACTTGGATTCATGTGCAAGGATATTATTGACATGGGGAGGCTAGTGTGGATCAAGAAACATGGCCTAGGAGCTCAGCTTGTAAAGTACGTCCCGTCCAACATTTCTCCTGAAAACCATTTACTGGTTGCTAAGTACATGACAATCACTTAGAAGATGCAGCTGATTTTTGATTTATTAGATCACCATTTTTCATGGAAAGAAATATAGATTGCCAGTGTTAGGGTAATGGAGATGTCAAACTTGATATTCTGTGTGGCCATAAGAAATAACTCGCTGTGTTTTTCTCTATTACTCATTTTATTACCGGTTATAATGAAAAGAACTATTTGTGACCACAAATTTGAGAGTAGGATATCTTGTGCACTTTTACAGTATAAAGATAAGTTCATATTAGATATGTTGTCAGCAAGAGCCTGTTAGTGTTGAGAATGGAAGGTGAACTTACCAGCTTGTGGCTCTCTACCCTTCGATAATGAGAATAGATTTCCTCTTGTCATTCTTACTAAGGATATGGTTCCAGTGTATCTTATTATACCATTTGTTATCGGACCAGTTGGACATCAGCGAACTTCTTTAATATGATATATAATGGGTTGAATCGGATCCAATGTCATCAACTGCTGCACCACAACACATTAGTGCTTCCTGCCCGTGCGTCCCTCATTCATTGTTTCCATGGAGTTGTACCTGCATCTTTTGTTTTTGGGTGAACGCGTCTTGTGGTTACAGTCTGTGGTCGGAGATACAATGGAACAAGAAAGGTGCAAAAAACCAAGAGCCTGGTTACCCAGGCCAAAAACCAACCAAAACCAAGGTTTACATAATCTAAATCTTCAGGGTCATGAATTGAAATAGAAATGAGATGGATCAACGAATCTTCTTCAATGTTAACCTGTTTAATACATATTCTGCATATTCTAAAAGTGGCGTTAAAATAGGCTATAGTTCTGGGCAATTTAATATTGTCGTTGGCCATCCTTAAAGAGTCCTTTGCTATGGTTTTGAAACCAGCATTGTATATCTCAATACTACAACTCCATCGGATTTCATCCCAACTGTGCTAAGACACAACTATCAGCAGTATGGCACTCTTTAAAGAGTGTGGAACAAATTCGGACTCACCTTGCAAGGAATGATTTTGAAGTGCTTAACATTAAAAAAAAACTCATTAACAGAGTTTTAGTGCACTTGAAAAATAACAAAAAAAGCTTTGATTTTTAATATAATTTTGAAATCCAAACATGGTTGATATTTCAAAATTAACCTTCTCCTAATCTCCTGTGCGAAACGAAATGCAGCTGTGAGTGTGAGTGTGAAATGCATTCAAAGTAAAACACTTACAATCGTAATATTGTTACAAAAACACCTCACTCCTTCGGTCCTACCGTTAAATTTGAAATGAAGCGAGGGAGATGATAACTCTCTCTCTCTCTCTCTCTCTCTCTCTCTCTTTTTCAAATCTCGAAGCAGAGCTCTTCATCACTCTTCAGCTCAAATTCACCTGCAATTCTCTTAATCGATCTTCTTCATGATTAAGATTAGTGTTAACAATCTCCTTCTTCTCCCTACTACTACTACTACTACTTGTTAAGATTGACAAGTTTAATTTTGTTCAAATGAGCTCCTCAAACATGTCTTCAATTCAAATTCATTTAAGTAACACTAGTTCAAGAAAAGCAACTCATCAATCTGAACCAAACAATGAGAACCAATTCATTGAAACTCAACTAAATTCAATTTCATCTCTACGAACTCCTCTTATCACTATTCCAGATCCCTCACAAAACCCTAAAGAAGAAATTCAAGACAACGTCAACGACTCATTAGATTTCAAAGATCGATTAGAAGGTAATCGAATTGGTCAAAGAAAGATTGAAACTTTGAATTATAAAACTCCTACTAATAGAAGTGTTGTTCGTGGGAAATTGCATTCAGAATCAAAATCAGCTTATAATACTCCAGCTCGGAGTGTTTCTTTGGTTTCTACTACTAATACTACTAATGGAGCTTTAGGATTTTGTACTGGAAATCGATCTATTCAAGAAATTGGTATAAGAAGAGGAAGTTCTTCTAAACTTCTTAGAGGGATTTCGCTTGCACCCTCTCAACTGTCTACACAAGTTCCATGCTTTGAACTTGTAGAAGATCCTTTCTTCTGGACAGATCACAATGTTCAGGTTTGCTGTTTGTTTGTTTTTGGGGATTTTATTGTTGTTAAGGTCTGATATTTCTTGTTAGATAGTTAAAATACGGGATCTACACTTTACAGGTGTTGATTCGAGTTCGACCAATCAGTCTCATGGAGAGGGCTTTGCAGGGGAATGTTACATGTTTGAAGCAGGAAAATGCGCAAACTCTATCATGGCTTGGGCATCCTGAAACTAGATTCACATTTGATCACATTGCTTGTGAGATGATATCACAGGTGCCCTCTTATTAAACAACATAAAATGATTGATTCTCAGGTTTTTTTTTTTTTTTTTTTTTGTTTCTACTTTCTCATGACATCAATTAGATAATTCCTATCTGTTGGATTGCTACAGGAGAAGCTCTTCAAGGTTGCTGGTCTTCCCATGGTTGAGAATTGCATGTCAGGGTACAATAGTTGTATGTTTGCGTATGGTCAGGTATGTCAGCACTCAGCATGGAAATTCCAAATTTCTGTTAGTGGATTGTGAATGAATGAACTCAAACTTTGTTATAACTTTTACTGCAGACAGGCAGCGGGAAAACATATACCATGATGGGTAATATACATGAAATTGATGGAAACCTAAATGATGATTGTGGGATGACCCCTCGTATATTTGAATACTTGTTTACAAGGATTAGCATGGTAAGATCGTAAAAGATCCTAGCTTTTGTTTCTAATTTGGATCTCGCAAGTTGCTTAACATTTGCTTTACTTTTGCACTCATACATAATTTCTTCAATTTCCTTATTGATGCAGGAAGAGGAGTGCCAGAGGGATGAAAAGTTGAGGTATAGCTGCAAGTGCTCCTCTCTTGAAATATACAATGAGCAGATAACAGATCTCCTGGAGCCTTCATCAACTAATCTTCAAGTAAATGTTCATTTCGGTAGGTGTTGGTTCTGTTCTTGTTTTGATACTATTGTTTATAGTTGCATATCCCTTGTTGTAGCTTAGAGAAGATATGGGGAAAGGTGTATATGTTGAAAACCTCACAGAATATGAAGTCACCACAGTTCAGGATGTTATTCAACTTCTGTTGAAGGTGCGTCTAATACAGCTTTTTGTAAGTTATTGTGAGATATGGAAATCATATATATGATATGCATTAACTTATAAGTTATACCCATCCAGGGTTCTGCAAACAGAAAAATGGCCGCAACTAACATGAACAGTGAAAGTAGTCGCTCCCATAGTGTCTTTACCTGTGTCATTGAAAGCCGGAGGGAGATAGACTCTGTGACCCATCTTAGGTTTGGAAGATTGAATCTAGTAGACCTTGCTGGATCAGAGAGGTAATTCTCGCATTAGTTGATTTTGGATGAAGTTTGTTTGTTCAGATGCTGACTGATTTTGCTCACATAATTAGGCAGAAAAGCTCTGGTGCAGAGGGAGAGCGCTTAAAGGAAGCTGCAAATATCAACAAATCCTTATCAACTTTAGGGTAATGTATTTGTATGTTTCAAGATATTCAGTGACCCTCCTGGTCACTTTTCTCAAACTTTTATTGCGTATAAAACCTGCTTCTGTTATGCATGTAGCACACTCTGTGGTGGTTCCCATTATGAAGTATGACAAATAGTCTACAACGTATATACCTTAGATTCAGAATGGATTGTTTTGTGCACGAGGTGCGCTTCTGATCCCTTGAATGTGTGCCTTAGGGGTTGGATAGACAACAAAGAGCCTTTCTCATCCCCCACAAGTAACTTTCCTGAAAATCTAAAAAATCAGTTTTGGTTAGGGTCTTTTAATGCATAGCTTTAATGTTGAGAAAGCTCATGAGGTTCTGAAAGCTAGAGTAGTGTGGCGTCAGAGAATAATTTAATTATGCACCCAATATATATTTTTGGTCAGAGCTATTAAATTATTAAATCTTATTGGAAGCAGACTTTACTCAATATACCCTCTATACTGATGATCTTTTGGTTTCAGCCTAGTAATCATGACTCTGGTGGATGTAGCACATGGGAAACATCGACATGTTCCCTATAGAGATTCTAGGCTCACATTTCTCCTCCAGGTGACAGCAAACACCATCGTCATATCATCTAAATTTGTGTATACTTCACATGTATTATAACATACATCTCTATGTGCAGGATTCTCTGGGTGGGAATTCAAAAACTACAATTATTGCAAACATCAGTCCATCTATTTGGTATGTGAGCATTCTTTTAGGTGGTTTACAATACTTTTTCTTATGAAGGCGCGGTTTTATGATCCTATCTAACAATGTGCTTGTGCTTTCATACAGTTCTGCAAATGAAACACTAAGCACTCTGAAATTTGCTCAGCGAGCCAAACTCATTCAGAACAATGTAAACTTTCATACTTCATCAGATTCCCCTTACCAGTTAAAGTCCTAAACATGTTTCTTTCTCTGTCTTTTTAGGCCAAAATTAATGAAGACGCTTCAGGTGATGTAATGGCATTGCAGCGGCAAATACAGCAACTGAAGGTTTAAGTTCTTAACGAGAAATTTCTGCTTGAAGCGCTTTGGGCTGTTAGGACTGAATGAATCTGACATTTATGTAACAGGACCAGTTGACCGTTCTGCTCAAGCATCAGAATTTTTCAAAGGCTCCAACAATATGTTCAAACTTTGAGCAATCTCAATCAGGTGACGTGGGTGACACTTACGCTTCTGCATTAGAAGCAAAGAAATCTGATCATCAGAACACTATAATTCTCCCAGAAGAGAAGGTAAAGTTCCATTAAATTGTGAGACATTTTACTACTATCTGATAATATGAATACTTCAGTCACGGACAGAAGTGTTCTTATACAGATGAGGTGCATTAAAGCTACACTGGTTGGTGCTTTGAGGAGAGAGGAGATGGCAGACACTGCGGTCAGGAGGCTTGAAGCTGAATTAGAACACATGAATCGTTTGGTATGCTTGAGTACTCTATTTGCTTTTATATTTGAAAATTATATTTTTCATTATACGATGCACAATCAATTACTAAAACAAAAGAGGGATTGTAGTTACATTGTCTTGTACATTATAAGCCTATTGTAATTTGAAACTGGTGTCCATAATTGTAGGTACTTCAGCGAGAAGAGGATGCTCAGCGTACTAAAATGATTGTCAGATTCCGGGAGGAGAAAGTCAAAAGATTGGAATTGTTGTCAAATGGATTAGTGTCTGCTGATGAATATCTCATGGAGGAAAACAAAGCTTTGTTGGAAGAAAATCAATTGCTTCAAGCAAGAATTGATAGAAATCCTGAATTGACGCGATTCGCTTTGGAGAATATAAGACTTATTGAACAGCTCAGAATGTAAATTTAATGGAATTTCCCTAACGACTGCAATATTGTTGCAAAATTAAGTGTTCCCACGCTAATGACCCTGTAACTAACTTTATGTAATTGTTATTGGCAGGTTTCAAGATTTTTATGAACAAGGTGAGAGAGAAACATTGCTGGCTGAAATTTCTGAATTGCGAGATCAGGTGTGTGCAAGTGTTATTTCTATTGTTCTTAACTAGTTCTTCAATTTATGATGCTGTACAATATCGATATTTTGGGTTGTGTAGCTTATGGAAGCGCTCCAAGGGAACCATGGGCAGCCTAAATTAGCAAATCAGGTTTCACATGCTATATTTCTTGTAGTCAAATGATTTAATATCTAGTACTAAACTAAAAATAAATAAAATGAATAAGTTCGCGAATATATTTCTCACTCGTATGTTGGAGCAGAACACAGACATTGCATCGGAGTTGGTAGACTGCAGGAGGAATCTTGATGCCTGTGTAGAAGTCAATGCTAAACTCATTATGTACGTTATCTTTTTCTTTGTTTTTCATTTCAGTAGTTATATTGTTGAAAATCACAGTTTATGCCATGTTCCATGGTAGGGCTAATTTCCAAGTTGTCCATGTATACTCACCGGTATAAGAAATCTATCATTGTTAGGGTTGTAACTATGAATATAGTAGATAGAAAAAAAAAAGAAAAGAGCCCATAAAGTATCTCGTTTCTGTATCTTATCATGATAACATGGATATATTGAATCTTGTGGAGAACTATTGTATTGGATACATGTATATTATCTCAGGGTCCCTTACTTTTTCTCTCTTTGTTCTCTACCTTCATACCTTTGAACCACAACTCTTTACTCGATAAAAACAGGTCATATAAGAACCTTCATTAGACCACGACAATAATTTCTCTTGTTTATATAACAGCAGTCTATTAAATAGATGGGTCAGCACTTCTTAACAGACAGATACATTTACAGTATGCATACAATACATCAATAATTAAACTGAATATGTAGATGTATATCATATAGGCAAAGTTCACATCCTGAACAGCTAACCCAATATAGAAGCCATTGACACTACACATGAGCATAATTGGTTGGTAAATGATTTATTTCTTGTTTGTAGTGCTATGTAAGCCAATTTCATCAAGAATGACTTTTAGTTTTAATCGTTGCATTTTTGTTGAACAGAATGCAATATAGTTTGTGAATCAGGCTTGGAAATTTACTTTTCTCTGTTGGCTCTTTCGTTTTTATGTCCGCAGGGAAGTTGATCAGTTACAAAGAGAATTGAACATGTATACGGAGTGTACTAAAGCTGATCTTGTAAGTATTGTCCCTAACTTTTGAAAAGATTCAGTAGTTGAAATGGATAACCTTTCGCATGTGCTTTATATTTTGCATCCTTTGTAGGTTGCAGATTCTTCCAGAGATCCAGGGACGAATCGGCACACAGAATGGCACTCATCAGTGAGATCTTTTGCTCTACTTAGCAGTTAAAACTTTGCTTATATTCTGCTTCATGTCCAATTTATGACCATTGTGGACCTAATCTCATAAAAGACACTAGTGTATTTGTGCGTATCTCTAATCATCTCTAAGCAAATCAAGATCTTGTTATCAATGAACTACGGACATGATCAAACACAAAAGCGCAAACAATATAATGATGGCCAAAGAAACAACACAATACTACATCAATTTTTATGTTGTTCACCTATCAGTATGTTAGGCTAATCCACGACAAGCGCTCAAAGATTTACTGGCCAGAACAACAACTTGGTAACACATCATCCTCTATGTTTCCTCTGTCTTTTGATCTCTATCTCTCTTTTTGGCACTTGCATTACCTCTCTCAAAGACCTAACTCAGCTCAACGGCTCAACCCAATGTGCATAGTGGTGACATAATACGAGCAATCTAAACCACAACAATATTGCCAATGAGATTACTCAAGATACGTGACCAATAATGTCTAAAAACAAATAGATGCACAAGCAAGGATTTAGTGGTATAAGACACATTGGCAAACAATAGTGATACAATGGAGCCAGGGTCAATTGTGTCAAAGCTCCAAAGGCAATGACTTTTTGGGCGACCTGAATGGTGCAAAACGATCATGATATTTGAAGTGTTGTATGGCACATTGCATGTCAGTGAGTGCCTTCAAGCTGAGTAATTCCTACTTTACTAGTGTTTATAGTTGTATACATACATATATACATCATGTCCACACACATACATATGGGTATGACTAAGAATCTATGGACATCTTTATTTGAACTCAAAAGATTACAATTAACACTACCCAGTCCCCACTAAGAGAATTTGTATAACTAATGTTTTGTGGATTTATTCTCTGCCACCCAAAAATCATATCAATAAGTATAATGATAATATAATTATATACATAGTTCATGTCAGAAGCCCTAGGCCTGCCAAATGCGGCCTAAACATACAAGTAAAAATGGACGGGACACAGATGTTTGGTAGAGGATTTTGATTATGGTAAACATATATGATTTCTCTGATTTTTGGTGGACACAATTTCTGACTTCTGAGGTAGGGAGCTAGTTCCACCAGAAGATCAGAAAACAACTTCTTTACACACCCCACCCCCCCCCCCCCCTCCCGCATTTCCATTAAAGAGCTTTGTTCAAACAACTCCATGCCATCGGCCTATTGGACCTTAGCATTCCAACAACCGTACGTACATAACTCTTTTTGAGAACCAGTCTAGTGCAAGTGATCCATACAATTGTTTTTTCGTTATTCCACTCCACTTGATCTTTATATTCAAACGTGTATAGCATGCTTTTATCGATTCAAACGTGAATTGCATGTTTTTGTCTGAAAAGAGAAAAAGCTTTTGTTGTCAAAAAAAAAAAAAATACTTAACATTGGTGTCACTCAATAAGCTGATGGAACCGCTTTTACAGGTTGAGATCATATCTGTCAGAAATGAATCAGAAGATGAGATTGCATCCTATAATAAGGAGAATCAGGTTTTTCATATGGAAAATAACCAGAAGATGGATGACAATTTCTCTTTCCAACCTAAGGATCTTCAGAAAGAATTGTGGGATGCAAAATGTATGATTGAGCAAATGGAATGTGAACAACTACTTCTAATAGATGAGATTAATATTCTCCAGAAGAAGAATCTACAGTATGTCGAACTCTTGGGGAAGAAGGATCCTGAAGATCAGCTTCAGGAAACATCCAACAGAGGCCCTCAGGATACATACTTACTGAAAGACGTAAATGCAGACATCGCAAGAAGCTCATTAACAAGTAAGTTAGAGGGGCTAAATAGAGACCTTGACCAGGCTAGAATACTGAACAAGAGATACCTAGACGATCAGGAGTCTCAGAGCTTCCACCAGAATGAATTTGAACAAGTTTGTCAGCAAGTTGAGGTGGAGACAGCTAACACAATTCTTCTCTTACAAGAAGAGCTTACCAAATTTCAGGAGAATATACTTTTTCTGTCCAAAGAAAATTTAAGATTAAGAAATATCATAGAAACCAAAGATGATGAATTCAGAATGTCCTCTCAAAAGTGGGAGAAGGCATTGTTGGAGCTAACAAGCTTCCTTGTAGATGGTTTTAGATCGCTTGAAGATGCCTCTGAGCATATCGGAAGCATTGCAAATTCATTTCCGGAACAGAAAGGCTCAATTAGTGACCAGGTAGAGAGAGCTGCCAACAGTTTTCTCGAGAAAGAAAGAACTATTGTGAAACTACAAAAGAGTTTAGAAGATGCGCAACAGTTGAGCCAGGAGATGCTGTCGAAGCTGAGCTCCTTGAAGGGAGCGACTATAGCTATCACTGAAATCCAACAACTAGAAACAGATGACAGTAGCAGAGAAGTAATCAAGTTGCACACACTTCTGAGCGAGAAGATGGCTAAGATAGATGAGCTGGAGAGAAAATTTAAAAACGAGGAACAGATCCTTGAAGCAGGTAAACAAGCCAATGATATACAAGGGAGATGTTTTAATATTTGTAATCATTTAGGTGTTGATAATCAAGAAGAATTTAATCAATTTGCAGTACAACAAATGGCTCCACAGCTGGAACCCTCGGAGCTGAGACTGGAGAAAGCTGAAGCAGGTGGAAGCAGTGGTACAGAGGTACTGTTCGTGTTTTGAAGTTTGGAACTTTTTCATTTTAAATCAAAGCCAGTGCATCGCCAAAGTTATTCTATTTCTGAAATTCCTGATAAAATCTTGATCTCAAACAAGTGCAAGGTATTGATTTGACAATTCTATCCATCCTTGACCAGGTACAGCATGTAAAGCTTAGTGATGCCATTCTTTTTGGAGAAGAGAAAATCAAAATGGCTAGTAGCTTCTTTAGCAAGTTTGAGGAAGCACAGGCAACAATCGAAGATGCGGACACCATGTTGAATGCCCTGCTAACAGCAAACGAAAATGCTAAAATCATGACTAGTATGTGGAAGCAAGCTGCGGAAAATTTGATGATGGAGAAAGTAGGTTTGATTGAAGAAGTTCAGCAATTCAAATCTTCACTATGTCTGAAAGAGGGAGAATACGAAACAATGCAGGCCCAAATCCATTCTAGCTTGGCAGAAATAGCACTTTCCGTCTCTTCCCTTGAAGAATCTTTTTTTCAAATGCAGAGTGATGTGGAGAAGAGTGTTAAGGTAGTACATTCTGATATCTTTTCCTTGGGACAGGACCTGCTGGACTTTATTTGCAAATCGAGGTCCTCAATGGAAGATATTTGGACTGAGATAATGGAGAATGGTTTTGCTTCATTTGTTTTGTACCAGTGCTATGCTGGGAAGTTGTCTGAGAGGATCTCAAGCCTTCCGTTGGACTCTGATGCTCTCCAATATAGACAAAAGAACTACTATTCTATACCAAAAAATGTGGGAAGAGGATTTGCGAGTGCTACAAGAGGAAAATCTGTGTTAAAAGATACGGATAACATAGAGGAATGTCATATTGAATATCTGCAGCACAAGGTATGTGGTCTAGGACACATTATGGAAGTAAAACCACCGCTTGCCATAGGTCCGAAATCAGAGGAAGAAGAAATGGGTCTAAAGCCTGATAGTCTGATTTCAGACAATTTATCACTTAAGAGGGAGTTAGCTCGAAAGGATGTACTATTGAAGGGTCTGCTTTTTGATATTAGTTTGTTGCAAGAGTCCACCTCTAGTTCCATGGACATTAAGGATGAAACTGAAGAGATGCTTGCAACTCTAACCATGGTTAGAGATGAGCTAGGAGTGAAAACAACTCAGCTTGAGGAAATCCTGCTAAAGCACAGAGAACTGGAAACTAAGTTAGTAGATTGCAACGTTGCAATATGCATTTCAAACTCAAAACTTGAGCAAGCTAATGAAACAATGGAAATGTTATCAAAGAAAAATTCTGATTTAGTAATTGAAATAGACAATCTCAAAATAAAGAAAAACATTGTTGAAGAACAATTGGAAGAACAGAAAGATGTTGTCAAAGGTTTGGAGAAAGAAATTCTTCGTCTAGCATCTTCAATAGAAGAAAATGAAATCTCTTCAATTGAGGACATTGAGGATGACTTAAGAAGGGTCACAGCTGAGAGAGATCACCTTCAAGAAGAGGTTGTGTCTCTGAACGACAGGCTTGAAATGGCAAAGGCATTGGCTGATGAAAAGGAAGCAATTGCTGTAGAAGCTCGCCAGGTCAGTGTTTCTTATGTACAGTGAAGAGATACTTGAATATGTACTCTGCGTCCGTGTTTTATTTTTAACCTTGAATCTGTTTAGGAATCGGAAGCAAGTAAAGTCTACGCTGAACAAAAGGAAGAGGAGGCTACGATTCTAGAACATTCTGTTGAGGAGCTTGAACGTACGATTAACGTTTTGGAAAAGAAGGTGAGTTTTATGTGATTTTGTTAAATTTAAGCCCCTCCATTTTCCCTTAATTTATGTCTGTTGCTCATTATCTCTTCTTGTTGGTCCCTTTTAATTTCCTATAAAAGATTTATGTGTGAAATAGATATGAAGGATCTGAAGAACAGTTACAAAGGGTAAAAAATGTCATATTGTAGTTTGTACAATTTTTATAATCTCTTAAATGCATAACATAGACAGCATTATGACATTTACTTTAATACATATCCAAATTGTCACGTCTATGACATACTACTTTAATACATTTCCAAATTGTCAGGTCTATGAAATGGGTTCAGAGGTTGAGAGACACTATATGATCAGAAATGATTTAGAAGTGGAGCTCGAAGCTCTGAGACTGAGATTGCTGACAGTTGAGAATTCCACAGAAAATATGGATTCGCAATGTTCAGACTTTGGACTAAGGAATTATCAAACATCAAGGTTTGCATAGTTTCTTTTAATTTCTAGTTTTACTAACTCGATTCTCACTTTCAAATAACCTTGTTTACAGGCTATCAGTTGTGAGAGCACAGGATCTTGAAGAGTCAAAAGAACAAATAAGTGTCCTTGAAAAGGACAGAGCAGATATGGCTAGAGAGGTGCTGATATGATTTATATTCTTAGTTTTTCTTTCATAGTCTTTCTTAAAGTTCGCCAGTGTTACTGATGACATCTTCTTGTCCTTTGTTATTCCAAATGCTGGTGATTTCATGTTTGAAGATCAAGGAGTGCAGAGAGTATATTTCGGAACTGGTTTTGCATGCTGAAGCACAAGCATTACAATACCAGCAAAAGGTACACAAACATGCCTTTTAAGCTACAATCTGATATTAATGTGCACTAGTATATTAAAATTGGGATCAAAATAAATAAATACTCCCAGTTAATACTTAATAGAGCATCTCCATTGCAAATATATACTTTATCTTGACACATATATAGCTAGGTGCCACAAAGGACTACTAATGATATTGTTGTTGAGTTAATGGCAAACCTTTGAAAATACAAAGCTACCATAACAGATTTCTAAACTAACAAGATCGTTAAAGTCGTGCGAGAATGTTAACCTCATGTCTAATATTATACCAACATTTGTAATCACTTTGTGAGTTTGTGGGCCACAAAGAAAAAATACCATATACTACACAATGTTTTTAACTTCACACAAGTCCTTTCTATTATTTTATAAAGAAAAAGTTTGATCCTGCAAGATTGTTTGTAGTTTTAGTCAGAAGAAACTCTTTAAAGGCGTTTGCAATGCAATGCAAAAATAAAAAATAAAAAATCATTTTTGAGATAGGTGTTAAAAAACATATTCAATGCATCCATAAACTTGTAAAATTCATAAGCTTTATATAAAGGATTTCATAAATTTTATAGAGTTTTTACTTTTTACGACTAAAACAACACATGCGAAGTTACTAAATTGCGCCAATTTTGCCAATCCGTGTGACTTTTTCTCCATAAAATAATATAAAAACTCTTGTGAAATCAAAAACACCGTGCAATGCATGAAATATGTTCTTTTTGGACTCACAGCGTGATTAAATATTGGTATAGAATTAGACATGAGGTTAACGATCTCGCATGACGTATAGGCTTGCTTAGGAATCTGTTATGGTAAATTTGAAGTTGCCAGGTTTTACCAATAACTTTTCAACAACAATATCATAAATAGTCCTTCGGAAACACCTAGTTACATGTGAAGATAAAGTGTATGTTTGCATGGGAGATGCTCTAAATTTATGGAAAGTTTATGTATGCTTTTCAATACTTGTTTCATATATCTACTGAAAAAGAAAAATTTTATGTTTGCATTGGAGATGCTCTAAGCTTTTGCGTTTCTGGCTTGTAACAAACTGTTAATAAGAAGTCTCAGAGGACAGGATCATTAGATGTTGAAATATCCTGGAGTTGTGCTTAACCCTCAAATTCCTCAATTGCACATATATAACAAATTGTTTCTATCAGTTTGTCTTGATCCAAAAACTTGGCGTGCTATTGGAGGATTACTCACTCACTTACCAATTACCATGAAACAGTACAAGACTTTGGAGAGCATGGTTCGCGAAGTAAAAGCAGATTTATCAGATTCCTCAATTGTACCACCACCATCAGATACAATAGAGAAAAGCTCAATGAGGACAAGAGGTTCGAGTTCACCGTTTAGATGCATTACAAGCTTGGTTCAGCAGATGAAAATGGAGAAGGATCAGGAGATGTCAGTGGCCAAGCTTAAGATTGAAGAACTGCAGGCTTTGGTTGGTAGTCGACAGAAAGAGGTAATTTTACAGCTGTATCAGTTAAAAAGAAAGGGTACCAACCTTTGGTACATGAAAACATGCATACTACCAAGAATTTGACTAAACTGTATTTCTTTTAGGTATGTGTGCTTAATGCCAGGCTAGCAGCGGCAGAGAACATGACACATGATGTGATTAGGGATTTACTAGGAGTCAAATTGGACATGACTAACTATGCAGTAAGTTCTGAGCAACAAACCTTATGCATCATGAAGTATAAGTTTTCTTAACATGTCATTCTTATCCTTCACATTTTTTTGTCTTTTTCTTTTGGCTTATTCCAGAACTTGATAGATCAGCATCAAGTTCAAAACTTGGTGGAAGAAGCTCAACAACAAACAGAGAAGTACTTTGCAAAGGTTATATCATTTAGAGTTTATTATTTGCAAAATTTGTTTTAGCTTCAAATCTTCACTCTGTATTTGTGTTGCTATAGGAGCAAGAAAATCTAAAGCTAAGGAAGAAGATTGATGAGTTAACTGAGGAAATACAGAGGTAGGCTCTACCCCCTTCGGCATGCTTCAGAGTTCAGACTAGTCTGCAGTTCCTCTTGTAGTACTTAACTGTTGATTATCCCTTGAATTCACAAAATTTACAATTGATTGAAGTCAATTGATATATGATGTATAGTATATGAATTTGCAGAAGTTGACTAGTAGAGAAATTTAATGAATTTGAGTAAGTGTTTATAACTGTGTGGGATCTTAAAAAAGCATACAAGGATACACTTAATTTATGTAGTTCCTAAATAAATAGTATTACTTACTCTGGCAAAAGCCACATCCAATGGGAACTTGGTCAGTCACATCCTATTTTCCTCCAATAAAATAGGAGACGAATAGTCGAATATAGATGCAACTCTTAACTAGTCCCCTGCTCTAATTTTACCTTGACTAATCAAAAATTTTATTGCAATTGGATGAATGTATACACATCAAACATATACTGTAAATGTATCTTTTTTCTGAAATTCTGTACCTCATACTATTTCTCTTATTTTTGTTGTTTTGCATATAGCAGTAACATAAAAACAGATATAATAGGGTATGTTGGTCCAAGATCTCTACTGTCACACAGATAATGAGTCCTGCCTACAATTGCAACTGTTGGCTTTTCCAATCATAATAAAGATTTATTATGATCCTGGAGGGTTTGAACTACGGTCTGCATAATTGCCTAATGCAACAGTTTTTTTTTTATTGAGCTGTCAATGGTCCTCATGCACACCCTTTGAAACTTTCATATAGTGGTGGTGGTCACACAATATATTGTTTTATGCAGCTGCATTGAGGAAATAAATCAGAAGGAAATAGATATTCTAGCTTCACATGTGAAACTTGAACAACTCCAACAACGAGATCAGATGCTCACAGCACAGAATGAAATGTTGAAGGTGCAACGGAATCTTTGAGTTCTACATTTCAGACTTGTCTACTCTGTAGAGTCAAATCTTCACTCTGTCTGTTTCCTTCTGCCTCTTGTGCAGATGGATAAGCTCACTCTGAAGAGGAAAATAGCAGATATGGATGAACTACTGAAAAGAAATTATAGACCACTTAGTGTGCAACAACAGATTCAACAGCCAAACAAGATTCAGGCATGATTGTACATATGGTATTTTTTCCTTGCGTAGAATTGCGGTTCACTTTTTTAAGCATACGAATTATTGTCCTACAGGAGAACAGCTTCTTAAGATGTAGTAATGAGGAGCTTACAAAGAAGCTTACGAAATCGGATAAGCTTCTTTCTCGTCTAAATGATGAACTTGCTTGGTATACTAAATCTGACAGCAGTGATCCAAACAACAGGCAAGAATCAGGGCTCTAAAACAAATTGGAGGTTAGTGTAATCTGGTCCAGTTAAATTTGTTACAGTACAAACTCAAAAAGTCTCTTGTAGATGACTTGTAATGGTACTTTCGTACCAACTTTTTGAGTTTCTCTGCGAAGTAAATGAACTGATCTTTAATTCACAAGCAAACCATTTACATCTGACAGGAACATGAAGATTGAGCATGGAAAACTCCTTGATCTAAATCATTCTCTGAAATGTTTGTCAATTCAGTATGCTGCTTTTACAGTTTCCCAGAGCCCACAACAAGGATCTCGAAGATAAGTTTAGTGGACTTCGACTGATGATTGAATTCAAAGGATCTGCTAAGTTGATTACAGGGGCTATGTTTGAAATTAATAGGTAGGCATGCATTTTGTTTCTTATCATATAACATATGCCTGAAGTTTTTCATGTTAACTTTTGTGTTCCCCTTGAAGTTTCACAATTATCTTCTTTTCTATAATAAATGAACTGATTGATAACTATTTCTTTGCAGATTTAAAATTTGGACAAAATAGGCTGGTGTGAGTAGCCAAAATCATATAGGCTGCAGATTTGTTTCAAGATGCTGACAGTTTGTATAGAGCTATGTTAATAGTGTGTTATTGTAATTTATATTCAGTGTAATTGTATGGCAAAAGCTGTAAGAGGATACCACTTTGCACTAAAGTTGGTTCTTGTATCATAGTGTACATGGAAATCATTTTGATTCCACTCATTGTAAACATATACAATTATATTTAAAAATTAATGTGCTTTAGCATTTGGTTTCTCATCAGATGGAAGGAATGGGTTTCATATACCGATTGCAATTTGTGATAGTGATTATTCCCAGCTTACCTAGGACTAATGTCCAAACGCCAAGTACATTGCAGAAGTGATTATTTCATGTCGACGTGTAAGTGCTATTACAAAAGTACATTAAAAGAAAACCATTTTTTATTTTCTTTATAAAATTACATTGTTTATTCTCAGCACAAAATGACTGTAATACATGTCAACAGACTGATCCAAAATTTGACAAATGATCTGTCCTTCGCTCTCAATGCTGCAGCCCGGGTCTTAAAGACCCATCCTGAAAGTACCAGTATGACACAAGGTTGAGATTGCTAAAGCATAATGCAGAGTTTAACAAATCAACATCTCCAAATAGGAAGAAACAATCAAACATAGTGCAGAGTTTAACAGATCAACATCTCCAAATAGTTCTATAAGGGGAAGAAAACCTACGCACCAATACTATACCATGGTGAAATTTTTTTTTTTTTTTTTTTTGAGAATGAACTGTCACAAGCGTACCTTAGTACAGACATAGATATAATGAACATCAGGATTCCGTCCAAGAACAGACTCGACTGAGCTACCATCTTCATTCAATGGCACTGGATCTGCTAGCTCCCATTTATGACGTTCTGCGCTTCTCTCAGCAACGAACTTCTCTGAATGCATTGACAACAACAAGATTAATTTTATACGTACTTCTATCATCATGAAAGTCAAATGCATCTACCGATGCAAGTTGGGGTAAACTGGCTCAGAGGAGTAGATATTATTAATTCATTGAGAACAGCAATGATATAGATGGAACTTAAACTAGCCAGCTTTACGAGAGAACACTAGAAACATTGTTTATTTCAATAGACAATCTCTGGTGTTTCAATACTGATGGTAAAACATTAATAAACTTTCAGTTTGTGAAAGCTACCACAAAATTCATCTGCTGAAAGCTATGTTAATGGGATTATGGTGTTGAAATTCATAAAACTTGATGTAGTGGCTTGCGAGATGTTGATTTTGAGGAGTGTTAAAACAGAAAGCAGAGAAACCAGAAAAGAATGCAAGTAATCCATTAACGCAAAAGAATTAAGAAATGGTGATCTATAATGGTAGCAACCACTAGGTCGCCATTTCTTGCATTCTAGTGCGTTCTGTAATAATTTAGTGTTGGAAAGTAAACCCCCTTAAGTTCATGATAGTGGATTAGAAGTTCGGGCTAATTAAAGACTTTAGTACCCAATGGGTGGCAATACAGGTGTCTATGTATTAAACTAAATGTAAGTGTCACTGTATATTAAGTGGCAACAATAGGTGTACATGTGGCATCCACACTTCGAATTTGAAACAACTTAACACCACCTCCAACGGATTCACATTTTCTCAATTATTATGAGTGGCTGTCACATGCACTCCAATATTGCCACTTCTCTTATTATCCGATGACACTTAGATAGTGACTTAGCTTAATACATAGATACCTATATTGCCACCTATATTGACAATTAGACAGTCACTTTAACTTTCTCTTGTTACTGTAATGAGGATCATAAGATGATGTATTCTTTTGCATCTAATCAATAAAAAAAAATTATCGATCAAAAAAAATATTGCCACCTATCCCACTTGACGAAGATCATTAGGATCTGTTTTCTTGTTGCAACACATTTGTCAAAAAATTGGAACATACTAACAATATGCAAGGTAAGACCCAAAAGGAGTCTTCATGAAACGTGACCTCTCTCGCACTTCAACATTACAAAACGAGAGTTTACTTTTTCTTTTGTTTTTGTTTATTGATACCCTTTTATCTTTTGATTGGCAAGCGGGGTTGTTGACGGGGCTGCCGACCCCTATATTAATAATAAATAAATATACAGTATTAGCACAACCTGTTTCCCTTTTTTTTCTTTTATTTGTTACACACTTTTATACTGAGGGGGTAATCACAAAGAGAGGGTTGTTCTCACCTATTACATGGAGTTTTATTGTCCACAAGCATAAGTCTCTCAACAAGGATAGTCGATAGATTGGAGCTCCATATGTAATCTGCAAATAAATATGAAGATATTATTTGTGGAGACAAACTTGTAGAGATAAATCTTTTGCAAGCAGGAGTTACTCAATATATGATATGAATACAAACAAAAATCAGAAGATCAAGATTAATGTAAGCTTACCAGAATATAAACTCCTCCATGTTTGAGGACCCTATTAGTAGAATTAACTGATTCATTATACAACTAACATAAATATGAAAAGTTATAATGATGAAAGTTTAGAGGGGACAATTATTTGTTTAAGTGGTCATTACTAGTTTGAACATACCTGCCAACCTCTTGAAGCATTGCAACAGCATTTTGCTGTGAATTAGTTCCACACTACGCATTACACACAAATACCTCTTATGAGTAATCCATACATAGAAAAGATAGAAGTTTCCGTAGCATATAACACTCACCATTAGAGAGTCTAGAGTTCCTGGAGACACGAGATATCACAATATTTAGATACTGACATAACAAGCATCTTAAGGTCCCTTCTAAAAAGCAACCAAACAAAAAATTTAATTTAATTCAAAGACATCATAAAGAGTGAATCCTAACTGGAAGATTAGATTTAGTAAACACAAATTTACCTTTATCAATGACTGCATCAAATGAACCTGATTGAAATTCATTCATATCTCGAACATCCATTTTAATATCTGCTTAACAGTTCTGTTCAGGAGATCAAAACTACAAAGGAAGCAACACTCATCACTGGCAAAAAATTGCAAATACAGAATAATGTGAAACAAATCCAAAAAAGCTGTTTTGTGGGGTTTGGGTGCGTCAACATCATGATGAATTTAAGACCTCATTGAATTTTCAGAAAACTAACAACAGAATCTAGAGAAGCAGTGCATCTTTCACCCTCCCTCTTAGTTTACATTATCGACCATAGTCACTTCTCATCCAGAATGTCTGCCTTCACCACTCTGTCTCCTTCACTGCATTCTTTGTATCCATATTCCATACATATTCAATATAACAACTACTTCATTGTTGCAAATCTTAGAATTATTGGTAACTATACCAAACTGGTGTCGACCGAAACCCAAATAACATCAAGATGTATAAATGTAATATAATCTAGAGAAATTCATTACAACTTCAATTAAATAAATAAAGTGTCAACAATGGAATTAAAAAAAAAAAAAAAAAAAAAAGGATACATGTTAGCTCAGGGCGATCACGATATTTCTTTTGCATATTCTCAATGACTACAGAGGATATATCTATGTTGATAACATTGTTGTAACCATCATTCACCATTTCTTCGCTTAAAGCTGTTATGCATACATTAATATATCAAGAAATTGTAATTGTTGAATGAATTATAAATAAAATTGAGAATTTATGGAACCAACTAACCTGCATTACCACATCCAACGACAAGGGTTTGAGACATAGATGAAGAAGGTACGTAGAGATGAAGAAGAGGAGACAAAGATGGGTATTTCTGATACCAATCGAACGGTCCAGGATCTAAGGCGTACCTATTGTCCCAGTACGCTGGCTCACCATAAGCTTGTGTCGTCGTCGTTCCCATAGTCATATCTCTCTCTCTCTCTCTCTCTCTCTCTCTCTCTCTCTCTCTATATATATATATATATATATATATCTGTGTTTCCGTTGATTTACAGTTGGGGAAGAAAAAAGAATAGAATAACATGGAGGGTATTATTGTCATTTTCGTTAACTACCATTTGACACCTGGTCATCTGGCTGGCAGTATGAAATTTAAGAAAATGTAGTAAAGGTTAGAGTGATAACCAAAGAAAAGGGTTAGGAGTTGGGACTGTGGGACTTAGAAAACCCAATACGTACTTCTAATGTTAGAGATGAGAAAGCACAGATATTGTTATTAGGTGTGGCTCTTTTGAATATATTTTGTCAGGAATTTATCGTGGGAGTCAGGGAGATGAAAAGAGATTAAACGAGGGAAGTAATTTCATTTTTTTTTTTTTTTTTTCAAAAGAAAAAGAAAGCTCACTAATCTTCTTTCTTGCATGAGTTGATCACCACTTAAGTATTGACAACGGTATAAGTAGGACTGAACTGGTTCAGTTTATATTGATCAAATCACTATTAACAACATACATTGCAGCAATTATCCTTTTCTGCTACAGAAGCATCATTACTATAATTTTGTACTACAGAAACATATTGAAATACAAACTATAGCTGTAACATGAAAAGAAAGTAAGTTTCCCAACAAAAGATGGATTTTCTCTTTTCACTTCAAACAGCATCCCATCATTTCTTACTTCTTGGATTTAATTTTCAGAAGTTGGCAATCAAGGTCAGGCAAGTATATCCTTGGTCTCACTAATCAGACTGGTGTGGCTTGAGATTTCTGGCGCTTGACATATTGAAGAATAGGCTCCTTGACCTGCCACAATGACAAATATTACATGAGGCATAATCATGGACATTGGATGTGAGTCTTGTGTACATTACTGATAACCCTCAGGTTTAGTTCTGTTGCCTACCCAGTTAAGTGTGCTTTTATATTGATTTAGTTACAATAACACTAGTCGTACCATGCTAGCTTTCCTTGCTCGCTTATCTTGGGTGGAACGACTGCATATGATGTTGTCTCCATCATCACAGTGGCTTCTTCCATTTGCCCGATCATGCTCATTTCCTTGTGCAATGCTCCCTCGTGAAGGCACGGGCTGCAAAAATATAGACTGGATCTTTATATCTCTTACTCAAGTGCCTCAAATTTGATAACTTATTCACTTGAATATGTATAATGGAAAAAGAATAACCTCAAGCTTGCTCATGGGTGTGTTCCCCGGTTCACGCTTCTTCCCTGTTGTCTGCTCACTTCTGATTGAACCGTTTTGCTGGACATCAGATCTTCCCCGGGTGCGTGTAATATCAGAGCCAATTGAGTGGAACCCTCCACATGTGGATGTATCTTTACGATTGCTCCCTGTCAGAGATTTATAAGCATCTCTGTCATTGGCTCAAGATGATAAGCCACAGAATCCTGAATAAGTGAATAGGATTTTCACTGTACATACCCGTTTTCTGAAAGCCTGAACTATTGGTTCTGTTCTGTGGTTCACATATATCCATTGCCTGGTTGCACAAAGAAATGTTACAAGATAAGAAAAAAGATAATGCTTAGATATAGCCAAAATAAACTTTTAATTACCGAAGAGTTGTTCTCTACGACATTCTTAACCTCAACTAGCTTTCTGTTAGTCAATTCAGAGTGGACGACGCGTTTTCCTGCAACATGATAAATTGAAATAGCAAAATTGCTTAAGAGTAAATTATCCATAGTATTTACAAATGATCAAAATGGTAATTCAGATTTAAGGAGTTCACCTAATCGCCTGTTATTTGTGCCCTCGAGGTATCCGTCCTGTGTCATTTTATCAATCAATTTCCGCACTGTTGTCTGGTTTGCTTCTCCATCTAGTTTTGTCTGAAGTTTTGATACCGTCACATAATCCATTGGAAGAGCATGATACAAGGCCTGCATGATATTTTGAAATGTAGCAGTTTACAACTTACAAGATATATATGCTGTATGATTGAATTTATGAAGTCCTGATATGTGGGTGCAAACTCAAAGGATGAAGAATCAGACAATGTTACTAATAAAGTATATCCCTTCGACACTTTGGACATAACACTTAAATTGCCTTTATATACATGTAGCATTTCAACACTTCAGAAATAGCTGAAACTTACCTTCATGTACATGTAGTCTTCGTCTGTCTTTTTAGGAATTTTGACATCAAGTGTTTGCTGGACATCCATCTCGTCCTTCACATCATTCAAGTGTGACTCCAATTCCTGAACAGGATTCGTAAAGGAAGATTTTAACTTTTATAGTTACAACTTACAAGTGAGATCAAAACACAATTAATCTGTTGAGGAAACGGAAAAACCAGTCTATTTCTGATGGTGTAAATGTCCCTTCCAGCTCGTCCTAGTACCCCTTCATCTACCAGTTTAACTATAATTTCTGCAAATAAATTAATATGGATAATGCAGATTAGACTCATATCAAAAGTACAATTGGAGAACAAAACATTTGATTAGTTTCTTCCCCTTGTAAGACTTTTTGTAGCAAATTCACAATGGTTATTGAGGATGCAATTCGCTATTTACCTTCAGTCAAAGTCTGCAAAAGTACAAAGAAAGAAATGTTAAAATAACAGATACACTGGGACCTCTCAGTTCAGAAAGAAAAGAAAAGAAATATCCCTCAAAGAGAATGGATGAATACCCACGGACTCCTAGTCGGTATTGTGAATCTCATGTGATCCCACTTCTAAGCCTACGTCACAGAGACTGACACCCATCCATAAGAGTTAATCTTTATCTAAACGTGGACTTCAAGAGCAAGCTGCTAGTTTGTTTGAAGTCCGTGATAAAAAATAGAAAAACCTACATTAGAAAAATACGAATCCAGAATTTTTTGGGTACTTCGACTAAGAGCAACCATATTTTGGTGCCCCACTAAACAACGACAATCACAAGTAGCTCCAAGATTGGCACAAACATAAATACAAAGGAAAGGAGGAATAAGCATAAAAGGTTGCTTTACCATAGAGATGTCCGGAAAATTTGAAAGAACATCAGTAAGTTCAATGTTCTCAATATGGTGAGAACTGATCCAGCTTCTCACTCGGGCTAACTGATGTGTGTCTTCCTCGGCATCTTGAGTATCCTCTGACAGGACAAAACCACAGAATTATATTATTATTATTTTAACAGCCAAATTGATTCTTTTCTAATGGAAGATATTTATGTGTAAAATAAGGAGACCAAAACAGAAGGAAATTTCCTCAGGTAACATGTCAGAACTAAAATCTTACCTTCATCAATCATGCCACTGTCTCCAGAGGAACATGCTTTACCTGCAGTATATTTATTACTTCCACTCTTCACAAAAATGAATGTAGAAGGATTGGAAAAATCAAAAGGCAAAACACTGAATGAGATATATTACCTGCCGGGGCTACAATGTAATTATCTTCTTCAGGTGATTGGTTTACCTGAGATGCAATATCAGAATAAGTGAGACTGTGTTCTTAAAGCAAGCTATTGGCTCTATTGTGACCTCACCATCCAAATCTTAACATTGTAGCTCAAAGATGACAACAAAATTTGATGCTGAATAAGGGAACCTAAATTGCAGACGAAAATCAAATTGATCTCACCTCACTGTCAGAATCTGAAGAATCATCCCTCTGTAAAGATTCTGCTCCCAAGCTTACCTCATCATCACCTTGAAGATCATCATTCTCATCCTCACAAGGGTCTAGGATGCTCTTAACCTGCACAATAAAATTGAGATCCACCCATCACATCCAAACTCATAGAAAATCATTAGCTGTTAAACACATCTAATTTATTTCAGCTACTCTTACCTTGAGAGCCAATACCAAATGCTTGCTGTTTACGTTCCCAACCTCCATTTTAAGGGGATTTTTGGTCCATGAATTATTAGCTTCTTGTTCCGAACAACCTTTGAAGAATGGTGGCTCATAGTCTATCGGCTGCAAATTCCATTATGGTACTCTAAGAATCCAATTATGCAAATAATCCCTTAACCTTAAATATTACTATGCATAGAAAAGAAAGAAAGAATCCTAAAGTTATTCAAAAGAGGTGTGTGTTGTGTATTGGCTCGCACAGGATCATAGCTTATATTAAGTGAGGTCTATAGGATCATATCTTATGTTTGTTTCTAGAAACTAGTTGGCTATTGTAAAAGTGTGGTAAAGAAGAGAGAGTGAACCAAAGGTGAAAACATTACTAGATAGGGAGAGACAAATTTATGAGGGTTTCCATAATAGGGTTTCTCAGGTTCTAGTGTGTGAGAGAGAAAGAGACAAGGAATTATAGATTTGTAATTAAGTTGTTTCTTTTCTCTGATTACTAAAATCTTCTTGATCGGTTGCCGGGTGGAGTAGGCGGGTTTGCCGAACCACATTAATATTGGTGTTATTGTGTGTGATTGTGTTTTTTCGATTACTTTCTCTGTTATTTGCTATTATCTAGATTATCGGTATTACAACCAATCCTTGGGTTAAAGCTTCCGTTGCACAACAGTGTGGTTGTGTGTGGTTCTGTACAGAAAGGAGAGATATAGTGTTAAAACACATAAAGCTTTATAACGCTTGGGATTAAAATGAGCCTTGAATCATGTCTTAGCCACAACAGAGTTTCTTAAGGCACTTCCCGTGAATTGAGGTATGCAGTAATTGTTTTCCCAATATGTAGATCCAGGGAACTGCTTAGCTACTAGATTGCAGATCTTCTTTAAGAACCATGCAGCCAGTGCCACTATTTACATTATGTCCAGCCTAGCTATATATGTGTTTGAACTACTCTCTTATAATCAATAAGAAATGTGGTTTTGTGCATTACCAAGAATGGACATAAAAGGAAACCATGAAAGGGCCTCTAAGCACTATATGTAAGCAAAAATTGAAAAACAATCGTGACCCAGCAATTAAGATGATATGTATTCCAGTGCATTAATGGGAGATTTTTTTATGAATCACAGCAACGGAAGGTGAGTACTTTGCCTAATCTGGAAGCCAACAATATCTACTAAGAAAAGGGAGTTGACGACCAAAAGCACACTGGCAATCTAACTAAAGCAGAACGAACAATTTACCAATACGTTTCAGTTGCAAGATAAAACATACCGTAACATCGTCATAATAGAGAAGCTTCATCAAAATAGTACGCTGAAATAAACATTAAGTGTACATTTAGTAAGTTTTGTCATTGAACATGCTTGAAAATCCAGAACATTCAATAATATCAATGGTGCTTTTTTAACCTCTTCTGGCATTCTATCGAGAGTTCTCATCAGCTGAACCAGTGTGCGGACCATTTTACAAGCCGAACTCCTGGCAAATAGATATTGTTACGTAATGACCAATTGGGCAAATCTCTGCAAATAAAATTTTCAAACGCAAGCAAAATTCAGTTCAAGTGTTTTAGCGAATTTGTACCTCATCTGATTAGGAGTAACATCAGCTGTGCCATTAGACTTGAATGTTGCACCTTTTTTGTTTCCCATACGATTGATGTTCATTGAGACCTCTTGGCTATCTGAATCCGAATAACTAAAAGAAACTGCACAGAAGAATAATATTTTACCACAAAATTAGAGCTTATAGCAAACAATTAAAACAGCATCCTGTTTCACCATTTACTATAAAAAATAACTGTACAACTGCTGTGAAGTTTGGAGCAGCACAATTAGAGTAACCTACCACAACCAGTCTAGAATCTAGTTTGCCCAAACCGGAAAGTAGATATCCAGATTTTGAATTTAGCAAAAAATAAATAGAATCCTTTAACTCACTTAATCAGAGTCTATAAAGTGAAACAAGATGTGGTGGTTTCTTCTGAAAATAGTATCATATGAAAATCTACTGCCAGGTGAAGATGATACATTAACTCACCAAAGAAATTACAAACGACATTATGACTTCAAATTCAGAACATAACCAAAGGTGTAAGAGACTAACGAGCGAGTAATCAACT
Source organism: Aquilegia eximia (assembly GCA_023053565.1). Lineage (NCBI taxonomy): Eukaryota > Viridiplantae > Streptophyta > Magnoliopsida > Ranunculales > Ranunculaceae > Aquilegia > Aquilegia eximia. The sequence goes on from JALIGU010000003.1 coordinate 25,810,571, forward strand.
TACAAGCATATTCCTCGATCATTGGCCCCTCAATCGCTTCACATATGCAGAACAGAAGCGTTTTCAGATACTTCTTTTGCAAGGCATCGTAAACACCTACACAGCTCGGAAGGAAATATACTCAAAAGACTGAGTTGTATGACAGTTGATATTGCACCAAAATCTTCACACATAATGGTCTTAAGATCATTAAAAGGAAATGGATCAACAAGTGTCATATTATTCACCTTTTTCCATCCAATCAATCAGTCTACGTGATTCAGCGTCCATAGGCATAAGTTTCTTGATCTTCATTTCTGCTCAAAGATGGCAGTACGTTAAGAATAGAACAATACTGATACTTTCAGTCCAGAAGTAAAATTAAAAAAAAAAAAGCACAAAACTGATAAAGGAAATCTTACCTAGAGCAGGAACTGACTTATCATTGAAGTACTTCTCAGGAAAAAGACCTCTGATGTAGCTGATGTTGAATATTGCTATACGAAGCAAATTACGAGTCTGCTCGTCATGTAAAGAGCAGAAAAGTCAGATTCGTACGAAACCAAACTTCAACATACGAAGCAATCTATAAATTTGCATCTAATGTTGAACAAATAGACGATAAAGCATAAATTTGATCTGAAATTCCAAAATTAGGTTATAATTTCAAAAAATTAAGAATACGATAGCTATAATCGTTTAATCTAGTGAAGCTACGAATACATCAGATCAGAAACTTCGTTCGAACTACTATGATAATTGATGAATGAACTGGAATTCAAAATTTAGCGAGCAATAGCTAGATCTACTGAAACTTCGGATACATCTGAAGCTCTCTCTCTCCAATTTTCACAGAAATCAATCGAGAAAGAGAAGATTTGCAACGAAATTTCAGTTAAACGCATAATTAGGTCAGAAATTGAGCTCATTCACAACAAATCGCCCTAGAAAGATCTATGAATCGGATCTAAGAAAAATCTCCAGATCCTGAAATCCGATTTGAAGAAAAATTCAAAAAACTTATAAAACAACAGAAATTTTGAACGATCGGTACAGAAATCTTGTTATCGTAGATATACCAGTAGCAAAGAATCTTGTTCGGTGATCTCAGCTTCCTTCAACTTCTGTGCAACAACCTGCAAGAGAAATCGAAGATAGAGAAGAAGAAAATATGTTGTTAAGCGATTGATAAAGATAAGGATGAAGAAGAGATGATCGAGAAACGAAGAAGAAAATGCTTCTCACCATTTTTTTTCTCTCTACTTAAGAAACGCAGAGCGCTCTAACTTTGAAAATTAGAAACTAAGCGGGAGTGAAGAAATGAAGACCCTTTTATAAGCAGTTGCGCTGAAACAAACTAGGTTAAATGGAAATTACTTGAGAGTAGGATTCCTGGGACTATTTTTTTTTGGCATGCCACAGCTAAATGGCATGCCGTTTTGGCGCCTTTTGCCCTCCCTGTTGCATACGGGGGCCATTTTTCTTGTGTACCATATATACAAAGTTTGGTTGCACTATATAATTTTGTTTAAATATAATCACACTAAATTAACAATAATAGAATATATTAATTATTTTTTAGAATTTTATTAGAAAAATTTCAATCAAGAAAAAAAAAACATATTTATTCAAAGTTTAAGTTTAAAAGTACCTTGTACATGAATTGCACGAATTGCTAATCAACTACATTCTTGAATAATTTCATCAATTGTACTAAAAGTTTAAGGTTTTAGACTTTGATATGGAGTTGGATTACTTCGTGTACTTTACATCCTACTCAAATTTGGGTAGGTAAGTCATATCTTCTAAAATTTTTGTCTTTTAAATATAAAATCTATATATATTTAAAATAAAATATTAATTAATTATTAAGAACCACGAAAAAGGCATGCCAAATTCCCAAATAGCATACCTATGGCATACCGCCCATGGCATGCCAGGAACCCTACTTGAGAGTTGAACCTTGAGTTGGAATTTCAACTTAGAAGATTGACTATTTTTATTCCCTACTTTTCATGGAAATGGCTCAGGGCCCTCTTCAAGCATACCTAGTACAAACAAACGGACCAGTTAAGTTTTTAGTTTCACAAAAAGCCCTTTTTAAGCAAAACTGGATCACAGTTTTTTTTTTTTTTTTTTTGATAAGTAAAATTTTATTGATTTCAATCGAAAGAATACACAATCCTGAGCAGCATTCAAATTATGCCATCAGATTGACCCTCGCAAACCATACAGATACAAGAGATGAGAAGATATACTATCTCCCCATCACCCATTAACCCTTGACTAATACCAGATGATACTACCTTGTGTATCTTCCTGCCACTATGTCTCCCCAATTCTTTAGCATCTCCTGGTATGTAAACTGTTGTCTCCCCGCCCAGATTCCCAACCAGTACCACACTGTCGCCTTGGTTTCACTGATAATCCGATCAACGGAGACTTCCTTGTTTCTGAAAATCCTTGCATTTCGGTTTTTCCATACGCACCAAACAGCCGCATACGGCAGCAAAGTCCATACCATTCGAGGGAAAGCTTGACCTGTTCTTTTTGGCCACGCCACAAGCCATTCCTGCAATGATTCTCTGATGAAGAGTGACGTGTAGATCCCTTGGTCAGTTAGAAGCAGACCATACCATACCTGCAGCGCCACAGAGCAGTGAAGGAAGAGATGGGTGATTGATTCATTCAGCTGCCCACACATCATACAGAGAGGGGATAAGTTTTGCCCTCTTTGTACTAAGTTGTCCACAGTTAGGGTCCTGTTCATTAAGGCAGCCCAGAAGAACAACTTAATTTTAACTGGCAGTTGAACTTTCCAGACTAACTTAACTGGGAAAGGAAAGGTTTCCCTTGTGGTGTCTTGTCCAGCCACCAGCAGTCTGTCATACATTGATTTAACCGTGTACTCGCCTGACTTGTCCCAAATCCATTGCCAAGAGTCCTTATCGCCTTCACACTCTACACTGTTTAGAATATTTTGGAGTGCCTCCACTTGTTGTTGTTCTTCGACATTTCCAGTTCTGAGTAAGAATAAGTTCCATGCCGTGTAAGTTTCAGTTTGCAGCCTGAACTCATACACCAATCCCCTTTTTCTTCTTGACATTCTATAGACCATGGGAAATTGCTTAAACAATGGCCCGTTGCCCACCCAAGTGTCTTTCCAAAACTGGATCTTGAGCCCGTTCCCTAGTTTGCAATGTATTCCTTCCTTAAACTGTGAGACTTTGGCCAAAATTCCTCTCCATAAGCTGCAACCATAGGATTGGGTTACCTTCTTTGGCCACAAACTGATACCTTCACCATACTTAGCGGTTATAACTCTTCGCCACAGTGCTCCTCCTTCCTTATTGTATCTCCAAACCCATTTTAGTAAGAGTGCCGAGTTCATGTGCTTCAATCGCCGAAGACCCAAACCTCCTTGCTGTTTAGGGGAACATATTACTTCCCAATTGATCAAATGATATTTTCTCTTGTCATCTGTAGAGCCCCAGAGGAATGCTCTCATCTTCGCCTCTATCTTGTCACAAATACTCAAGGGAATCGTGAATAGTGACATTTGATAAATGGGGAGATTAGATAGAACATTCTGCAATAGTACCAATCGACCTCCTTGCGATGGGAGTCTGCATTGCCATCCGCCAATTCGATTCTGGATTCTTTCAACAATTGAGTCCCACACCACCTTACTTTTATAACCAGCGCCGAGTGGCATACCGAGATATGTGCAAGGTAATGTCGCGATTCCACACCCAAGAATATCAGCATAGATTTGGATATTATCGACCTCACCTACTGCCATTACCTTCGTCTTGTTCATATTCGCTTGAAGTCCCGACACAGCCTCGAAAATAAGAAATAGAGATTTCACTACCATCACTTGGCTGATATTTGCGTCACATAGAACCAATGTATCATCTGCAAATTGTAGCAGAGCCACTTCGGGTGCAGATTGGTTAACTTTAAACCCCCTCAAAAGCCCTTCATCCATTGCTTTTGAGACTAATTTGTTCAATGCCTCCATAACAATATTGAATAGAAACGGGGAGATCGGATCCCCTTGCCTCAAGCCCCGCTTACTTTTGAAATGCCCCTTAGGACTTCCATTAATGAGAATCGAAAAAGAAGCTGTTGAAACACAAATTGAGATCCACTTCCTCCATTTGTCTTTAAAGCCCATCCTCTTTAATAAGTAATTGAGAAACCTCCAGCAAACACAGTCATAAGCTTTTGCTACATCAACCTTAATGAGGATTCCATTTTCACCTTTTCTTTTCTTCGAATCCATACACTCATTCGCGATGAGGATTCCATCAGTAATCTGGCGTTGTCCCACAAACGCGCTTTGCTCATGCGAGATAAGATTTGGTAGGCAAATTCTCAATCGATTCGCAAGAACTTTGGATACCACCTTGTATGCCCCTCCTATCAGGCTTATCGGCCGAAAGTCTGTAATGGTAACTGCTCCTTGCTTTTTGGGGATCAGAGTTAAGAAAGTTGTGTTCAATCTCCAGTCGAGAAAAGGGTGTGTTTCCAAACTCTTGAAGATTGCCATCAGATCTGTTTTGAACGTGGACCAACACTTTACAAAGACCTCCATTTGAAATCCATCTGGGCCTGGAGCCCGATCCCCACTAAACCCTTTGATTGCATTTAAGACTTCTTCCTCTGAGAAGCCCACCTCTAGAGTATCTGCTTCCTCTGGGCTTAATTCTGCAAAATCGAGTCCATCCAACACTGGTCTCGACTGGTTTTCCTCTTCATATAGATTCTCATAGAAGTCTACAATATGTTCTTCAATCTGCTCCTCCTCTGTTATTGTTCCTCCATCGATCTGTAGCAAATTTATGCCATTTGCTCGGTATCGCATACTAGCATAGCGATGGTAGTATGTCGTATTACATTCCCCTTCCACTCTACATTCCCCTTCCACTCTCCATTTGATTCTCGCCTTTTGTCGCCAAGAGATGTCAGCCTTTTTGAGCAAATTACTAAGCTCCTCTTTCAGTAGAGCTCTATACCCCTCTTCCTCATTGGAAAAAGCGACAGTCTCCTCCTTCTTGTCGAATTCATCCACCTCGTTCAGTTTCTCCTCGATCAGTCGATCAACTCTGCCGAATGAAACCCGGTTCCATTCCCTGAGCTTAGCCTTTAAGCTTTTCATCTTTTTCCACCAATTATAGCTTGGGTTGCCTTCATTTGGGAAGGAAGACCACCACTCATTAATAAGCTGAATCAAATCTGTGCTTTCGAACCACATGAGTTCGAAACGAAACGGCGATGGATCCTTTGGTTTCTTGTTACATTCGAGCATAATCACCCTGTGGTCAGATTCAAATTTCTCAAGAGCGAATTCATTTGCTTGAGAGAACTCTTCATCCCAATCTAACGACGAAAGGAAGCGATCAATTCGGCTAGCACTTCTCGAATTCGACCATGTAAATAAAGCCCCTTTTAACGGATAGTCAATTAAACTATTTCGATCAACAAAGTCTTCGAACTCTTTCATGTATCTATCCATTCGACATCCACCCTTTCTTTCAAAGGTGAAGCGAGGAATATTGAAGTCACCTCCCAATACCCATGGCCAGTTCGACCACTCTCTGATTTGCTGCAGTTCCTCAAGAAACTGAGATCGATTACTATCAATACAAGGCCCATAGGCAGTTGAGACGATACACTCAAACCCACTGCTCTTCACAGTACACTTTATAGATAAAGTGTAATCACCTGCCCTCGTCTCTTCAACCTCGATTGAGTCTGAATTCCAACCCATAGCTATACCCCCAGATAACCCATTGGAAGGAACAATACAAAATTTCCAAGGGTGCCTCCATAACCACTCATAAGTAGGCTCTGCTGCATTACTTAACTTCGTCTCTTGTATCATAATAATATTTGGTTTCCTCGTCTGCATCAAAC